>CM052541.1:122905000-122941890 GCA_028533065.1 Trachops cirrhosus | reverse complement strand
CTTATTTCTTCATTCTTTAATGGTTGTATATTTTTTACTTCCTTCTGGTCCACTCCAATGATGTGAGACCCATCTTTCATTCCATTACTATTGGTTCCCTATGCATTTTTCTTCATTAAACTTATTGTAGCCTGCATTTTTTCATCTAATTTGCGATCAAAATGAACCAATTCTGTGAGTATCCTGATCACCAGTGCTTTGAACTGTGCATCTGATAGGTTAGGTATCTCTTGGTCACTTAAAAGGATGGGTTCTGGGGCTTTCCATTCTTCTTCTGTTTGAGCCATCTTTTTGCTGGGGTTTTTTTTTTTTTTGGTCTTGTTGAGCTCCTGTAGTGAGGGGCGGGGCTTTGGTGTTCACCAGGGCGAGGCACCCCAGTTGCTGGGTTGTGATGTTGTATGTGGGGGTGGGGTCCGAGAAGGAACAATGGCGCTTGCTCTGCTCTCTGCAGGACCTCAGACCCTTCTGCTGCTTTCTGAAAGCTAACCAGGCCCCTCTGGCACCAATTCCGGTGTGGGTGGGCCTGTGCACCCCGTGGGACCTTCCTTCTCAGTCAGTGACCCAAAGCTCTATCTCCCGGTGCTGGGACCCTGAGCTGTGCACAGTGCCTTGCTTCACAATGGCCACCTCGCTGTGTCTGCTGGTTGCCACCCCCGGCCGGGGCCCATCAGCCACTGCCGCTAGTGCCCCCAGGGTCTGCCCGCTGCAGTCTTGCATGCTGCCCCGTTGCTCAGCTCTCTGCTCCGAGTCCCTCCCTGGGCCCGACTCCGCCCCTCCTACTGGTCTGGATGAACATGTCTATTTTTAAATCCTTAGGTGTCCGACTTCCATACACTTCAATTTTCTGTCAGTTCTGGTTGTTATTTTGTTTCTATATTGTTGTTGTACCTATCTTGGTTGTGCGAGGTGGCACAGCGCGTCTACCTATGCCTCCATCTTGGCTGGAAGTCAGATATCAATTCTTTACTAACTTCTGAAATACAAAATTATCAACCTATAGCTACATAATCCCTTTCATATTCTTTTCCTTTTCAACCTCCAGTATAGGTAAAATTTACCTTGCTCAGCTAAATATTAAAGAAGTATAGTTTACAATAACAAGGTGAGTAATTCTTTTCAAATTAATAGTAAAGCTGCTAGACCTTCCTCTCCCCCTACACTTTTAAAAAAATTGGACTGGTTATGTTAATATAAACACTCAAATCTGGAAGATAATGAGGATTAAGTGGCCATGAGCTTGCCAACTTCAAATAACTCCTGGGCAGGAGTTACAGCACCATGGGGCAAGTCTTCATTTGTCACAGCCCTGCCTAATACTCTGGATATTAGAATTTAAGTGTCTTATGTTTAGAGGCAACTTAAAATCTAATCAATGACTTAATTTAAAATTAGAAAGCCTGAAAGATGAAAATAAATTTAAATAAACTTGCTAAATGCATTCATTCTTCACATTAACTGAAATTTAGATATTATATGCCAATTAAGGATAGAATAACTAAAACTTATTTTCTGTCCCTCAAATTGGACTTCTTTTTGATATAATATTTTACTGAATATTATTCCATGGAAAGAAGCATGGGACAAAAAACAAACTAGTGAAGGAGTCCTTCCTATTCATCTTCTCTAGTCTAGGAATCTGGAATTTCTTTAGGCTAAAATGATTTCTTTCTAAAAATTCAAATTCTGGTTTGAGTTATTTCCCCACCAAATTGGAACTACCTTTTTAAATACTTTGGAGTATGAAATTACCAATTCATTGTCTGACAAGAAGAGAACAAAGTCAAGTCCTCTAGCAATCCTGACTCCTCCTACGCTCCGAGCTCCTGCACAGACAGCACATATGTAGATAGATACATGGAACTACTACATAGATAGCCACACATCTATGTGCCCTACGAGTTTCTCTTCTTCCTTAGACTTCAATTGCACCATAATTTAAAGAGGTGTTTATCAATCATCCCATAGGAAACTATGTAATAGAGAACACATTGAGCAGGGTAAAGAGAAAATTGAAGGTAAGAATAAGGGAACAGCCTAAACAGAGTTTATCAAACTGCAGGTGTGCCCATCAGTGGGTTTTGAAATCTGTTTTATAGAATTTAATTTTGCATTAAAAAATGAAACAACATAAATTAGAATGTACTGCACAAAGTATTCATGAATGGTTCTCCACATTTGTACACATGTGTGAGTGCATGTAAGCTGGACTGGATCATAATGTAGAACACATTTCTTACCAGAACATAGGTTAAGAAATTGCTCTAAAGGAAAGAAACTCTGCTCCTTTGCTCCTACTTACATGAATGGGTCAACTTACATGAATGAAGAACATCAATGCCCTAAACCTTACCTACCCACTCCAAAGAGAGTTGACTAATCTAGATGGATTTCAACATTTCAGACATGAATTGCCTATAGTTGGCATCTCATAGGTTTTCTCATAAACCAGAATAAAGCAAAACAGCTGATCACTGTAAGAACTGTCTTACGTCCCTTTATTTTCAAATCTCGCTAAGGCAGTACTGTGAACACATCAATGTGTGGGAAGAGATACTTTTAGAGGTAACTTCTGTATCTACATAGAAGTACAAGTACTACCTTCTTGTATTAGTGAGAGCTGCAAAGACTGAATTGAGGTAATCTTCTTTGCTCAGAACTGTAAACATAAAAACTGACCTCACTATTTTTATTTTGAAACGTATTAAGAGCAAACTCAAGGAGAGATACACCAAAGTACCAAACCATGTAAATGAGAAATCTTCCTGAAATTCTTACCAGAATAATACTTGAAATTTTAGAGCTAAATATCCATAAAAGGTATTAGTTTTCTATACATTTCTTTGAGTGACTTTATAGTAACAAGTGAAAATTCTCATTCACACTTACAATTATTTTTACAGATTTCTTTGTAAAATAAGAATTAAGTATTTATTTTTCTAGTGTTAGATGAGTATATCTAAAAAATGTAGACTCAGGGATTATGAGTTTTCAAAAAACCTCTAAAACAATCCTTTAAATTGTGCAATCCTCTAAAACAAAGATAAAGTAAAAATATCTAGGTATTATGTTTTATTCCATTATAACTTGCATATAAGCCTAACACTGTCATCAATAAATTCAGAGACAGAGCCTATTTCAAAAAGGTACTACTTCCAGCTCTTAAATCATGTCCAATGCTGCCATATTCTAACAGCTGATAAGACTCAGTTTTTAACTGAAGGAAGATTGTGGATAGCCTCAAATATTGGTCTATGAAGAGACAGTCAAACTAACAGACCTCCTTTCTTTACCACATTGCATAACTCAGCATTTCAAAAACATTTTAAATTATCAAAATCAAACCTCAAGGAGTAAGATAAGAAGTTTGGAATAGTTTTCTCCTTATCCCTCATTAACAGTCCCCGTAGCAACAAGGCAATGTGATGGCCATTAAACAGCCTGGTTTACCAAGAAGGCAGAAGCAGCACCCTATAGTTACCCGGAAAACTGTCTCATGGCCACTCTAAAGGCTACTTGGTTTCTACAACAAAATATATTTGTTGCTCTCTTTATTTATGTATATAAAGAATTTATATATACATCACCAGATTAATGCCAGAGAACTATAAACAGATTCCCCAAATGAGTGGCAATTAAGCAAATGGATGTGTAACAGATTATGCCTTCCTGACAAGCTTTTCTAAAATGAAAAAAATCTCTTGCTGGCCGGTATGGCTCAGTTGGTTGGAGAATCATCCCGTAGACCAAAAGGTCAAGCGTTTGATTCCCAGTCAGGGCACATACCCAGACTGCAAGTTCAATCCCAAACTGGGGAGTGTACAGGCAACCAATCAATGTTTATCTCTCATCTCTCATCTCTCTCTCTCTCTCTCTCCCTCTCTCCCCCTCCCTCTCTCTCTCAAAATAATGAAAAAAATGTCCTTGGGTGAGGATAAAAATTTTTTTTAATTAAATGAAAAAACATACTTGATTTCTAACAAGGCTTGCCTATAACACTGTAACATAAATGTTAAACGACAAAAATATTCATACACAAACTATAATTTATAGCAACGATTTCAACCAGTATGTCACAGCACTCTGGTGTGCTGCAAGAATGTTTAAAACATGCAATACCTGACAACTTAATCACGGGCACTGACCTCTTTTCTCCTTCAGGGGTGTTCAACCCACTGCCTGCAGGCTACATGTAGCCCAGGATGGCTGTGAATGTGGCCCAACACCAAATCGTAAATGTACTTAAAACCTTTTCTTTGCTCATCAGTTTTTGTTAGTGTTTGTGTATGTAATGTGTGGCCCAAGACAACTCTTCTTCTTCCAGTGCGGCCCAGAGACACTAATAGGTTGGACACTCCTGCTAGACTGTCAAATTAAAAAATGACAACAGCCAACTCAACAATAGCCATCTGGTGTGAATGAATCAAAATTATACCTATTTTTTGTCAGATAAGTAAAAAATATATTTTGGTGTACCACAGAATTTTAGTAATTAGTTTATGTGTGCCATGAGATAAAAAAGGTTGAAAATTGCTGATTTATACCTTTGTTCAAAACCAGGGACTTCTGGATAAGATGGAGGCAGATACACTGTGCCTCCTCACACAACCAAAAGAAGGACAACACATTTAATAACAAAAAATAACCAGAACTGCCAAAAAATAGAACTGTATGGAAGTCCCACAACAAAGGAGGTAAAGAAGAAACATTCATCCAGACCAGCTGGAGGAGCAGAGACAGGCAGCTGGGGCAGAGAGGACTCCTGGCAAGGCACTGGTTGGCAGAGCAGGCGCTCCCACATTTGCAAGCAGACAAACTGGGAGGAATAACTGGGGAGTGAGTCAGACCACACAACCCAGGGTTCCAGTGCAGGGAAATAAAGTCTCAAAACCTCTGACTGTAAAAACCTATGGGGATTGTGACAGCAGGATAAACTCCAAGCTTCACAAGAGAGTTTGTTGGAGAGACCCACAGAATCCTAGAATATACACAAACCCACCTACCCAGGAATCAGTTCCAGAAGTACCCAATTTGCTTGTGGGTAGTGAGGGATGTGATTGAAAACCAGCCGAGAGCTGAGAAAACAGCACTGTTCTCTCTCTTGGACCCCTCCCTCACATATAGTGTCACGCTGCAGTGATGTGGGTTGCCCAACCCTGGCAAATACCTAAGTCCCCACCCCTTACCATGTACGATGTGCATGGAGACAAAAAAATATGGCTCAAATGAAAGAACAGATCAAAGGCCCAAAAAGAGAACATAGCAATGAAAAGACAGCCAACCTATCAGATGCAGAGTCTGGTAACACTGGTAATCAGGATGCTCACAGAAATGGTTGAGTATGGTTGCAAAATAGAGGAAGAAGTGAAGGCTATGAAAAGTGAAATAAAGGAAAATGTACAGAGAACCAACAGTGATGGGAAGGAAACTGGGACTCAAATCAGCAATTTGAAACAGAAGGAAGAAATAAACACTCAACCAGAAGAGAATGAAGAAAGAAGAATTAAAAAAAATGAGGTTTAGGAACCTCTGGAACAACTATGAACATTCCAACATCTGCATCACAGAGGTGTCAGAAGGAGAAGAGGAGAGCAAAAACCTAAAAACTTATTTGAACAAATAATGACGGCATTCCTTCAAATAATGAAACCTTCATTACAGAACTTTGCATTACAGCAAATAATGAAACCTTCCCCAATCTGGTAAAGGAAATAGACTTGTAGGAAGTCTAGGAAGCCCAGAGTTCGAGAGAAATTGGACCCAAGGAAGAAAACACCAAGACACATCATAATTAAGTTACCCAAGATGAAAGACAAGGAGAGAATCTTAAAAGCAGTAAGAGGAAAGGAGAGAGTTACCTACAAAGGAGTGCCCATGAGACTAATCAGCTGATTTCTCAAAAGAAACCTTGCAGGCAAGAAGGGGACTGAAAGAAGTATTCGAAGTCATAAAAGGTAAGGAACTACATCCAAGATTGCTCTATCCAGAAAAACTATCATTTAGACTGGAAGGGCAGGTAAAGTGCTTCCCAGATAAGGTCAAGTTAAAGGAGTTCATCACCACCAAGCCCTTACTATATGAAATGTTACAGGGACTTATCTAAGTAAAAGAAGATGATCAAAAATATGACCAGTAAAATAACAACAAACTCACAACTATTAACAACTGAACATAAAACAAAACAAAAACAAACTAAGCAAATAAATAGAACAGGAATAGAATCACAGAAATGGTGATCACATGAAGGGTTATTAGCAGGGAGGGGCAGGAGGGAGTATGGTGGAAAAGGTACAGGGAATAAGAAGCATAAATGGTACATACAAAATAGACAAAGGGAAGTTAAGAACAGTGTGGGAAATGGAAAAACCAAAGAACTTATATGTACAAGCCATGGACATAAACCAAGGTGGGGAATGCTAGTGGGAGGCGGGGTGCAGGGCAGAGGGGAATAAAGCGGAGAAAAAATGGGATAACTGTAATAGTTATCAATAAATCATATCAATAAATCAATAAAATACATTTAAAGATTAAAAATAAAATTAAATAAATAAAATCTATACCAAGGGTACCCAATCCCAAGGTACCAGTCCACAGTCTGTTAGCAACTGGGCCGCAAGTGAAGCTGGCCTGATGACTGAGCTCTACCTCCTGTCCCCCAACACCCTTACCCCCATCTTCCATGAAACCAGTCCTTGGTACCAAAAAAGTTGGGGACCCCACTGTACTATAGCATACAGGTTCTATTGTATGTTGCAAATAATAAGAGAAAATTATTTAAGGTATCTGACATATAGCTATGATGTAATAATAAGTAAAAAATATCTTAAAGCCAAATTTTAGAAAACAACAAAAATGCTATTATCTTGTTAGGATTTGGGGGCACAAATATAATAAAGTGTGGTAACACTGTAACAAAAAAGAATGTCTTTGATGGTATCATTAGTAGACTGGATGCAGCTGAGGAAAGAATCTCTGAGCTTAAGGATAGGTTAATAGAAATTTCCAAAATGGAAAAACAAAAAGACTGAAAAAAATAAAAAGAAAGAAAAACAGAATATCTAAGTAGGGCAACTACAAAAGATGTTGGGGATAACAGAAGACAAACAAAAGAAAAGATGAAATATCTGAAGCTATAATGACTGAGTTTTCCAAATTAATGTTGGACACCAAATCAGAGATCCTCAGAGTTCAGAACCAAGCAGGATAAATGCTAAAAACAAAACAAAACAAAAAAACCTATATAAGTCATACCATTTTTAAACTACAGAAAATAAAGAAAAAAATCCTGAAAGAAGTGAAAGTGGGGAAAGAACCTACAGTGGAACAAAATATATAAGAAATTATATTTAAATTCTTAGAAACTTATACAAGCAAGAAAACACACAAGCATTTCAAATACTTAAAATTGTTGAAAGAAAAAAACCCACAAACATAAAATTCTGTGAAATCATCTTTCAAAAGTGACGGAGAAATAAAGACTTACTCAGGCTAGTAAAAATTTAAGGGAATTTGTTGTCAGTAGATTTGCTTTGCAAGAAATGTTAAAAAGTTCTTCAGAGGGAAGGAAAATTATATAGGTCAGAAACTCAGAATAAGCGAAGTATAAAAGTAGAAAACTATAAACACTTGAGACTTTCACATTACTATTTATAATTTAACTTTCTTCTCTTTTTCTTTACTATGCTCAGAAGCTGATGGTTTTATGTCATCGTATCATCAGGGACTCTGACCAAACCACAGCATTAGCAAACAGGACTGTACAGTACTATGTAATTGCAGCATGTTTGATCAGACACCTTACACTGTCTCAAGACTTCTCTTATGGCCAGGTTAGGAACTCTCTAGAAATCACAGCAACTCATTACTTGATCACAAGAAACCTAGTAGAGAATTTCATCCTTTCACTGTTTGCTTTAAAATGATGCATTAAGTCTATAGCGGAAACAGAAGTTCAGTGTCAGAAACCACTCAATTCTCAAACACAAAGGATGCTTTCCCTAAAGCTCTTGGTTTTAATAAAGTAAAATATCTAAAAATGAAATAACATCACTGTAAGTAAAGAACAGAACTAATACTTTATAGCTAGTTTATTTCAGATGTTATTTTATAGTTATGAGAAACCATTTGATACTTGGTATGTATAAATTTGAAGTATTTTAATAACACAGTAATGAATCCACCCAAAGATGTAATTTAATGTTCCACAACCAAAATAACCACAATAACAACTTCCATGTATAAAGTACACATGCACTAAACCATGTTTTCATTTTTTACTTTTATTATTTAATGATAATCTAAGACTCACATTGGCATATTAAGAATTTGGAGACTATGCTCTTTGAGTTAAAAGTGCTGTACCATTACTACAGTTATTAACTACTAACACTACAGCCTGTACTATAAACACTACTATTGTTAACCTCACCATCCAGGCCACTAACTTCCAACCCAATGCAGTCTCTTCTTCTAAGAATGGAAACTCTCTCTTTGGCACTTAAATGTGGCTACTTCAGGAAAATACCATGCTATTTTTCAACACTTTACTTCCAGCTTTATATCTTCTGTTTAAACTAGGGAAAGACAGGTAACTTCAAGCTCCTATCTTCTAGTTCTGCCAGAAAAATACAGGGCCCTCAGCTTAGTGATGCTAGATAGGGAGAAACATGAAGAAAAACTTTCAAAACAACTGAACACATTATCAAAGATATCAGCTATTTTACCAACAAACAATAGATTGCCCTGTATGAAAAATTACTGTTACTGTTCAAGTTCCAAAGTCAAAGAAAAATAAATGAAAACTGCAAAGTATTTCCTGCAGGGTTATGGTAAGCACAAAAAGCCAACTGATGAAGAAGACTGCATCTATCATCGGATATGCACACTCATTACTTGTTCCAGTGGCAGCGTTACTGACAGAAGACAACTGCTAAAAACAAGTTATCACTGGCAGAGATTCAGGTCAGGAGCTGTGGGGATTTGAGTCCTGACACCACTTACAGACTATATAATCACACTCAGCTCCCATTTCTTCCTCTGAAGAGTAAGGGGTTGGACTAGACTGCTTACATCCTTACCAGCTCTAACATATTAACAGAATGCAAATAAAATCTCAATGTGGGCCCTAAATACTCCCCTCTATACAAATGCCTGTGTGCCTATGGATACTGCCGGGCTCCATCTAGGCTACTGCATACATTTCCATAGAGTCTATAGGTTACCGCGCCAGAATCTTAAGTGCAAGAAAACACCTTTCTAAATGGCAAAGACTGTAGACATTTCAAGATACATCATCAAGACATAAATTACTTTCAGTATTAGTACTCTATTAACTAATCCTCTTAGAACTGCAAAAATTTATTAATAACGTATCCACCAGGACATTTTTGCTATAATATCAAGATATTACTTTTTAAAATATCTTCTATATTTTGGCTAAATACTTTCCAGTATTATAAAAGTAGTTTTATATCTTTTCCTTATGTAAAAAAAATTCCTAAGGTAGGTTATTAAAAGTATCAGCTGTAGGAAAAAAAATATCCTGAACACTATGCTATATATCCCACCTACAGGTTCAGTGGTTGCGTGACTTGTTTTAACCCTCCTAAGGATTATGCAACACCTCAGCCCTCTGTCCATTCAAGACTCACTCTATAAAGTGAATTGACAGTGAGCTGTTTGCATTACAGATGAAGTAAACAGCCAAGAACTGAACTTTTCTTTCAGCCTGTTTTTAAGCAATATAAATGGCATTTATGTATGTATTTATTTATTTATTTGGTGCTTCCACAGTTTGTTTGTTTATTTATGTTTTGTGGCTGTTCAAGTATAGTTATCTCCATTTCCCCCCTTCAACTCTCCCCTACCTCAGCCATCCCCACCTCCCACCCTTGATCCTTACCTTGTCTTGGTCTTAAGCAGCAAATACCCTTCAGCAGTTCCCTTCACTCCTCTAAATTTGTCAGTCTTCATGTTCAACTTTCCCAACAGCACAATCATAAAGAAGACCATTTTTGCCAAAAATCCTTTTACACAGGGATTGCTTACTCCATTGATAGTCTTTTTATTCAGTAACTAATCCTCTACATGCTCAGCACTATTCTAGGTATGGATATTCTACTGTGGCATTTGAGGGAAGTGGAGAAGAGGTGGAGAGGGGAGAAAAGGACCAAAAAAAAAAAAAAAAACCCCAAATGATCACAAATAAACCAGTAGTGTTAAGTGACACAGGATAAATTAGAAAAGGATGTTGTAATCAAGAATGACTAGGAACTAGCTGTTTTGTATTCAGTGTTCAGGGTAGGCCTCTCTCTAAGGTGCTATTTAAATTAAAACCTGAATGATAAGAAGAAGGACCCCCTGGGAAGATGGGGAAAAGCACCACAGGCAGAGCAAACAGTGCAAAGGTCTTGAGGTCATGATGAGTCTGATTTATTATGTGATCACCAAAAAGGGATGGCTGGAGCACATTAAATGAGAGAGAATGGAAAGAGATAAAGTCAGAAATATAGACAGGGCATAAGACTTCACCGTGTAAGGCTTTAAAATAAAAGGTGTAAAGCTGTCATTCCAAGTGCAATGGTGTCAAACATAATCTGAATTACTTTGAAAAAGACAAATTAGGGAAATGGGGAAAATGTTTAGGAGACTATTGCAGAGGTCCAGGAAAGAGATACTGGTGGTTTGATCTACAATGGTAACAGCAGACAAAGAAAGGTATAGTTACTAGGATATTTACTTACGAAAGTGATATGTCAGAGGTGGTGAGGGAAAGAAGAAAGTAAGTTAAAAATCTTAGTTAAGATTTTTGTCTTAACCAACTCAGTGAGCTGACTAGTGATGTGGTTTCTTGAGATGGGGGAGGCAGCAGAGAAAGAAAAATAAAGAATTCTGTCTTGGCCATTTTCAGTTTAAGACATCTGTCACATGGAGATGACAAACAGCTGCTGAATACACAAGTCTAGAGTTCTGAGGCTCGGTCAAGTTTAGAGATACAGATTTGGGAGGCATCACCATGTTCTTGATAATTAAAGCTATAAAACTAGTTGAGGGCATTTAGGCAGAGAGAATACAAAAGAAGGGAGCTCAGCACTGAACTGGGGACTATATTTTGTGTCTTGCAGAGGAAATGAAGTCAACGAAGGATACTGAGAAGGAAAAGACAATGAAGTGAGAATAAAACCAGGAGAATGGCTGCCCTGACCAGTGTGGCTCAGTTAGCTGAGCATTGTCCTACAAAGCAAAAGGATGTTGGTTCTATTCTGTCAGGCACATGCCTGGGTTGTAGGTTCAGTCCCCAGGCGGGGCGCATACCAGAGGCAACTGATTGATGTTTCTCTATCACATCGAGGTTTCTCTCCTTTTCTTTCTCCCTCCTTTCCCCTTTCTCTAAAAAGAAATATATAAAACCTTTTTTAAAAAAAGAAAATATTATGCTTAAAAAAACAAACAGGAGAATGGGTTCATGGAAACCACTACAAGAAAGAGCTTTAAGAAAAAGGGAGTTACCATCTGTATGGAAAATTGATGAGAAGGTACGAACAGAAAAATCTACTGAATTTGGTAACATGGAGACAACCTTGATTTGAGGAGTGTAGGGAGAAAGACGCAAACAGAAAGTGGAGTAGAATGCAAGGAGAATAAAACCTTAGTAAGAAAAGGTACACAATGACCAAAGATGATCCTTTCAAAAAGGGTGGTAGCTAGAGGTGATAATAATTGGAGGCATAAGATATGGTAGAAAGGAAAAAAAGCTGAGAAAGCAAGGGAGAGGAGTAAATGAAGAATGAAGTTGTGAGGTAAGATACCCAGAGCCCAGCTGGGGGAGCAGCTGGTAGAGGACCTGACCATTTCATCAAGAGGAAGGTAGGGCAGAGATGCAGGCTGTTTTGGTGGTGGAAACGTAAGGGAGTTCCTGTATGACTGCAATTTTCTCAATCAAATATGAAGTAAAAACATTACTGAAATGAGGTGTGTAGTATGTTTATAGAGAGAAGAGAAAGCAAGATCTGCAGCTATAAACTGGAAGTGAGATCAGTCAGCAGACAGTTTCTGCTTAAAATAGGGCATGGAATAGGGCAGTAATTGGATTGATTCGGTACCTGCCAGACAGGAGAACCACTGAGGTAAAACAGGGTAGTCACAAGGAAGTGAGCAGCAGGAGACTGTGGAATTTCAGTCAGGAGACCTATTTAAATCACTCTATTTTGAGGCACAGAGATCACATCAACAATTTTCTTTTGATAACTGCTTACCTCTATCAAATCCTCTTTTGACAGTGACACTGCATGTAATTAGAGCAGTTTTCCACCATTATCTACTTAAAACCTTTTCATATCATGATGACTCAACTGCAGTGACTAGAGAGTAAACTTTTTCAATACGGACTTCCTACATACAATGACTAGAATGCATGTTAAAACATCACGAAAGAGGAATACATGAAAATATCACTGAAACATCAGCTAACTTTAAACCAGATGAAACAGAAAACAAAATATACATACATCGGGGAATACAACTTTCTCCTTTCCTCTCTTCAAGGAATACTTGAGTGATTACCATGGGCCAAGAACAGTAAATGACTAAGGTTAAGGGACTTACACAACGAAGCCTCATGTTCCTGCTTGCAGGGTCTGACTAGTTTTTAGGGAATAAAGGACAGAGGGAGGGCTTAAGAAGAGAACACAGGCAGCAGACAATACGTTTCCTCCTCTCTTCTGTTCTTCATCTTTCTCCCAGACTATAAGCTCCTAGAGGAAACATTTTTTCTGATGTCATCTTTAAGACCCTGATGTCATAATAAGACTCATCACATAAAAGATGCTCAATAAATGTATACTGAAAATACAACATTTGTGGAAAGAAACAGAAAATTGATGGTCCTGTAGAAAGCTAGTGTGGATGGGGCCAAAACACCTTTGTTCCTGGATGCTCTCGGAAATGAACTATATCAAGTAGGCCACCTACTAACCTGTCAGGTTGCTAGAGGAAACAAGGAGACAATATCAAGATCAGGTTCCCAAGAGAAAATCAGAATGAATTCACTTGATTAGACTATGAACTCTAAAGGTCAGGAATTTCTGGCAGATTTGTTTACTGCAGTATCCCAAGAGCATATCAGAGTGTCTGTCACTTATCAGGTACTTATTATACATTTGTTGAATAATTTGGGTGTGTCTTCAGGATCAGGCAGACAAAGTGACCCATCCAATATGCTTATAAACTATGAATTTAAATTATCATTTTAAAAATAAATTTTAATCATAAACACAGATATTTCTAGTCCCAAAGTCCATATTCTTTTTTACTACACAATGTTGCCATTATTTAGCATAGATGGTATGTTGAGTCACTCTTGAAACGCTTATAGTAGAAAACTTGTCCCAAAGATATAAACAGCTTGTTACTTTCCAATGGGTATTAGTTGTTTATTAACCCATAGCAGACAGTTATAAGAAAATAACACAGACCCCACCGGTGGCCTCCGTTTTAGAAAGACATGTTCTGGCAATTATGAGATGTGTGACCCTGAGTAAAATGTCACTCTTCAAGTCTTCTGTTTTTCCTTTGTAAGACAACTATATTAAAACTATCTATGGTTATGTGAGAATTAATTAGCACACATAAAATGCTTAGCACAATGCATGACACTTAGCAGAAATTTAATCCTTGACCTTTCTTCCTTGTTTCTTTCTCCACTTTTGGCTATACTAGTAACACAGCAAGAGGCCACAGAGCATACTGGTTCAAAGCATACATTCTGAAGGCAGAACATTCCAATTCTTGGCTTGGCTACTAAAAAGCTGTGTGACCACAAATAAATTAGCAAACCTGTGTCTCAGGTTCTCACCAGTAAATGAGGATAACAGTATCAACCTCATGGCACTGTTGTGAAGACTATGAAATAATATATCTATAAAGGGTTTAGAACAATACCCAGCATAAGTTAAACATCAAGTAAGCACTTACTATTTTTTTATTACCTTCAATGACCCATCAAATCTAACTGCTGACCCTTCCACCTTGACGGCAATATTCTTAAGCACAGACTTTAACTTGGTAAAACTACCTTTCATCACAGCATTTACTGAGGGAATATTTTTCTTATTTTCTATTGAAGGAAATATCTAATCTACTGTGAGGGACTGTAAAGTGTGCACGCTTACTGAACAAAAGTTTTCCCTTCTTTCATTAAATAGAAATGAAAGCTTTGCACATAAAATAATTGGATTTCTTTCCTTTTTATTGCCTCACTTGCAATAAAGCTTTAAATGATTGCAAAAACATTTAGAAATTCCCTGACGGAAAAAAAAATGTTGCAATTTACTACAAGCCTATAATAGAACCTGAAATATGGTTTCCTGCCACAACTTACACACTCTTTATATCACTACAGTTACTTTAAGAATGGACAAGTATTAAAAAGCTGTTACAACTTTAGATGGTTCCTTTTTCTTTTAGGGTTGAGGGCCTTTTGGTATACAGTTATTTCACTAGTAAAGTACAGTTACTATCATCTTATTATTGTTTTCTATAAGATAATTCTTATTTTAGCTACTCAATTCTTTCTTTTTTTAAACTAGGTAACACAGAAGAAAACAAACCTTCTTGTCTAAAAGAACTTTTATGTAGAAGTCACAATTATTTCAAGTTAATTATTTACTTATTTAAAGATAAATTTTCAAATGCCAAGATATTCTTTTTTTTTTTTAATTCTTGCCCAAGGATATATTGATTCTAAAGACAGGGAGAGAGAGAGAAACATCAATGTCAGAGAGAAACACTGGCTGGTTACCTGCTGCATGGGTCCCCAACTGGGACCAAATCTGCAACCTATAGAGTTATGTACCCTGCCTGGGGATTGAACCCACAACCCTTTGTTGCACAGGACCACACTCCAACCACCTGAGCCACACTGGCTAGGACTTGCTAGAATTTTCTGTATATTTAATTAGCAACAATTAATAAAAATATTAGTTTCTATACCCACCAGATTATTTTTTAAATGACAATACCAAGTTTTTGTGAAAATGCAAAGCAACTGCAACTATCATACAATATTGAAGAAAATATAAATTGGTAAAATCACCATGGAACACTCTTTGGCAGAAAATTTCAGCTGGACATACATATTCCTGTGACACAGTATTTCTACTTTTAGGTACATACCCAATAACCTACGTATATGTGTTTATCAAAAGACATGTACAACAATGTTCACAGCAGCTTTATTCATCAAAGCTCTAAACCAAAAACTACTTGTGTCAACCACCAGTTGAATGGAAAAATTAAGTACAGCACATGTAAACAACACAGTCATACTTAACAATAAGAAAAGAACACCCCAAAACATGGATGACACAATGATTAGCAAAAGAAACCAGACACAGAAATAGTAGGTGCTGTATTTCATTTATATAAAATTAAAAGCAGATAAAATGTGTCTATATTGACAGAAATCTCAATAGTGATTATCTGTGGGAGAGTGCTGAACAAGAAGACCAACATAGTGAGAGGTGCTAGTAATGTTTTAAATAGTGATCTGTGCATTGGTTACAGAAGTGTATAAATCTGCAAAAATTCATTGAGCTATAAACTTAAGATCTGTATGTTACAATGTAATAAAAAGGTTAAGATGAAAAGAACTAATTTAACTTCTACAATAAAATCTCCGTGAAGTTAAAAAATGTCACTTTCAGATAAATATATGCTCACAATATACTAATTACAAAAGTTTTTAAAACTCCCCTTATTTTCTCTTTTAAAAATAAAACATCTTGAAAAGAGGACATCCCAACAGCAATTTCAAGTGCTACCTAGAGTGATGTTTTGTAATACTGGTTTTACTGAGAAAAAGGATAAAGTCTAACTTCATACTCTTAAAGGACTAAATCCAGAAGCTATTGACTGATTACTCCCTTAACTACAGTTAATTGTATTGATTAGCTCACTCATATGTGATTGTTTAGCCTATTTAAAGAAGAGAGTTTGAAGACTTAAATGCTTATTTAAGGATTCTTCCACTGTGGTGAAAAGCTGGCTTCTAAATAATGCCTATTTATAAGAAAGTAACCTAACTCATTCTATATAATTAAGTGAAAAGAAATGACAAAAATATCTATTAGATTGTCCAAGACAAAAATTCTACTGGTTAAAAATTACTTTTAATAATACAAAAAATTTTCACAGTTTTTCTCTAGTCTCTGTACTAAGACATACCATAGCCATCACCACCAAATCAAACAGTTTTCTTCTCCCTTTCTCCTCTTTACAAAGCCCATAACATCAATTTAGACTGTTTTCTTACATTTTACTGTATAGAAAAGTGACATGAAAATCTATGAACAATATCTCTACATAAATATTTCATATCTCAAATATAAGAGATATATCAAATATCTAATATCTCTTATATTTGGTAAATTTCTATTTGGTGTGTACCTTAGTTCAAGTTTATTTAACCAAAGAAAGATATTCTTTAGTTTTTTGTTCCCACTTATACTGTAGCCAATACGGCTCCAGAACTCATCCTTAATCACACCCTTTCAGTTCAAACACAGACAAAGTATTAAGCGAGAGAACCAGTAGGATTAGTCAGGCTCAGAATTGAGGTAAACATTTTCCTGGAGCAGCAGGCAAAGCAGAGAGTGAAACTGAAGTCCCTGCCCCACACAGACATATGGGCAAGAAAAACAGAGTAATAGGGGATTTTGGATATAGTGTACTATTTGAAATTAAGGGCAAACACAAGTTTTTCCAAAACGATCTTCTTCAATACCATATGATTTCACTCATATGTGGAATCTAATGAACCCAGTGAACTAACAAAGAGAATGAGGACAGAGTCATAGACAGAGACTCATATAGTGGGGGGGTGCCATTAGGGAGTAGAGGAATTGAGCAAAAAGGAAAAAGGACACATGGACAAAGGGGTGGTGATTTGAGGGGGGGGTGGGTTGTAAGAGGACTAAATGGTAATGAAAGAAATACAGTAAATATTAAATAAAAAAAAGACAAAATGATCTTAAGGAAAGGCATATTACTGCCAATTCAGCAGAATGTTCCTTTCTTATTAGCAGCTTAGATTTAAATAACAATATACGTGGCGTCCTATTTCAAAATCTTAAAAAATATCAATATTGTTCCTATGTAGCTTACACATATTCTGTTCCAATAAAAACTGTACCAAGGATACTCCCTTCAGTGGTCAACTTAACCCTCAGTTTATCAGAATAAACAGTTCTCACCATTTATCGTATGTATTTAAGCAACCCTTTTCATTTATGCTTTTAAGTAATTTTATGCCTACTTTCGAGAAGAATAAAGGAGAGTGAAAAACCACATTAAAATTTTCAATAAGAATTTAAACACAGAAAACTGAAATTTTAATTCCACATGTTTCTGGTTTTGACAGTATAATGACCTGAAATGGGCAATATTCTTTGAATGAAACGTGCATAAACTTGGAACTTATCTGTCTTGCAAATACTGATTTCAGATTTCAAATCTCTAATAAGTGTCTGCTTCTAGACTGTCTTACTCTTGAATCAAAAAATAACACTTTAAAAAACTTTGAAGGGTAATAATTTGAAGACAGAATGACCATTTCTTTGCTCCACAATTACAAAAAAAAAATATACTGCAAGAAAAGAATAAGATACTGTCACATGGCCTGACATGAATGAAACTTAAAAACATTATGCTAAGTAACAGAAGCCACTCACAAAATACCACATGTATTAAGATAGTATTCATATGTAATGTCTATAATAGACAAATCTATGGAGACAGAAAGATCAGAGGTTGCTATGAAGAGTAACTGCTAGTAGCTATGAAGCTTCTTTTGAGGGTTATGAAAGCGTCTTAAAATTAGACAGTGGTTATGTTTGTGCAACTCTAATAAAATACTAAAAATCACTGAGTTTTACACGTTAATGGGTAAATTTTATAGTATGTGAATTATAGCTCAAAAAAGTTGTTATTTAAAAGTCACATGGTAGAAAAATTTATATCTGGAAAATGCTATGAGAATGGTTTTTCCACAAACTGGAAATAAAAAGACAATGCTGATTATACTTTAGTAGTAACATTTCAATCCAGTTTGAGGAATGCCAACATTCTATGAGGAGAGTCTTCTAACACAGATCTCGTGTCCTTCCGCCCAGCTCGTCTTCTTTCTCTGAAAGAGTGTTAGGAAGCCAGGAAGGAAGAGAATACTGGGGAAAACACATCTGATACACAAACCTCACGACCTCAACATCTTACTCCAAAAACCAAGAATATCTCCTGGATACCATTTATGAAAAGAAATCTCTGTTATAATCTTCCTGTTTTGTTTTGTTCACAAATACAACTCTATGTGGTAGAACAGCGTAATATGAAAACCACAATAACAGGGTTATATTATAAACAAGATCCGGTATACCCTATCAATATTTAATGTACTGGCTTATTTAAAAAATAGGATTTAAAAAGGGGGAAATGTGAAAGTAATGGAGAAACAGAAACGGAAAGAAACACATGCTACCTGTGGTTCTTGAGAAGCAGGCTACAAATTTGACAAAGTCACTGTTTGGTGACACTTTTTTCAACTAAGAAAATAGTAAACTACTGAGTTCTAAATTGAAATCCACAATTAGTTCTTGATTTGCTATCACCAGTAACAATTACATTTATATTACATTTTAATATAAAATGGCAAGTATGCTAGTCAGGAACTTAAATTTCAGAAACAATATATTGCATATGGACTGATTGCATATAAGCACACCTAAAACCTATAATATGATGATGAAATACCCTTTTCCATGAAAAGGAAACATGGCTTCCTAGTAAAATAGCCGATGACAGTTCTGGGGTAGGCAATGTACAAGATGAGCTTAAAAACAATGATCACATCCAGTATCAAAGAAATTATCATACTGCTACAGCTGCCCCACAAAACGACTCAGGAGCCAATTTGAACAGCTTACCATCAAAGGACAGTAACTGCAATAAACAGAAACACACCATATATATTTAAACTGATGAATACATAATAAGACAAAAAGCCCTAAGTAGATAAAACTGGAGGATGCTAATGAATCACCTCATTATTCTGAAAACTGGTAAATTAACAGAAAGTTATCAATCTGCCTCTCATATGTGAATTATACTACCAAATAACCACAACTAGTAGAAATTTCAACTACTAAATGAAAAAGAAACAACAGAATTAGAATATCACCATTCTGCAGCCTCTGATGAATTTCTGGAAAAGGTATTGAGGTAAAAGGTCAAGAAGAGAAAGAGCCAGACATTTGGTGCCTCCTGATGGAAAACTAATGACACCACAGACTAGCTTTAAAAAAAAAAAGTGGGGTGGGGGGACCGAATAAACTATGTCTTTACAGGAAATACAAAGGATCAAAGAACTATGGAGATACAAATCAGCAAAACTGATTATCACAGGCAAAGAAAAGGACTCCATTTTCCCCACAAGTAAATTAAAAGAAAAAAAGAGTGAAGAAGGATTTTCTAGGTTAAAAAGCTCAAGAAATACCAACCTGATCTGCCTCTTGATGCAAACTAAGAAACTGGCTTCTATGAGATAACTGAAAATCTGAAAACTTTATAGGATACTTGATGAGGAATAAGAAATGACTGTTTTGATCAGAGATCCAAGATGGCAGCAGAGTAGCTGGAAGCTATACTAACAACCTCTCAGGACCAAACTGGACTTACAAATAAATTATAAAAACATCATCCTGAATAAACAACTGACCACTAGCTGGAGAGAAGCCTTGTAATCAAGGACAGAAAGAATAAACCACTTCACCACAATCAGACTATCAGGGAGTGCGAAGGAGTTGCAAAAGGACTGGTTGGGCTCCCACAGGTGGCAACTGAAGTTCAGAAGGGATATTTCAGTGGCTGGGGGTTTCCTCCTGAGAAGTATAGGGTCTAAACACCAAGCTGGGCTCCCCAAGCTAGAGCATCAGAAGTAGGAAAGGAACCCAAATAACATCCAGCTTTGAAAAGCATCAGGGTTTCTGTCCACCAGAGACAGAGCCTCTTAAAAGGCCACCACACGAAATACCATTTTTAGCCAATTACCCTGGGCTCCAGCAGAAGGACTAGAGACGCTTGAGGAGAGTCTGAGGTTGGTGGATCTGGGGAGAAACTGAAAGAACAACTGCCAGGATCTCTGTGCTGAGTCACTCCCCATACTGCAGAAGCCATCTTTCTCAGACAGAGCACTCCTCTCCAAGGGACATCTGCCTGGGAAAAAGCAAGAGCCTCATCCTCTGGACTCCCTCTCATCCCTCTCAGTGGAGATTAAGCCAGGTCGCTCAGGAGGACAGCTGGAGGCTATTTAAGTGATGAGGCCTAACAGAATGCCTGCAGATCAAAGTGGATCTCCAGAACTCTGGACTTTAGCTGACCATCCCCCTGGACCAGTGGCAGTAAAAACCAGATTTGGTGCACAGCCTCATACTTTCTGCACACACAAAGGCTCAGCCGAAGAAGCCAAAAGCTGTGGATCAATTATAGCTCCAAAAAGGTTGTCCAGAGCCAGTCGCAGGCAGTGTCCAACAAAAGTCTGCCCTAGAATCTTTGCAGGTCTACTTAATACATAGAAATAAATACAAAGTTGTCGCCAAAAAGGGAAGACAAAGAAACAGGTCCCAAATGAAAGAACAAGAAAATTCTCCAGAAGAACACTGTATGAATAGACATAAGCAATTAATCAGGCAAAGAATTTAGAGTAATGATTATAAGAATACTCAACAGCATAAGAAAAGACATAACCCCCCCCCAAAAGAACAGTCAGAAATAAAGAATGTAATATCTGAAATAAATAATACACAGGAAGGAATAAATAGTAGGTTAGATAAAGCAGAAGATTAAATCAGCAATGTGGAAGACAAGGTAAAACAAACAAACAAACAAAAAAACACCCAATCAGAGCAGCAGAAAGAAAAAGGAATTTTTTTAAAGTGAGGAGATTATAAGAAACTTTTGAAACAACAAGGGTTCGAAAACCTATTTGGAGAAGTAATGGCCAAAAGCTTAGACACACAAGTCCAGGAAGTGCAGAGAGCCACAAACAAGATGGACCGAAAGTCCACACCAGACACATCATAATTAAAATGGCAAAGCTTAAAGACAAAGAGAGAGTCTTAAAAGCTGCAAGAGAAAAGCAGTTACCGACGAGGGATCTCCAATTACACTGTTATCTGATTTCTCAATAGAAACATTTCAGGCCAGGAGGAAGTGGCATTCAATTTTCAAGGTGATGGAAAACAAAGACCTACAACCAAGGCTACTTTACCCATCAAGACTATTAAAATTAAAGAAAAAAAAAGACCCCCAGCTTCCCAGACAAGAAAAGGCTAAAAGCATTTGTTAACATCAAACCACTACTGCACCAAATGTTAAAGGTGTTGCTTTAAGAAGAAAAATAAGAAAAAGAAAAAAACAGGAAAACAGTTAAAAAATAAAATGGCAATAAATATATATCTATCAATAATCATTTCAAATGTAAATGGCTTAAATGCTCCAATCAAAAGACATAGGGTAGCTGAATGGATAAGAAAACAGACCCATATATATGCTGCCTCCAAGAGACTCACCTCAGATCGAAAGATACACACAGACTGAAAGTAAAGGGACGGGAAAAGATATTTCATGCAAATTGAAAGAAAAAAAAAGCTGGGGTAGCAGTTCCTATATCCAACGAAATAGACTTAAAAATCAAGGCTACAGTTAGAGACAAAGGAGGACACTACAAAATGATAAAGGGACAATCTAACAAGAGGATATAACCCTAGTAAACATTTATGCACCCAACATAGGGGCACCTATATATGGAAAGCAAATCTTGATGGTAATAAAGGGAGAGATCAACAGAGAGCAATAAAGAGAGCAAATCCAGTCATAGTAGAGGATTTTAACACCCCATTGACTTCAATGGATAGATCCTCCAGGCAGAAAATCAACAAGATTTAAATGACACACTAAATCAAATGGATGTAATTGGTATCTTCAGAGCAGTTTACCCCAAAGGAGCAGAATATATATTCTTTTCAAGTAGACAAGAATGTTAGGACTCAAACAAGTCTCAATAAATTAAAGAATACTGAAATCATATCATGCATCTTCTATGACCACAGTGCCATGAAAATAGAAATCCACCACAAGAACACTGAAAACACACAAAGACATGGAGGCAAAATAACATGTTATTAAACAATGAACGCATTAACAATGAAATCAGGGAAGATATCAAAAGATACCTGGAAACAAATCAAAATGGGAACACGACAATTGAAAATCTGCAGGACACAGAGAAAGTAATCCTAAGGGGGAAATTCATAGCATTACAGGCCTATTTCAAGAAACAAGAAAAAGCTCAAAAAAACTATCTAACTCGACACTTAAGGAACTTGCAAAACAACAATAATGTCCAAAGTGATTAGAAGGAAGGAAGTACTAAAGATTAGAACAGACGTGAACAAAACAGAATCTAAAAAATAACACAAAAGATCAACAATTCCAAAACAATGGAGTGATTTCAATGTTCTTTGAAAAGATAAACAAAATTGGCAAACCTTCAACCAAACTCATCAAGAAAAAATTTTAGAGGACCCAAATGAATAAAACCAGAAATGAAAGAGGTGAATAACAATAACTCCAAGAAATACAAAGAAATGTAAGAAAATATTATGATCAACTATATGCCAACAAATTGGAAAACCTGGACAAAATGGGCAAATTCCTAGAAACATACAAGCTTCCAAAACTAAATCAGGAAGAATCAGAGAATCTGAAGAGACAGATTATATTGAATGAGACTGAAGAGGTAATCAAAAAACTCCCAACAAACAAAAGCCTGGACTGGATGGTTTCACAGGTGAATTTTCTCAAACATTCTTGGAAAAACTAACACATATCCTTTTCAAAATATTTCAAAAAATTCAAGAGAAGGGAAAGCTCCCAAGCTCCTTTTACAACATCAGCATTCTCCAAATTCCAAAACCAGATAAAGACACTACAAAAAAAGAAAATTACAGACCAAAATCCCTGATGAACACTGATGCTAAAAATAAAACCTCAACAAAATATTAACAAACCAAATAAGGCAATACATCAAAAAGATCACACAACATGATCAAGTGGGATTTATTGTGAGGGTGCAAGGTTGGTATAACATTCGCAAATCGGTAAATGTGATGCTATACATAAACAAAATGAAGGATAAAAAAAACAAGATCATATCAATATACGTAGAAAAAGCATCTGATAAAATCAAACACCCATTTATGATAAAAACTTTCAGCAAAGTAGGAATAGAGGAAACAAACCTAAATATAGTAAAGGCCACATATGATAAACCGCTGCTAGCATCATACTCAATGGACAAAACTTACAAGCTTTCTGCAAAAAATTGGGAGCAAGACAAGGATGTCTGCCATAGTTCGAGAAGTCCTAGCCACAGAAATCAGACAAGAAGAAGTAAATAAAGGCCAAATTGAAAGAAGTAAGACTGTCTTTATTTGCAGATGACATGATACTGTACGTACAGAACGCTGAAGATTCCACCAAAAAACAACTAGAACTGATGAATGAATTCAGTGAAGTAGCAGGATACAAAATTACTATCCAGAAATCATTTGCATTTTGATACACCAGAAATGAACTATCACAAAGGGAAATTAAGAAAGCAATCCCATTCAGAAATGTGTCACAAAAAAATTAAATACCTACAAATAAATCTAACCATGGATGTAAAAGACCTGTATTCAGAAAATTATAAGACACAGAAGAAAGAAATTGAAGAAGATACAAGTAGAAGTACTTACCACGTTCATGAAAAGGAAGAATTAACATCATTAAAATGTCCATACTACCCAAAGCAATCTATAGATTCAATTAAATTCCTATCAAGATATTATGACATATTTCACAGATCTAGACCAAATATTTCAACAACTTATATTGAACCACAAAAGGCCCCAAATACCAACAGTAATCTTGAGAAAAAAAAGAACAAAGTTTGAGGAATCATGCTACCTATATCAAACTATACTATAGGGATAGTAATCAAAACAGCATGGTACTGGCATAACAAAAACACAGATCAATGGAACAGAATAGAGGACCAAGAAATAAACCCATGCCTTCACAGTCAATTAATATTTGACAGAGGAAGCAAGCACATACAATGGACTACAGATAGTTTATTTAATAAACAATGTTGAGAATGTTGGACAGATATGTGCAGAAAAATGGAAGTAGACCGCCTTCTTAAACCACACACAAAATAAATTCAAAATGGATTAAAGACTTACATGTCAGACCCAAAACTATAAAAATCCTAGAAGAAAACATAGGCAGTAAAACATCAGACAATGCTTGTAGCAAAATTTTTTCTGATATATTTCCTCAGGCAAGGGACACAAAAGAAAAAAATAAACAAATGCAACTACATCACACTGAAGTTTTGGCATGGCAAAGGCAACCATCAGCAAAATAAAAAGACAACCCACCAAATGGGAGAACACATTCACTGAAACATTTGATGAGGCATTATTATGCAAAATTTATGCAAGAACTTATAAATCGAAATACCAAAAAACAGCTCCAAATAAAAAACAGGCAAAGGTTCTAAATAGACTCTACTCCAAAAGGATATACAGATGGTCAATACTTATGAAAAAATGTTCAATGTCTCTAATCATCAGAGAAATGCAAATTAAAAAGCAAGTTGAGATATCAACTCACATCAGTCAGAATGACTATCATCAATAAATCAACAAACTTAACAATTGCTGGCGAGGATTGGGAGGAAACTCTTTTATACTGCTGGTGGGAATACAGATTGGTGCAGCAATTATGGAAAGCAGTACGAGATACCTCAAAAAAATAAAAAAATGGAACTACCTTATGACCCAGTGATTCTGCCTCTGGGAATTTATCCAAAGAAACTTGAAACACTAATCTGAAAGAACTAAGCACCGCAATGTTCACTGGAGCATTATTTACAATCACCAAGATATGGAAGCAGCCCAGGTGTCCACAAGTAGATGAAAGGATAAAAAAAAACTGTAAGACATTTACAAAATGGAATACTACTCGGCCATAAAAAAGAAAATTTTACCCTTTGTAATAGTGTGGATAGACCTGGAGGACATTATGCTAAGTGAAATAAGCCAGTCAGAGAAAGACAATAACCATGTTATTTCACTCATATGTGAAATATAATGAATAAACTGAACTAACTAGCAAAATATAGACAGACACAAGAGAGTAGACTGACAGCTCTGGGAGGGCAGGTTAGAGGGTGGAAGGAATGAGCAAAAAGGAAAAAGGATCCATAGACATGGACAACAGTATAGTGATTGTAGGGGGAAGGGGAATATAAGAGTGATAAAAGGTAATGGAAGAAAATACAATAAAAAGGGAGACTTTTAGTCAAGATAGCACAGGCAGACATGGCTCACCTCCTCACACAACCACATCAATATTGCAACTGAAATATAGAACAACCATCATTCAGAACTGTCAGCAGTGGAGTTGAATGCAAGTCTGACAACTATGGAATTAAAGAAACCACATCCATCCAGACTGGTAGGAGGGGTGCAGACATGGAACAGGATGGTCCCACACCCTCATGTGGATAAAAATGTGGAAGGGATGTCTTGGGAGCAAGGAGTCCCAGCCCCACATGAGGACACCTAGCCCAGGGTTCCAAGCCAAAAAGATAGGTCCCCAGAACTGGCTATAAAAACCAGCAGTAATTGAGTCTGTGAAAGAAACTTCTGGAGCCCCAAGCAGTTCCACTTAAAAGAACCCACACTCTCATTTACTCCCTCTGAGCTCCAGCACCAGGGTAGATGCCTGAAAGGCACCAGTGGTATACTGAGAGAAACCAAAGTGTCTGATATCAATGCGAGCAGAGGCCAGTGTCCCTTTTCTAAACCCACCCCCCACAGAGCCACACAGCCTGCAAGCTATTGCCATATCTGAGACTTCATCAATCTGGGTAAATTGTTTGACTCGCCCTGGAGATCCCCAGAGTCTCCCCCTCCACCTAACTTATGGGCCCACCCAAGCTGCTTTTCCATATGAACAGCTGGTCTTGGCTATATCGCACAACTTCCTAAATACTCTCAAAAAAACAATAGATGGCCTCAGTGAGTCTCAGGCCCTACACTAGCAGCAGCCAGCCTGGATTCACAGCTTGGATTCACCTAGAAATCTCCAAGCCCAGAACAAGCAGCAGCCATCTCAGATTCTTTATAGCTCAGGCAGAGTGGCCCTGGGCAAAACATAAGGGGGGCTGACCTTGGCCTGCACCACCCAGAAAACTCCAGGGCCAGTGTACCCAGTGGACAGCTACAGACCATGTCAGAACACCACCACCCTGCCCCTGTACAGCTGTTCCTCACAAAGGGCAGATAGTGGTGGTCAGTGGTCACCCAATTCTTGCAGCTGACTGGCCTGGTCCCTCCCACTGATCTCCCAACAGCAACGAAGGCTCAACTACAACAGGAGAGTGTACTCAGCCCACGGAAAACGCACCTCGAGTACCCAGCATCTGTGATAGGGGAAGCTGTGCCACTGGACCCTCCAGAGCACCTAGTACCTTAGGCCACACTACCAAGGCAGGGAGTCAAAGCAGCTCTATCTAGTTCACAGAAACAAACACAGGTAGACTGCCAAAACAAAAAGACAAAGAAATATGGCCCAAATGAAAGAACAGATTAAAACTCCAGAAAAAGAGCTAAACAAAATGGAGATATGCAATCTATCAGATGCAGAGTTCAAAACACTGGTTATAAGGATGTTCAAGGAATTCAGTGAGGACCTCAGCAGCATAAAAAAAAATCGAGTCAGAAATGAAGGCTACACTAATTAAAATAAAGAACAATTTACAGAGAAATAATAGGAGAATGGATAACGCTGAGAACCAAATTAATGATTTGGAACATAAGGAAGCAAAAAACAACCAATCAGAACAAGAAAAAGAAAAAAGAATCCAAAACATGAAGATAGTATAAGTAGCCCCTGGGACAACTTCAAGAGGTCCAACATTCGCATTATAGGTGTGCCAGAATGAGAAGACGAAGAACAAGAAATTGGAAATCTATTTGAAAAAATAATGAAAGAAAACTTCCCTAATTTGGTGAAGGAAATAGACATGCAAGTCCAGGAAGCACAAAGAATCCCAAACAAGATGGATGCAAAAAGGCCTACTCCAAAACACATCATGATTGAAATGCCAAAGGTTAAAGATAAAGAGCAAATCTCAAAAGCAGCAAGAGAAAAGGAGTTAGTCACCTACAGGGGAGTTCCCATAAGACTATCAGCTGATTTCTCAAAAGCAACTTTGCAGGCTAGAAGGGATTGGCAAGAAATATTCAAAGTCATGAAAAACAGGGACCTACTGAGAAAATTGTTCTATCCAGCAAAGATATCATTTAGAATTGAAGGGCAGATAAAGAGCTTCCCAGACAAGAAAAGCTAAAGGAGTTAATTATTGCCAAACCATTATTATATGAAATGCTAGGGGAACTCATTTGGACAAGGAGAAGGATCAAAACTATGAACAATAAAATGGCAAAGATGCATATCTATCAACAGTTGAATTTAAAGGACTAGGCAAACAGGAAGAGCAGGGACAGAGTCGTGGATACAAGAATATTTTAATGATTGCCAGATAGGAGGGGGGTATGTGGGAGTGGATGGGGAGGTGAGGGAATTGGGAGGTACAAGTGGGTTGTTATAGAATAGTCATGGGGATGTGTGGTGCAGTGTGGGAGATGGAGTACCCAAAGAGCTTATTAGCCTGTCCCAGGGACATGAACCAGGTGCAGGGATTGCATGAGGGAGTGGGGGCTGCAGGGTGGAGGGGAGCAAAGGAGGAAGAATCAGGAAGATTATATTTTAGAATCAATAAAATATAATTTTTTAAAAAATTCTATGATTGAAAGAAGGCAAAGGGACCAATCAAAGAACATATATGAAGGACCCATGGACAATGGTGAGAGGACTGATTATGAAGTGGTGGAAGAAGGCAAAGGGGGGAAAAGTGAGATAATTGTAATAGCATAAAAAATTACAATAAAATAAATAAAAATTTCTAGGAAGAAAGTTACAATAAAGAATTTTAAATAATAAAAAGCAAAAAAGAAATGATTGTTTTTTTTTAGTATACATGATAATGGCATTTTGTTGCTTTTAAAGAGACGTTATTTTTAGAGACATATAATGAAATATTGTAGATGAATTAATCAAATTTCTAGAATTTGTTTCAAAATAATATGGGGAATTACAGTAAAGTTTGGGCACAACTTTACAACTACTGAAGCTGAATAATACATATGTACACATTTGATACTTTCCATATAAAGTTTAAAAATTTTTTAAATATCTGGACTAAATTTACATTTATAAATACAATAAAGTTCGAGAAATAAATCCCAATGATTTATGTGACCTTATAATAAAGGCAAATTTACATAAATAGCATAACAATCTTCCCCTAACAATTACCTCTTTTTTTTTAAGATTTTATAATGTAATTACAAATACTTGTTTGAATGACAATTCTCAACATCCTTGAGTCTACCTTAATGGGGTTAAAAGGTAACCTTTTATTCCCTTATGGATCTTTCTGGCTTCTGCTTGGTTTTCAAGGAACTCAAAGCAGCCAGGCAATGGAAACTAAATATTAAATTCATTTTCTAACCTCTCTTTACAATCAACAAATGATGAAGCCAAAAACGATTTAAACTTTGTGAATATGTTTGAGAACTTAGAACTATAATGGTTACAAAGGGAATAACAATGAAAAAAGAATAAAAAAGAAGCAAAGAACACTCAAGTACCTAGATTAGTTGGCTGTCTTTTAAAAGAAACTTTTCAATGGATATGGACACTTTAATCCAGAGCTGTGGTTGAAAAGAACAAGTCCCAGTTTTCTGAAAGCATGGATAAGATCTTGCAGAAAAGTTGGGATGTCCAACACTATTTTGTATCACTGCAAGGAACCATGATAATACAAACCACTTTTAAATCTCCTAGAGATTAGAAGACTAGCAGAAATCAAGTAGATCTTTCCCCCATCTTTCCAGATGTTTTCTAGCATCTGGTAGCAGAAATTTAAAGTTTATAATGCTACAAAAATAGGGTCCTAAGGTGCAGTTAGAAATAAATGGAACATCTACTCAGCAGAATCAGAGAAGTTCGACTTAGTGATTAAGAAGTAGAGATGGTGGTAGAAGAATATATTCTTGCTGCATTTAGTCTCCATTAGAGTATGTGTGTTAAACATACGATATTTGGGGTCCTGTCACCAAAGCCTATCTACTAGTAAGGAAGAGATAAAATTGGGGGAATTGGTTAGATTCAATGCAATGTCCACAAATTACCAATCTATCTGAAACAGGCATTTGCTTAAATTCCTTGAAAAATAAGTAAATATATAGTCTCATTAAAATCAAAGTACTAAGCCTTTTTAATTTTTTAACTTTATACCAATGCTATTAAGTTTAAGGTCTAATGACCAATTAAAATTTTTTTCAGGAGATAAAACAGAATTGACAATAATAAAAATTTTAGGACTTAAGCTAATATAGAGTAATGATGGTGGTAAATACTAAACATCACACTAGTATCTTTTATTGATAAAGAACCTTATGCATGTGAAATGATTCTATATACACTGTCGTATGAAGACAGAAGTTTCTGTTTGGTTTATTACTGTAACCCTAGTGTTGCATATATAGTGACTGCTTAATACATATTTGAGACAATAAATGAATGAATGTCATATAATAGTTCCTTGGAGTTTGACAAGGCTATTTGTTAAAAAGCAAAGTAAAATGCATTAAGACAAAAGTCTTTCAATCATTCTTCTAAGAGAATCAAATGTTGGCTAATCTATTTTTCAGAAAGCCTTAATTATCTCTTGCTTGGATTTATATAGCTCATAGCTTTTCCTTCGTACTCAAAATGAGAAGCAATTCACTGTTTACCATAAACATAAGATTTCCTCAAAATTAATTTTATTATCTTATATTCCATTATTGTCCTTTACTCTAGTTATATTAGATTATTCATTATTGCCAAAACATGCCTTACAATTCCAGTCACTTTTCATGTTATTTCCTCTGCCTGTTGCCCTCTCCTCTACCTCCCTAACAATCTTTCACAGCTCATGTCAAATGTAACCACCTCCATGAAGACTCCCCTAATACTCCCAACATGCGATCTCTCATGTCACCAAATCTCCACGCTCTGTAACCTCTCCTGTTGTACTGTATCAGCCTTCTGCTCTGATTATTTTTCATGTCTTCTGCTTTCAATCACTTGAAAATCACAGAAAATTCTTCCTGAATTTTAAGATTCTTGAGGGTATCTATCTTTATTATTTTTATATTTCTTCCAGCCACTCAGTGTGCCTTCTACACTGCAGGCATCCTAATAATTGTTATATTCAATCCAAATATTTCCTCCCAGAAATCTTTCAATGTAGCTCTCCAAATAGCGCACGTGCGCACACATGCACACACTCCCCTGGATGCAAAATGGTAGTAGCATTTAATCTACTTGAAAACAAATTGTCAAACCAAATCCCTCTTAAGGTTACTTTTATCAGCCATATACACTGAAATCACACAGAACATCACAGCAGCTAGAAGTGCAACACCCACTCAAGTCCTATAGCATGCTTTATACAATAAAGGAGGGCTGAGTGTAAGAAAGAAGTAAGGGAGAGTAAGAAGTCAGACTGTATATGTAAGGGACCTGAATTCAGGTGAACTGAACCAACAGGATATAAAACACAGTGCACATTTGCAGACACTAATAACATTTGATCAAAGCTATGCCGTCTATGAAGCTAAAAAGGAAAAGCTTCAAATGATGAAAGATCTGAAGAGTACTATGCACAGAAGGAAAAAAAACAAAGACTGCACAGCAGTCTCTATAAGGTTATTAATATTCACTATAATCAATGTCTTCCTCAATTCTGAGGGTGTTCACACCATGAAGTATCTATGAAATGATGATTTTTTTTTCATAACCCAGACTAAAAACCATTCTTGATACTTTTGAAGCAATACCTCAAGATTGTTAATCAGTTATCAAAAAAGAGAGCCCCAACCTATTTCTCCAGATCCACAGTCAATAATGTTAAAATGCAGTACCAGGTTGGTAACAGGAGGCCATAAACCTAGGCAACAGACGACTTTAAAAGACTGAGATGTTTATCTAGAACAACCATCTTCTGGCAGACAGCAGAACAGGAGAGCTAGGAATCAAAAGGCCAGAGGTTCCATTACTATGTATACAGGTAGACACTTTTGAAAATTAGAACATGGATGTTTTCCATGTGCGTGAAGAACCACCTTGTCCTCTCTTCACTACATTTTTTACTTTCTGGTTAGGTTGTATTGCTTTAAGTCAAATGACAACAGATGAATTAAGGGATAAAGAATATAAGGAAAACGATCTTCAAGTAAAATAAGAAATAGGCTTTAAAACTCTCCTTAGAGTTTTTGTACATTTAGAAATTTTTTTTAGAATTTTAAAAACAAATATTACCAGATAAAGCACAAATTAATGCATCCAGGACACTACAAATTTAGATATCAAAGTGTAAGTCCTTTCACACAAGTTTTTGTTTCTTGGTGGAGTATGAGGAAAAATAGGGGAAGAAAAGCTAAAAACAAATGGGCTGCCCATCCGATACTTGTCTTAGAGGCACTCACATAATCTATACCCCCACATATGCACTGACTGCAAATCATACAGAGCCAGCTGTTGAACAGAGTTGGCACACCGTATTCACTCAACAAGTACCTGTTGAGAGAATGATTTAATCTGCCAATCATGAATATCCCAAAACTCATTCTTATGTAAGTATACAAAGAGGATAAGTCTTCATAGATTTTTTTTTAAATGAAATTTTACCTTTTCAGTTGTAAGAGGTTTTGCAGGCTTTTCTTGTTCTTTTTCTCTCTTTTTCTCTTCCTTTTTCTTTTCCTTTTCTTTCTAAAACATAGCCCAAAGTTTTGATAAGTTTACTTTTTAAAAGTAACACATTTTTTAAAAGTAACTTAACACATTTTTGTTTTATTAGTTTGAGTTGTCATTTGAGAAAGTTAAAAATTTTCAATGATGACAATATCTGGTGATACTGAGATAGAAATGTAAACAGCAATTTCATACTCTTGTTGAGGTTACACATTGATAACACAATAAATAATATCTTTTTCTAAAAAACTAAAACAGAGGAGAGACAATTTAGAACTTTTTTGATATTTTAGAGCTTGAATAATTAAACAAATGAAAACTCTACTCAATAAATTCTCACTGCATTTTTACATAAGGTTAAGCCTCCTAATAGCAACCATAAAGTTGAAATGTGACTAAGAAGAAAAAGTAAAGTAACTGATGGAACACAATTCTTATCATACAGAAAAAGGCAGATCATAACATGTAAACATAAGAGAGAAAGGGTACAGTATAATCACTTTAATTTTTTGAAATATCACAAAACATTTTCAGTTTCTTACCATAGTGTTGTGATTTTAAAAATGGCAAATACAATTATATTCTCATAAAAAAAAAGTTAAATATAGTGCTTTAGAACCAGAACCAACTTACTAGTGTAATTCAACAGTCAAGGTAAACCATAATGGTATTATGATGCTCACAATTTGCATTTTCAAGAAGGATAAAACAGGATATAATATTTAATACTTACGGTCACAAACATGCCAAAAGAGGAAAATGAAATAAAGATTAACTTGGATAAACCTTGAGAATATCATGTTAAGTGAAATAAGTCAGACAGAAAAATAACCACATTTCACTCATATGTCAGATATATGAAAGCAACAAATAAACAAACAAGAAAAACAAACAAACAAAAACTCACAGACACAGCAATAAGGTGGTAGTTACCAGAGGGAAGGAGAGAGGTGGGGGGTGGAGGGGGCCACCACAGAGTGGTAAAAAGGTGTCAAACATTGTAGAAATGGAAGGTTTGACTTTAGGTGGTGGGCACACAGTACAATATACAGATGATATATCATTCAACTGTATACTTGAAACCTATATAATCTTATTAACCAGTGTCACCCCAAAAATCTAATTAAAAATTCTAAAAAAAGAAATAAAAATTAAGAACATTATTCATAAGGCATTAAGAGGGAAGAGATGAGTATAAACATAGAACTGAATGACTACTGCAACTCAGTACTGATCTGACCTCAGTTTCCTGATAGTAACATGAAAATATAAACTGATGAACCTAGGAAAGGCAGAATAGTCATCACACATAACTTAATCTAAATGCCTAAAGGTTGTGTTGGCACCTGTGCCTTTAAAATGGTGTCTGACATAACCTCTTTCAAGGGTAGAATTTTTACTATTTGTAAATCAAAAAAGATAATACTGGCAATTCGTAGACTATAACATAAGAGATAACAATAACAGTTCCTAGGGGCCAGGCAGTGTGATACGCACCTTATTTTCTAATTTAATTTTTATAATAACTGGAAAAAGCTATCATTATTGTCGCTTTACAAATGAAGAAACAAAATCTTAGGAAAGTAAGGCACACAACAACAAAGCTAATCAATGGAAGGGCCACGGGACAACAGAGCCCACACTCCCAAACCTCACTACTCACTGTGTGATTCAGTGGAGCATCGCTATTTGGGACTGTTCTTCCTTACAACTGACATTTACTGATCCCCGACTATACGCCAGACACCAACTTCACTCATTTAATCCCAACAACTTTATGAGGTGAATAGTATTACCCCCACTTTATAAGAAGAAAAAATAATGAGATTTGCAAAATTCTGCATACAATATGAAACGTTTTCTACTCCCTCACCCCTTCCCTCCCAACCTGGACCCTTCCTCTAAACTATAAGACCTGTGTATGCACCCACCCCTCAGACACCTGGATGTTCCATGGTCACCTCATACTCAACACATACAACTTTTAATTCATCTCCCCTACTTCCTCTCCTCAAACCTGTTCCTCCTCCTCAGTTTCTATCCTTTTCTCACTCAATATCACCATCATCTACTGAGATGCTCAAGCTAGCATAAAATGGGAATCATCAAATCTTCCCAAAGTACCTCAATATTCCATCGATTACCAAATCCCACAGATTCTATCTTCACAAGATCTCTTAAAACTCCAATCTCTTTTTCATCCCCTCTGCCTCTATTTTAGCACATGCTCCCATTGTTTTATTCACGAATTATAACAACAGGTTTTCAAGCCATTTTGACACCCATCAGTACAAAATTCACTTTCCACAGACAGTGGAGCCATGTTATGACATGAAAATAAAATCCTGTTACCCCTCTTACCCTTAAAACGCATCATTAAAGTGCCAGGGCCTTCAGAATGAATACCAGTTTCCTTCAGCAGGCTCACTAGAAGGCTCCTCTCCCACTTCTGTCCCTATCCTATGTATGTTCCAGCTATGCCATTCTACTTGCAAACCCCTAAACATTCCACTTTGCCCACAGGTCTTTGTTTTCCACAAGATGCTTTCTCTACTTGGAATGCACTCTGATTCTTATAGCTAATGTTTATTAAGGGTTTAAGATGCATCAAAGCCAACAGTCAGAAATTAAATGCATTTTTGTACACCAACAATGAAATATCAGAAATTAGGGAGGAAAAGCCCATTTACTACAGCAACAAGAAAAATAAAATATTTAACCAAGAAGTAAAAGACCTGTACTGAGAAAACTACACAACACTGAAGAAAGAAATTAAGGAAGACCAAATAAATGAAAGCATATACTGTGTTCATGGACTGGAAGAATTTACATCATTAAAATGTCCATACTACCCAAAGCAATCTACAGATTCAACACAATCCCTATCAAATTACCAATGACATATTTCACAGATATAGAACAAATATTTCAAAAATTTATATGGAACCACAAACGACCCAGAATAGCCTCAGCAATTATAAGAAAGAAGAACAAAGTAGGAGGGATGACAATACCTGATATCAAACTGTATTACAAGGACACGGTAATCAGCACAATCTGGTACTGGCATAAGAACAGCCACATACACCAATGGAACAGAATAGAGAGCCCAGAAATAAACCCATGTCAATATGGTCAGCTAATATTTGACAAAGGGGACAGGCATATAAAATGGAATTAAAATAGCCTCTTCAACAAATGGTGTTGGGAGAATTGGACAGCGACATGCAAAAAAAAAATTAAACTCGACCACCAACTTACACCATATACCAAAATAAACTCAAGATGGATAAAAGACTTAAATGTAAGTTGTGACACCATGAAAGTCCTAGAGGAGAACATAGGCAGGACAATGTCAGATATCCCAGGCAGCAATATTTTCTCTGATATTTCCCGTAGGGCAAGGGACATAAAGTAAAGGAAAAACAAATCACAATAAAAAGCTTCTGCATGGCTAAATAAAACATCAACAAAAAGGAAAGGGAACCAACCATATGCAAAAACATATTTGCTAATGATACCTCGGACACGAGTTTGATCTCCAAAATATATTAAGAACTCACAAGACCTCAGTTTGTCCAGGAGACAAACTATCCAATTAAAAAATGGGCAAAGGACCAGAACAGACACTTCTCCAAGGAGGACATACAGAGGGCCCACAGATACATGAAAAATGCTCAGCATCACTAGCTATCAGAGAGATTCAAATTAAAACCACAATGAGATACCACTTCACACTGGTCAGAAAGGCCATCAACAACAAGTGCTGGCAAGATTGTGGAGAAAAGGGAACCATAGTACACTACTGATGGGAATGCAGAATGGGGCAGCCACTGTGGACAACAATATGGAATTTCCTCAAAAGACAAAAAATGAAACTGTTTTTTGGTCCAGTGATCCCACAGCTGCAACTATACCCTAAGAATTCCGAATCAGGACTTCCGGCCAAGATGGAGGCATAGGTAGACGCACTGTGCCCCCTCGCACAACCAAGATAGGGACAACAACAATATAGAAACAAAATAAAAACCAGAAATGACAGAAAATTGAAGTGCCTGGCAGTGAGTTGAAAATAGACTCGATCGACCAGACCGGTAGGAGGGGCAGAGTTGGGCCGGGTGAGGGACGCGGAGCAGAGACCTGAGCAACCAGAGACCTGAGCAACCAGGGATGCGCACAAGTCCCCAGCAGGCAGACCCTGGGCGCACAAGTGTCAGTGGCTGGCGGGCCAGGCTGGGAGGTGGCGACGACAGACCCAGTGAGGCGGCCATTGTGAAGCAAGGCACTGCGCGCAGCTCGGTCCCAGCACCGGGAAATAGAGCTTTGGGTCACTGGTGGAAAGGGGGGACCCCCGCAGGGTGCACGGGCCCACCCACACCAGGATTGGTGCAAGAGGGGCCCGGTTGGCTTGTGAAGAACGGCGGAAGGTTCTCGGGTTCTGCGGAGAGCAGAGCAAGAGCCACTGTTCCTTCCCGGACCCCGCCCCCAAATACAGCGTCACAACCCAGCGACTGGGGTGCCCCGTCCTGGTGAAAACCTTAGGCCCCGCCCCTCACTACGGTAGCCTGTCAAGACCAAAAAAAAAAAAAAAACCCCAGCAAAAGATGGCTCAAACAGATGAGGATTGGAAAGCCCCAGGTCCCATCCTTTTAAGTGACCAAGAGACAGCCAACCTATCAGATGCACAGTTCAAAGCACTGGTTATCAAGATACTCACAGAATTGGCTGATTTTGGTCACAAATTAGCTGAAAAAATGCAGGCTACAGTAAGTTTAATGAAGAAAGATGCACAGGGAACCAATAGTGATGGAATGAAAGATGGGTCTCACATCATTGGAGAGGACCAGAAGCAAGAACAAAATATA
>CM052541.1:122826352-122904500 GCA_028533065.1 Trachops cirrhosus | reverse complement strand
ATCAGGCTGTCAGCTGATTTCTCAAAAGAGACCTTATAGGCAAGAAGGGGCTGGAAAGAAGTATTCCAAGTCATGAAAGACAAGGACCCACACCCCAGATTGCCCTATCCAGCAAAGCTTTCATTTAGAATGGAAGGGCAGATCAAGTGCTTCTCAGATAAGGTTAAGTTCAAGGAGTTCATCACCACCAAGCCTTTATTGTATGAAATGTTAAAAGGACTTATCTAAGAAAAAGAAGATAAAAAACATGTGCAGTAAAAAGACAGCAAACTCACAATTATTGGCAACCACACCAGAAACAAAAACAAGAAGAAACTAAGCAAACTACTAGAACAGGAACAGACACACAGAAATGAAGATCACATGGAGGGTTAGCAACAAGGAAGTGGGAGGAGGAGTGGGGGGAAGTATGAAGAATAAGTAGCATAGAGGATAGATAGAAAATAGACGGGGAGGGCTAGAATAGAAGGGGAAATGTAGAAGCTAAAGAACTTATGACACATGGACATGAACTAAAGGGAGGGAGTGGGAGAGGGTGTTCAGGGTGGAGGGGAATGAAGGGGGGACAGTAGGACAAATGTAATAGCATTATCAATAAAATATGTTTAAAAAAAAAGAATCCTGAATCATCAATTCAAAAGAACCTATATACCCCGACATTCATAGCAGTGTTACTTACAATAGCCAATTGCTGGAAACAGCCTAAGTGCCCATCAGTAAATGAGTGTATCAATAAAACTGGTACATTTATACAATAGAATACTACACAGCAGAAAGAAAGACAGAACTCCTACCCTTTGCAACAGCATGCATGGAACTAGAGAGTATCATCGTTAAGTGACATAAGATGGGTGGTAAAAGACAAATACCATATGATCTCACCTCTAAGTGGAACTTAATCAGCAAAGCAAATGAGCAAAATATGACATGAGAAGTGGAAATAAAGAACAAATGGACAGTGACCAGAGCTGGGGGGTGATAACAGGGGAAGAAGGGGAAGGGGTAAGACAAGGAAACAGGACTCATGGACATGGACAATGGGGGGTGGGGAATGAATGTGGGGGTGCAGGATGAGGGGGTAGGAGTGAGCAATGGGGGAAAAAGGTGGGATAACTGTAATTAAACAATAAATAAATGATTTTCAGAAAGAATTTAAGATGCATCAAAAGTATGTCTCCTGTTATTAATAGCAACATAGTGAGTACATGTCAATCACTGTACATATTATATTGCATTAGGACCTGTAAAGTTACCTAGTTATGTTTTTCTCCATTAGACTATAAGCTTCTTGAAAAGTGGGGCTGTATCTTATTTGTTTTTGTAGCCCTCCTGTCTAGTGCACCGTTTATCAAGAGGCAGACACATAAAAAGTACTAGTTCCAACAATGTCTCAAACTAATTCATTAGGGTCACGATAAATTAAAAAAAGGTAAAGAGTAAAAAATTTAAAACCTTCAAATATGTGTAGGGATGGCTAAAAAATCTATAATGGTAGTATCATGTATCTTTAACAACCCCTACCCCAAACACGGTCTAAAAATTATCACTGATGACTCTAAACTCATGATTCTATACTATATACATTGTATCCATATGACTGTTACTATTGCTTAAAAAGTTAACTTTCTTCAAGTGACTGCAACAACATAGTCATAGAAAGAAAACATTTTAATCAGATTTTACTAATAGATCAAAGAATTCAACAGCAACTATAAAAAAAAAGTTCCTGTAAAGGAAAAGCATAAGGCAGTAATGGAAACAACAAAAAGCTAAAATCTTCTTAAATATTGAGATATACCTATAGTACCAATAAGTCAGTCATTCTGCAATTAAATACAGATTAAAGAACTTTAATCCTACCTGTGGCACAGGGAAATATTCTAGAAATTGTCATATATAACACAATTAATGCTGGAAACCATTCAAAATTTGAACAACTATTACAGCACTCCAAATTATGGCATACTGCAAACACTACATAATGCAGCTGGCTAAACACTACCATACCTCCAATTTGTTTTTCTCAACAGCAGCTTGTAGAGAAGGAGAGGCTACCAAAGGCTGAAGGGGGGCATCAGAGGAAGAAATCTGTGGAATGAAGGTGAAAAATCAGGAGAAAAAAACAAAAAGAAGGTAATCAGAACTGACAGGTACAGGAAAGAAACAAAACCCAAGAATATCTGAGATTAGAAGTACTCAGAAGTGTGTTAACAAAGGAAAATAATGCATTAAGAAGAAGGCATTGCTTTTTAAAATTTTCCACATAAAATTTCGAAAAATAAAACATTTATTACAGAGCAGTGTATGATCTCAAATGGATTTTACTACGATATAAAATTTAAAATGTACTAAGACAAGGTCATACCAAAGTATTTTAAAAATAATGAAGCTTCTCCAGTGACTCACTTTTAGTCATTGTTACTACTGAAATACTAATGCATGAAACATTGTCCCAAGTAGTAGGAGAGCACAAATGAATTTTTGGGTTTTTTTTTTTTTTTACTTATAATAACTGTTTTAAGAATGTAAAATAAAACAGAGCTGAAGTAGAAAAAAATTAAAGTTTTAATCAACTGTTTAAGAAAACAGAAAAAAAAGTCTTGGAGAAAAAAGTTGATTAATGCAATGTAACAACAAAGCAGCAGACTTACAAAATAATTTATACACTTCCTTCTTTCTGATCAGTACTTACAAACACCATTTCCAGTGCTGTACTTGCTGCATTACCCTAAAGTATTATCAGAGAGTTATATACACAGCAGAGGCTATTTAGACATGAAAAAGGATTTCACCTAAAAGCCTTTTCACACATCTTCCTACTCAATTTCTACATATGTAGTTGATCACTTTAATGAAAGCATTACCTTCCTGTTCTCTTCACTGACAAAATGTAACTGAAAGACATTTAGAACTAAATTCATACCTCTTTGGAGCCATAAAACTGACATCTCTATATAGCCCTATCATATCAATAGTGCCTATGAGAAATTTTTAAAAATAAAAGGTACTATTATAGAAAGGTCATTATGGAATGTCAAAATAACATTGTGAGATGACAAGTCCTCCTTCCAACTGCTTGTTAAGTTAGTTATGGCTGTAATTCTTGAATCACAATCTGAGACCATAAACTTAGGGGGCTTTTTGCCTTGCACATTATTTGTTGGCTGTTATAACTGTGCAAACTAATCATTTAGTGACTACTAATGGAAATTGTGTATTATCTAGAAGAAGATATTTAAGAAGTCAAACAGCATCTTAAAACATGGCTTCAAAGCTGGTTTATCCCACTGGACATTTACTTGTAAGAGATCTTTAACTGCTACTTTATGTAGAAACAAGAGATTAAAAAAAGAAAAAATATATAAAATCACTTAAGATGATAACTGGTATCATAAATCCCTTTTTGCACAAACTCATGTAAAGCTGAACATAGAAATATAAGAGGAATAGGAGCATTTAGTATGTCGAGAATTACTAATTCAAGATAATTCAGCCCTGGTCATGTGGCTCAGTTGGTTGGAGTGTATCCTGTATGCCAAAAGGTTGCAGGTTCGATTCCCTGTCAGGGCACATACCTCAGTTGCAGGTTTGATCCCTGGTCAGACTGTGTATGGGAGACAACTGATTGATGTTTCTCTCTCACATCAATGGGACCTGAGGGTGGCTGTAGGAACTGAGAGTAGTCCTAATCTGACAGTTAGCAAGAACACAGGACCTCAGTCATACAGCCACAAGAAAATGAATTCTGATAGCAATCATGAGCTTGGAAGAAGACACAGCCTCAGATAAGACTGCAACTGGCCAACTCATTGATTTCAGTCTGGGGATATCTGCAGCTGAGAACGCAGCTCACTGATGCCCAGACTCTTGACCAACAGAATGCAAGATGGTTAACCTGTGTTGTTTTAAGTCACGAAGTTTCCAGAAATTTATTAAGTGGCAAAAGGAGATTAATCCAATGACCATCTCTTAATAAAAAAAAAAAAATCCTGAGAAATCTGGCATCAAGTCCTCTATACAATCCCTGTTTGCCTTTCAAGACTTATTTCCTCATACATTTATTCTCTCATTTACCCACCCTAAATATTCCTCCTTCACACTCACTAGACAAGACAGTCCTGTGGACTACTCACCAAAACCAAACACCAAATAATATACTTGAACTCTCTTTCCTCTTTATCTAACTTTAGCATAGATGGGATAAAATGTCCCTTCAACCAAGAATGTCTTTTCTGTATTATCAACACTCATCCTAGTTTCTCTAAAATCTTACTTTTCAATTAAAGATAATCTTAAACATACCCCCTTTAAATATTCTCCTAGTGGAAATTAACTAGTGCTGCCTAAATTCTGTGTTCTCATAACACTTATTCTTCTGTCCTAACAGTTACGACCTTCTGCTCATTGTACATTTGCACGTTGATGTTTAGTAAGAATAAACTACTTTTGGACAAAGATTATACCATTTCAATCTCAGTGCCTTGCAAACAGTATACATTCAATAATGTTTGCTGTAGATGACTAAATGAACAAAAAAGGGAAGAAACAATCAATCCAAGGAAACTTCAACAACCAATCTCTATCACTCTATATGTAGTTTCAACATGAGACGCTGCTAGCCCAAATCTCAAGAGCAAGGGAGGAAAGTAGTGAGGACTGATATGAATGAAGACTGATATGATATGCTCACATTGGTGACCAGCACTATGCAGTTACTGTAAAAGATGTAAGTAAATAAATAAATTTTTTGAGATTACAAACCAGTAAAAATTCTAGAAAAACCTTTTTACTTGGAATGTATTTTTCTGTTTTACTCTGTATCTAAATTTCACTTTTCCCTTTTAAGCCTTCTCCCTTAATTCATGCTTATGGTGCTACACAGCACTCAAAATCATATGGCCTATACCACAAACTCCTTCCATAAAAGCAGCACATACCAAGGGGGGACCAAAAAAAACCCCGGAATTTATTTATTACAAACTGAGTATTTATTCTTACATGCTTAAACTTCAGTCACCTTCAAAGTATTCTTCATTTGATGCAATACACCTATCGAGACTTTTTTCTACTGCTCAAAATAGTTTTTGAACTTGTCGATTTTGATACCTTTTAGTGCTTCTGCTGTTTTTTCTTCCACATTGGCAAAACATTTCCCTTTGAGCACTTTTTTCATTGAATAAACAAAAAAAAAGTGACTTGGGATGAAACTGGATGAAAAGAGAGAGTGGGGCATGGGAGCATGCCATTTTTGGTCAAAACCTGCTGAACACTCAGCACAGTGTGGGCAGGTGCGTTGTCATGGTGGAAGAACCAGTGACCTGTTTGCCACAACACAGGATGTTTCTTCTGCAAATCATGACACAACCCTCTCAAAACTTCCAGATAAAAACTTTGGTTGACCATTTTCATCTGGAGAAACAAATTCCAAGTGCACAACCTTATCACATCAAAGAAACAGATGATCATTTTTTTCACATTTGACTTCACTTATCATGCTTTTCTGGGGTCATGGGTAAGTGACAATTTTCCATTGGCTAGATTGCTGTTTCATTTTGGGGTCATAACCACAGCACCAAGATTCATCTCTGGTTATTACCTTGGGAAAAAAAAATCAGGGTCAGCCTCCAACTCTCCCTCAAAGCACAGCATGTAGCCCTGGCTGGTGTAGCTCAGGGGATTGAGCACCAGCCTGCGAACCAAAGGGTCACGGGTTCAATTTCCAGTCACTGGCTCCTGCCTGGGTTGCAGGCCAGGTCCCCAGTAGGGGGCCCTTGAGAGGCAACCACACACTGATGTTTCTCTTCCTCTTTCTCCCTCTCTTCTCCCTCTAAAAAATAAATACATTTCTAGGTTGTATAGGAATCAAATGTGTAACTTTAAAAAATAAAATCTGTACTTAAAAAAAAAAGCATGGCATGTAGCCAAGCAATTATCCCTGTGTTTAGGTGTGAGCAAGTGCAGCACAAATTTTTGCTGAAACTTACTTCATGCCCAAAACTTCAGATAAAATTTGCTGACAACTCCACAACACCCCAGTCAACTCCACAAGTTCATCAACAGTCCGACAGTGGTCTTCCAAGATGGCTTGACGAATTCTTACCACATTTTCCACAATTCAGCTGGCTGAGGCTGATTGTCAATCGACATTTTGCCTCGTTTAACACAAGAAAACCAATCGTAAACTTGTGTTTTACTCAGAGCAGCTTCTTTGTAAGCTGTCTGTAGCATAACAACATTTTCTGCTGCATTTTTCCCTAACAAGTAATAAAATTACTGTCACACATTATTCACATGTATATCATCCACATGAAAAGGGCAAATGCATTGAAAAGAGTCTTCAAAAACAAACTCACTGAAGCCAAATGCAGCCTCTCACTACACCAGCTGGTAACTCTGATACAGATGGTTTCCTAGAATACTCACCTATCCGGGAAGCCTGTACTACAAGTGACCCGCCCTCTAGAAGACAATTTTTGCTTTTTGGGCGGTCACCACTCATATAAGTCTACCTACTTTCTCAAAAGTATCATGTTTATACAACCAGGCACTATGTTTATTAACAGTTCACTGAAGCCACTCTTCACCAGACAAGCAAGTACCTAGAGATGAAGAAAGTACCACCCTAGCTCCTTTTATACTCTACATGATGGGTTCATGTGAGGCTTAGCTTATAAACCCATTAAATGGCCTGGGAGGCAGGAGGGCATATTTTAGAAAATCAGCAAACTCTTTGCCACCATTCTGCTATAGTTTACGGTACTTTTTTTTTTTTGTAGTTTGCCACAATATTCTGAAATGTTTATGTTCAGAAGGGCAAGAAATTTATCAGTTTTTTAAAGGATTAAAAAATTACTCTCTTTCACATGGAGCAGGGTCACCTTTAGGTCCTTACTCTTGTTTAAAATAAGAAAATAATAAGAACAGTAACACACACTGGCATCACTAAAAAATGACAACTAAATTAAGAGGAGACAGAAAATATGTAAAAATCAAACATAAAATCTATAAAGGTAAAGTAATTTCAAGTCATTTAATATAGGGGTAACAGCCATATAAAGTTGCATAGCCATTCAGGTAATCTCTTTATCAGATTACAACTAATATGCAAATTGCCCCACCTTAGAGATTCCCCTAAGTGTCCTAATACCCCTTAAGTACCTTAGATATGAGAAATTCAGGGGGTCCAACCTGCAGTCCAGGATGGCTGTGAATGTGACCCAACACAAAATCGTAAATTTACTTAAAACATCATGAGATTTTTTGTGTGATTATGTGTTGCAATGCATTCACTGTGTGGCCCAAGACAACTCTTCTTCCAGTGTGGGCCAGAGACGCCAAAAGATTGGATACCACTGTTAACAGAATACTTATGTTCTGTTTCATATTTATTTTTTTAACCCAGTCTCATCCCCACTATAAAATTAAATCTCTCAAAGCAAAGGTCATGTCCTCTTCATTTCAGTATCCTAGGACATTGTGACCAATAAATAATCAAAAATTATTTGAATGAATGTTCAATCTATTACTGAAGACAAAATACAGGACATATATAATGTAATTCTTATTAATATATAAGATTAGTAACTTGCACATTGACTGCCACAATAAAGGAAGAAATACTTTAAAATTACTGGAATATAAAGTTTTAAAGAATCATTACCTTGCTTATACATGAATAGGTAAAGTATATTTTCCTGTGGGTTAAATGTGATTTTTGTGAACTTTTCTGAATTTTCATTATGTTAGCAATATAAACTCAAGAGTATACAATCTTTTACCTTGAACATTTTATTTTCAAACCTATAAAATCATGTAAAAAATTATAGAATCTCTATAAGTTTCACTAATATTCACCAAACCTTAACAGTGTGCCACATTTGTTTTGTCTACACAGGCACCTACCCCCCGCCCCCACACACACACGGCTGCCAGGTTTCACTGAACCACTTAAAAATGAGTTATACATGAGGCTGAGCAGCACACGAGAAGAAAAGGAGCAGAAGTGCGAGAAGGAGTGCAAGCTGGAACAGAGCGTGAAGTTGGCTCAGAAGGGACATGCTCCAGTGGAGTGTCCATCTCTCAGCCCTGTGCCTCACTGCCCTCCGTTGGACACTGCTGTGGCTACAGTGTCCCCCTACCTGGGTCCTGACACTCCAGCTCTGTGTACTCTCAGTGAACATGCCCAGCCCCACGTCACATATCCTAGCAATTGCAACCATCTGTTCTACATGCCGCGAGGGGCAGTGGACCGAAGACTCCTAGGTTACAATGTCCCAGCCCTGCACAGCAGTGACCCAGCATTCTGGGAGAGGGATCGGGAACCCATGAAGGAAACCTCTGTGACAGCCTCAAGCCTGGCTTTGAGGTGAGGCCCAGTGAGCTGGAACCACTACACGAGGTTCCTAAGCCAGGCCTGGATCCCTTCCCCCAATACAGGGGCTTGGTTCTGCAGCCTGGCCCACCTGGCCTGCAGCTTTTCTCCTTTCATCCGAGCATGGGCCCCTCCAGAGGGAATGTCTAGTGCTGGCCACTGGGCCAGCCCTGTGCCCTGACATGTCCTATGCAGAGCATCTGACAGCTGAGAGGCAGCATACAGAAAGGTGGCAGCCCTGGGCAATGACCCACTGCCCAGCTGCAGATGCTTAATGCGACCCCCATCACCACCAGCACTGCCACATACACTCTCACCTGCACCTCCACCAGTAGGATGCCAGCCTCTGCCTCAGAGCACCCTTTCTTTGACCTCTTGGCCTCAGGGTCTCACCTTACCCATATACACTACCCAGCTGGGACCCTCCCCAACTCTCTTCTTCCTCACCCTCTGCATAAGAACGAAGTTCTTCATCACCAGGTCTTTGCTGCTCTTTACAGGGGCCTTCCAGCTTCCCTCTCTGCCCTGATGTCAGCAGCTCACCAGCTGCAGGCCATGCACATGCAATCTGCTAAGCTGCAGCACTTGGCACTAGAGCAGCAGCAGTGGAGACACACCCTTCACCCACTGCACAGTGTACTGCTACCTGCCCAGGAGGACTACTTCAGGTCACCTGAAAAACAAAAATGTCAGGCCACTGTAAACCTGCAATAAAGAGCAGCCATGGCCAGAGTGCACATCTGGACCTTGGAGGCTTCCCTCCCAGCCTGCCACCTAGAGTGTGGAGAGGTGTTCAGTAACATCTTCTTGGCAGCTAGGCAGAGGGAGGGAGGAAGGGAGAGATGGAGGGCCAAGCCTCCTGTGGTGTGCAGAGGTGGGGAGATAGTGGGGGTGGGGACAGCAAGCTTATGGTATCTTAGAACAGGTCCTTCTTTATCCACCCCCGCCCTGCTTTCTTGCTTTCCCATACCCAATCCTGGTGGCCACCATGCACTCCAGCACCTTGTTGGTATGATCATTTCATCTGTTAGACACGGCTGTTTTTGTGTAGCACTGTGTGCCACCCCTGCCCCTCCCCAGTCCCTGTGTGTGCACCCCGCTCTGTGATGTATGCTCCCTGCCTCTGCCCCACATTAATAATTTATATACATATAAATATCTATATAACAATCATTAAAAACATCCCAACCAAAAACAACCAAACATCTTCATGACTCCCCAGGAAAAAAATGTTAAAGAAATTAAAAATGAGTTATACATGGATACAGAGAACATACTGATGGCTACCAGGCAGTAGGGCAACTGAGAGATGAGTGAAAGAGGGAAAGAAACTAAGAAGTACAAATTACCAGTAACGAAAAGAGTCACAGGAATGTAAAGTACAGCACAGAGAATACAGTCAGCAATATTCCAATAACTATGTATTTGGTCACATGGGTACTCAACGTACCAGGGTAATCACTTCATAAGTTATATGTCTCTAATCATTATGTTGTACACCTGAAATTAGTAACACTGTATATCAACCATAATTTTAAAGTATTTTTAATTATAAAACTTAGTAACTAAAAAAAAAAAATGGCTCTAATAATGACAAAGACTGATATTAAAGATGCATGTAAAGATTTTGAATAAAGTTATTGCAATATATATGAGAGTGGGAGAAAGCAGTATTTCCACATTAATATATTTTATATGCTAGGTTATTTTAGATGTGCCTGTATAACTTAATTGCTATATTAAATATTAATAGAAAAAATAAAAATGAGCTATAGATATCATGACAGTTGATCTCTAAACATTTTATTCCAGCACACATCTTTTGTGAGTAAAGAATTTTTCTTAACTACATATACTAACTACTATTATCATTACTGAGGAGGGAAAAATAGTTTCTTAACAAAAACTATTATTGAGAGATAAAATTGTTTTCATGTATATTACTCATAAAAATAATTTCTAAATTATTGCCAAGAAGGAAAAAAACTACAAATACAGATATAATAAAAAAGTTCAGGGGATGGGGAGACATTGGAAAGTGTATAAGGGATATAAATGGTGATAGAAGGAAACCTGACTTGGGGTGGTAAACACAACATATAGATGATGTATTAGAGAACTGTACACCTGAAACCTATATTCTTTTATTAACCAATGTCACCCCAATAAATTCGATTTAAAAAGTTTTAAAAATTTAGGATATTAAAAAGGATGTTTAATGGAAAGCAGTGTATTCTGTAAAATATACTAAAAAGGCTTCTTAAAATTTCATATAAAAATACATTGCTTATGTTTTAAAGTTAGTCCTTTTTCCCTCATAATGCAATAACTAAACTTAGTTTTATGGATATTCTAAATATCATTCTCAACATTGTCAATTTTTATCAATCTTTCAAAAGATTTTCTCTTACACTCATTATTCACTGTAAATGCAGCCCAAACTCTACACACAGGATATCTTCACTTTAAATTATGCAATAATACTACATTACATTTTTTAACAAGATTTTTTCCATGGTCAAAGACAATATACTGAAATATCCTTACTTTTTGTTGGTATTGATCAATTTTTTTAGTATATTGGTTCTCCATATGGACTGAAAAAAACCCAGCTTGCATATAAAATGAGATGACATTGTTGTTTATAAATTGCTTAACCACAAGATTAACAAACTTATACCTTGTTTATGAATCAAGGAATCAATGGTCAAAATAATGACTGCACCAATAAAAACAATTAATCTTAAATTATAATTAACTGAGATGGGAAAATACAATGAGAAAAAAAATTTTAAAAACAGTGATATAATATTTGATCACTACAGTAAGGTTTCAAAAGGCTTGATATTAGTTATCAAAAGGCTTAGTAATATTAGTTATCAAAAGGCTTAATAATAACCAACTAATAGTCCATCAAAGTCCTCCCTGAGGGAAAGATAAATTTGCCTTTTTTATTTTTCACAAATTCCCAGAATGGAGTAAAATAATTTTCTCTCCTCCCTTTCTCCACTAGTAGCTTTATCTTTTTGCAAATATCATAAAATTAACTTAACTAAATGCCATTTAGGCAGTTATTAGTCTCAGAATATGCTTCTTTCTAAATCAAGAATTCTGCTTCAGGCCTTGGATGGTGTGGCTCAGTGGGTTGATCTTCGTCCCACAAACCAAAAGTCTGCTGGTTAGATTCCCCATCAGAGCACTTGCCTGGGTTGTGGGCCAGGCCCCCTCTTGGGGAAGTGCAATAGGCAACCTATCAATGTTTCTCTCACATGCTGATGTTTCTCTCCCTCCCTTCCCCTCTCTCTAAAAATAAATAAAGAAAACCTTTAAAAAATAAAATAGAAAGCTCTGCTTTAGGGGAGCTCATTAACATATGTGACAAAAATTCCAATATTTGAGTTTTATAAAGTATATAACTAGTATATTTTTATAACTAATAAATTAAGCTGTACTGTATGTGAAAAATTCAAGATCTATTAAACTTAAACTGGTGAAAGATAAAGATTTTACTTACATTTGTAACAGCTATAGCATTTTTATCATAGTATTTCTTCTTTTCATATTTATCTCTGATGAAAAATTCCACTGCTCTGAAAACACATAGCTTAAGGAAAAGCATGAGCTCAGTGATGTGTACACTCCCCTTTGATCATTCCCCTCTAACAAGTTTAAACTCTGAATTCAATTTTCACACTCCCCAGTCTATATTTCCTCTAACACTGTTTGCAACTGAATTCTAAAACCTACTTTTTTTTTAAATTTTATTTTAATCGTTATTCAAGTAGTTTTCTGTCCTTTACTCCCATCCCAGCCCACCCAGCCATCCCTCCCCACCTCCCTCCCATTTCTACCCCCCCTAGTTTTTGTCTATGTGTCCTCTATATTTGTTCCTGTAAACCCTTCCCTTCTCCCCTGAGATTCCCTCCCTTCTCCCTCCCCTCTGGTCACTGTCATCCTGTCCTCTATGTCAGTGTCTTTGGCTATATTTTGCTTGTTTGTTTGTTCTGTTGTTTAGGTTCCTGTTAAAGGTGAGATCATATGGTATTTGTCTTTCACTGCCTGGCTTATTTCACTTAGCATAATGCTTTCCAGCTCCATCCATGCTGTTGCAAAGGGTAGGAGCTCCTTCTTTCTTTCTGCTGCATAGAATTCCATTGTGTAAATGTACCATAGTTTTTTGATCCATTCATTCACTGATGGGCACCTAGGTTGCTTCCAGCACTTGGCTATTGTAAATTGTGCTGCTATGAACATTGAGGTGCATAGATTCTTTTGGATTGGTGTTTCAGGGTTCTTAGGATATAATCCCAGCAGTGGAGTTGCTGGGGCAAAAGGCAGATCCATTTTTAGTTTTCTGAGGAAATTCCATACTGTTTTCCACAGTGGTTGTACCAGTCTGCAATCCCACCAACAGTGCACTAGGGTCCCTTTTTCTCCACAACCTCTCCAACACTTGTTCTTTGTTGTTTTGTTTATGATGGCCATTCTGACTGGTGTGAAGTGGTATCTCATTGTGGTTTTAATTTGCATCTCTCTGACAGCTAGCGATATTGAGCATCTTTTCATGTGTGTCTGGGTCCTCTGTGTGTCCTCCTTGGAGAGGTGTCTATTCAAGTCTTTTGCCCATTTTTTAATTGGGTTTCTTGTCTTCTTAGAGTGGCGTTGTGTACATTCTTTATATATTTTGGAGATTAAACCCTTGTCTGAGGTATCATTGGCAAATATGTTTTCCCATACAGTTGGTTCTCTTTTGATTTTAATACTGTAAAACCTACTTTTCTTTCAACCAAAAAAAAGTCTGTCTCTTTCAGGAAAGTTTCCCCATTCAATAAAACCAACCTAACAAATTCTGGGGTTGGGGGGAAAGTGATCACATTTCTCTATTCCACAACACTCCTCAGCTCTCTACTGCACCTCTACCGAACTCTAAATTCAATTAAGGTTCATTTTGGATTTTCAGTATAAGAAACTAATACCCGTATAGTACCAATAGTGTACCAGACATTGTGTGTATGTGTTGTCCAGAGTTTCTTTCCTTTAATCCTTCCACAACCCAGTAATGTACATATTATTTCCACAGATGAAGAGCCAGCAACTTGGGAAAATTAAACAATTGTGATTTTACTACTTATGTTCTTTCCCAACATACATGGCTGCCCCTGCCTGAGTGATGGCCCACTTTTTTTCTTGCAAATCTAGAGGAATGAAGAAGTTAAGAAGCCTAAACCAAGGTTAATACTATTTAATTTTTTTAAGTTGGCTTTAGTTTTTTTGAACAGAAGTCTTTTCTCTTGAGTCAGCCACTTCTAGTGGGACTTGAGTGTTCTGGGTTATCTGACATAGATGACTTCTCTTGGCACTCAATTACTGTTTTATGATATTCAGAGACTCCTTCCTGGGATACTGATCTTTAATGCATAAAATAAAATACATAGAATTACAAAGGAAATGAGTAACACTGAAATCCAGTCTCTGTGGATCCCCAGGTTGAGACATTCTTCTGCTCAAAAGTTTCCTGAAGCAATAAAACAATACATTTTCAGACATTAACTCTGCATTAGTAGTTAATAAAAAGCGTTTTAAATCGACAGTTGGAAGTAATAGGTAACAAAAAGAGTTGACAGACCACAATGCAGTGCATATAATGAAGTTGGGGCCTTGTGAAAGCACTCAAAGGCCTTTCATAATGGCAAGACTGGAGATCCAAACATTCAATTTATTAAGTAAGCTGAATGACTGAAAGCTGCCTTTTAAAGACAGTTTTCTACAACCCTGACTATGTTAGAGGCACTTTATCTTTTCTTCTCCTCTTAACAACCTACAAGGTAGGTGCAACTTACAACTAAAACTGGGGCACAGAAAGTTTAAAAAGCTCTCTGGGATTCTATAGTACAAAGAAAAGTTGTGATTCAAAATTTAACAAAAAAAACAAGTAAGCAAAATATAACCAGAAACATAGAAATTAAGAACAATCTGAGAGTAACCAGAGGCAAGGTGGGAAAGGATAATGAAGGGAAAGGGGGAAGGAATTTCAGAACAACTATAAAGGACACATGGAAAAAACCAAGGGGAGGTGGAATCAGGGGAGGGAGGTACTGATGCCTTGGGTGGGTGGGGAATGGTGGAGGGTTTCTTAATGCAGATAACTGTACCTGAACAACAACAATAAAAAACAATTAGGAATGTCTGACATGTGAACTTTCAGAATGTTGTTGGTCATCACAGGTTCATTTGTTAATCAGTCAGTTATTTTCTGGTATTAATAATACATGCTTTAAAATCTAAAGAAGCATATCAAAGTTGCAAGCAACTTAATTTTCTGGGTAGCCTTGGAGACCCTTTCAAGTGAAAGGCCCCAGAACTGCTAAAAGGTTCCTTGTTTAGATATGTGAGCAACTGGGCAGCCAATTCAATAGCAAAAAATTAAGAAGTATGCCAAGATTTTCATAAAATGCAATGTTATTTTTACATAAATTTTTTACATGTAAATCAGCTAAATGTTACGTTTGCTCATGACTGTAAATCTAAGTTCATATTTTTCTAACAGAAAATAATGAAATAATAAAAAATGCCAGTCCTCTGAATGAGGTATAGGAATGTGGATGAACTGACCAATTTTCATTATTGAGACAACTATTTACCTCCACAAATGGGAAGAGAAAAAACAATTTACTTAAGACTGATATCATTTTCACTCCAGATGATATGAAATATAGTTTCAAAAACACAAATATTTTATAAACTAATTATATATATAACATAATGTCCGTATAGCTTTTGTTAACTAAAGAAAATTTTTAGAAATCCAAATTCTTAAGAACATAATTTTTATGTTTAAATATCTGGGAGGAGATATCACACTGATATTTTTCCTTCTTAAACAGTTTATTTGGAATACTGTTTAATGTATACTACATATTAAAGCTTAAAAAGATTTCACTGCTCTTTTATGAAATGATTATAGCAAAGATCACTGTTTATGATCAAAATAATAATAGTAAGTATTATTATTATTATTATTAAGGTTAAAAACACAGTATATAAAATAATATAACCACCAACCGTAAAACTAAAATCCTGAAAACTATGACGGTTTTATAAATTCTGAATTTGAAAAAAGCAAACACTTTAAGTATATACAATCCCTTGGAGTCAAAACAATACTAACATCTCATAAAATTGTATGTTGTTGTAAATTTCAGAAACAACAGGTATCAGTGAAATCTTAATATATACTTAATGTATTTTATATACATAATTTAACATTTAAGTATAATTTCTGCTTATAGGAAACAAATTATCAAAGATGTAAGCAATATTTAAAAAATTATATCAGATAAAAACTGATGTTTCTTAAGGACTTGAAAATAAACTAAAATAAAAATAAAGCATTAGGGCAAGAGAACTTATTAAGATCTTTCTAATTATTAATATCAAGCATTACTTTTTAAGGAGCAAAGCACACCACCAAGTGAATTTTTTAAATTCCATGAGAGTCACCTGAGAAAAGGCTGTGATTTAGAGAACATGCCATGTCCTTGATTGCTCTCAGTTCCTATACGGCCCTTATAGCAACAATGTATCACATGGTCCTTATATGTTTTTGCACAAGGTCCCAAATGAACACCAATTCTTCATTGTTAAGTCACCTAAAGAAACAATATTTTACTCCAGGGATCAGCAAACTTTTTCTCAAAGGGCCAGATAGTAAACATTTTAAGCTTTGCAGGATAATTAGTCTATGTTGCAACCAGTCAACTCTGCCTTTGCAGCTCCAAAGCAGCCACTGAAAATTCGTAAGTGGATGGGCATGGCAATAATCTAATAAATTTAATTATAAAATCAGGAGCTGGCTCATGGGCCTGTAGTTACTGATTCCTGAATTCTATTCCAACACTAGAGGTCAAAGACCCGCCAACCTGGATTTAGAGAGAATCTGTCTCTGCAAACTGTCATTATAGCAGTCCCCCTTATCCAAGGGGAATTGTGTTCTGAGACCACATTGGCACAGTTTGCATGTGCCAAGTTTAAATAGATGAGCAAATGAGAAACAACAACAAACAAACCAATGAATCTGGAGACTAGGAAATACTTATCTTCATTTTCCAGTCTCCAGGTGTCATTTGAGACATTCAATTTAGTTATACTGATGAATATAACCAAAAAACAAAAGAATACAAACAAAAAAAATAGAGAGTAGTAATATTTTCAGGGAATCAAGGTAAGGTATGTATTAACAGCAACTCAAGTTTAAGCAGTCAATTTAGGATCAGTGAGCAGACAACAACAAAATGCCCCAGAATCTTCCCTAGGCTTATAGTTACAAAACACTCAGTACACAACCTGTAACTGTCCCCATCCTCAAAACTAACAAATGGTACTATTATAAGCCCAGGAAATTTTTTATGTTTCTATGTATTTTATCTTTAACACATGTTTATTTGTATTTTAATATTTTTCCTTTCTTTAAAGATACCATTTAAAGACAATTAAATTAATATTTACTCCCAAAAAGAAAATCTTCCAGTTTCAGAGACATAGCACTGAAAGCAGTAAAACTTTCAAAAACTCAGAGGAGAACTGCTTTGGTGCACAATAGATCTCATGGAGCTGAAGTAATTAAAGTTTTAGATAAGATGAAATATCCTAATAATGTAAAGCTTTATTGTTTGTCATGGACTAGTACATGCAGCCTATAATTAACCACATCCCTCATGAGAAATTACACTTTCACAGCAGCTTTTGCATAACTTTTGTAATTGTAAAGCTGTTGAAAAGTGAAAAAAATTTGTTAAGAATGCTGTGAGGTCCCATATTATGTGAGTTTTACTCAGTTTTACTGACTTAAATATAGTTAGAAATGTTAGGCTTTTTAAAAGAGCGCTGAGCTTTAGAATGGTTCACAAAATAAAGGCAACGGTTGTCTTTGCATTCTCCCTAATAGGACCTCCAAATCACAGTGTTTCATAATTAAACAAAGGGATAAAAGTGCTATCACTATTAACTAAGGTTAAAAAAGAATTTTTTAAGGCATTACATCAGATTTAGGGGCCAGTCTCATAGTCCAAGTGGTATTATCTTATATACTTTTATCATTAGTGGTTATCTATCTCAAATTTGTTTAGACAAAATCTCTCTTTAAGTAGTTTCTGACCACTAGATCATGTTTTTGTGAACAATAAGAGGTCAACACCTCATATAAATATGACCATAATTTGTAAATGCTTTAGAAGTAGTCACACTTACTCTGAAAGATCAAATAAGCATCCTTTTTTTCTGAGTGCAGATTCATGTTTCCAGCTATTAAAGAGGTATCTCTATGAATGTGTCCAACAGACACCTCAACCTGCCCAAAGTAATGAAGGATGGCTCATTATCTTTCATTTCTAACTCATAAACTTTCATCTGGTATTAAATTCCTTCTCTCCATGGAATTCCATAGAACCTCTGTCAAGCTAGAAAATCTGGGGTTGGCTCAGTGGTTTTCTAAGAAACAAAGCCAACTAAACTTAATCCCTTAACTCCCGCTTTCCCAAATTTCTTTCTGATCTTCCCAACTTCCTGCTGCCCATTCTCAATGCCACAATTTAGATCTTCATTATTGCTTACTTCAGGGTTACACTAGTAATTCTACATGCTCTCTTCTGACTCCAAAATCTCCTTCACCTAAATCTTCCCTGTGGAGAAGTTAATGTTTCCCATTTTTCTCCTGCTTTAAAACCCTTCAAGGCTTTTCAAATCCTTCAACTCTTTGGGCCAATAAAATGAGGTCCAAACTGTTGTTTAGTATTAAAAATTCTTCATAATTTGGAAAATAACTTCTACTGCCACTTACCCCACAAAATTTAAATATTGTCACAGCAAAATCTTAAAATGTCATGTTTCCTCACAACCTTAACACTTCTCTTCAGTTTTTTTTTTTTTGCCTAAAATGTACCTGCCACTCTTACCCTAGGATCATGCTACAATAAAAATAGCCTTCAATACCAGACTGCTAAATTTGTGGGAAGGAAGCAGGGAGTAGAAACAGAACAGGTCAAATACAAATACTAGCTTTGTGACTATAACTGAAAAGGTTTCTATATAAATACAAAAATATACTTGTATAATGGCCTGTACCTCATGTGAGAAAAGATCACCTTTTTTTCACGTTTGACCACACAAGCTGTTTTAATATACAAATGGGTAATATATAACTGACCTTTAAGAAACTACATTTTAGCATCAAAACTGCAAATGTTACCTTTGGATAGAATCACAAATAGCTACAATGAATTAGGTAATCTTATTTATAGAGTAGCGCAATTTTGATGAGGTGCTTTCTTAAACTTCAATATGAGTTTAAAAAATCCTATAGGATCAAATGTTTATTATTAACAAATGTGAAAAACATCTTAACTAAAATACCTGTGAGAAAATATTATATTCATTCCCTAGAGCAGATCTGTAAAGAACATAACTATGCAACCTATGTAAAGATAAAGCATCAGTAATAATTAGTATAAATTAATTCAGCACTTCCACTAAATATATAATTTGCCTTTTAAATGCATACATGCCAAAATGCTTCACATAAATATAATTACTATATAAAGGTGATTAAAGAAAATCCCTTTGGAAAAGATTTTTTTAAATAGTCGAGATGTTCACAAATCAAATCTCCAATAAACTCTCCAATCAAGAGTTAAAGATCAAGAAGAATTAGTCATAAGTTTATACTTAGTAATAATTACATTAAAAACAATACATACATAGATCATGTATCACCAGATTCCTAACAAAAATTTACTACATACAAAGCACAGCTCAGGGCAAATTAAGTTCTATCTCTAGTGAATGACAGTGTGATAAAGTTCATATGTTCCTAAACACAGTTAAAATACAAACTGTAGAAATGAGTTAACTCTTTACAAACCCACAATACAGAAATATTAAAGGATACTGATCTGTCTGTGGTCTTCGAAAGTTCTCTGGAAGATTGGCTTCATAAAGTAGTCTTGCTTTAGTATTCCCCATATCCTGCATACACTATAATAAAAGAAAAATCAAGTATTTTCATTATTCGCATGAACATTAAAAAGTACGTAATTCCTATACACACACACATACATATATATGTATACCAGGTAACGTTTATTATTTCCAAATATATACAAGGTCTGTCCAGAAAAAGTCTAGCCATTGTTAATATAATAAGAACAGTCTGCACAACATTGATGTAAACTGGCAGCCAGAGAGTGGACTGGAATGCGCATGTGTGAAGAATGACGACCTCGCTCTACTACTCAGCAGGGGCAGCAGTTGCCGTCATGTGAACATGTGTACTGTGTAACCATCACATTCAAAATGACTGAGGGAGGAGAGCAACGAATCTGCATCAAATTTTCTGTTAAGTTTGAACATTCCTCCAAAGCCGAAACTAAGCCAAAGCTATGGGTAACTGGTGATTGGCAGATTCATCACCACAACATGCCCACTCATGCATCACATCTCATGCAGTTTTTTGGCAAAACATCAAATCACCCAGGTGGACTCAGCCCCCTTACAACCCAGATTTGGCACCCTGCAACTTCTGGCTTTTACAAAAATTAAAATCATCTTTGAAAGGAAAGATTTCAGACCACCAATGAGATTTGGGAAAATATGACAGGGCAGCTGATGGTGATTAGGAGAACTGTGTAAGGTCTCAAGGGGCCTACATTGAAGGGGGCTGAGGTGTCATTGTCCTATGTACAATGTTTCTTGTATCTTGTATCTTCTTCAATAAATGTCTCTATTTTTCATATTACATGCCTGGATACCTCCTGGGAAAACACTGTATACTCTTTAGAAAAATAATTTAAAACACAATTATGAAATGACTCAAGTTCAAAATAAAAGCATATTTTTAATACTTCATATTTCTTCAGTATATATGGATCCACAATTTTCTAATGTCTTTTTCTGTGCATACAGTAATATCATCTTCATTTATAGTCACTACTTCCTAAAAGTGAATTCCCGGGGTAGTTCATGGGCAGTATTATTATTGCTTTAAATATACCACTTGAATAATGCTGCTTTTCTTAAAGTAACACCTCAGGATCAAATTTTCTTGTTTTGAGCTTCAAAATACTCTGGGGTTTCATGATTTACAATCAATACCACTATAGAGAGCACATTAAAAATAGTGCTGACCTATAACTCTATAGAAGTGGATTAATTTCTTTGGGGTTATTAACTTCTTTGAGATTATGCTGAAAGCTATGGATCCTCTTCTTTAAAAAATTGTCATATTTTACATACATGTTCAGGAGTTCATAAGTCTACATCCCTAAAATCTATAAACCTCATGAGTATTTCATGATCATTTCAACCAGTTTAATTAGGTTTCAGTATTATCATGAGTAAAGAAAGATTAGCCAAAGAGTACTTTCTGGATAGTCCATTACATAAGACATTAAATTAACATTTACAAACAAAACATTATTCTATTATTATATCATTTACATAGAGCGTGAGTTCCTTAAAATGTTTTAGTTGGTAGAAAAATCAGGTTTTTTAATTCCTTTTATTTTTCTCATTTCCTGGACAAATACCCCCACATCCCTGAGAAGACAATCCAGGTTTAACAGACTACTGGATGTCAATCTTGAGTTGCAGCCCTCAATGGTACACAGAAATTATCTTCCTTCAAATAAAAATGAGTGACTTTTCTCACAACTGAGAGTTTTAAGGTATGCAAAATACTAATATACACTCACTTATGGATGTCTGTTCCAGTCAACCTCAACATAAGTATTTTCTCAAAGTAAATGAGATTTCTAAGTCACTCATCTAGAGACAATGATAAAGTGAATTAATAAGAGCCTGGGAAATATATGGTAATAGTAAACCGACAAAAAATTAAATGGCTTTTTTTTGTTGTTATTTAGCTCTAGAGGAAAAAATAACAGAAGCTAAGGCAAAATCCCCAAGCTTCAAAAGTATAAAATATTGTATGTCAACTATAATTTTTTTGAAAAATATATGAGATGAGAAAAAGTTTATAAAAGGTGAACTGACAGTACAAGGTCAGAGGACTCTACCACATCATGACTAGCATGAATTTGGTATATGAGTACAGCTAATATGTAATACTGTGTGGTGGGAGAAGAGTTGAGAAACTTTCAATATAGCTTACCCTTCCTAAAAAAAGAAAAAATGTTTTCCATCTCAAATATTCAAATGACGCTGCACCTTTCTGCCATAGTGAGATATTGAAAGTAGAGATTATCAAGTTACACTATCATAAAGGAATTAAACATTTGGAAAGCATGAGACCAAGAAAAAAAAATATTAGTTTGCACATATCTGCAATGAAGCAAAAAGTAACTTAGAGCTCCAAGAAACTATGAAAGTAAAACAAATTTGAAAAGTTTCTATCAAGCCAACAATACATGAAAATTTTAACAAAAAAATTAATAAGACTAAAAAAAGTATCTACTATACTTGCATATCTCACTGATCCTGGTACATTTTCATCATATTTTAACATTTATGAAATAGTAATACATCCTATAACTAATGATATAATTTTCTTATTAGTCCATAAAATTGAGGTGTATCTTACAATCAGCAATGTCTTATATTCAATTAATATGACTATACACATTTTATATAATATATTCTTTATTTAATGAAGGTAATTAATAATTAATTTTAGGAACAAGGTATACATGTACAATATATCAAATTATTTAAAGTTGTACTAGGGATGCTATCCATCGCAATTAGGAGAACAAAAAAGGGAGGTATAAAAATCTGAATGTGAAATAATGAGCCAATTCTACTAGAGACCACTACCAAAAACCAACTGGGTACAGATGCATGGGTGTGTGTTAGCTGGGACTAGGGGAAACAAGGATTCAATGATAACAACAATGCAGAAAGATCATTTTTTGAGAAGGGAGATATGGGTAAGCTCAGATAACTTCTGAAACGTAGAATAAAGTGTGGCAGAAGGAAGGTCAGCAATGAAAAGATCGTTAGAAATAAAAGGTTAAGCAATTTGGATATAATTAGAAATAGGGGAAAATAAACATTAGGAACAGGCATTCTGAGCAGGTGATAGGAGTATGGCATAAACTAGCTGTTCACAAAGTTTCAAGACACTATAGGTAAGGGTTCTACAGAACAGTGATAAAATTTATTCTTTTTTTAAAAAGATTTTATTTATTTATTTTTAGACAGAGGGAAAGGGAGGGAGAAAGAGAGGGAGAGAAACATCAGTGTGTGGTTGCCCCTCACACACCCCCTTACAGGAAACCTGGCCCCCAACCCAGACATGTGCCCTGACTGGGAATCAAACCAGCGACCCTTTCTTTGGTTTGCAGGCCAGCACTCAGTCTATTGAGCAACACCAGCCAGGGCAGAAAACTTATTCTATTTTCTGGTAATCAGCAGAAAAATAACAAAAACAAACTAATAACTACAATGATAAACATTAGCATCAATACTTAATTTTTATATATGAATAATTTATTATAAACTGCATATATGATATAGATTACATACACATATATGGCATTTTAAATTAAAAAAAAAACAATTTAGACATTACTACCCTAATTTGACAGGGAATGAAACTGAAGCTTCAAGGTATTAAGTAACAGGCCCAAGATTATTAGCCTACCTGAGTATTTAACTGTTCATAGAACCAACATTAGCCATCAGTAGTTTAGATATCTCAGGTTACATCTAATAAAACTGAGAATTATGTCCTACAGGGCTTGCAAACACCAGACTCTTTGCTTTAGGGGCTCAGTTTTCATTTTACAGATGAGGAAACTGAACTGGGAAGAGGTTATGTGATTTCTCTACTGAGTAATACCATGAATTAATTACAGGGTTACAGAGACCAGGATCAAGTTCCCTCAGTTCCGATCCTTACCACCATGCACCAACTAGTCAAAAGAAGTATCCAGGAAATGTCAACATAATATAGAATACTATGAGTGTTGCCTCCACTATTAAAGCATCATTCCTGTTATTAAAACATTCTTTCTCTTTTTGGGCCTCTCATCGAAAATGCTTTAGAAAAATGCACTGACTGTTGGGAGAATTTTAGTTGCTTATTCTGTGGCATTTACGATTCAGTTTTCCATAGCTGGGATATACAAACTGCTTGCAAGGGGAGGGGAAGGAAGGTGATAAAGGGCATATACTTCTTTTAAATGAACTTCCATTTAGGCAGAGCATATTTTAAAATTAATATTATTTACTATTCCTATTAAATTCAATCTGTCCTGTTTCATATGTTCCTATAAAAATGAATTTTACATTGTACTTTTTGAATGAACCAACTTCAAAATTACTGCCATTAAAATTGCAGAGGCAGGCTTCAGCTGGAAATGGTATAAGAAATCATACTCAAGAATCCAAAAACCTACTACTTAGAAGTGTTTTGCCCTTGTCAATCCATAATCTATGTGTTTTTGGTTTCTCCACACAATCCAATACATAAAACAACACTTGTCCAGAGCCTCACACATCACTTGAAATTCAACTTCAAAAAATACTGTTTAAAATGAAATGCTGAAAAGCACCTATGGCTGACATATTATCATCACACTCTAACATGGATGAAGCATTTTTATTTCTGAAACTTTCTAAGTAGAAACTCCAATCATACCCAATCACAGTTTTTGCTCTAAAAACAATAAAACCTATATTCTAAGAGTTCTAAGTTTTTAATGTTTTATAGAGACTGAAGAAAACTTGGATTGTCAAAGTTTTAATTTGCATGTATTTATTGGAGTTGTATAATTTAATAGATAAGACATATAAAATATAACTGAACAAAAATCAATATAACAAAAAGTGGGAATAGATAAAAACAGGTGGTATCAATCAGTAGGCAAATAAATGTAATAAGAAATTTTACTTTTATGTAACAGTACTACATATGTTTGTTTTTTTAAAAATCACTTCTATGTTAACGGGGCATCTTCAGTGAGGGAAAAAATGGTAAATAAGCCACATACATAAACAGTTTTACTTGGAAAAAAAAGCCCTGAAATGTATGTGAAGATAAAAAGTAACAGAAACAGATTGATAGAAAATGTACCCTAATTTAGATAACTGTCACTATCAGGAAATAATAGTAAATGACAGGCTACCTGATATTCCTAGTTAATGATTAATAAAACATCATTTGAGAATAAAACATCATTTTTTTCTTTAACCTTCCAAAATCTTTTGGAAAGCAGAGTTCTTTGTGAAATCCAACTAAGTGATACAACTACTTCAGGTTTTGGATTTGTTCTAGCTCAACTGCAAATACAGTTCTGTCCAGTGAGTGGCTATTTTTAAGAACTGCTCCTTGGATGCTCCCCACCTTCTCCTCCACCTCTGCACATCCTCCCCTTTATCTCAGTATCTACTTCCTCTCTGCCCCCACAATGCTTCCTGTACTTTTTCAGATACTAGTATGTACCTGGTTACCAACCATTTACTGTTAAACTAAAATGTATACCAATGTATTATTTCAGAAGCTATTTGCAGAGTTTTCATAAATTTTATGCATGTACTCATTTGCCCTTCTACGGTGACTGCTGTTTTTAAAAAATGAAATTAGTGGAAAGAATAGCAGCTACAACACAAAGAACTGAGATTACCAATTGCATTGTTACAAATGATTAGGTTACAATGTAGCAACTAGATTTTAAGTCACAAAGGCAAAATTACAAAGCATTAAAATAATTAACAGAATCTTACATATTAGTGTATGATGAAAGGATACTACATGTCTATGTTAAATCAGGAGGAAGAAAGGTAAAATCATGTAAATTAATACTCTTCTACCCAGTTTTCTGAAGTACCGATGGGAGAAAAGAACTTTACATCCAGGTCTAAAGAGTAGTATGTAAGAATATGAAAACAACTAAAAATATGTACCATCTGTGCATTTGTATCTATGCATAAAGTATTTTGATAAGAATATACAAGAAACTGATAAATATGGTTATTCCTACTAAGGGAAACTGGATGACTGAGGTACAGAAATGGGAAGGAGACTATTCAGTTTATATCTTTTGTACCCTTGGACATTTGTACCATATATTTCCCATTCCCCAAAACAATATAATTATTAGAGGAAAGTTATGTCAATCCTGCACAGTTTCTGAACAAAATACTATCCAGATGAAACTTAGCCAGGATATCCAGAGCAGGGAGACCCTTCTCACTGGTATCCTCTACTCTTCCTATAACAGGGGTGTCAAACCTATTTTCACCAGAAGCCACATCAGCCTCACAGTTGCCTTCACAGGGCTGAATGTAATTTTAGGACTGTGTAAATGTAACTACTCCTTAACAGTTAAGGGAGAGCTCAGCGCTGCCACCGGGTAGAAACAAGGTGCTGGGCTGGATAAAACAAGGTGTAGGGCCGGGTTCAGCCTGTGGGCCTTGTGTTTGCCACCTACGTCCTAGAAGAACATCTTCTGATGATCAAAAAGGTTATCAATCAAATCAAATTAGTACATTTTTATAAATCTCATCCAAGTATCTCTTACAGTAAAAATACAAAGTAAAAGTACAGCATTTATTTACGTTTTTCCCCAGTATCATCATCTTAAAGAAACACTAATGTTGCTGAAAATTATATCATTGAAATTCAATATTATTTGTTTTTTGCTTCTTAAAATTTCAGTGTGTTTGTTTTTGTGTGGAAGAAGGGATATTACTTGCTCTATTTCTTTCAATTCATAAAAAATTTTAGAACACAAAGACTAAGATTTTCAAACTGCCTTAGCTGAATGTGTATTTAAAAGGGAAAAACTCAATTTAAAAGAGAAAATGAGTATTTGTAGTCCCTGAAGAAATTCTTCACGTCAGTGACTCACCTCTACTACCACTTGAAATTTTCCAGAATAGTTCTCTATCTTCCTCTCAAAAGCCACCAGGATTTCTTGCATAGGAGCAAGCTTTTCAGGACTGGTTTCAAGATCTTTTGGATTCCAGCTGCTGGAAAAGAAGGGCCACCATTTTTGGTCTCAGGAACTCTTTGGAAATTTTTAATACAGAGTCCATTCCTTCAGTTTTCATAAACTTGTGTTTTAGGGAAGTTGTTCTCTCTATTTTAATTCTTCTTTTTGAGAACAAATTTAAGTAAACTAAACATTTTAAAATTAAACTTTTTAAATAATGTGGAATTAAAAACTACCAATTTTCATATTTTTCACAGTATCAAATATTTAGATATTTGATAATCAGATCTTGATTATCTACTACAGCATTTGCTAGTTGCTGCAAAATTCAAAGAATGAATTCTTTTTTCTTAAGCAATAAAATTAAAGACAAAGTTGAAAAAGTTTCACATCATAGTCATTTGTCATCTCTACTTACTATGAAATTCTTACCACTAGAAGTCTAGGAATAAACCACTACTTTCATCCTAGGTGCTTAAGGTTGAGCTCAGTAGTCATACTGAACTCTTCCCTCGGTCAGAGTCTTCGTGATTCTAACTCTTCAGTATTTCTTGTAGGCTCCCCCCAATAATCTACCCCAATGCCAGTACTGTAGTTCAAGAACTAGTCACCCACTGAGCCACTGAAGGAACAAGCCCATCAGATTCATGTTCTTAAAGAAACATAACATTAAATGTCACTCTTCAACTTAAAACATTTTAAGAGCTCCCTGCTTTGTCTCTGCTCCCACCTCCTATCATTGAGGATTAAGACCAAGCCAGGGGTGGCTGCAACAATTTTACCTTTGCCTCTCATGACACACAGAACTGCAACCAATGCTCTGGTCATGGAACACCACCTTACTTTCTAATGCAACATGCTTCTCCATCCTTCTGCCTAAAAGATACCCACAGTGTGCTTTTAGAAACGCCTAAACAAATAATAGAGTCTATAAAAGTAGAGTATTAAGACATTTCAAAAATGTTTAAACTTACCATATCACTAGATGCTGATGTTTTAAAAAATAATAATAATGACTCACTAAGTAGTAACTTGCTGAAGATCATACCCCAGTTAACAAAGCCAAAACCAGAACCCAGGTCTAAAGGCCCAGACCACTGTTTTGACTATGTCTGTTGTCCTCTATCATTATTATATTTATACAAAGCAAGGAAGTGACTACACCTTTAAAATATTATGTGCAATGAAATTAATAATAGTTGTTTCCATGTAATCCATTTATACTAGTGTTCATTCACTGCCACGTAAAAATTTCCTACTAAATAAAGCACTATATATAGGGATATGTAAGCCTTTATCTTCATATAGGGCACAATCTTGCACATTAAAACTCAAAATAAATGTGACTTCTATCTGGTCAAAAATGATTGCTTAAAAAGACAAACTTCTCACTAAACTTTAAATGTTTTTATAGACAGTATGACAGTTCTCTGATTTTCTAAGATTCTTTCACCTTACTCTGCAAGTATAGACAATATATAACCCAAAACTGTAAGCTGCCTGCTTGCTCTGCTCTCCTTTGAGGACACACTTAATGATCCTGGCAAGGAGCTGGCATAAACTGAAGATCAATCAACTTTAAAAGTTAAGTATATACATGAGGTCATGATTTGAGAAAGTTCATCAGTTTGATGGAATTATAATAAGTACTATTCCCACAAAATAAGAAAAAGTTGCTTGACCTTGTGTTTTCTTAAATAAATGTGTACTAAGAATTGTATACTGAAAGCTTATTATGTGCCTGGTACTATAAGGCACTACGCAAATTATCTAAGGGTCAAAACCTTGATAACTAAACAATATTCAAACACATACAGGTCAAACATGGTTAAATCATGGAGTTCTCCAAATTAGCTTTTTTTAACTGCAACTTCACTTTATTAAATATTGCTTGTTTGGGAATTCTGTAATAGTGATGACAATTTGGGGGGCTCCTGGAAGCTCCTCATGAGAAAAAAAAAGAGTAACTACATAGAAAAACCAAAAACTCCCGGACAATATTTACAACAAAACTTAGCAATTGAGCACCCCCAAACTACAAAATGCCATTAAGTAGGGGCAAGAGCCTACTGACCACTAGACCTCCTATGATGCCTCATGGGGAATCAGGTGGATCTGAGAACAGAATACTAAAAGAGTGAAAAGATACAAAACTGGAAATTACAGTGAACAAATCTGAAGAAAACTGAATGAAATTGAAATGATTTTTTATCCAATTCAATAGCAAATAATTTGGTCCACAATAAAACGATCTAGTACCTATGAGCTCTCACAAGGAAAAACTACTAGGAAATGATTAAAAGTTGAGGTCAGAAAATATAGAGATAAAGGAAGAAAAGTTCAGATAAAAGTGGGAGAATAAAATGGAGCAAGAAAATCTCAAAACAGGTGATCTTATTTTTAAATCTTACATGAAAACAACTGAAGAGAGAGGTCTGTGAAGTTAAAAAAGCTATCTTGAAGTTTAATTCCTTTTAAAAGTAACAGAACTGTCACATAAAAACAATCAACAGAGAAGAATCAAGGTCAAATCTCATGCAAAGTTATTAGAAGAAGAGAATAAGAAGCAGAATAACATTTCTACAATGAAACCACACTAAAACAAATAGGCCCAGAAAACAGATCAAAACTGTGACCTACTAATTCAGAATGAGCTAAAAGACATATACAAGATATCAAAGAATATGTAAATTGAGTTAAAAGACATGAAGTTATGAAAGAACACTAAGTCAGGAATTAGAAACACTGAGAATTAAAATAAAGGCTCCAGAAAGAATTAAAAAGTATTTCTGAAATGAATATGAAATTGGAACATGAGAACAAATAAACATAAGAAAACTGAAGATGCAAAAGAAAAAAATACTTCAATTTAAATTTAAAAAAGAAATAATGAAAGGGATCCAAGAGAAAGGACAAATACAGGATTTAGGCAATGAAGATCCAACACACAAGTAAGGAAATCATGAAAGAAAACTCAAGAAATGCTAAAAAAATATTTTTAAAAAAGTCACTGTAATAAAAAAAAGTTTGAAACTACATATTGAAAGAGCACACCACAAGCAGGCATTTCTTGTCTAAGAGAAGTGTCTTTATATTTAAAGATATAGATCAATTAAACACAAAAGATTTAAAGATATAGATAAATTAAACACAAAAGCATGAAAGAAGATATACCATATAAACATTAGGCAAAAGAAGGCTGCAGTGGCTATAAGTAAATGCATAATAACTATAACTATACCACTGCTGTGCAACAAAAAGATAAACTGAGCAAGTTACACTGAGTTTAAATTTTCTAGTAGCCTCATTAAAAAATAAAAACAGGTAAAATTAATTTTAATAATATAATTTATATATTGCCGCTTTCTCCTCTATAGAATGCCTATGGAAAACATAACTTAGGCCCCTTTATCAATGCAATGCATTATTGGATCCTGTTCTAAGTAAAACAAACCTACACCACCGCATGATTCATGTAAAATTTAAGTTTTGCCCTGTGTGGCCCAGTTAGTAGGAGCATCATCCTATAACTGAAGGGCTGCGAGTTCAATTCGCAGTTGGGACACATGCCTGGCTTGCAGGTCCGTCCCCGGGCAGGACGTGTACGATCCCAGGTCCAGGTACAGAGGATGGCTGGTACAGGCGTATACGGAAGGTGACGGATCGACACTTCTCTCTCACATTGATGTTTCTCTCTGTCCCTCCCTCTCTCTCTCTAAAAGGCAATGAAAAAATGTCCTCGGATGAGGATAAAAAAAAATTAAGTTTCAAATGCCTGTGAGTATTCTAGGTTCCAGGTTTTTATTTTTTAAAAGATGGCAGAGATGCCTCAGAGGAATGCTGTACTTCTATTGAACTGCTGGCCATTTTACTTCACAAGATTAATATGTGCTTTTAAAGAATAAAGTTTATCATAACATCACCTAAAATATACTGTCAGACAAAGAGGAGAAAACTACTTCAGTGTATTTCAGCCCCTCTTATCATCTCTCTCTCATACACCTTTACGTGTGTGCGCAATTTGAGCACTGAGTATAGGCACAACACAACCGCCAATGTAAACACCTGTAACTCTGGTTATTTTTTTAGCTACAGACAAGTATTTAAAATATCATTCAATTTTCTTTTACCTATTCTCCCTGCATTTGGCCTCTTAGGAATTCAAGCTGATGCCATAGAATACAGCAAAGCTTATTGATGAAGACTAGTGAAAACCCATGATTTTAGCTTCCTTGAGGAAAAAAAATCTTTCTAAGAAAAAATAAGTGTTTAAGACAAGCAGGTCATTACTATGACATATCTATTTGATAAACTAAAGGCCACCAAGTAACCTTATAGTAGGTGTTTCTAGGAACAAAAAGGTTACACCAGAAAACTAATCCATTTAACTAGTGGTTTTTTCCTCTTATGAAAGAAAATATAAAAAGCGAAGATGTTTGTTCAAAAAAAATTTTGAACCTGTCCTTCAAACTTAACCTGAGAATCTTGTCACATTCTTTTGAATTATCCAAGAGTACAGGTAATTTTTAATCCTCTGAGGTGGAATTTCACTTTTGGAAAAAGTTGAATCACATCTCTAACTGTAACATTATTTTTACTCAAACAGAAATAATGAAAATGTTTTTGAACTGCTATGATAACCAAAGAGGACTAAGCACACAATCAAAAAATCTCAAGAATGAAAGAGACTTAAGAGTCCCATCTGCCCATTCAGTGCCTGAATACCAGCTACACATTTCCAAGTGGTTGTCCAGCCTCTGCACAAACCATTCCAATAGTAGTAAACTAACTCTTTTCCAAGGCAATCAATTTCAGTTGGTTGGTTTGAAAGTACCACCTTTCTAGTATCTTCATGTATTACCTTGAAACTTCCATATACTACTTAAGTTATATTCCTCATGATTGCTATATTTTTGGAATTTCAAAAGTATACAGAAACATGGGAAGAAAAAGACAGAGATCAAAAAATTAAAAAGAAACAATATAAAAATGTTTTTAAGTCGGAAGGAAATGCTTGTTTTTTTTGTTTTCTCCCTTCTCCCCATTCATTGCGAAAAAGAAGCAGCATTATCTCACAGAATTATGGCAAACCAAACATTGTTCTTAGCTTGTCATTAAAAAAATTAAGCATGTACTGTGTTGCTAGCACTGGAATAGACATCACAAGGACTACACATACACATATAATAAAGTTTCTAACTCTAGAAGCTTACAATTAAGTTAAAAACATGCATAAAGGTAATTAAAATATACTAGATAATTAGGCAGAGCCTACACTCAGAAGATTTTATTAGAGTAGGAATTTAAGCTGGGTTTTAAAGAACGGGAAGAATTTAGTTTGACATAAGGAATATGCAAAATGACATTTCCAACAAGGACAATAGGAGAACCAAAACAAAAACAAGAACACACCATCAAATTTCTTCAACAGGAGAAGCTGTCTCTGGATAGCCAAAGCTATATATTGTAAAGCATCTGGAGTAAGGTCAAAGACACAAGATGAAACCAGATGCCAGAAGACTACCAATTTAAGGACAATAAAATTTTTATGATTCTCAGAGGAGAACCAATGCAAATCTCTTAGGAGAGAAGTACAATTATCAAGCAGTGTTCCAGGAAGATTACTCTGGATGTGGTGTGTAAAATAGATGAGGTGACAAGGACGGGAAGATCAGAAATAAGCTAAAACCTTAGATCTAGCAAGAGAAATAAGAATGGAAAGCAACAGAAGGAATAAACAAATTAAGAACCAATGGAATACAGAGGGATAAGGAAGAAAGAAGAAATAACCACAGAACACTACAAGTTTACAATTAACTGGAACAATAACATTAAGAAAGAAAGTTGATCTGTACAATCAGATAATTATTTAAATCTTAGATCTGTCAATCTGCAGGTACACAGACATTTACCAGTCTTAACATTATACATGCTACACCTTAAAAACTATGACTGTAGCCAGAATTTCTCACATTGAAACACTGAAACAATTTCACAAATCCTTTTGTCCTGTTTCCATATGGAACATATAGAGGTTCTGTTGATACTGTAATAAAACAAGAGTTAGTTCTGATACTCTAGTTTACTCAAATGCATGTTATCTTTCTCTGTCTCTCCCACACACACACACGCACAAAACCTATGCCTGATCATATTTATTCCTTTCTCTTAACTTCTACCATTGTATTAACATCCAGTTTTCTTTGCTTCATTGCCAAACTTCACAAGAGTTACTGAATGTACAAAGATAAAGTAGATAATATAAAGCCATGTTGAAATTTCAGTTCCCTGTAATCATTTAACTAACTCCAGCCTCATAGAACATACAAATAAAATGGATGACTGAAAAAATTACCAATTAATTCATGTTGAGGATATTCCAGGTTTCTTAAGAATGATAAATCCATGAACAAAAGTTTCCAAGAGGTAATCTAAAAAAAAGAACTGAAACTTATTGTAGAAGGCACTACTGGAAAGGGGGGAGGGAACCATCTCCACAAAAACAAAGCAACTGACTGCATGAGAGTAAATAAGCTTTTCTATGGAGAAAGACAAAAGGGCTAAAGATAAAAGTGTAGACAATCTCCAGACAGTAGGAAAAATAGAAAAATAAATAGTAAAAAACTAAATAAACAAAATAAAAGATATGGGATAGTAACTTTAGTTTCTTTTACAAAGAGAAAGCTCAAGACAACCATGGTTAGTGTCAAGTGAAGCAAGAAGACCGAGGAGGGGGAGGAGGAGGATGGGGAGCTGGATTTGGCAATTAGGGTAACTAGTGTTCTTTCTGAGTGCAAACTTTGCAGAATAATGGGAACAGAAATGAGTTAGTAGAGGGAAAAGAAAGGTAAAGAAATGAAATGCAGGTAAAGACCTTGCTCAAGGAACTCAACTGCTAAAAGAAGAGCTAGTCCCTAGAAGATGATGGTTGGCACAATGTGAGTACTTAATAAATGCTTACTGATTGAACAAGCAAACAAATGAATAGTCAAGTATAGCCGAGTCAAGAGCTATATGTTAAGGAAAACAGGTTATGAGAGAGATGTTTTTATGGGAGGAGGGGGTAAGGCAACATGTTTCAAATAAGAAGAAAGAGTTTAAACATACCTCCAAGTGAATACATTTTTCTAATAAGGTGGAATAGCAGGAAGGAAAGCTGAGAATACAAATAAAGGCCAAGAAACTAGCAACCACCACCACCTCCCACTCTGCCCCTACAACAAAGAGAACCAACTGCAGGAAGTCAAAGCAGAAACACTCCCCAGTTAGAGTGGACAGAGCACAGGGAAGAATGCTTCTATTCTTTGGTTAAAATAGTAAATAATGATTTAAAAAAGTCTTTCCTTGCAGCCCAAAATGTAGTCAAAGCTAAAGCAAAAATGGTAAAAATAGAAAAAGAAGTGAAAACACCTACAAAATGTTGAAGGCAAGTTCACTAAAGATAAATGATATGCACTTCCAGCCAAGATGGAGGCTTAGGTAGACACACTGTGCCTCCTCACACAACCAAAGTATAATACCTAAGTATAACAATTTAGAAACAAAATAACAACCAGAACTGACAGAAAATTGAACTGTATGGAAGTCAGACAACCAAGGAGTTAAAATAGACACATTCATCCAGACCAGTAGGAGGGGCGGAGTCAGGCAGCTGGGCAGAGAGGGGTCACAGCACCAAAAGCAGTGGCACTGGGTAAGGCATCCCTGGTGCACAAGACAGCAGCAGGCGGACCCTGGGCGTGCAGGTGGTGGCTGGCAGACTCTGGGCCCGGGGTGACAACGGGCAGACCCAGTGAGGCACTGCACACAAGGTGGCTGGCTGACCAGGTGGTCCCACATTCACACACAGATAAACCAGGCAAAACTAGGGAGTGAGACAGACCTCACAACCCAGGGTCCCAGCATCAGGAAACAGGGTCTCAGGGCATTAACTGAAAACACCTGTGGGGGCTGAGGCGCAGGGAGAGACAAGACAAAACAGATGCGACAAGACAGAAAAAGAAAATGGCCCAAAGAGAAGAACAGATCAAAGCTCCAGAGTAAATACAACTAAGCAACCAAGAGATAGCCAACCTATCAGATGCACAGTTCAAAAGACTGGTGATCAGGATGCTCACAGAATTGGTTGATTTTGGTCGCAAATTAGATGAACAAATGAAAGCTATGCTAAGTGAAATGAAGGAAAATGCACAGGGAACCAATAGTGATGGGAAGAAAACTGGGACTCAAAACAATAGAGTGGACCAGAAGGAAGAAAGAAACAACCAAACAGAAAAGAATGAAGAAATAAGAATTCAAAAAAATGAGGAGAGGCTTAGGAACCTCCAGGACATCTTGAAATGCTCCAACATCTGAATTATAGGGGTACCAGAAGGAGAAGAGGAAGAGCAACAAGTGGAAAAGTTATTTGAACAAATAATAAAGGAGAACTTCCCCAAGCTGGCAAAGAAAACAGACTTCCAGGAAGTCCAGGAAGCTCAGAGTCTCCCAAAGAAGTTGGACCCAAGGAGGAACACATCAAGGCACATCATCACTACATTACCCAAGAATAAAATTAAGGAGAGAATCCTAGAAGCAGCAAGAGATAAGGAGACAGTAACCTACAAAGGAGTTCCCATCAGACCATCAGCTGATTTCTCAAAGGAGACCTTACAGGCAAGAAGGGGCTGGAAGGAAGTATTCCAAGTCATGAAAGACAAGGACCTCCATCCAAGATTGCTCTATCCAGCACAGCTTTCATTTAGAATAGATGGGCATATAAAGTGCTTCTCAGACAAGGACAAATTAAAGGAGTTTATCATCACCAAGCCCTTATTTTATGAAATGTTAGAGACATCTAAGAAAAAGAAGACCAAAAACATGTATAGTAAAATGACAGCAAATTCACAATTACTAACAACCACACCTAAAACAAAAACAAAAACAAAAACAAAAACAAAAACAAACTAAGCAAACAACCAGAACAGGAACAGAACCACAGAAATGGAGACCACATGGAGGGTTAGCAACAGGGGAGTGGGAAGAGGAGAGAGGGGTAAAAGGTACAGAGAATAAGTAGCATAGATGGTAGGTAGAAAATAGGGGGAGGGCAAGAATAGTACAGGAAATGTAGAAGCTAAAGAACTTATGACACATGGACATGAACTAAAAGGAGGGAATGTGGGTGGGAGAAGGTGTGCAGGGTGGAGGGGAGTGAAGGGCGGGAAATGGGACAACTATAATAGCATAATCAATAAAATATATTTTAAAAAAGATAAATCATATGCCTATGGAAACTGAGCAATTTCAAATGTAAATTTCCCCAAGATATATTTTATAAATAAATAAATTTCAGTCATATGGCCTTGGTGTTCCCAAGAAAATACTAAGTACCATATCAATAAATGATGCTAATAAGTAATAAACAAAGAGCCTGAGAGAGAAGATTACTAAACATTTATAGATACACAATGTATTAAAAGTGGTCCAAAAGTTAACAAGATAAATACCAAATATATGACATATATTTCCAACATGAAAAAGTCTCACCAAGATGTTTCATTAGGCAGCACAATTTACAAGACTCTATAAAATGAGCTTTCTAAGAAACATAAGAGCATGAGTAACATTCCTCTATAATAAAAATGTTCATTTTAACTCCTTCAATACAGATAGTGAAAATGAATAATTAAGATTTTTAAATAATGGGGGAAAATAAAAACACTGGGGTTAATGAACCAGTAAAAAAATAAAAAATAAAAGCTATAGTATTTATTATAGTATTAAAAAATTGGCCCTTTCCAAAAAAATTATAAGTACTTGCCAATAAATCCAATAAAGATATTTAATCTGACTATGTACCACATTTAAAAAGAGAACTCTGATTAAAAAATTAAGGTACTGTATTTCAATGCTATTGAAAATCAAAATAAGTTTTGGTAGATAAATTGTTTTCTTTTAAAAAGAAGCATACAGCAATTCTAGCACAACTATGATATGGTAGATACCCTAAAACCTGGGTCTCATACACATAACACATATATAACTAACTACTAGAAATAACTGGTGTATATACAACACCAGCTAATAAAAAATTTTGAGGCAAAACTTATGTACACTTTATAGAGTCACACAAAAAATAACATTTGTATGTAACAGCTTTTGATAGTGTTCAAAGATTAAATCACATTTCCACATTAACTAAGCAAAGATATATATAAAAAAAGAACTAAGTATCATCTTTAAAAATTATAAGCATGATTTTCATAAAATGTTAGGGTGATGGGAGGGGAAGGAGAGAACTATATGTAGTGAAAGTATTTCTCTTCTAGAAATAAATACCACCCAAACATTGTTTACATCAAGGAAATTCTAATAAGATATCATATGAATAAGAAACACTAAATCACATGTAATCTATACTTCCCCTAATCTGAGTTAACAGTCAGATTTAATAAGAACTAACTTCAAAAGATAAGAAAGAATTCCAATGTATAGCAACCTAAAGACATAGAAATTAATGTAGTGGTTGCACCCCTGAGGGACCTGACTAGAAACTGGCCCAAGGAAACTTTCTACGGTGATGGAAATGCTCTGTGTATCTTCAGTAGGACACTGACGACACAGTACAGACATCAGACACATAAAACCCACTTATATCTAAAAATTGTTCTCTCTGTAATTACACCTCAATTTTTTAAATTAATTAATAAAACGGCAAGGCATAGAGTTGAATTATATGGAATATACCTACCAGTCAGGAAATACGATATGCTTAAATCTGAATAAGAAACAACCTCAACAGACAGGTGATGTGATAGGTATACCTAACTCTTCACAACTCAAAATGCCTTAACATATAATATCACTAAAAAAGGAATTACTTTTCACAAATATTAGTAAAAAGTAATTCATTTACAGTCAATAATACAACACAATGAATCAATTTATTTACTCAGTAGTACATTTAGCAACTAATTCACCAGAGAAGGGTCACCAGAAAGTTGAACTGCTTAATCAATATCAGAAAGATATTCAAGGCAGCAATTCTTAGGGTTTTACATAATGAACAAATGGACTAATACCTCTAATAACTGACAAGTTAACATTATTCAATGTTTAAAATATGCCAGGTACTGTTCTAAATGCTTTACCCATATTAATAAATTTGATCCTCACAGCAACCTACTGAAGGAGGTTGCAACCTACTACCATTCCCAAGTGAAGAAACAGGCACATGAAGTTAAGTATCCACCTGTAACCACCCAGATCTGTCTAACTCCCACAGTCTGAGTTTAGGAAAAATTTTCTTAATCACTTTGTTCTACTGCCTCACTATAATCAGTTGCCTTGAAATTTTCTAGGCTAAAATAAAGGTTGTGCTTTATGGTATAGAACCTTGGAGTCTTCACCACTTACCTCCTCATTTATATTGCACAGAAGTCCCAGAATAATGTTTAAGGAACAATTTTGGCTTTACTTACAAGGAATACTAGATAGTACACATGTCTGTGTGATTAGGCTTTTCTATTCTTTCTCTTTTTTTTTTAAGTAAAACTTTATTGTCTACTCATGCAATTTTTTTAAGTAAGTGCATCCTATCCACATTTCTCATCAAAGGATACCTAGAAGAGGAGCTCTGTGGTATACAGAGCCATAAAGAGCATTCTCTGGTGACAAGTATCGATTAAAAGTCTTATATTCCAACATAATAATCCTTATTTCAGGAAGTTGACAGTTGGAACCATACAAGTAGTTTTCAAATAATTTCAAATACTATCCCTTAATAATTGTTTTTCAAAATCCTTACATTTTTAAAAATACAGTAGTATCTTGAAGTATACTTGTAACTTATTCCACGGAAGACCAGTGAACTATAGCCCTCTGACTAGTTCTGCTCTAAGCTACAGGAAAAGAATGGCTGTCCAACTCAAATAATCTGCTATTCAACTCCTTTCAACAGCCTAGTTGAGAAAAATAATATTTCTGGAGAACTGAATTGTCCAGGGACTTCATGTTTTGTCCTTAGTTTGGAATAAACCATTTAAAAGACAATACTCTTTGATTTTTTAATGTTTTGTACCTCCATTACAAACACCAAGTTACGTACATTTTCAAGCTACACTTCACATTTTCCTTATGTATATGTGTATATTTATTTTTAATCCTCACCCAAGGTTATGTTTATTGATTTGAGAGAGAAACATCGATCAGTTGCCTCCTGTACACACCTAACCAGGGATCAAACACACAACCTAGGTGCGTGCTCTGACCGGGAACTGAACCCGCAGCATTTTGGTGTATGGGACAACACTGCAAACAACTGAGCAACCTGGCCAGCGCTACACTTCACATTTTCTTAAAGACGACTTTATGATTTAAACAATTACCACAGTTACTACAGAAATGTTATTAAAAACATTAACTTATATGAAATGTTCAAAGCTCTGTTTCCTTGATGTAACAAATAAATTTTCTCCACAAGGATCCTGAAAATAAAGTATCACATTTTCTTTTATGCCCTAGCCAGCAAAAACCTTAAAAATTTATTTAAAACTGAACTAAATATATTATAATTGCTTTTACAGCCTAAAGATCTCTACTCTTTTTTTTCCTTTGAGTATTTTTAAGGTTTAATTTTTTTTAATATTTAAATCTTTCCTACATCCAGAATTTACTTTGGTATAAATAAATGTCTTCAGTATAGAAATTTTACTTTCTTTAACAAAACCAATATATCTTTTTTAAAGCATTCTATTCATTCCACCCTTACCTCGTCCCATTCATGCCAATTTTGTGTTATCTGTTTTTCTGATTGTGAGGTCTGTGTGCCACCAAGGTTCAACTACATCTATCTGTGTATTTAGCCTTCATACTAACTTAAAGTACTTTGAAAAGGGCATTAGAAAAAAGTAGTGCAATTTCACTGTGAATTATAAAATAAAATCAGTACAAATAATCATTTTTACATCACTAGTCAACTTTAAGGATTAGAAAGTATGATTTGAGAATTTAAAACTGTCATACTAAAAAATGGCAAAACCTTAAAATTACAAATTTATCTCTAACAAAGCTAAACCATTCGAAACAAGTCCAAATCAATAATTAGAACATTTGATAACTGGGCTGTCTTCCAACTGTTAGGCCCTGTCTGAAAATCAAGAACACCTCTCTACAGAAGGGAAATCCTCAGTTCTTACGCTAGACACTATTTTATTATTTATCTTTACCCAGGCTCCCTCTACTGACAGGAACGCAAAACAGATGATAAAATTATATGGGCAAATTTCATCAACAAAGGAAAAGAAATTCATTTTTTAAATACTCCAAAATCAACATTTTAGATTTAGTTAAAAGTAGATTATAAACTGACTTTACTACAGACCCAAGAAGAAAAAAACATTGTCAACTGACAATTCAAATAACACTCAAATTTTATATGTGCCACATAATATTTCAATATACTACTTTTCAATATTAATGCTTATTAGATGCAAGGAAGATTAAAATTTGAAAATTCATTTTAGACATTTTTAATAATTTATCAGTAAGAAAACGTTTACCTGTATCTGTTCTGGTGTCCATTGGTCTAGGTTAACTGACTTGACCCTGGATATATGAACCCCAAGATTTCTATGGATTCCAGCACATCTGATGCAAATAAACACACCAATATTCCAGGAAGCCCATCGGGGACCTAATTAAGGAAAAGAAACAAAGAAAAGCAAATATTAAAAACTAAAGTAATTATCATGATAGCACATATACATTATTCTGTTTTTTTTTATACAATTATAATAGAGGCTTACAAATTTTACGTGCTCAAATTTTCAAATGGCACCAGTAGCAGATTGCTAAGACATGTGTCCTGGCTGTACTGAAAGATTATACATCAACCTCAAGAACCTTCATGAGTTTACTAATTTTAGTTTCCTAGAAACTTACTCTGAAATCTAAAATTTTAAAACTAATTTATGAGTTTTTTCACTCCATGTGTTTGAACCAGGGATAGTAATATCCCACAGTAAAAAGTTCTTTGCTTAAAAAATTAATAACAAATAAAAATCAAAGACATTTTTAAAACTAAACCTCAGAAATTAGTAAGAAATAGAAAACCAGTCTAATAAAAAATGGGCAGAAAGATATGAATGGGTAATTTACAGAAGAACTATATGGCCAATTAACATATTAAAACATACACAACCTCACTGGTAATAAGGGAAAATCCCCTTTAAAACTATTACAATTCCCACTTTGCATTCAACATATTAGAAAATTTTTAAAATTGGCTAATACTAAATGTTAGCAAGCATGAGAAACAACAAGGACTGGCTCCAGAAGCCTTATATCAAAGTAATCTCCAATATAATCTGAGATTCAGAAATTTAATAAATGAACTGAGATGTGGTACAAAATATTACTTCTTTGGGTCATGGTCAAAAAATTCTGAAAAACACTGTAGAGAATTGACATAAGTGTACAATAATACTAGCCTTAGCTGTACTATTCATCATGCCTTTTAATGTTTTTTCTTCATAATTTTAAATGTTATTATTTTCAGATATTGCTTATATACTTAAAGTAAAAAATGGAAAAATATCTGAAAATTATGTCAAATAGAGGTTTATCCTAACAGATCTGTATGAATCACTTGATTATAAAAATATATACAATAAGAGGTATCAATAAAAAAATCAACCTCTTCAAAAAGTTTAGGCTTCTGTTTTAAGCACATACTTTGTATCTAAAGGTCAGAGTCATTCTACAAAGTAACACTGAAGCTAGTAATTACAAATGCAGTAACACTAAATATATCCTCCCAAATTCCTTAGGAAATAGGTTACGCATACATAATTTGTGCCAAAATATCCTGCTGTTAAATTTAGAATGACATCTATAAAGTGACAAACATCTGGCACGTGCTCTAATTTAAATATTTGTTTAATTGCTAACTGTGTCAAAATGAGTTTGAGGCCAAAAGACTCTGTACTGTCAACCAACTCTATTATCTCTGAGCTGCATAAATTACACTGGACAAAATAACAGAGCAACAAGGTTCTCACCTGTCAAACTGACTTAAGACTGGCTGCCCTCATAACTTAAGACTCATATGAAATAATGTTGAAAGTTTCAAAGCGCTGCTTAAGTACAAGTTATTGTTATCTTAAGAAATTTTGAAAATCAAAATACAATACTTCTTCTTCTGTAGAGAAGTTTCTTCATAAATCTACAAAACAAATATATCTTCACTTTCCTCAAAAACAATTCCCAAAAAGGCAGTTGAGTAAAGACCATGACGGGAAAACAAAAGATTTTTCAACGCATTCCAAGTGCAGCTTTATTTTTATTCTTAAAATAGAATGATCCCTGCAGAATATCTGCTAAGCACCATAGCCAAACACAAATCGAGACTTTTCTTTATAGCACAGTTTTCCTGATGTAGCAAATGTTATAACTGAATGAGTGGATTAAGTAGGAAGCATAATTTGCATAATGTAAGAAGGACTGTCACTGCAGGTAAAAAGCTTAGTACCCAATACAGTAGTACATTTTTACAATAACCAAAGATAATACAGGAATTAAAATATATAAAAGCATGTACAACAATAATGCTAGTAGAAAGAAAAAAATGGTTATATTACTATTCAGCAAAAGCTAAAAATTAGATATAATTAAATGTTAGATGATGGTTCAGTTTTAAATAAGTTAAGGCTATAAAAAAACATTTCATTAATTCCTAAAAGAAAAAAAAAAACTTTGTGATCATTAACCCTTAATCACTTTTGACCAAATGAAATAATAATGTGATTTGGTCAATGCATCTTTCTCTCAAATATAACTATCATATCTTAACAATATATTTAGGAACCCTCAATAATAAATGAAATTATATATGTATTATCTACTCTAAAAAATTAACCTCATAAATTGACCTAAAAGTGCCTTGATAACAGCTGCTCAACATGGCAGTTGTTCAATTATTGGCATGAAATCCTCCTTTTCATTCACCCAACTATTCAGTGAGTACTTACCAACTCTGTGACAAGTACATGCTGTTAAACGACCATAAACACAAAGTTTCCAACTCAGGAGACCAAGACAAGGACAAACAGCAATTTAAAAAACAATTTGGTGAAATCTAGTCAAGTTCTAGATGAATGAACCCTTCCACCAATCAATCTATATTCTCATTCTCTCTCTCTCTCTCTCTCTCTCTCTCTCTTTCTCTCACACACACACACACACACACACACACACACAGCAGTACTTTAAACTGCAGGTCACACGATGTATTGATTTAATCTCAACAAGTATTTATTTTTAGAAGACAGATATAAGTGCATCACATGAAGGGTAAATATAATTTTGTTAAATATTTACAAAAAATCAGTAGCATATATGTATATAGAGACAAATACACACAAAATCGAATCATGCTGTAAAATGTTTCCCTGGGTCATGGTCAAATAAGGCTCAAAAACACCACAAAGAAACTCACATATATACACAAGAAGCCATATACAAGTATTTACAGCAACATGGTTTCTAAAAATGATAGGAAATAAATGATCACCAGTATGATTATCTCACCATTCAATGAAATATTATACAACAGTGAAAAGACATCAGGTGCACATACTTCCACCAGTAAACCTTAAATATTACATGGAATAATCAATGTTAGCATAAGGTGATATATATAAGGGGCAATGAGGACCCCCAATTAAGGAGACAAAGTCTGTTGGAAAGCATGCAGGTCTCACAGAGGAGGCAAAGCCTGAACTGAAATTGAAAGACTGACTAGTAGGCAGTAGGCACAGAATATGTCAAGACACATTCTTGGCAAATGTTAAAAAAAGTGCGGTATGGTAGGGGACTTTGGTATAGCTGAAGAGTAAAGTATGCAAGGGTGTCCAACCTGTGGCCCGCGGGCCGTATGCGGCTCAGAATGGCTATGAATGTGGCCCAACACAAAATCATAAATTTACTTAAAACATTATGAGACCTTTTTGTGATTATGTGTACAATGTATTTAATGTGTGGCCTAAGACATACATTATCATCAGGAGATGATAAAGAGGACACCATATAATAAAAGGCCTCATATGGCAGGCTAACTGGTTTACCCTGGCTCCCATGGAGAAGATGCCTAATACCTCTTCCAAGTTCATCATGGCTCTCCCACTCACACACTATGATTACACATGCCCTTCTTCCCTTCATGCCTTTCCATTTATTGCTCTCCCTGTCCCAAATGTTTCTTTCTTAGGTCTTCACACACCTAGCTCACTCCATCCCATAGGCCTCAGTTCACAAGCTGCCTGCTCACGGAGGGCTTTGCCATGATTATTAGCTAGAGTTGCCTTCCCCCTTACTCTCCATCATTTATAACACATACAACAATCTATTTCAAAGTTCATGTAAAAATCTATGGGGATATTATGAAAATGCAGATTCTAATTCTATAACCCTAATTCTGCATTCCTAACAAGCTATCAGTGTATGCCCAGCTGCCATCACAGACCACATTTTGAATAGCAAAATTCTAGATTTTTCCTGACAAGGTCTTCAACTCAAACATTCAGCATATTCCCTGATCTGCTTTCATTATTCTTATTGAATATGTGCTTTAAACTGTGTAAATTTATTAAAACATACTAGGAATCAGATCTGCTGAAGGGAAAAATCAAAGTGTATTTAGAATTCAAATATTGAGGGTTTTGAATTACCCATATCACTACCTCATTTAAAACAAAAAAAGCTAGGGTCAACTAAAATAATATTAATAATCTCATAACCACAATCACAATCACACTAAAACAAAACTCCAGTAACACAAGAGAAGATGTGCTCACTTTAATTCATATCCATCATCAGTGAACACTTAGGGAATACTAACAATACAAACACACCAGGTTAAAGAACTGATAAATGTAACAGTAAGAATGGAAATGAACAAACGTGAGAATCACCAGGAAGAACTGACAGGACTTGGAGACTGGGAAACACAGTGATAAGAGAGAAGGTAGAAAACAAGATAGCTGGAACTTCCACTGTAAATCTGGGATTTAAAGAATAAAGGTACTTGTAGTGTCACAAAACTTCGCAGGAAATCTGTTAAATGCTTTATATTATACGTCAAGATGAAAATGTCCATCAAGCTATTAGCAATATAAGGCTAAATTTCAAGCTGAAGATATATACATGAGCACTATCTTCAAGACAAAAGTTACAGCCCCAAGAAGAGCAAAAAAAAAAAAAGGCAGAATACTAAGTCTTACAGAGAAAATGAAAAGCAGCACAAAATCACAGACAGCAAGAGTTCTAAGATGGTCAACAGTATTGAAAATTTCAGAGAAGTCAAGAAGAATAGGGCTAGAACAGAACAGAACATATCATCTGGATGAGTGAACAGAGAGGTCACCTATAACCTCACAAGATTAGGCAGGGAGAGAGGGAGGGAATTCACCCATTCCGAATTCCATTACCAAATTAAACTCTTAACCATTTCAGTCTCCAACTCCAAACCTTTAACGCAGCTTTCTATTTTCCTCTATTTTGCTTTCATGACCATCTATAATTTTGATCCTTCTTAAATCAGTTTTATTTTGCCCTACTCCAACTTACATACCCAGGAAGCCAATGAGAACAGACTCATTGCTTTTCCTTGAATACAACTCAATTATCTTACCTTGAAACTTTCCTGCACACCATTTCCCTTGCCTAGAATGTTCTGCTCAGGACCATATAAATCCTGCCTCATCTTCAAGGCCTAGCTAGAGTCCCAAATTCTCCATAAAGCCTTTCCTTGTAACTCCATCCTTCTAGTCTCCTTCCTATAAATGCCATTACAGCTTATCTTACACGAGAGACACCTGCTATTTTTTCATACAAATTAAAAAATTAGTTGTGTCTACTAAAGCAGACAGTACATTTCTCACTGGGCAGGCTTCTGTATGGCCTTCCGCATCACCTACAGTAAGGGAACAGGCAGTATAACAAAAAACCAATCTGCTAAATCTGATGACTTACTCAAATACACAGGTTCCTTGATACCTAGAACAATCCATCCACTATTTTTTTAAAAATGAAAACAAATTCAAAAGCTGTGAGACATAAACTGTTGTTTTTAATGTCCATTTTGCCATTCTTCCATTTAAAATAAAATCCCCTAACTTTTAGCTAGAAACATGGCTGCCCAGATAGAGGCTACATTTCTTAGTCTCCCCTGTAGCAAAATGTGGTTAATGCCCAAGTTTTAACCAATGAATTGTGAGCTGAAATGATGAGTTTTGCCACTAACCAAATCAGGCCTATGTTCTCCTTGCTTTTTTCCCTTTCCCATTAACTAGGAGATGGTAAGAAATGAACCTGCTACCTTGGATCCAGATATGAAAGCCCCATGTTGAAGATAACAGAGCTATTCTATCCATAATGAACAGTTCATTTGTAGACTAACCTAAAGGAGAAATAAACTTCTATCTGTTTAAGCTACACTATCCCAGGTTCTTTTTGTTACAGCAGCTAAATCTGTAATCTATCTAATCCAATGTGAATTATATTTGTATGTTGGTAGCAGTAAACAGAATGTACAGGAGATTGAATCCCTTATTTTAGAACCAAAATTCTGAAAAAAGAGGTAAAGATTAATAAAGCACATTTTTATTAACCTTAGTTTTCTAGATTCAATTTGAACCACTACATACCTATTTTCACCAAGGTATTAGATGAAGAAGACAAAACACCAATTCAGTCTTCAAGAACCTTGAACTGTAGTAAGGCATACGATGATTATAGTATAAGTGAAGTTGAAGGGGGAACATAAAAGAAGAAAAGATGAATATTGACCAGGGAAATTAATGAAGGCTTTGTGGAGAGGGTGGCATTTGAGGTGATTACTGAAAGATAAGTCCAATTATAGCAGGCAAAATCAGGACAAGGTACAAGGACAAGGTGCATTCAAGTAAAATGTACAGTGTCCCTCCCACCTTGAATAGTTTCAACTATAATGTAATGCTGTAGCCAGAAAGCACACCATTGTGGGACCTGATTACTGCTAAGTTTCTCTTATTTAAATACTGATTTGATATTTTTTTAAAGTAGTGACACAAATGCAACCTAACTAAAATGTATATAGTACCAAGTGACTAATAACTTTCACATATAGATGAAAGATAGTTTCAAGATACAAAAACTCCATGGAAAGTGGAAAGTGAGGTTTTCTGAAAGATAAATCATTATGTATGTGTGTATATGTATGTTTATATATGTATATACATATGTGTGTATATGTGTATATATATACACACAAACATAAACAAGGTAAAAAAGACTATTTTAAAGAACAGGAATTTTACTGAGAGCTAAATATTCTTGCTTTGTAGCTTTCATATCTTTTGAGAAATAAGATAAAATTATATGCTTTTCTGAGACAAAACTTTTTATGTTTCTTCTGTTAATATATTTTATTGATTATGCTATAACAGTTCTCTCAATTTTTCCCCCTGTGCCCACCTCCACCCAGTATCCCCTGTTCCCTCAGGCAATCCTCCCCTTAGTTCATGTCCATAAGTCATGCATATAAGTTTTTTAGCTACTCCACTTCCTATACTGTTCTTAACATCCCCCTGTCTATTCTGTACCTATCCATTTGTACTTCTTCAACCCTTCACCTTTTCCCCCATTCTCCAGTAAACTGGATAAGGAGGAGACTTAGGTAATTGCCTGGGGGGGCAACCCATGTGAACCAGTTTGATGGAGTCTCTGATAACGGTGTCAACACACTGTGGCTCTGTGTAGGGGAGGGCACAGAAAGAGGACAATGCCGCTGCCTGGCCTCTGGAGTTTTGTCTGGAAAGAAGCTGTCCCCTGGCACATGCCCTGATGCCAGACTTCAATTTCTCCCTGTATGCCACTGGTGCCCCTCCAGCTGCTGCCCCGGTTCTGGAGGCTAGTCTGCATAAGTCCTATGTCTGTTGCAGGCACTTTAAGAAGTGACAGCTGAGAATCCTGCAGTTTCTTCTACCACCCCAACCCCCACTGGGTTTTACAGCCAGAAGTTATTGGGACTTATCTTCCTGGCACTGGAGCCCTGGGCTGGGTTGTCTAGTGTTGTGTCCGGCTGGGATCCCTAACTCCTGAGGTATCCCCCAATTTTTACCCACCACAGGTGGGTACAGGACCACCTGTTCCATGCCCCCACAGCTCTCTGTGCCATCTCCATGTCTCCGCCCCTCCTGGATCACTGTGACTTCTTTAATTTCTTGGTTGTTGGCTTCCACACAGCTAGATTTTCTGACAGTTCTGAGTGATACTTGTTTTGTAGTCTAGTTCTAATTGTTGCTGTGATTGTGAGAGGAGAAAAGCCATGTTTACCTATGCCTCCATCTCAACCAGAAGTCTTTTTAACTTTCTGATTACCATAATAGACTAGGAATCGCAAAAACTACTTTAATTTTTATTAATAGAAAATAAAATACAATAATGAACAGTGAATATAACATTAACTGCTAACAGTAACTTTCTTTTATGCCTTAGTTCTATAAAGCCCTCTCCAATTCCTTCAACACTTTTCAAATAACTTTTACGATGATGATTTACAGTTAATTGTTTTAGCTGTTTTTTCTGAGGAAAAAGTCATCTCATTCAGAATAGGGACTTCATTTTATTAGACTCTGTATGCTCTGTAACCTGTACAATGTCTGGTATATAAATGCAAGCTATCTCTAGCTTATAAATCATAGCCAAGATCTTGAGAAACACCCCTCACCCTGACTGCTACCAAAACTAGGAGGGTAATTTTAGAGGAAATCACCATCTTATTGAATACAAAAGACATCATTCATCTTGTTTCCAGATACACTGTCTGATTTAATCCTAACAAATAAAAAAATGAGGGGGGAGGGAAGGAGGGAGGAAGGGAAACGATTTTGTGCTGGGCCACATTCACAGCCATCCTGGGTCGCATGTTGGACACCCCTGAATGGTTTCAGTTACTCAGTGAACCTGGGTCCACCAGGGTCCACTGGGTCCAAAAATATTAAGGGGAAATTCCAGAAATAAATTTGTAAGTTTTCAATTGCATGTCATTCTTAGTACCATGATGAAATCTCTTACTGTCCAGTTCTGTCCTGCTAGGGACATGAATCGCCCTATTGTCCAGGGTATCCAAGCTGGATACATGGGGACCGACACAAATAACACCTCTTTTATCACAAAATCATAAGCATGTGGTTCTGCAACATAAAAATATCACACCCAAGCACACCATATGACATTTTAGGTGAAATTTTGAAATTGCTGTCCATCTTGTGTGAGATATTCACGTAGCCTACCAACCACACTCAAGCAAGCCTAACTTCTGCCGGACCCTGTATATTGTATATATTCCCCCCATCTGTCAGTCACTTAGTAGCCGTCTCAGTTATCAGACTGATTGTTCTGGTAATGTACTGCGTGTGTTCAAGTAACTCTATTTTACTTAATAAAGGTCTCAACACACAAGAGTAGTGATGCTGACAATTCAGATATGCTGAAGAGAAACTTTAAAGTTCTTCCTTTAACTGAAAGGGTCAAAGTTTTCAACCTAATAAGGAAAAAAAAAAAAACTATGCTGAGGTACTAAGATCTACAGTAAGAATAAATCTTATATCCATGAAATTGAAGAAATGCGTGCTAGTTTTGCTCTTGCACCCAACCTGCATAACTCAGAGCCACAGTATGTAAAACGGAAAAGGCATTAAATCTGTATATGGAAGACATAAAAAGAAAACATGTCCCAAGACATAGGCAGTGTTGCTTTAGAAAGCACTGAGTCTATATGAATACTTCAGAAAGAGATACCCCTGAAACAAGTGACATTGAAACATTAACTGCAAATAAGGGATAATTACAATAAGATATTTTGAAAAACCACATTCACATAACATTTTTACAGTATACTGTTATAACCGTTCTATTATTAGTTATTACTTCCTATGCTTAATTTATAAATTAAACTTATGATAGGTATGTCTATATGTATAGGAAAAAACAGTATATATAGGGTTTGATACTATCTTTGTTCTCAGGCATCCACTAAGGGTCTTGGAACTTATCTCTTGCAGATAAAGGAAGACTACTGCATGTCAACTCTCATCCCCTTAACGGACAAGGCCATCCGTCACTCCTTAAACATTTTAAGTAACAGACTGTTCCCTCCCATCTTGCAGCCTATATTCCAATTACATATAATTATATCTATTAGAAAATTCTCTCTCATATGAAAATACTACAACTTCAAAGGAAGAAAAACTCATGATGGGCTACTTTGAAGTAACTGGAAACAGCTTCATTCAAAGGCAGCTTCATAAATGCACTGTTAACTTTGAAGTAGGCCTGGAAAAATGGATGAGACTTGGATAAGCAGACATTGACTCATTGTCATCCAAAATGTGCTGCATGCTCCCTGACTGGTGTGGCTCAGTGGATTGAGTACTGGCCTGTGAACCAAAGTGTTGATGGTTCGATCCCCAGTCAGGGTGAAATCCTGGGTTGCTGGCCAGGTCCCCAGTGGGGGATGTGTGTGAGGCAACCACACAATGATGTTTCTGTCCTCCTCTTTCTCCCTCCATCCCTCTCTCTCTAAAAATAAATAAATAAAATCTTTTTATAAAAAAAGAAAAAATGTGCTGAATGCTTACTATGTGGCAAGAACTTTCTAAATGCTGGGGATCCAGCAGGGAAATAAATCAGATGAAAGCCCCTTCCCTCTTTAACCATTCCAGTGGAGCAAAACAAAGAGATGAACAAGTTAAAATGTATAGAATGTCAAATTGTGGAAAAGGCTAAGAAGGAAAAAATTATACATGTAAGGAGAATAGGAAGTGCTTAGAAAAAAGATGGGATGCTATTTTAAATACAATTGCCAAGGAACATAACACTGATAATGTGGCATTTGAGCAATGGACTAAAACAAGAAGCCAGTGAGTTGGGATAACAACCACAGCGCAGGAAGAAGGGGAAGCACACAGTATCTTTGGTCAACAACAGCTAACAGAAAACAGAGAAGGTTAGCGTAAATGAAAATATAGGCTGACAATGCTGCAGAGCACCTTGACTCCCAAATATGATTTTATATTACTAGCAACAAGAAGTCACTGAACAGTTTTGAAAAGACCAGTGAAATGAGTAAGATCACAGCTTAAGAAAATATAATCAATAAATACATATTCAATTTATTACTCAGTTTGCACGTGTTTGTTAACTACACATTAACAAAAAGTAACTTGCTTTTTCTTCATCTTTAGATTGTAGCTCAATTAATAAATACAAACTTTCAGTTTGAAGTGAAAAAAAATAATTTAAATATTTTGTGCCTCTCCCCTAGGGCAAGGGATATAAATGAAAGAATAAACAAATGGGACTTCATCAAAACAAAAAGCTTCTGCATGGCTAAAGAAAACATTAGCAAAATGAAAAGGGAATGAAAACATATTTGCCAATAATACCTTGGACAAGGGTTTGATCTCCAAAATATAGAAATAACTCACAGGACTCCACTCCAGGAAGACAAACAATCCAATTAAAAAATAGGCAAAGGACCTGAACAGACACTTCTCCAAGTAGGACATGCAGAGAGCTCAGAGACAAATGAAAGGATGCTCAGCATCACTAGCCATCAGAGAGATGCAAATTAAAACCACAATGAGATACCACTTCACACTGGTCAGAATGGCCACCATTAACAAACCAACAAACAAGTGCTGATGAGATTGTGGAGAAAAGGGAACCCTAGTACACTGTTGGTGGAAATGCAGACTGGGGCAGTCACTGTGGAAAACAGTATGGAATTTCCTCAAAAAATTAAAAAAGGAACTGCTTTTTGATCCAGTGATTCCACTGCACGGATTATACCATAAGAATCCTGAACCACCAACTCAAAAGAACCTATGCACCCCAATGTTCATAGCAGCATTATTTACAATAGCCAAGTGTTGGAAGCAACTTAAGTGCCCATCAGTAAATGAGTGGATCAAAAAACTACGGTGCATTTGCACAATGGCATACTAACAAGGAAAAGAAAGACAGAACTCCTACCCTTCTGACAGCGTGGACGGAACTGGAGAGTATCATGGTAAGTGAAATAAAGCCAGGCAGTGAAAGACAAATACCATATGATCTCACCTATAAGTGGAACCTAATCAACACAACAAATGATCAAACTAGAACCAGAGATGTGGAAATAAAGAACAAACTGACAGTAACCAGAGGGGTGGGGGGAGAGGGATAACAGGGAAAGAAGGAGAAGGGTCAAATCAAGGAACATGTATAAAGGACCCATGGACATGGACAATGGGTTGGAGACTGACAGTGGGGCGGCAGGGGAGGGGAGAGCAACATGGGGAAAATTGAGACAACTGTAACTGAACAACAATCCAAAAAAAAAAAAGAAGAAACCCAACTGTTGAAAGTGCAAATTAAGTACCCAGATGACAATAATTATCAAGTAAATATTAATCTTAATTTTAAAAAATAGCTTGTGTTTCTGTATATTAGAACTGTTGCTTTTTTTTAAAAAAAAAGCCTTCTTAATATGCTTGTTTATACTTTTAGCCAAGTCAGGCTTAGAACTGACACTGCAACAGAGTAGTAGCAACACATCAATAGTTGTCATTTTCTCCTATATGCGTTAGTAACTCTAAGTACTATATAACCAGATGCTCTAAAAAAATTTAAATGTAATTATTGTGAAAATACTGTAAAAGGAGACATTTCAAAATGAAGTTGGAGTCACCATCCCAGAAGAATTACCTTGCATATCTTACTCCCCAAATCCTTGGAATGTTTGAACTGGGCAAAACAACTTTTGGACTGGGACACAGCAACACTATATTTCAAACAGCTGTTTGTAAAGCTAACAAAAAAGCAGACATCATGACTATGAGGGCTAAAAATTAAGAACATGCTTTAGAATTAGCACCACCATGTATCAGTAAGCTAAAATAACTTAGCTTATTTGCACCTATAGAAATCCCTTCCTATTTATGGAATTATTCCCCTTCCCTTTCTCATTAATACCCCTTGCCTTGACCTCATAATCAGGGTATTATTTAAGTTTCTGCCTGAATCAATGCTTCCCAGATAGCTATTCTTTGATCTAAAATAAACATTTATTGCCTCTCACCTTAGCTTTTTATTTTTTGGGTTTACACTATTCTCTTCAAAGACCCTAGGAAAAGTTTTAATGAAAATAAAAAGTTTTAAAATAATTTTCTTTTCATGCCTTTTCTAATACTGTACTGTAGTGGGTTCCATTTCTAACCAATATGAAGGGACAGACACTGAAATTAGCCTAGTGACTAAAAACTTAAAAAAAACAAACAAAATATTAATATCTAAAACAACATTCCTGAAGATGTTACCAGACAGGCACAGGCCTGGAGCACGTCTGCCTCAGGCCAGCCTGTAGTGTGTGAGTTCTTGAGTTCTTGTAGGAAAGATTTCACAACACAAGTCCAGGTGATTTTGAGAGTACATTTATTAAGGCTGGGGACAGTGAGACAAAGGAAGGACTTCAAGTAGTAGTAACAGGAGAGAGTCTCGTCAGTGTTCTGCTTTGGAATATTATAGGAAATGTTACTGGAAAGGAGTGAGCCAAGGTGGGGCTGCAATAGCTCATTCCCGCCTTGGAGAAATGACCAGGCATTGGAGAAATGATCAGGGGGTAAGCCTGGGTAGAGGTGCCACTGCCCACTGCTCTCCTGGCTCCAAGTTTCATGGGGACCTTTAGAGTTTAGGAAGAAGAAAAAAAGTTCATGCCTAGGGAAGAGGCATGCCCATGCTCTAAAGCAAGCCTGCCCTCAGTCCTTTTCCTGGAGGCTTTTTATCTTTTTTCTGCAGTGAGACTCTTAGGGAAGAGTTTCAATAGAACATTCATCAGCTTTCCAGGCACATTTTTAATATGCTGATGCATCAAAATGAGTGCATGGGGGAGTTTGTGAATATCCTTTGGTCCTCTATACTGTGTTACTTTTATCTTGGGTGTGTCTGGCTTTTAATGGAGTTTTGTTATTTGTTCCCCTGACTTCATCTGTCCTTGGGTTTAGCTGGCACAAATGTCATTAATTGGGTCTCTGTTCTCCATTTCCCAGACCAGGGAGATTTAAGCTATGTACCCATTGGTTAGGAAGGAAAGGTATAAACCATTTGCTCTAGAGTGTCCTTGGTTAGGGGAGATAAGTTCTTACAACTCACCAGCTAGCTGTAAGATGCTCTGTTTGGCTTTGTTTAATATTCTTTTCTCAAGTTTCCCCATTCCACTTGCCCAGGAATTTTTCTAGCTTCTTACTCTCCTGTCACATCCCTAACTTGAGGAGATGAAGCTGGGTGTCTATAGAGACCAAAGTGGCTAGATTTCATTAGGCAAAGTACAAGACAGATACACAGAGAATTCCTTAGATCTACAAAATGTCACTGATTATATATGTGCAAGTGAGGAAACCACAGAAAGTAGAGAAAGAAGCACCTAAAACAATTAGAAAGAATAATCTTAAAGTTCAAAGCAGTCAGGAATAGTGTCCGTGCCCATCAGCCGGACTAAAAACTGCATCACATCATGTATGTGTGGCATTCAAAAAATCTTTCCCTCACTCGTGGTAAAAATTAACTAGAGTAAATGCTGCTCTAATTTCACCTAATAAAACTTAAAAAGCAAGATCTGGAAGAGTAGATGTTTCCAAATAACTGCAACAAAGAAAGAAAAAGTTCAACAATATTTACAGAAATACAGAAAAAAAAATCCAGAACTAGTAAGCAAAATTCACCAATAAGAAAAATATGATCTATAAAAAAGGAGAAAAGCCAATCAATTGAAACTGACCCAAAAATTATATAATTATAGGATTAGTAGGCAAGGACGGTAAAACCATTATAATCTGGAACTTCCATATGCCCAGCAAGCTATAGAAAAAACTGAACAAGTTAAGGGGAGCAATGGAATAGAATATGATTATATATTATGTATACACACACATATACACACATACACACACATATATACCCCATATCAAACTGCCTGATATAAAAAAAATACACTGGATAGGGTTAACAGAAGATCAGACAGAAGTATAAAGATACAGAAATAAAAAGATTAAAAATCTGAAGATAAAGCAATAGCCACCATCCAAAATGAAAACACAAAGACAAAAAAAAAAAAAACCAGTTGCAGCAGCCTAATTTCCTGAATTAGAATGAGGTGACCAAAAAAAGTACTTAAAGAAATAATTGCAGAAATATTTCCAAATTTTTGAAAAATATATGACTGCAGGACCAAGAATCTCAAAGAATACCAAACACAAGAAATATAAAGAAAATCATCTAAGGGTATACCATAATATAATTGCTTAAAACTAGAGATGAATAGAAAAATCTTAGAAGCATCTGGGGGTTCAAAATATTATGCACAAAGGAATAAATACAATGACAAATTTCTCATTAGAAACAATGCAAGGCAGCAGTCAGTGAAACAACATCTTAAAAGTACCAGAAGTAAAATACTGTTCGGCTAAAACTGTTTACCACACTTAGATACCTTTCAGAAACAAAGGTGACATAAAGATCAGGACAGAAATCAATGTAACAGAGAATAGAAAAACAACAAAGAAAGTCAATGAAAATAAAAGCTGATTATTTGGAAATATCAATACAAATGATAAACCTCGAGGCCGACTGATTAGGGGAAAAAGTGAAAACACAAATAATCAGTATCAGGAATGAGAAAAGTGATATCACTACAGATTCTACAAGTACTAGAAAGATAGTAAAGGAATATTATGAACACCTTTATGCTAGCAAGTTCACCAGTTCCCTGAGGACACAAATGAGATCTTTCCAGAAGGGAAAAATAACCTGAATAGCCTAATATCTATTAAAGAACCAGAAGCTATAGTTAAAAACCTTCAGCAAAGGAAAAAAACAAAAAATAACAACTTCAGGCCCACATGGCTTCACCAGGGAAATCTACCAAACAATTAAGGAATGATCCGAATTCTATATAAACTCTTAAGAAAACTGGCGGGGGTGGGGGGGCGCGGGGGGATAAGGGTGGAAGATGATTATTTTTCATTTCATTCTAAGAGGCCAACAAAACCCTGATACCAAACCAGACAAAAGTATCACAAGAAACAAAACCTACAGATCAACACCCTTCATAAATATTTGCAAAAGTTCTTAACAGTGTTTTAGCAAATCCAAGAATATATAAGAGATAATACATCATGACCAAGTGTGGTTTGTCCCAAGAATGAAAAGTTAGTTTAACATGCAAAATCAATGTAATTACTATATTAAAGAATTAAAAAAGAAAAACTACATGATTTCAACAGATGCAGAAAAAGCATTTGATAAAATCCAACATCCATTTCTGATTAAAAAAAAACAGCCAACTAATAACAGACAGGAACTTCCTCAACTTGATAAAAGGCATCTATGAAAAACCTATGGCTAACATACTTAAGGTTGAAAAATCTGAACACTTTTCCCTTCAACATCACTAATAAGACAGTGTTTCCCAGACAAGAAAAAGCTGAAGGAGCTCATCACCACCAAACGAGTACTGGAACAAATGTTACCGGGTCTTCTCTAAGATGGGAGGGAATTTGGGAGATGGGTAAAAAGGTGAAGGGATTAAGACATTGGTAGTTACAGAATCCTCACAGGAATGTAATTACAGCACATGGAATAGTTGATTATACTGCTATAACTATATATGGTGTCAGATGGGTACTAGATTTATCATCGAGGTGATAACTTAGTTATATAATGTCTAATCACTGAAACTAATATTGCAGGTCAACTGTAATTGAAAAATAAGAAATTATTTAAAGTCATTTAAAAAATGAAAGACTAAGGAGATATCTCACTGAAGAGGATATTACAGATGTCAAATAAGCACATGAGAAAAGATGTTCGATGCCATTAGAGAAATGCAAATCACTATTACTACACACCTAACAAAATGCCTAAAATAAAAATAGTGACAACATCCAATATTGGCAAGAACACTTCTATTTTATGGAATATGGTTAGAAAAAGGAAATTAAAAGCATCCAAACTGGAGAGGAAGTAAAAATAGTCTTTTTTGAGGATGACAATCAGCTAGGTAGGAAGGCTGACAGGATCTACAAAAAAAGCTAATAAAACAAATACCTGAAGTTAGCAATGGTGTAAAAGACTACTGTATTTCCATATGCCAACAACAATCAGAAATTACAATTTTAAAAATACCATTACAATAATATTTTAAAAAGCAACACAGACTTGTCCTGGCCTATGCTTTCTCTGCTCCCCTGTGCTCAGTTGTAAGAGGGGAGTCTGGCAGGACACACAGCAATCTCCTTCTCAGTTTAGAAGGGCCATCCAGAGCATAGGGCTGGATCGTAAAGGCATGAGAGGACAATCAAAAAAAAAAAAAAAAGCAACAGAGATAAATTTGACAAAAGATAAATAAGACCTATACACTGAAAACTATAAAATATTCAGAGAAATTACATGAAATCTAAATAAATGAATATACTTTGTTCATGGATTGGAAGACTCTATAATGTAAAAGATGGCAATTCTCTCCTAAATGGATATATAGGCTCAAAGCAATTCATTTAAAATCCCAGAAGGTTACTTTGTAGAAACTGATAAACTGCCTCCAAAATTTATATGGAAATTCAGGTGACCTGGAATACCAAAAACAACTTTCAAAAAGAATAACACAGTTGAAGGACTTATACTACCTGATTTATAAAGTTATAGCAATACAGACACTGTAACTGGATCACTCATATATTATTGGAAGAAATGTAAAATAATACAGCCATTCTGCAAAAGTTTGATAGTTTTAAAATTCTGAACATGCAATTACCGTTCAACCCAGCAAATGCACTACTGGGCACTTACCAGGGAAATAAAAACTTATGAGCAGACAAAAACCTGTACACAAATGTACAGCTTTATCTGTAATAGTCAAAAATTGGAAATGGCCCAGAAATCCTTCACAGGGGAGTGGTTAAACTATGGTACACAGATACACACACACCATAAAATTCCACTTATTAACAAAAAGGAAAGAACTATTAATATATGCAACAACTTAGATAAATATCCAAAGAATTACACTAAGTAATAAAGCCAACTTCAAAAGTATCATATGATTCCATTCATATAACATATTTGAAAAGACAAAATTTTGCTGACATAGAAAATAGATTACTGGGGAGGAGGGGAATGGGAGGAAGATGTGTGTGACTATAAAATGACAATGAAAGAGATCTTAGTGGATATGGAGCTGTACTATATCATGACTGTGATGGCAGACACATGAATCTACCTGTGATAAAATTGTACAGAACTAAATACACTTACATATAAATATACACACACATATGAGTACAAGTAAAATTATAGAAATCACAGTAAAACTGGTAGATCCCACCAATGTCAAAATCCTTGTGATATTGCACTATTGTTTTTACAAGCTGTTTACCATTAGGGGAAGCTGGGTAAAGTGTCCACTTTTTTAAATCGACCAACAAATACTAAACTATAATTCACACTGTTACAAAGTCTTTGTTTCTCTTCATATGCTCAGATTTATGGCTTTCTATCTACACTAAAGATGCATCAAAAAGAGAAAGAAGCTATTACCTCAATTAAACGGCACAGAGAAAATACCATATTTTTAACTTAACTTTAATCTTCAGAGAATGAAAACACTAGAAATGCTCAATGTTCTACAATGAGAAAACTGTAGTCACCTGACAATAAGTATATATAGGGTACAATAAATTACACAGTAACAAAAAAAGGTTTTAACTAAAATCCTTCTAAATAGGTTCTCTTAGTTAACTGGAGCTTTTTATTAATAAACTTTATGTGAGAAAGGTACATGGAAAAGAAATTCATTGCAAAATTAAGAAAAATGATTACTTCGAAAATGATAATCCTTATTACACAAAATTTAAAAATAAGAACAGCACTATCAATTGAACTTTCTGTGATATTCTTTAATCTGCCACAGTTGCAACTTGCCACATATGGCTACTACACCTTGATATTGGCTATCTAGTGGAATGAAAGAACTGAATATTTAACATCAGTTAAAAAGCCACAAATGACTACTGGCTACAACACTGAACAGAGAAGATCTAGAACTTAGAGAGAAATTCAAAACCACAAACACACAATGTATGATAACCATCAGTGCAGTAAGTCAGCATTTCTCACCTACTTTTGGACAGAATAAGTAACTTGTAGGGCTACCCCAAGAAAGACATATTCCTTTCAAACAATAAAGGTATTTTTTCCAAATTTAATTTTATGGCCACTCTAAAATATTATAGAGTATAATTTAATTCAAAGAAGTTACTGAAGGTAATGGGTTAAGAGCAATAATGCATTCTCACCAGCAGAGGGCAGATATGTTATAAACACCACAACCAAGTTCATATGTTTTAAGTCCAAGACACTAGTAAGTTCACTTTCACAAAAGTAATTGTACTTCTTGAAAGTAAGAGAAAAATGCTAAAAATTAATGTATATTTTTCAGAACTAAACTGACTGGTCTCCACAGAACCAGGTTTTGCAATTGACTAGTTTATTTAAGAGTTAACTATAAAAACAAAATAACCCTGGCAAACAAAATGTCACTCAAGCATTATTTTCAAGACCATATATATATATATAATACTCCTTGAGCTGCAAAATAAAGTCTTAAAAATTTTCCTAACAGAGTATAAAAGCTGTCAGAACTTCATAGGAAAATAAAGCATTCGTTTCTTTTTAAACTTTTTTCTTTTTTTATATATTTTATTGATTATGCTATTACAGTTGTCCCATTTCCCCCTTCACTTCCTTCCACCCTGCACACCCTCTCCCACCCACATTCCCCCTCTTTAGTTCATGTCCATATGTCATGAGTTCTCTAGCTTCTACATTTCCCATACTATTCTTACCCTCCCCCTGTCTATTTTCTACCTACCATCTATGCTACTATTCTCTACCTTTTACCCCTCTCTCCTCCTTCCACTCCCCTGTTGCTAACCTTCCATGTGATCTCCATTTCTGTGGTTCTGTTCCTGTTCTAATTGATTGCTTAGTTTTTGTTTTTGTTTTAGGTGTGATTGTTAATAATTGTGAGTTTGCTGTCATTTTACTACACATGTTTTTTATCTTCTTTTTCTTAGATAAGTCCCTGTAACATTTCATAAAATAAAGGCTTGGTGACTCCTTTAACTTGTTCTTATCTGAGAAGCACTTTATCTGCCCTTCCATTCTAAATGAAAGCTTTGCTGGATAGAGCAATCTGGGATGGAGGTCCTTGCCTTTCATGACTTGGAATACTTCTTTCCAGCCCCTTCTTGCCTGCAATGTCTCTTTTGAGAAATCAGCTGACAGTCTGATGGGAACTCCTTTTGTAAGTTACTATCTCCTTATCTCTTGCTGCTTCTAGGATTCCCTCCTTCACTTTTACCTTGGCTAATGTAATTATGATGTGCCTTGGTGTGCCTGCTTGAGTCCAACTTCTTTGGGACTCTCTGAGCTTCCTGGACTTCCTGGAAGTCTGTTTCCTTTGCCAGCTTCGGGAAGTTCTCCTTTATTATTTGTTCAAATAACTTTTCCACTTGTTGCTCTTCCTCTTCTCCTTCTGGTACCCCTATAATTCGGATGTTGGAACGTTTAAAGATGTTGGAGGTTCCTAAGCTTCTCCTCATTTTTTTGAATTCTTATTTCTCCATTTTTTCTGTTTGGTTGTTTCTTTCTTCCTTCTGGTCCACTCTATTGTTTTGAGTCCCAGTTTCCTTCCCATCACTATTGGTTTCCTGTGCATTTTTTCTTTCATTTCTCTTATCACAGCCTTCATTTTTTCATCTAATTTGTGACCAAATTCAACTAATTCTGTGAGCATCCTGATCATCAGTGCTTTGAACTGTGCATCTCATAGGTTGGCTATCTCTTGGTCGCTTAAAAGTATTGGCTCTGGAGCTTTCATCTGTATTTCCATTTGAGTCATTTTTTGGGTCGGGGAGGCGTCTGGTCAAGCCTGTTATGTATGAGGGGCGGAGCCTTAGGTGTTCTCCAGGGCGGGGCAATCCAATCACTGGGTTGTGACATTGTATGTGGGGGCAGGGTCCGAGAGGAAACAATGGCACTTGCTCCTCTCTGTCAGATTTCAGTCCCTTCTGCCGCTTCCCCCAAGCTAACTGGGCCTTTCTGGTGCTAATTCCTGTGTGGGTGGGCTTGTGTACGTTCTAGGACCCCATGGGTCTCTCCAACGCACTCTCCTGTGAGGTTGGGAGTCTCTCCCTGTGCCTCAGCCCCCCACAGGTGTCTTCAATCAGTGTCCCAAGTTTCTGTTTCGCAGTGCTGGGACCCTGGGTTGTGTGGTCTGTCTCACTGCCCAATTTTGCCTGGTTTATCTTCGCACGAATGTGTCCCAGACAGCCAGGCACACTGAGTGCAGTGCCTCGCTTCACAATTGCCACCTCGCTGGGTCTGCTGGCCGCCTGTGCACTCAGGATGCCTTACGTACCTGGGATGCGTTACAAGTCCCATGCCACCACTTTTGTGCCGCAACCCCTCTCCATCTGGCTGCCCAACTCCACCCCTCCTACTGGTCTGGATGAATGTGTATATTTTAACTCCTTGGTTGTCCAACTTCCATACAGTTCAATTTTATGTCAGATCTGGTTGTTAATCTTGTTTCTAAATTGTTGTTGACCTTATTTTGGTTGTGCGAGGAGGCACAGTGTGTCTACCTACGCCTCCATCTTGGCCGGAAGTCAGCATTCATTTCAAAAGTAAACTAACTGTAGAAAACAAAACAAGCACTGAAATGTGGCAAAGGAGCTAAAAAAAATGGCAAAGGTTGGTCTGAGAAAAACTTGGGAATGGTGCCAACATACTGAAGATTCACTTTTTTAACTCTGCACAGCAGTTAGAAAACAGGCTCTGAAGCAGTTTGGGTTCAGTTTCACAACAGAGTCTTCTGCATAAGTGGTTACAAAATACCATAGTTTTAATGTCTACCAAAATAAAATGCCCTTTCCTAGTCCCTTTTACCACCCTTCTGCATTTAATTTTCCCAACTATACCCATTTCTTATAACCCTCTTCTCCTGGGGCATCTGTGTTCCGATTATCCTTGCAGTCTTACAGGCCCCCATTCAGTTCCTTCAATGATTTCACTTTTCCTGCTGCCTCCCTATAGTCTTGTTCATTGACTCTCTGATTTACCAGGATCTAATCCACTCATGGCTTTGGCAAACATTTACATGCAGATGACTCCCAAGTCAACAATCACCCCCTTGTCTATCCCCTCCCCTAAATTTCTGCCTGGCACCGAGATGCCATTGAGTGAGCTTGTATACTGTGTAGCCATTGCATTCAAAATGGCTGAGCGAGTAGAGCAACGAATCCGCATCCAATTTTGCATTAAGCTTGAACATTCCCCTGCGGAAACTATTTGGATGATTCAGAAGGCCAAAGCTATGGGCAACTGATGATTTGCGGCTTCATCATGACAATGTGCCTGCTCATGCATCACGTCTCATACAGATGTGACTCAGCCCCCTTATAACCCAGATTTGGCACCTGCAACTTCTGGCTTCTCCCAAAACTAAATCACCTTTGAAAGGGAAGAGATTTCAGACTGTGGATAAGATTCAGGAAAATACAACAGGGCAGCTGATGGTGATTGGGAGAACTGTGTGAAGTCCCAACGTGCCTACTTTGAAGGGGACTGGGGCATCATTGTCCTATGTACAATGTTTCTTGTATCTTCTTCAAGAAATGTCTCTATTTTTCATATTACATGGCTGCATACCTTCTGGACAGACCTCATATGCACTAACCTGTTTACCAGCTTCTCCCTACCTAGAATAACTTTGCCACTCTTCTCCTTTAACTTTGATTCTAGGCTTCCTCAAAAACTACTTCTTGCATTAAAAGCTTTCCCTAATTCCTGCTGTTGGTGATTTTAACTTTCTCTGAACTTCTGCAACACAACATTTGCACTATTCTTTCCACACAGATATCTAGAATGTACTTTACGCTTATGGCCTGTCTCTTTAAAGTCAAGATTCCCGAAGGGGTAGGGGCAAAGGCTTCTGTTGCATACCTCTCAGAATGTCCACTCCAGTGGAATAGCAGATAAAGGGTAAAATATAAATATTATACATATACATATACATAGGAGAGAGAGAAAGAAATATAACTACCTTCTTTTCCTGAGCCTTCCAAAAAGTATTCTCGTATGGATCTAGTAGTGTCAAAAATCTGTTCGGTTACATTGTTTACCAAACAAAATACAATTCACAAATACTTCCTGCAAAGTAATAACTCAGTGCTTAAAAAAAGAAGAAAAACCTGACATAATTACCAAACCTTCCTTTGTGCCAGACATTATTTCACAAGCTCAGTTAATCCTCACAATCCTGTGACACAGGTATGGCTGTTTTACATGTACTAACACTGAGGCTTAGAAAATTTAAATAACACACTCCCGCCACAAGGAAGAAAAAAAGGGAAAGAGGAGAGGGTGGGAGGAAAAGAAAAGAAATCAGAACCAACAATGGGAAAACTGGGGTTTTTAACCCAAAGCAGTCAGCCTTCAAAGACCATGCTCTTAGCTGCAGAACCAGTATCTCAAAGATAACAGCAGAGCAATGGGTCTGCCAACCCACAGTCAAATGGGGGGGAGACGGGAAGAATAATGTAGAATAAAATATTATATATCATATAACCCTATTTTATTATATTTCTCCCTTAAACTTGCAGAGGCAAAATATGTAAATAAATTCAAAATATCATAAAGACACTGAAAACTTAGAAGGTTCATTAGGAACTAATAAACTACAAATACAGCATTCACCTGTATTTTTCAAATGTTGATTTACTTTGGCAAAGAAGTAAAGCTATGGTGATCATTTAAGAATTAGAATGGTACAAGATAAAAGGAGAAAATGAAAAAAAGTTTAATTTTAACAATCAATAATCCTTGTTTGCCCTGACTGTCCTAAAGTTTAATTAAGCCTTCTCAAACCTATTTCTTACTCTGTCCAGATGATTTAACATCATCCAAAAATTGACTTTAAAAGTTCAGAGTTTAAACAAGCATATTACAGGTTTCCTTTACTTTGTTTACTCTTTCACAAATATTCTAGTGCTTTGTATTTGCAAAATTTCTCTCTCAAGCCCAAACATATTCAATATTTACAAATAACTCTCTCTTTTAAACTATTCCTGACACTATTCAGATTTCATGAGATAACATTTGCTCCTAGGTAACACCTCAAACACCAATAAACAGAACTCCAAGTTGTGAAACATGTTTACATTATTGCCAAATCTGTGTTTAAAGAAATTGGTTAAGTAAATACTTAAAATGTAATAATTCCTCACTCTGATTACTGTTTTTTTCCTTAATATTCTGCCATTACACAGAGGTTTGGTTAAGTATAAAAACCCAGAATTTATCTTCTTTCTCATTGTGTACATGGCTGAATGTAAAGCAAATAAAAAAAAATTAAGAACCTTAAAGTTACCTTTTATAAAGGTCAAAAGGTAACCCACTTATTTGTGGACTCCCAAACAGCAGATTGGTTTCCAGACAACTCTAGTTCACTCCCATGTTCTGTCACAGTGACACAGTTTTGAGCTAGTAATTTAACCTCTCTTGATCTGTTTAATAGATTAGATCAGACACCATGACAGTTCTCTTTTTATCTCTAAATTTTCTACCATTTCATAGTTATAAAAAAATGTAGTTAGAAACTGAAAATCGGACCAAAGTACTCAAACATCACTTATTCATGGGTTTACAGAATCTAGGACTGAATGGTGTGGCCTACAACCATATTCAAAAGAATCATTGTTGTCTGTAATTTTATGTTACAGCCCAATGACTTGGTCAAGAGAAAAATGTGGAAAACATAGCCAAACCGTCCCTCTAAAATGAAGGGGCAAATAAAAAAAAATAGAAATGACCAATAAGCATACCAAAGAGTACCAAGAAAATACAAAATATGATGCTATACCATTTGCACCAACTACATTATGGAAACTTTTCAAAAACATGAATACTGAGTGACAGGTTAGGTACACAGGGTCAGCCAGTCTTCACACACTAGCGGTGGGAAGGTAAAATGGCCCCAAATCCTAGTAGTACGAATCAAACAGGCTTTAATCTGGCATACTCTACCATACACCTTTCACATAGGAGATTTTATTCTGAGGAAATAGTTGTGTGCACATGAAGCTTTGACAGTAGTACTGTTTGTAATCATAAAAACCAGAAAGCAAATGCCCACCAATGAGGGAACAGATTCACTTATAATACTTTTGAATTTTTTCAAAATACTATTTCAAGTACTCTATGCAGAGAATAACCTTAAATTCCCTAAAATGAATGTCCTGCTATTCTTATTCTTAGCAAGTGACTTTTATCACCTCATTGCGCCCTCACATTTCAGACGCTTTCATTCTTCCTATAACCTGACCCAAGTTCTTCCTTTTTTCTCCTGTCCAAAGCTATCTACTTCATCTGTTTTAAAATCAAATTTTCCTCTAAATCTTGCATTAATATTAATATATTAACTATTTATGACATACTTCCTTGTAAAAGAACTTGCCTGACATTGGCCATGGAAAAGAAACTCCTACTTGCTACTCCTGCTGCCCTCCTGCCTCCAAGCCAAAATGACCAAGGGGTGCCTATGGCCCAGGATGGGCCAGGTCATCTATCCAGGAATATGGAATGACTCCCCCAAAAGAGACAGCCAGCTATAGGAAGCTAAACAGTAGGTCATATAGACTCTGGAGCTAATGAAGTATTTAGGCAAGTGAATGAATAAATAAGAAAAGTAGTCAGTAAAGAATAAAGCACATAAGAAGAGTCCTTTCAAGACCAAGAGATACTGAGAGAGCCAAAGACAGACAGACAGACAGACAGACACACACACACACACACACACACACAATGGCTGCCTGAGCACTTTCTAGTTCTTTCAAGGTCAAGCTGCGGATGTTCTATTCACTCTGATGTGATTAGCTAAGTGCGAAGCCATGGCAGATGTTGCTCATTTGATCACACAACCTCTATTCCACCCCATGTCTGGTGTGTCTTCTTGTATTCAAACAGAAAGTTAAAAAGCTCTATTTCTGATTCCTTTGTAGTCAGAGTTCTGAATGAGAATTAGTTTACACCAATTAGATGCACCCATGCAATATTTGAAAGCAAATGTGAGATGGAGATTATCTTCCTGCCTTGGCTGTTTTCTACAGGAAAACAAGATCATGGAATGTCTAGTCTCCAGCTTCTTGTGTGAAGAAGCAGTTTTGACATGGGTAATGGCTAGACCCCACATTCCAATATCCAGTCATCAGCTTATACACACTGTAAAACAGCTATAGCTTTCTAATCTCTGCATCACAACTAACTTGTTGTTTGCGTTTTCTTACACTCAGCAGTTCCAGTGATAGCCTCAGGGCTAGTGTCTCGTGACCTGGGGGGAGTCAGTCCTGGAGGCTCAGCCTGAAGCCTACTCTTCTATTCCTACCAGGGCTTTCATAAGCACCTGATTTCCAGTATTAAAACATTTCTGTTAACACACCTAGAATGTTCTGTTTTCTGTGCTGAAGCTCTACTAAAACAACCTCAACTTAAAAATACATAAAGAATATATAATTATAATATTCAAAGCACAAGCTTTTACAAATCTGACTAAACAAAGTTTTTACATAAGCTAACGAAGTTAAGAAAAGAGAAATATTGGGTGAGGTCTATTTTCCAGAAAGAGAATCACTAAAGTCATAGTCACTTTTAAAATATTCTTAAAACCACTGAGATAAATCAGTTTTTCATATATCACTTGTATTGTGGTATGTATCTTATGCAAATAATGTCTTAAACTGACAATATACATTATTCTTGTGCCAACCATTCTTCTCCCCCTCCTCAGTCACTTATTCATTTTACAAATATTTACCTAGCATCTATGTGCCAATAAGTATTCTAGGCACTGAACAAAAAAGACAAAAGTCCCTGGCTTCTTACATTCTAGAAAAAACAGATAATTTAATAAAATTAAGTATTTACTACATTTGAGTGAGGACCTAACCTAGATGAGAAGGCCCAGATAATGTGCATGTATGGAAGAGTAACATTACAGGGATAGGGAATAGCAAGATGAAAGTGCTGAGGCAGAGGCCAGAGTAGTATATTCATGAGCAGGAAGAGCAGTGTGGACCACTATAAACAAGGTTTTGGCTTTTAGTCTGACACAAAAATAATGGAGGGTTTCGGGTACAGCAATGACATGATCTAACTGATCTGATTTGACTTTTTTAAAGATTACTTGGGCAGCTGTGTCAGAACAGACCATAACAGAGAAGAAAAAGCTGGAAGATGAACTGGGAGATGACTGGAGTCAACATGGGGACAATTCCAAAGTTCTGGCCAGACCAAAAGGGCAGAAAAAGACAGGTAAGACCGTCTAGAGAATTGTCTTAGAGGAAGAAGATCTAGAATTCAGTTATGACATGTTAATTTAGAGCTGCTGAATGAACAACCACATGCAATTAGATGTATCAGTATTGGATTCTGGAATGAGATCTTTTGGCCTGAAGATACCTATGTGGGAGCTGACTTACGGTTGACAGTTAAAAGCAAGACACTGAATGATATTGGCAAAGGAGTAAATGCAAACAGAAGCAAAAAGAGATTCAAGAACCAAGTCATGTGGAGTAAGTCTCTCTCCTCTACTGATTAAAAAAAAAAAGCCAATCCCCAATGTTATTTTACTTAATTCTAGTTCTGTTTCTAACCCCTAAAACAGAAAAGTCCTAAATTATACAGAAAGCCTCAGAGTTGGGATTCATATATAATATACAACATCAATTCATACAGCAATTAGCAAGTGTGCCCTACACCTAACAGGTGCTCAGCAAATATCTGAATACTTCTTACGTAACTCCTGGATAAAATCCAAGAGAGCGATTAGCATTAGAGATTCTTGTGTATTTTCATGGTTTGCAGCAGTTCTTTTCAATGTATTCTTTTAAGTATACTTTATTGTTTATGCTATTACAGTTGTCCCATTTCTTTTCTTCCCTTTATCCCCCTCCTCCCTACACTGGCACTCTCTCCAGCATTCACCTCCCCTTAGTTCATATTCATGAGTTGTACATGTAAGTTCTTTGGTTTCTCCATCTCCTATACTATTCTTAGCCTCCCCGTCTATTTTGCATCTACCATTTATGTTTCTTACTCCATGTACCTTTTTCCCTATTCTCCCCCTGCTGATAACTTTCCCCAGCCCCTCCCTACTGATAACCTACCATGTGATCTCCATTTCTGTGATTCTGTTCTTGTTCTAGTTGTTTGCTTAGTTTTTTGCTTTGTTTCATTTTAGGTTCAGTTGTTGATAGTTGTGAGTTTGTTGTCATTTCACTGTTCATAGTTTTCACCTTTTTCTTAGATAAGTCCCTTTCACATTTCATATAATAAGGGTTTGGTGATGATGAACTCCTTTAACTTTACCTAATCTGGGAAGTACTTTATCTGTCCTTCCATCCTAAATTATAGCTTTGCTGGATACAATAATATAGGTTGTAGGTCCCTGCTTTTCATGACTTTGAATACTTCTTCCCAGTCTCTTCTTGCCTATAAGGTTTCTTTTGAGAAATCAGCTGATAGTCTTATGTGAACTCCTTTGTACGTAACACTCTTCTTTTCTCTTGCTGCTTTTAAGATTCTCTCTTTTAATCTTGGATAATTTAATTATGATGTGTCCTCCTTGGGCCCAATTTCTTTGGAACTTTCTGGGCTTCTTGGACTTTCTGGAAGTCTATTTCTTTAGCCAGATTGGGGTAGTTTTGTTACTTGTTCAAATAACTTTAATTTCTTATGCTTCTTCTTCTCCTTCTGGTAACCCTATGATTCAGATGTTGGAATGTTTAAAGCTGTCCTGGAGGTTCCTGATACTCTCCTCATTTTTTTGAATTCTCGTTTCTTCATTCTGTTCTGGTTGAATGTATATTTCATCCTTCTGTTCCAAATCTTTGAGTCCCAGTCCCTTCCCTTCACTGTTGGCTCCTTATATATTTTTCTTTATTTCACTTTGTATAGCCTTCACTTCTTCCTTTATTTTGCAACTGAGCTCAATCATTTCCGAGAGTATCCTGAGTACCAGTGTTTTGAACTCTACATCTAATAATTTGGCTATTTCCTAGTCTCTTAGTTCTTTTTCTGGAGTTTTGATCTGTTCTTTCATTTGGGCCATATTCCTTTGTCTTGGCGCACCTGTTATGTTGTAAGGGGCAGAGCCTTAGGTATTCACCAGGGAGAGGCAACCCACTTGACTGCACTATGGTGCTGTGTGTGGGGGAGGGGTAAGAGAGGGAACAATGTCTCTTGCTCAGCTCTCACCCTCTTTCAGTCACTTCCCTCGACTTCCACAAGCAGACTGAGCTCCTTCAGGTGGTGATTCCCAGGTGGGTGGGCTTGTGTACACTCTAGGATCCTGTAGGCTCCTCCAACAGACTCTCCTGTGAGATTGGGAATTTCTCCTGCTGCCACAACCCTCACAGGTTTTTACGGCCAAAGATTTTGAGGCTTTAGTTTCCCATGCTGGAACGCTAGGATGCTTGGTCTGTCTCGATCCCCAGTTGTTCCTCACGCTAATGTGGGATATCCCAGTCCACCTGCCCCGGCCTTGCCCACCCCTGCCTTGTTGTGAGTCTTCCCCGCCACAGCTTCCTGTCTCTGCCTCCCCTACCAGTCTGGATGAATGTTTCTTTAACTCTTTGGTTGCTGGACTTCCATAGTTCGATTTCCTGGCAGTTCTGGCTGTTTTTTGTTTTTAAATTGGTCGTTATCCTTCTTTTGGCTGTACGAGGAAGTGAAGCACATCTACCTACAACTCCATCTTGGCAGGAACTTTTTTCCAATGTATTCTTGAAAAACAGGGTGATACTGAAGTAAAATTAGAAGAACATTCATTACTGCAATTTTCAAATGCCTTTTAAACAAGAGCTAAGCAGCACTAAAACAGCTCCATGACAATCCTTTTCCTAACCAGCATTCTAAAATGATTACAGACCAACCACTAATTTACTCCTTAATCACACTGTCTTTGAAGTAATTGTTTATTTGAAGTCTTAAACTTCTTTTTGATTTGTTTATGCAAACTCTGAACACATTCACAACAGTAGACACACGTTCAGCCCTCTGTATCCACAGGTTCTGCGGATTCAACCACTCACAGATCAAAAATATTCCCCTCAGGAGAGGGGAGGGAATTTCAGGGGGAAAGGGGAGGGGTTTACAGGAACAAGTATAAAAGACACATGGACAAAAACTAAGGGGGAGTGGAAATGGGAGGGAGGTAGGGAGGACTGGGGGGGTGGACCGGGATGGGAATAAAGGACAGAAAACTTTACTTGAACAACAATTAATTTAAAAAAATGAAAAAATTTTTTAAAAATTCCCTTCAAAAATGCTATGTTGTTCCTGATATGTACTATGTAGTTAGGCCTACAATGGCTGCATCTGTACAGAGCATGGACAGACTTTATTTTTCTTGTTATTATTCCCTTAACAATACAGTAAAACAACTATTTGCATAGTATTTACATTGTATTAAGTATTATAAGTAATCTAGAGATAATTTAAAGTATAAAGGAGGATGTGCATTGGTTATATACAAATGCTACATGATTTTACATAGGGACTTAAGAATCCACAATCTTTGGTATCCATGGGGGGGTCCTGGAACCAATCCCCCTCAGGTACCGAAAGAGAGCAGTATGTTAAACAATAGTCATTTACTAATGAACAAAATGAACTAACAAGCAAAAAAGAGACAGACTCATAGACAGCAGGCTGACAGCTGTTGGGGGCTGGGGGACAAGGGGGGTATGGATGCTGGGGGTATGGAGTGATTGAGCAAAAATGAAGGAAAAAAAAGGAAAAACTCATGGACATAGACAACAGTGAGGTGACTGCCAGGTGATGGGGGGAGGTGGAGATGGGTATAAGGGGGATAAATGGTGATAGGAGACTTCACTTAATGTGGTGAATACACAACACAGTGCAAGATGACATGTTGTAGGATTGTGCACCTGAAACCCGTATAATTTTGTTAACAAGTGTTACCCCAATAAATTCTATAAAAAGAAAAGCAAATAAAGAAAAGATGGATATATGAAAAAATAAACAGAAAAAATAAAATGTCAATGTGTTAGGAAATAAAATAAAATTGTATTTAAAAAATAGTCATTCAGTATAATATTACATGAAACGTACAGATATATACTGTTAGTTGAGACTAGTTTATTAATGCTATTCTTCTAACGGGGGGGAGTAACTGCAGACCAAGGTGAACTGAACACTTTTTAAGTCCAAAAGGGTCCTTCCCCTTGCTAGTAACTTGTTTGAGTTTTTTCCTTAGACACAAAAGATAGAGATTCTTAATTTTTAAAAGATTTTATTTATTTATTTTTAGAGAAAGGACAAGAGAGGGGGAGAGGGGGGAGAGAAACATTGATGTGTGACTGCCTCTCACTTGCCCCCTACTGGGAAGCCAGGCATGTGCCCTGACTGGGAATTGAATCTGCAACCCTTTGGTTCACAGGTCAGTGCTCAATCCACTGAGCCACACAAGCCAAGGTGAAATTTTTAGTTTTTATTATCAAAATTTTCAAATACAGAAAGAGCAGAAAGAATTGTATAATGAATACCCATATATCCACTGCTAGAATCAATGATTGTTATTATTCTGTCACATCTTTTTTTAAGAGATATGTTGAAATATCTTAAGGTAATTTCATATATCAAGATATCATCCCCAAATACTTTAGTATGAATCGCAAAACAATATGAACTTTCTTCCCATAATCACAATATCATTCTCACACCTACAGAATTCATGGTAAATTTTCGATGTCATCTAATATTCAGTACATATTCTATTTCCCACTATTGTGCTTCCCCTGATTTTTTTATCAAAGGCTTTTCAAAACAGTATCCTCTCACCCTAGCCAGTGTGGCTCAGTGGTTGGAGCATCCTCCCATAACCAAAGGGTTGTGGGTTCGATTCCCAGTCAGGGCACATACCTAGGTTTTGGGTACAGTCCCTGGTCATGGAGTATAGAGGAGGGAACCAACTGGTGCTTCTCTCTCTCATTGAAGTTTCTCTCTCTCCCTTCCTCTCTCTCTAAAAAAGCAATGAAAAAATGTCCTCAGGTGAGGATTAAAAAAATAAATGTGCCCTCTCAAGGACCATGCACTGTGTTTGGTTATGTCTCTTAAGTTCCTTTTAAGTTAGAGGAGTCCCCTCTCCCAACTTTTTTCATATCACTGACTTAGTAATGAGATAGGGATATTAAACACATTTATATAATACATTTAATATAAAGAATTACAACCTCCAGTTAAAGTATTTTCAGGGGACATAAATACATACAAATAAATACAAATAAAACTGATCAGTACAATGCTCCTTACTTTGTGTGAATCCTAAAAATAATTTGAATATGAATATTCAAGATCTACCATAAAGATTAAAGCTCAGATGAGTGGGTCTGGTCTAAAGATCTGTCCCTTGACCTGACCAGTGTCTCAGTTGGTTGGGCACATGCCTGTGGTCAGTACCCAACTGAGCTGTGTGCGAGAGGCAACCCATCAAATGTTTCTCTCTCACATTGATGTTTCTCTACCTTTCTCCCTCTCTAAAGATAAATAAATAAAATCTTTTTTAAAAAATCTGTTCCTTAGCTTTGTATTAACAGTATTGATATTAACAGTAGTATTATTTGGGACTGATACTCTCCTTTACAAAAACTTTACAACCTTTTAAACTAAAAGAATTTAGTATAACTTTGATGTGCACTTATAGTTCATATAGCTTTAATGTTCAATCTGAACAGATAGTATCTTTAGCCATTTATATATTAAGTTATCTATGTGTGTGTTTTATACATTCATTTAAACATTAAAATATTTTTCACAAGGTGTGGGCTGGTAGCCTAATACCATTCTTCAGAAATTTGATGAACATTTTCACTGTGAAATTTAAGAACATAAACTTTTTTTTCCCCGTATGCCTTGTAATTTTCTCCTGATAGCAGGCCCTGATGCACCGGGTAAAAGTAACTGCTGTACACAGGCCTTTAGTAATGTGGTGGTGAGGTATTGGGGAGGGGAAGGCATTCTAGGGTTGTATGATTAGCTCTCAGTCTTTCAGTGAGCCTCTGCCTCTGGACAGTAAGCTTCACAAATCTGTTTTACCCCCTTCAGTGGGACAGGATAACTACAGGAGGCTGCAGTTAGGTATTTCCCTTCCTCTGGGACACATTAAGCTCTAGTAAAATAGTTTCTTCTAAGGGCAGACCTTGCTAAGAACAGAATACTGTGTTGTATTTTAAAATGGTTCCCTTTCCCCTTCCTCTGCCAGAAGCACTATGAGATGTTTCTCCCGTATTCACTGAGTGGAGCTACTGGAGGTAAACTCACAAAAGTGTGTCGACTCTCCCCATGATGGAATCCCCCTGGAGTTTCTGGCTCAGATTTGTCTACACTGAGCCTCCAGCAATTTGTGGGTTATAGTTCAGGTTTTCCTACCCCAGTACTGGTTCCCACAGAGTTGTGATTCATATTGTGATTCTCTAAATATATTCTCCTGTCTCTCCAATTTGGGGGACAGTGGTTTGCCCTGTGACCTCATTTCTCTAATGGAGCTGAGAAGAGATGTTGGTTTTTCAGGTTGCTCAGCTTTTTACTTGTTACGAAGAACTGGAGACTTGAAGCCAGGCTGGAAACAGAAGTCCCATCAACTTTTTTTTTTAACTAGACATTTATTTTAGCATTAAAAAGAAAAAAATTTTTCCTATTGTTTACAAGCATACGTAAACAAGTTAAAAACAGTTAAAAGTATAACTGCCTGAATTTGAGACATGAAATAAAAGCCCCCCCAAAAGAAGGCAATTGCCTCATAGCCTTGTCTTATCTACAAAAGTGGAATTACTGCTGCCACCGAAAAACAAATTGCAAGTAACAACTGATTTTCAGTAAATAAACAAGAGGAAAAACTGCTTCTGTATAACAGTTGAGCAGATTTTCCATAGGGAAAACAACATTTATTTTAGTCTGCCAATATGGCAGGAGATATAACAGCAGCAGGTTAGTAAATTTTATTTATAAAAGTAATAGTTTCGTGAAAATAGATAAGGAAAACATGTTATAGAAAAAGTGTATCAAACATCTGGATGAAATTTATCCTTGTTTACTTCCTACAATTACAACAAAAAATTAATCCTCATAAGGTAATCAATTACAGCTTACAAATAAGTTTAAAATTTTTAATTCAGAGACATTTCATAACAATAAAATTAGGCAAAATCAGAAGCAACAGTTTTCTTATATGTGAAAACTCAGATGATTTTCCTAAAAAGTATTTGGAAGAAAAACAAAGACAAAAATGGTCTTTTGCTTTATTATCAAAATTCAGTTACCAAGGGTACATTAAAAATGTGTTTATATGACAATCTGTTCAATACCCATATACGTGTCTTTTAAATGTATGTTACAAAAATGTCTCCCTCTGGCATCTAAGCTTTTATCACCACATATCTGAATTATTCTAAAATCTATCCAGGTAGGTACACTGCATCAATATAGCTTTGAGTTTTGAAAGAAGATAAAATGAAATTAAATAAAATTTAAAAGGAAATGAACATGGACTGTCAACTGTGCCACCACTACATTACTCACCAGAGACTCCTTCAACTCAAAAGCAGGAGTCCTTTAAGTCTGGCCTCAGCAGGCTCCTCAGAGACCCAGCACCCTTCCCTTTCTGCAGGTCACGGGAAGAATCCAGCAGAAGTCGGGGAGGTATACAGGAAAGTAAGCATAGAAAGGGCTCAAGCCAGGAATATCTAAGGTGGATAAACAGTTTTCATAAAATTCCTCATGTTCTGCTTCAGCATACATACATAATGTCAGACAACAATCTGACATTGGAAGAAGCACCATGGCCTTTAGAGTCTGGAAGTTTTCAGTTAGAATCCTGGCACTGGTGGCATCTTTGGCCAAGTTAGTAATCTAAGTTTCAGGATTCCCATCTCTAATGTGGGAACATTTAATATCCTTGAGATTGCTGTGGAACTGTATATATTACTTATATAACAGCAGAACACATAAAACCCTCAAGAGAATTGAGAGAGGGAATTAACATTTGCTAAGTGCCCTAGTCAAACACAGTAATAGCACAATTTTTCACCTTGAGAGCAGTCACCGTGCCTCATTCCTCTTTAAATGCCTAGTCAAATGGGTATAGCTGAGATGGTTGGTAAGGACACTGTACGTGAGACTGTATCTATTTCATCTTTATCTTTGAAACTTACTCTGGCAGACAGAATAAGAAGAGATTTCAGAAATCTGGTTTTAATTCCACACATTTCAGATGATACTGAACCATGTTCTTTTCTACTGCTGTTCAACAGCAGGGTTGTTTTGGGTCTAATCACACAGGCGTTAGATTCAAGTCCAACATTTACCAACAACCTACTATATATCAAACTCTACATAAATGTTTCATATACATTATAGCATGCAATAATCATCATAGTCCTATTAACATATCAACACTTAAGATTAAAATAAATGTATTATTAAAACCATACACAGGAAACCATGTTGTCAAGGAAAAACAGTTGAGGAATATCTACCTACACCCCATTTACCATTAGGGACATTAGATTTAATTTTAAGTAAAACAAGTTAAAATACAGAAACTCTTGTTTCTTTCATTTCATGAAGTCTAATTCTTCTCAGGAGTTGAAATTTTAGTTTTCATAAGAATAATTATACAGGGTTGTTAATATTAAAATTATATATACTATTCTTTAAAAACTTTTAAAGACCAGTCAAAGCTAATTTTAAAATCTAACCACCTTTGTAAGACATGATTTCATACTCTCAAGACTAGGAGGTATAGAAGCAAACTAAAATGGAGTTGTTTATCAGGGATGAAATGGAGATGGTCAACAAAGGCACACAAAAGAAACTTACTCTAACCATACAGGAATTTACAGCTCCTCTCAGAAATCAGTAGAGGATACCAGCCAATCCCCAAACACCAAGTTTGTTCACAACACCTCTGGACTTCCTTGTTCTCCTGACTTAGCTACCCTGACCCAAACAAGAAAGAAGACACTAGGCCACCAATCAGCTGAAAAAAGCCAAATAATTCCCATGTTTATCTCTTAGTCTGTGAACAACTCAGAATTCATTGCCCCTGTGGCCTTGCGTTCCTGGCTTGCAGGTCGAAAACCTTGCAATAAAATCTTACAGCTTTGCTTTATTCAACATGCAGGTTATGGTTTTTGACAAAGGCATAGTAAGATGGTGAAGTTCCCTATTATCTACAGGATCAAATTCATGCTCCACTGTCTACTATTAAATGTATTCCACAACTTTGTCCTAATTTACTTATTCAAATATACATAAGGACCTACTGTCATGAACCGAACATTGAGGCAAGCTAATCTCAGGAAAAAAAATCTGCCATTCTGTTGAGATCAAAAACAGAGTATTACTCAACAACAGAAAAGAATTATTAAAAGACGTAAGTTTCAGGTAACCCTTACTTGATTATAAAGTTTAGGTGTGAAAAAGGGCATATTAATAGAGCAATAACTCATTTTGGCTAAACAGAAGGTCATTAAAACCAGGGAATCATTCCAAATCTATGATAGAGGAATTTCTTATATGTGCAACCAATTAACAAATCAACTTTAATGTTTTCAACAAGTTTTAAGAAGCTGTAGTAGATTCATGATTAGTAAAGATATGATCCTACTTTACTTTCTGGACCAGGAAGAGATTTAAGTAGGCACAGAATCTATCTATCTAAAGTAGTTTACTAAGCTGGAAAAGAACCTCAGAATCTTAAAACTCCTTGTGAAAGGGTCCCAGATTGGCTTACTATGACTTGAATTTTCCCGAAGTAATGATTTCCAACTCCTAGGAAGTGGGCCACTGATCTCACAACAAAAATTCCAGTATCAGTGCAGCTCTCTATGGAGCAGGCCTGTGCCTTTCCCTACTCCTTTCTTCCCCAATGCTCCCTCCCTTCCCAATCCCTCAGCCTCACCCCTTAGCATGCCAGAACCTCTCCTCCCTCTCTTATCTCTCAAGGCATCTCTCTCTTTTTCTCTCTCTTTCCTTCTGTCCTTTCCTCCCCCACTCCTAAGCTCCAAGGGCTCTGAGCCCATTTCTTCTTCAGCTCACTTATTTTCCTTCTGTGACTTGCTAAATACACTTTCTCTTAAAAAAAATCCAATATAATAAAAAGTTATACAGCTCCTTGAAGTTAAAAGTACTTAAGTGGTATTCTTCTGGCCAATATTATGACAACCTTGTCTACAGACTGTATTTTCATTACATACTTATAAATTATCATAGAGCTTAGCAGAAAACCCTACAGTTCAGAGGCACCAAAAAGCTGATATTCTAAAGATGTCATAAGGAACTTTAGAGCTGTGTATGAGTAACACAATGTCTCAAGAAAACCAAAGTTAAAGCAGTGATTTCCATAAAGATTTTAAACTACTCATCAGTATTCTAATAGACTTGGGGGGAAAACAGGCACCAATCAAGGATTCTTTATCTTTTAAGCCAGGATCTAAGAATACTGCTTTTGCAAAATCTTTACTCAAACCATTAAATTTATTTTCACAGAAGAGGAAAATAATTTTAAGAGTATAAATGTTGTATGGATTCAAATAAAATAACTGAGAAACTGCTATACAATCTATAGCAACTCTTAATATCACCAAATGAATAAAACAATATACTGGTATAGCATTTTGATTAACAGCTACTACCCTCACCCCCAACCCCTGGCAACCACTGATCTATTTTCCATCCCTACAAATTTCACCTTTCTAGCATTCCATATAATTGAAATCACATATGGTCCCCAACTGACAATTTGACTTACAATTTTCAACCTGACAACGGTGCAAAGTGATATATGTAATAAATTACATAAAGTATTCAAAACTGTGTTATAAACTAGGCTTTATGTTAGATGACTTCACCCTACTGTGGGCTAAGTGTTCCAAGCACATTTAAGGTAGGCTAGGCTAAGCTATGATATTCAGTAAACTGGGTGTATTAAATGCATTTTTACTTACCAAAAACACTTTCAACTTACAGTGAGTTTAAAGGAATGTAATCCCAGCATAAGTTGAGGAGCATCTGAATTATGTAGGCTTTTGTGTATAGATTCCTTCACTAAGCATAACATTTTTAAGAGGCATCCATGTTATTGACTATATCACTCATTTGCTTCTTTATATTGCAAAGTATTATTCCACTGCATGGATGTACCACTGCTTGTTTATCCATTCACCAACTGATAGACATTTGAGTTGTATCCAGTGGTTGGCTATTATGAATAAAGCCACTATGAACATTCAAGTATTGTTTTACCTTGTTCAATTAAGTTTTTTTCTTTTTAAATATACTTTATTGATTATGCTATTACAGTTGTCCTATTACCCCCCCTTCATTCCCCTCCACCATGAACACCCTCTCCCACCTACATTCCCCCCTTTTACTTCAGTCCATGTGTCATACATTCCTTAGCTTCTACATTTCCCCTACTATTCTTGCCCTCCCTATGTCTATTTTCTATCTACCATCCATGCTACTTATTCTTCATATCTTTCCCCCACTCTCCTCCTCCCACTCCCCTGTTGCTAACCCTCCATGTGTTCTCCATTTCTGTGGTTCCATTCCTGTTCTAGTTGTTTGCTTA
>CM052541.1:122764758-122825852 GCA_028533065.1 Trachops cirrhosus | reverse complement strand
GTGCTTCTCAGATAAGGTCAACTTAAAGGAGTTCATCATCACCAAGCCCTTATTTTATGAAATGTTAAAGAGACTTATCTAAGAAAAAGAAGATAAAAAACATGTATAGTAAAATGACAGCAAACTCACAATTATTAACAACCACACCTGAAACAAAAACAAGAAGAAACTAAGCAAACAACTAGAACAGGAACAGAACCACAGAAATGGAGATCACATGGAGGGTTAGCAACAGAGGAGTGGGAGGAGGAGAGGGTGGGGGAAAGATACGAAGAATAAGTAGCATGGATGGTAGGTGGAAAATAGACAGGGGGAGGGCAAGAATAGTATGGGAAATGTAGAAGCTAAAGAACCTATGACACATGGACAGGAACTAAAGGGGGGAATGTGGGTGGGAGAGGGTGTTTAGGGTGGAGGGGAATGAAGGGGGGATAGTAGGACAACTGTAATAGCATAATGAATAAAATATATTTAAAAAAAGTGCTCCAATATCCAAATCATAGGGGTGCCAGAAGGAGAAGAGGAAGAGCAAGAAATTGAAAACTTATTTGAACAAATAATGAAGGAAAACTTCCCCAATCTGGTGAAGTAAATAGACTTCCAGGAAGTCCAGGAAGCCCAAAGAGTTCCAAAGAAGTTGGACGCAAGGAGGAACACACCAAGACATATCATAATTAAGTTATCCAAGATGAAAGATAAGGAGAGAATGTTAAAAGCAGCAAGAGGAAAGGAGAGAGTTACCTACAGTGGAGTTCCCATAAGACTAATCAGCTGATTTCTCAAAAGATACATTACAGGCAAGAAGGGACTGACAAGAAGTATTCAAATTGATAAGAAGCAAGAACCTACAATCAAGATTACTTTATCCAGCAAAGCTATCATTTAGAATGGAAGGGCAGATAAAGTGTTTCCCAGGTAAGGTAAAAAGTAAAAGGAATTCGTAATCACCAAACCATTATTGCAGAAAATGTTAAAAAGACTTATTTAAGAAAAAGAAGATGATGAAAACCATGAACAATAAAATAACAAGCTCATTAAATATCAACAACTGAATCTAAAAAGCGAAAACAAACTAAGCAGACAGCTAGAACAGGAACAGATTAGTAGATATGGAGATCATTTCGAGGGATATCAGCTGAGAGGGGGAAGAGGGAGAATTAAGAACCCTAATTTGTAGGTACAAAGTAGACAGGGGGGTGTTAATAACAGAGGAAATGGAGAAGCCAAAGAACTTATATGCATGATGCATGAACATGAACTAGAGGGGGAATGCTGGAGAGAATGGGAGGGTACAGGGCAGAGGGGGGTACTAGCAAAGAGGGGAAAAGTAGAACAACTGTTATAGCATAATCAATAAAATATACTTTAAAATGGTGGTTTTTTAAATGGGAGAAATTATAGCATGTATTGTATAAAGAAAGAAAAGTCAGGAAGAGAAAGAAAATTTTAAAAAAACAAGAGATGGGAGAATTTGCTAGAGTGCTATCCATGAGCAGTGAGAAGGGATAGGTAGGGGACAAGGAGTCAAGGCTATATTCAAGAGCATGATTATGGTTGACGAAAGCATCTAAGCTATAAGAGGTGGGGGGGACTAAAATGGAGTGGAATGAGGGATAGTGAAAAGGCTGTAGGGATGGAGTGAAGAATTGCTGGATTCTGGGCTCTAGAAGAAATAAGCTGGAAAGTTGGAAGACAGTGTCAAAAAAGTGATGTGATTGAATTTGAAATTATGGGAGAATGGCCATTTTATGTAAATGATAATGTCTCGGATTTTGTGGGATTAATTGGAGGAAAGATACATAGGTTGGAGGGAAAGATCATTGGAAGAGCAGAGAGCAAGAAACTGAGAGGCCAGAGTTTTGGAAGGATTGCTTACATGGATACTGAAATCACTGCATTTATAGAACTAGTTTTGAGAGACTGGCAGTGATCCAGGAACTAAAATCTTCCATAAGATCTCACTGTCTCACTTTTCAAGGTGACTATTTCACATGTTCTCTTTCTTCGTGCTTTGAACAACTGTCTGTCCCTTCCAGCTCTCAGCAGATGGTTTGTTTCTTATTTCACTAAGAAAATAAAATCAATCTGAAGAGAACTTCCAAATGCCATCACCACCCCCAACTCTCCACTCACCTGCATCCGTGCTGTGTTCTCTGCCTTCCCTTCTGTTGGAGTGAAAGGATAATGTGGGTTCATGTCCAAGGCAACCTTTTAAAACAAATTATTGATTGATTTTTAGAGAGATAAAGGGGGAGAGGGAGAGAGAGATTGATCTGTTTTTCTCTGATTTATGCATTCATTGGTTTATTCTTGCATGTGCCCTGACCAAAGGTCAAACCTGCAATCTTGGTGTATCAGGGCAATGCTCTAACCAACTGAGCTACTTAAGGCAACCTGTCTTGAAAGACCTAAGACCTTTCCATCACCGCACACAATTCCATGGACAGCGCTGCTCTACAGTGTCCCTGAAAGATGCCTATTTATTTTTCTTTTTGAATGGTGGGGAAATGGCTACTTTCCAAGATAGCATATTGATTTTTAGGTAGGTCTATTTGCTAGAGCATAATTTTGAATAATTTAACCCTTAACATACTTCCTCTGACTTCTGCATAAGAATCTTAGTTCTGTGGATAAATATAACACAAATTCACAAGTTCTTTTGCCTAGTAGCTCTTTGTCTATTTTCAGACCATTTTCCTATCTCTCCCTTTTGTTCTCTTCCTCAGGCCAATCCTCCCAAATGCCTTCTGTGCTTCCTCCCATGGAAGAATATGACTGTTTCCATATTCTTTCTGTTCTGGTGGCCCTCCTCCATATTTCTCCTATATTATGTTTTTCTAAATTGAACTCTTTATCTCAGTTGTGGTTTGATCAGCAGAAAACAGAAGTACAACTTTTCTGTGCTTCAAGCACTTTATTTCCATGTATAGAACCTAAGTTTATTTTGTCTTTTTTTTTAAAGCATTTCTTCTGGCAAAGAGGGAAGAGGAATTCTGTTGTGCATATTAAGCTCATTGGTCACTAATATCCAGTCCCCACTTTCTTTTTAACACAAGTTCCTATCATAAGCCTGTATCAGACAAGTAATATTTTTATTAAACCTGATAAGAACAGATACTACACTTGATCTTAGCCAAAAGGCCAAGAAGCAATCAGACAAGTAATATTTTTTAAATACTCCTGTTTAATTTCTGGTTAATGAAACTGTTACATATTCCAGGGAAAAGGAACAGTAGAGGAGTAAGAAAACTCAGAAAGGGGGGAAAATAATTAAATACTCAATGATGTATTTGTTTCATAAAATATTAAATATAAAAGAAAACATAGAAAAGAAATGATAATCTTTGGCATAAAATGGTAATAAAATTCTCAATTGAAAATGGGCTGACAGTAAGTTGCTCTTTCCAATAAGTGACTTAAACCCTTCTTAGGTTGTTAATGCATGTGCTGAATTATTAAGCAATACCTTTTTGCCATACTAATACCTCTTTACTGCAAAAAAGCTGAGTTCATCTTTGGAGATACAGGGTTCCGTGTGAGTGTGCTCCTGAGAACTGTGTGGGAATGCCTATCCCATGCTCCTGTTTCCGCTGCATTGAGGCCCTCAGGAACCACCCAGGGCAGCTCTGTTCTACCTGCAGTATTTGCCTTATTAAAGCAGAATTCCCTTTTTTCCTTTCCTTTGGAATCACATGTGGAAAGGACATTCCCAACCATTAATGTGAGTTATGAGTTAAAATTGCCTTTTAATTAAGCCATTTTTCTCTACTCTTCTTGTACTGGCTTTTGAAATGACAAACTTTCCCAAAGCAAGAAGCAATAGTACATTTGCCACAACAACTGTGAGTTGCTGAAGTCCCTGTAATTTAAGTACCTCGAATCTTACCCCGAGTATTTCTTTACCACTCCATAATTCTAAAATTGGACATCTGACAAAGAGCTTCATCTTGCGTGTTTAGTTAAGGTATCCGTTTACACACTGTAGAGAGCAATGTACCCTCATATGTTCTGAGTCAGTCCACCTTCGCTGCTCACCTGTTCTTCTCAGAAAACTTTAGAAAGCTGACAGTTGAATATTTAGCTAGTCCTTTTTAGAATGTTTTCAAAACATTGCCTACAAGAGTAGTGAAATTCTTAATAATCCCTTGACTTGATTAGCTTCTCCATATCCATAATCTCATCACATCCCTACAGCCCCTCCTGAGACCAGCCAGGCAGAAGTAATTCCCCTCTTACACAAGTAGAATCTTTGGTATCAAGAGATAATGGGATTTGCGCAAGGTCACACAGAATTGAAGTGTAAGTCCGGATTCAAACATTAGGCTGAGACAAACGGCAACGTATTTCTACCCTGATATGGCACTTTCTCTACCTTAGGGAAGGGGGCATTCATCTGAAACTCTCTCACTGTTTTCAAGAAACTGGCCTTTGAGGACTAGTCACTTCATCTAGGAAAGAAATAGCCAGGCTTATTCTAAGGTACATTGAATGATATCCAGTTCCCTGGTGACAAAATTAGACACATGGTTTACAAAATACTCAGCAGTAAGTCTCAAGTCACACAAACAACCATTTTCTAATGTTCACTTATAATAGATTCTTGGAGATTCTCTATATGAACAGTGTTATGCAGTGTTCAATATGATTTTATTATATGATAATATAATAAAACCTGGGGCCTGGAAGGGATTTTCATCTTTTAGACATTTTTAAATTAGCTCTTTTTTAATTGATAAGGTAATACATACATAGAAAATTTAGATAGTTAAGGAGGTATACCTTCTAATACATATATAAGCATACTATATAACTTCCTACCCTATTTGATTGTTTTCACCCTATTTGAATATGTTCATTGGTCATTTATATATTCTTTGGACAAATGTATATTTAGATCCTTTGCATATTTGTATTTTTGAGTGTTAAATGTTCTTTATGTATTCTGAATATAAGCCCCTTGTCATATGTACGAATTGCAAATATTTTCTTCCATTCTATGGGATGTCTTTCACTTTCATGATCTTGTCTTTGGAAACATGAAAGTTTTAATTTTGATTTAGTCCAGTTTATTTTTTATTTTGTAGCATGTGCTTTTGGTGTCATATCTAGGAAACTATTCATTGCCTACCACTAGGTCAGAAAGATGTACTCCTATGCTTTCTTTGGGATCTTAATGATTTCAGCTCTTACATTCATGCCTATGATCAATTTTGAGTTAATATTGTACATGTGATATAAGGGTCAAGTACAACTTTATTCTTTTTTATGTGGATATCCAGTTGTCCCAGCACCATTTGTTAAAAAGATTATTCTTTCTCCATTGAATCATCTCACTACCCTTGTCACAAAATCAATTGACCCTGTGAGAGTTTATTTCTGGACTCTCAATTCTATCCCTTTGGTCTACATGTCTATCCTTATGCCACTACTATGTTCCTGAATACTATAGTTTTCAGTAAGTTTTAAAATCAGGAAGTATGGATCCTCTAACTTTGTCTTGTTTCATTTTTAACTGTTTTGGCTAGTCTGTGTGTCTTGCATTTCCTTCCACATTTGGCATAGTCAGCTTTCAATTTATTCAAAAGAGGCAGATATTTTGATAGGGTTTGTATTGAACGTACAGATCAATTTGGGGAGTACTGCCACCTTAACAACATTAAGTCTTCCAGTGCATGAATGGGGGATGTCATTCCATTTATTTAGTTCATCTTTAATTTCTATCAACATTGTCTTGTAGTTTCCAGAGCATAGTTTTTACTTCCTTTAAAAAATTTATTCATAAGTATTGTATTCTCTTTGATGCTACTGTAAATGAAATTGTTTTCTTAATGTCATTTTGGTTTGTTCATTGCTAATATATAAAATACAATTAATTTTTGTATACTGATTATGTGTCCTTCAACCTTGAACTTGTTAACTATCAATAGTTCTCATTGTTTTTTAGTCGACTGCTTTGAATTTTCTAAGTACACAATCATATTATCAGGGAGAGGAGGTAATTTTATGTCTACTTTCTAATTTGGATACCCCTTTCATCTCTTTTTCTTGTTGCATCGCCCTCTCTAGAACTCCCAGAGTGCTGTTGGATAGAAGGGGCAGGTGCAGACAACTTTGCCTTTTCCCTGATCTTAGGGGAAAAGCACTCAGTCTCTCACCAGTTAGGATGGTGTTTGCTTTGGGGTTTTCATAGATTAGCATTGAAGTATTCTGGATAACAGGCACCATGTCTGCAATTTCTCAAAGGTTACAGAACAGTAATAATGGTGAGTATGTCTGCGTGGCCACGTGTGTGCGTGCATGCTTACAGAGAGAGCAGAGAGACAGCAAACATGATCAGGCTGATGTGGTGAAGAGTTAAAACTGGGGAATTCTACACAGCCACACTTGAGTCTGTTTTTCCTGATCCCTTTTCTCCAACTGGTAGAATTCATTTGATGCCACCTCATCCACTCAGAGGTGTAAGCCATGGGTCCGACAGCCACATTCTTGGTTTGATCCTTGACACAAACTCAATATGCTTCTTAATTTTTATCACTTACTATTTGGAGTTCAGTAGCAATTACTTCTTTCATTGTTACAAGTTCTGAATTTCTAGACTCTCTCTATTTTGTTACTGCTTATAACCTACCCAGATATTTATGGACCCATCGGTCTTATGGTAACTTGTGAAGTACACCAAATATTAACCAATCTCTTTCCCTAAAATTGCAAGTCTAGAGGCACATCATCTGCTTTCCAAGTTATCTGACACAGTAGCATATTTTTCTACACGTTTTGCCACAAAATAACATGGATCACTATTTACCCTGAAAATGTTTCAGATTAGCCAGGAGGAGATCTTTGAGGCTGGTTCCTGTGTCCTTTTGCTTATCATTCTTTGAACACATAGTTACTTTCTGGCAAAACTAGGTATTCCAGGCTCATTTTGTACTTTCCCTGCCTTAGTCTGACAGCCATTTATTCAAGCTCTGGTTCCTTGAATAGGGAATGGTACAGTGAAACCAAGATCTGGGCTTCAGTGTGCTTGTCTCTACAGGAGTATCATTACTTCTAGGCTCTGTCAGAAGAAAAGGCTGAATGATATATGCAGATGTACACACTCACAAACAGGTTCACAAATACCTACCTGTCATCTGCCTAACTACCTTGAAAACCAAATGTTCACGCTGAAAAACTTCACCTCCAATTCCAATTCAATACTCCAAAATTTATTCTGGCCTTCTCCTGTTCCAGATTGGTAAACCCTTTCTCTAACAGTAAGAAGCCTGACCCTTATTATCCTTGACATATTTACTAATCTGCTCAATCTCTCCATATATAATCAGTCTACCAAATATTCAGGCTGTATCTTTGTCTGTGGCTCTTTTGAGAGCTCAGACTACCTTGACCAGCTTCCTTTTACCCTGCCTCCAGCCTTGCTGAGCACTGACTACATCAGCTGAGGGCCACCATCCCAGCCAAAGGAAGGAGGAAGGGGCCAATTAAGTTTTTGAGACAGTGGTAATATCAAACAAATAGTAATCCTAGTAAAAATGTTTGTGGTTGTTGGCATCTGAAAAGGACCTTGGGCTCCCAGCCCAAGGAATATTTATCAGCTCAGCAGGTACTGGTCTATCTGACTATCCAATAAATAAATGTGGGTGGGATGGGAGTAGGGGGTACTATTGCCTAAGAGTACTTCCCTGCTCAACTTTAAGAACATTACTTTTTGCCCTGGCTGGTGTGGCTCAGTGGATTTAGTGCTGGCCTGCGAACCAAAGGCTGCCAGTTAGATTCCCAGTCAGGGCACAAGCCTGGGTTGTGGGGGCTGGGGGTGCACATGAGGCAACCACACATTGATGTTTCTCTCCCTCTCTTTCTCCCTCCTTTCCCCTCTCTAAAAGTAAATAAATAAAATCATATATGTGTACATATATACATATGTATGTATAAAGAATATTACTTTTCTACTCCTAATGTGTGTATATACATGTGTATATTTATCTGTCCTACATGACTTATGTGTATTATACGTGCATACGTATAGACATTATTGGTAGAGAAAAATTATCAAATGCACTCCTTTTTGTAATTCTAAAAATGAAAATGTAAGTTAAAGTAGCCTTAACTGGTGTGACTCAGTTGCTTGGGCATCATCCTGCAAAGGAAAAGGGTGCTGGTTTGATTCCTGGTCAGGCACAAGCCTGGGCTGTGGGCACAGTAACAGTCGGGGCACGTACAAGAGCCAAGCAATGTTTCTCCCTCAGATCTATGCTTCTGTCCCACCCCATTTTCCTCCTTTCCCCTCTAAAAAATAAATAAACCTATTTTTTAAAGTGAAAGTAGAAGTCGTCTTATTTTTTAATTTTAGTGTATCATGTTTTAGAGCTAATATTTTCACCCTAACAAACTGAGATTTCATTCTGCTTGGAGTTAATGAATGTGTTGGCTTGGACTGATAATTTGCTGTTCCAATTTGAGAGAATCCTCCCAAACATACTTGAGTAATGAAGGCCGGTGCCACCATAGTTTCCAAACTGTGTGCAGAAAGTAAGTCATTTTACATATCAGTTTGGTAAGCAAATATGTCAATCTTTTATTTGAAAGGGGCAATTTCATAAGTACAGAACAAAATCAATAGTCTAGCACCCAGTCCAGTTTCTGAAAGCTCCTGAGATGTGGGTCGGCCAGTTTCTTGGTAGATAACTAACTATTTAGCCCCTCTCTGACCCTGGTGATGGACAACCTGATGAAAGAGAACTGAGTCAAGCAAGGCTGCTTGGTTGGTTGTGGCACTGTGGTCTCACACTGGAGGGTGGGTGATTCCCTGTGTTGATCTTGTGTTTTCACAGTTACCCGCTCTGAGCCTCAGATTCCTTACCTGTGAAATAAGAGGATGAAAAGCAGGAATTCTGTGGTTTATTCCTGGTGCCAAGTTCTATAAATCTTATACCATTCAGGTTATTTATTTCCTTAAATAAGACTTCCACATTAATCGGAGATCTTACCTCCTAAAAAAGTTTGATGAATCTGAATTCCTGGTTTGGAGGAATCGAATGGAGAATTCCTGCATAGATCATATTCTTATTTAGTACAGCTGCTTCTCAATAGCCTCTGAAAGAGTAAGCTTCATAAACAGAAGTCTAAATGTAAATTACTTAATTTGCTAATTATTCTCCTCTGCTCTTGATAGTATTTGGAATTTATAACGGGTAGGCGGTGTCTGGTTCTAACTTCTGACCCAACATGACTAGAGCTGGTGGCACCTCTGGGACAGGAGGCGAAGCAGCCACAGGCTCCGCAGGAAGGTGCAGAGTGCCCCGCCATGTTGGCTCAATGTGCTCCAGGCCCTGGACCCTGTGTGCAGGGGGTGCATCCCCACAACAGAGGCAAGAGACAAAGTTTGCAAGGACATTGAGTGAAATGGCCAAGAGCCCTGTATGGGAGTGAGTCTGGGTTAAGTTTTCTGCATCTTTATTATGAACAGTTTGATGTCGACGAGATGGCAGAGTGCTGTCTGTCCACAAATGGCATGTTTGTCCTGGGAGGGAGACCAATTCCAAGGAAAAGTGGCCATCACGGGGAAGCTGATAAATGTGCCATTCCGAAAATTCACTATATTAGTACATCCCATGATCACTAGTCAGCTCCCAGTAATTCCATCCTTAGTTAGTATGGGTGCCAGGAAGCTGAAGGTGAGGGATTGAAATGCTTGCACTATTTATTCACTACAAAAATTACAGGTGGTGAATGAAGAGTTGATCATTAATTTTCACCAGTTATTTGTTCTCAAGAATATGAATGACAAGTGAATTTGCACTAATATTTTTAGCGGTGGCTTTATATAATTTTCAATGAATACTTTGCATCTTGACTCTTCACCCTGTTAACAGCTTGATTTGCCTTAACAAAAATGTAATGAGTACATTTGTTTGTTTGCTTGGGAGTAGATAATTAAATAAAAGAAATGCATGGTTTAGTAAAAAGCAATTACCAATATGTAAGGCAGTATGAATACTTTTAGAACTGATATGTAACTTAGTATGTTCAATACCTTTTTTAAAAAAAAACATTTTATTGATAATGCTATTACAGCTGTCCCATTACCCCCCTCCACTCCCTTCCACCCTACACACCCTCCCCCACCCACATTTCCCGCCCCCCAGTTCATGTCCATGTGTCATAAGTTCTTTAGCTTCTACATTTCCCATACTATTCTTGCCCATCCCCTGTCTATTTTCCACCTACCATCTATGCTACTATTCTCTGTACCTTTCCCCCTCTTTCCTCCCACTCCCTTGTTGCTAACCCTCCATATGTTCTCCATTTACGTGGTTCTGTTCCTCTTCTAGTTGTTTGCTTAGTTTGTTTTTGTTTTTCTTTTAGGTGTGGTTGTTAATAACTGTGAGCTTGCTGTCATTTTACTACATATGTTTTTTATCTTCTTTTTCTTAGATAAGTCTCTTTAACATTTCATAAAATAAGGGCTTGGTGATGATGAACTCCTTTAACTTGACCTTATCTGAGAAGCACTTGATCTGCCCTTCCATTCTAAATGAAAGCTTTGCTGGATAGAGCAATCTGGGATGGAGGTCCTTGTCTTTCATGACTTGGAATACTTCCTTTCAGCCCCTTCTTGCCTGTAAGGTCTCTTTTGAGAAATCAGCTGACAGTCTGATGGGAACTCCTTTGTAGGTTACTGTCTCCTTATCTCTTGCTGCTTCTAGGATTCTCTGCTTCATTTTTACCTTGGCTAATGTAATTATGATGTGCCTTGGTGTGTTCCTTCTTGGGTCCAACTTCTTTGGGACTGTCTGAGCTTCCTGGACTTCCTGGAAGTCTATTTCCTTTGCCAGCTTGGGGAAGTTCTCCTTTATTATGTGTACAAATATCTTTTCCACTTGTTGCTGTTCCTCTTCTCCTTCTGGTATCCCTATAATTCGGATGTTGGAATGTTTAAAGATGTCCCAGAGGTTCCTAAGCCTCTCCTCATTTTTTTGAATTCTTATTTCTTCATTTTTTTCTGTGTGGTTGTTTCTTTCTTCCTTCTGGTCCACTCTATTGTTTTGAGTCCCAGCTTTCTTTCTATCACTATTGGTTCCCTGTGTATTTTTCTTCATTTCACTTATTGTAACCTTCATTTTTTTCATCTGATTTGCGACCAAAATCAACCAATCCTGTGAGCTTCCTGATCACCAGTGCTTTGAACTCTGCATCTGATAGGATGTCTATCTCTCGGTTGCTTAAAAGAATGGGTTCTGGGACTTTCATTTGTCCTTCTGTTTGAGCCATCTCTCTCTCTTTTTTTTTTTTTGGTCTGGTTGTGCCTGTTAGGTATGAGGGGTAGAGCCTTAGGTGTTCAGCAGGGCGGGGCAACCCAGGTTGCTGGGTTGTGAGGCTGTATGTGGGGGTGGGGTCCAAGAGGGAACAATGGTGCTTGCTCTGCTCTCTGCCAATTTCAGTCCCTTCTGCTGCTTCCCCCAGGCAAACTGGGCCTGTCTGGTGCTGATTCTCATGTGGGTGGGCTTGTGCACCCTGTGGGTCTTTCCAATGAACTCTCCTGTGAGGCTTGGAGGCTCTCCCTGTGCCTCAAACCTCACAGGTGTTTTCAATCAGTGCCCCAAAGCTCTATTTCCCAGTACTGGGACCCTGGGTCATGGGCAGTGCCTTGCTTCACAATCACTGCCTTGCTGGGTTGGCCGGTTGCCACCCCTCAGCCGGGGATTGCCAGCCCCCACTTGCGCGCCCAGGGTCTGCCCGCTGCAGTCTTATGCACCTGGTCCCAAAGCTCTTTGTGCTGCATGACCCCTCTCCGCTCGGCTGCCCAACTCGGCCCCTCCTACCAGTCTGGATGAATGTGTCTATTTTAACTCCTTGGTTGTCCCACTTCAATATAGTTCAATTTTCTGTCAGTTCTGGTTGTTATTCTGTTTCTAAATTGTTGTTGTCCCTATGTTGGTTGTGCAAGGAGGCACAGTGTGTCTACCTATGCCTCTATCTTGGCTGGAAGTCTCTTAAAACTAGGAAATAACTGATAAACTCTATGGAACCGACAAACTTGGTGTAGCGAGGTCATCAGACTGTCAATGCTTGCACTTCTTGGTTTTAGAGTATGATGTACTGCAAATGCCTTTCAGAGGGTAATGGATGGTGTGGGGAAATGAATCCAAGCAGCTGAAGCACTAATTGTTTTACAGAAGCTGGAGGCCAGGAAAATCGAGTTAGCCAAGTAGGCAGAGAATGCTGTTTTTGACTGCACCACTTTAAGTTCTATAAACAGTTACAAAAACAAATAGACTTGCTGAGACCTTTTGGAATGGAGGCTAGCAACTCACTTCTAAAGTTAAAATGAAGGGGAAGGGACTAGACAAAGAACATGTATGAATGACCCATGGGCATGGACAACAGTGTGGGGATTCACTGTGGGAGTGGGGAGTGGGGGGTGGGATGGGAGGAGGAGGGCAAAGGGAAAAATTGGTAAAATTGTAATAAAATAACAATAAAAAATTAAAAATGTTAAAGAGGTATTTGGTTCACTATCAATATCATCTACATTGTTATACTTTGAAATGGCTAATTATTGAGGAAAATATTTCATGAGTAATTTATACTACTCAAATAAACAAATTCAAACATTTTTAAGTTAGTGACATTTTAAATTTAGTTTCAAGAGAAACAATGGGGTGGGTGAGAGGGGGAGTGTTAAAGCACTGACTTGGAAATAGTCAAGAAACCTAAGTATTGGCCTGGGGGCTTCTAAGCAGCAGGGGGGTCTTCAGCTGGGTTGCTTACTGGTCTCTGCATCTCTGCCTACTCTGCTGAACACTAGATGATCTCTAAGTATTGTGCTTCAAGATCTAATGTCTATGGTCAGGATCTAGTAACCATGATTCTAAGATAAATACTTACCCACATCCCTCATTCTTCCTCAAAAACATGATCACCTTACTCAAGAGACAGCACCTGCCCCAACTGGAGGTTGTTATTGATTATGCTATTATAGTTGTCCCATTTTTTCTCTCCTTTATTCCCCTCGGCCCTGCACACCCCCTCCCACCATCATTCCCCACCTTAGTTCATGTCCATGGGTCCTGCATGTAAGTTCTTTGGCTTCTCCATTTACTGTACTATTCTTAACCTCCCCCTGTCTATTTTGTACCTACCATTTATGCTTCTTATTCCCTGTACTTTTTCCCCCATTCTCCCCGCTCCTCACTCCTACAGATAACCCTCCATTTCTGTGATTCTGTTCCTGCTGTGGTTGTTTGCTTAGTGTGTTTTTGTTTTTTTTAGGTTTGGTTGTTGATAGTTGTGAGTTTACTGTCATTTTACTGTTCGTATTTCTGATTATCTTCTTTTTCTTAGATAAGTACCTTTAACATTTCATAAATAAGGGCTTGGTGATGATGAACTCCTTTAACTTGACCTTATCTGGGAAGCATTTTATCTGCCCTTCCATTCTAAATGATGGCTTGGCTGGATAGAGTAACCTTGGGTGACTCTGCAACTACAGATTGCAGGTGCTCTGCTCTCAGTTCTTAAACAACAGAATCCAGGCGTCATCCTCTCATCCCCATTCCCCACCTTTCCTCTTTTACATTTTAACAGGTCATGACTAATAAATTTTTAGGTAAATGAGTGAGTAAATCACAATAACTTTCCCTGGGTTGGCTATGGGTGTATTAGGGCATTAAATCACAAATACACAAAGCCCTGAAGAAAAATTACATATATATATTTTAAAAAATAAATTGACTTCTTCTCTGTAAAATGGGTCGGCATCTGGATTGTTAAAACTACCTTAATGATTTCCTGTTAAGGGAGAGTTAAGGCAACATCCTACAGCCCCACTTTCTCATTGTTTCAAAGAGGAATTTTTTAAAAGTCTTTATAAGTGGTTTAGTAATATTTTATTAATAATTTGTTGTACTACTAAACCCAACTAAAGTGCTTTTACATAATATTTACATGATTTTATTAATATGGTTTGCCTGTTGATGCCTTATTTGTTGGATTCTTCTTTCTCGTAAGGCAACTATGGGAAGAAGCTTTGATTATGGAGCACTGTAGCAAAGTTTCCATTTTGTCTCTGAGTGGGAGGTTGCTATTTATGGAGTTTAAAAATTGTAGACTGATTTTAAAACTAAGGAAAAGTCAGAGTGGTGATATCTCAAATGAATTTGAGCAGAAATGGGGCACTTCTTTGATTTTTATATAACTAGAAGAAAAAAATCCAGCCTCCAATATTGTCAACCTCTAGAGACTGATTCTTTGAGGATAGGAACATGTCTTTCCACCCTTTCCCTGAATTTTACAGGGTTTGGTAAATGGTTCAGTTTTTCCTACAAATTTTATATAAGAGACATTAAAGAAAAATAATAACTGCAAAATGTTTTATTAGTAACCTTGCCAACCAGGAGCCGGTGGCACTTTTGACTAGGAAGTGACCTTAGTATTTCTGCCTATGTGTATATAGACCATAAATTTTCAAATGACCAAAAAGAAAAGGAGACTGCTCTAAAGGTAGAACACTGACAACTGTGGAAAGTAAATGAAAGAATGAGGCAGCTGGAGAGGAAGAGAAGCCAGAGAGAAGTGACTGGAGGTGGGGATGGCCCAGGGATTGTTATGAATGGCAATACTGAGTGCAATCTAAATATGCTCCCATGCACTCAGGTGCCACATCACCAAACCTGTCATTCCCAGGGAAACACATGAGGCCATAACATTCGGGATGGTGAAGTGCAGGAGACTTTCCTTCCCTCTTGAAGTTGTGTAAATCTCTCAATGCTTACACAGAATAAAAAATTGGGGAAGAGACTCATTTGGCCTATTCAAAGGCTAGTGGCTGCATCCTCCGTACAAGACTTGGTATGGGTTGAAAAGTGTATTCCCCCCAAAATTGTGTCTCCCTCAAAAGATATGTTGAGGTCCTAATCCCTGGTACCTTAGAATGTGACCTTATTTGGAGAGAGGATCATTACAGATGTAATTTATTAAGATGAAGACATATGGAGTAGAGTGGGCCCCTAATACTGAGTTGGCCAAAAAGTTCATTTAGTTTTTTCTATACAATGGCTCTAGTAGTGCTTAGTTGTCTTTGACTTCATTCAAAATAATTCTGTAGATTGTATTGACAGCTGTCATATCAGCATGCATTTAAAAAAAACTTATCATAATTGGTGAATTTTTGTGCAGTCATTTTAAGATTGAAGATGGAAGAAGATAACACATTTTCAGCATATTATGCTTTATTATTTCAAGAAAAGTAAAAATGCAACTGAGATACACACACAAAAAAGATTGTGTAGTATATGGAGAAAGTGCTATGACTGATCAAACATGTCAAAAGTGGTTTGTGAAGTTTCTTGGTACCATTGACATTTTGGCCAAATAATTTTTTGCTGTGGGGCTGTCTTATGAATTGGAAGGTGGTTAGCAGCACCCCTGGCCTCTACCCACTAGAAGCCAATAGCAGGAGACAGCTGGCATACTCAAAATATCCAAATCGATAAAGTTATTGGTGAAAAAGAAAAATGTGTTTTTTACTTTATGGAAAAAACCATACAGACTTTTTGGCCAACCTAGTACAATATGACAGGTGTCCTTATAAGAGGGCGCAAACAGATGCACAATGAAAATGCCTTGGGACTGTGAAGGCAGAGGTTAGACTTGTGTGCCTGCAAACCAAGGAATGCCCGGGATTGCTGGCATTCCACCAGAAGCAGGAAGAGGCAAGGAGGGATTCTCCCCAGCAGGTTTCAGAGAGAACATGGCTCTGCTGACACCTTGATTTCAGATTTCTAGCCCCCAGAACTGTGAGAGAATAAATTCCTGTTGTTTTAAGCCACATAGTTTGCATAGTTTGCGATACTTCTTAACAGCAGCCATAAAAAATGAGTACAGCCTTCAAGGCTGTGGCACGTGGCATTTTGTCTCTGCATACCCTCAACTCCATCCCCTCTGAGATGTTTCCACCACGGGTGCTGCTTGAGGTGAGGACAAACAGGCCACACTCCTCCTTCTTTAAGCCAAAGCCTGGGCCCTCCTCCCTCTGTTTAGTTTTCCTCAAAGGACATGAATCACAATAGGTATTTACTTGTTTGATAGAGTAAGAGAGACAAAAAGACCTTGTAAAAAACAGAATACTTACTGGATTGGTGGAAGGGACAGAGAAATTATTCTTCCTTGGCAAGGCCACAATAATGAAAGAAAACCAAGAACGTAAGAAAAAAGCCCAGCAGTTTTTTCTTAATAACTTACCTTATCACATTAGTGTGCAGGTGTTCCCTGTTCTGTGCTGTCCCAAACACAGTCTCAGTCACTGGCAGTGGGAGCCTGCTGTGAACGGGGGCTGTAAGAGACACAGAGGTCCAGTGAAGCATGGCCCTCTCCTCTCCCCTCCACCAGGCGGGGGGCAGCAACTTCACTGCCCCACTGGGCCAGGGCAGGGCTGTGAGATACCGAGGGCCAGGAGGATGCCTCTGCAGTGAGGACAGGCTCACACTCTGTCCTGTGACAAACCCCCGTTCCCCAAGCATGCTACTGCAAGAAGGAGGTTTTCACTTGGGTTACACTTACATTTAAGGATAGGCAAACAAATGTCTAAACTACTGTTTAGTTGCATATTTAGAAATAGAAATTTAAGGAACAGAATACCCCTCAAAGTTTGACTAACACTTTTCTAAAGGAAAAGAAATGCAAATAAGCCATAAATGAAAGAGAAGTCAACCAATAATAATAATTTTCTTGATTATAAAAGATGGAACTTAATAATGTATTTCTTAAAATTCATGAAATCCTTGTCCTTGGTCTTTAACAGTAGGCTATAAACTGAGAACCAATGGGTGGGTTACCACCCTGCTTGCAACAGGGTGTGCAAACTCAATGGAATTATGGCTATTTTAAGTCTAAAATAAATGAATATAGGCTTCCTGTACTTAACATGAAACAAAACCTTAAGAGAACAAGTTTTTTTTTTTTGTTTTTTGCTTTTTGGTTTTCAGTCGATACCAGTTTTATTTTCTTAGAAAATGTACATTAAAAATTTATTAACCTTTTAGGATCTCAGCCTCCTTCATGCTGATGATGCTCCCCACTAGTGTCGGCCCCCACCTAGGCTGGCTGCCCCTGAAAACTGCTTAACTCTTGTCTGTAAAAATGTTACACATCCAGTCTAAAGGTGTTAGTCATAAAATATCTCAGAGGGGAGAAAAAATGTAAGGGGATAAGTGAAACAAAATTAACAACTGTTGATAAATATTGATAACTGTTAAATTTAGGTGACATTACACTGGGACACATTAGATTACTCTACCTTTGTGTATTTTGAAAATTTCCATAATAAAAACATTAGCGATGATGAAGATGATATGTCTGATCTCTTTCCACAGGAGATTGCTTAATGCCAAGTGGCAATGAATATATCAAAAGTAATTAACACCTTTTAATGAGTTGCAAATGTTAATGTGCACCTTGATGCCTTAAACTGTGACAAGTATGCATCTAGAGAGCCTTTGGGAATGATTCTAACATGAATATTATAAAGTGCAGTGGAAAAGTTTGGAGAAAAAAAGTTTTCTAAGGGCTTAAATTAAATCATGATATGTAGGTCTTAAAGTGGTTCTGAGTTTGTCCTAGAAAATTTACATGGTTACTCACATTTTGAAGGAAAAAACAGGAAATATATTTTAATTATGGAAACAGCTATGACATTTCCTGCCTAAGCGTCTTCCCAGCGCTGACCCCAGCGCAAAGGGAGGCCTGCTTGACTGCCTGCAGTGGGGATTGGTGGGAGGAAGGGGCTTGGCAGGACGTCAGCAGCTGCTTACCCGCAAGGGGTGCTGAGCTCAGTGGGGCTGCTCCGTGTGAGAGAGGAGCTCTGCTTTGGCGTCGTGTCTGAAAACATCAACATTATTCTTCTCTAAAACCATTTTTACCTTTTACATTTTAGTTATTCTAAATATTGGAAATGATGTAAACATGGCAAAGAGTCTTTATTCCGTTATTTTGGCACTTGCTGTACTTACAGATTGATTCCAATTTCTAGTAAATTCCTTTTAGATTTCTTAATAAAAATTAAATGCAAAAAATATGGGTAGTTTAAGTGAATTTAATGATTCTGAAAAGTGAGTGGGGTCAGATGCTACGGTCTGGAATTCTTGCTTGGTTCATTTACAGAAAACGAGGCCAACGGTCTTATGGCTCAGCTATGCCTTCGTAAAAATAATGTTACCACCGGGACCAGTCTCCGACATTTTGAGACCAAGTTTGTTACTGGGTTAAATTCCTCCCAGCTTGGCACTTCCCAACCCTCCTGAGCCCTTCTGCTTTCTCTCAAGCAACACATTGGTTTGATCTGCCCCAACTTCATCGCCCTTAACCACTACCTACCTTTTAAACATTTAAAAAAAATGTATCTTTGGGTTTTATTTTTTACTGTATTTTTTCCATTACCATTTAGTCACCTTATATGCCCCCTCCCTCACATTCACCACACTGTTGGCCATGTCCACGAGTCCTTTGTCCTTTTTGCTCAAAGGTGGGTATCTCTAAACCCAACCCATGCCGACCCCAGCTGTCATCCTGCTCTCTATGGTCTGTCTCTATTTTGCTTGTTAGTTCAGTCTATTCTTTAGATTCCACATATGAGTGAAATCATATGGTATTTGTCATTCTCTGACTGGCTTATTTCACTTAGCATAATGTTCTCCAGGTCCATCCATACTGTCACAAAGGGTAAAACTTTCTTTTTTTATGGCCGAGTAGTATTCCACTGTGTAAATGTCCCATAGTTGTTTCATCCAGTCATCTACTGATAGACACTTGGTGTCTATCAGCTACTTCCATATCTTGGTGATTGTAAATAATGCTGCAATGGACATAGGGGTGCTTATGTTTTTTTGAATTAGTGTTTTGGGTTCCTTCAGATATATTCTCAGAAGTGGGATTGCTGGGTCAAAATGCAGATCCATTTTTAATTGTTTGGGGTATCTTCATACTGCTTCGCACAGTGGCTGCACCAATCTGCATTCCCACCAATAGTGCAAAAGGATTCCCCTTTCTCCACAACCTCACCAGCACTTGTTGTTTGTTGATTTATTGATGATAGCCATTCTGACAGGTGTGAAATGGCATCTCATTGTGGTTTTAATTTCCATTTCTTTGATGATTAGTGACATTGAATATCTTTTCATAAGTATTGGCCATCTGTATGTCTTCCTTGGAGAAGTGTCTATTCCAGTCCTTTGCCCATTTTTAAATTGGGTTGTTTATGTTTGGGGCATTGAGTTTTGTAAGTTCTTTATAAATTTTGGATATTAACACCTTATTACATGTATTGGTGAATATGTTCTCCCATTCTGTGGGTTATCTTTTTATTTTGTTGTTTTCCTTTGCTGTGCAAAAATGTTTAATTTGATGTAGTCCCATGTGTTTATTTTTTCTTTTGTTTTCCTTGCCCGGGGAGATATATCTAATAAAATATTGCAGTGAGCTATGTCCGAGATTTTGTTGTCTATGTTTTTTTCAAAACTTTATATGGAACCAAAAAAGGCCCTACATACATACCAACAGTGATCCTGAGAAAGAACAAAGTTGGAGAATCACGCTACCTAATATCAAACTATACTAAAAGGCCATAGTAATCAAAACAGCATGCTACTAGCATAAAAATGGAAACCAAGATCAGTGGGACAGAATAGAAAGCTTGAGGATGCAAGCACATACAATGGGCTAAAGAGAGTTTATTCAATAAATGGTGATACCATAATTGGACAGATACATGCAGAAAAATGAAACTAGACTATCTTCTTACACCACATACAAGAATAAATTCAAAATGGATTAAAGACTTAAATGTTAGACCCAAAACCATAAAAATTCTAGAAGAAAGCACCTACCTTTTTAATTCACTTGCTCCTGTAACTCAAGTGGAACCTTTTGCTACTTGTCTCTTATCAACATTAAAAATCTTAGATTACAAATCTTATAGTATTTTGGGTGGCTTAAAAAATAATGCATTTTTGTTTAATAATCAATTCCTAAAAGAATTTGCACTTTAACAGCAATTTAAAGTTTTCAAAATGCTTCTCATTATTTTTTTCTAAATTAAATCAAATAGCACTATTTAAATGTTCTTTGAATGACTTAAGATTATATTACTTCACCTGAGCAACCCAACTGGTCCAATTCCAGGATACCAGGCCAAGTAAATGGTATTAGAAGGGACAGTCTCAGAAGTAAACATATCTACCTCTGGGCAGTGAAAACAGCTGTAGGCTGTTGAAGGAAGTTCAGTCTAGTAGGCTTAATGCAGCATACAAAAGTCATCACAATAAATAGTAGGTGATAGCTCACATATAATGTGGTTCCAAAAGGAAGACAGATTCACTGCAAAGTAACAGGAGTGATATATGTAGACAGAACACAGCAGGAAGAAATCCTAGACCAGTAACTTCATTTCTCTAGAGAGAGGCAATAGCAAGAGTTTGGCAGAGCCAGTATCAGAGGAGTTTTGCATTCAAATAACCAAAACAAGGATCCAGTTACCCAAACTACAAAGTGTTAAAACCAGCCCAATCATTGTTTGAAGGTTCAAGGCCAATGCCCTAGCAACAGCAGCTTGAAAACTGTATGAGATTTCTCTTGCTGCATATGAAATTACCACAAACATAGTGGCTTAAAATAACATGAATTTATTATTTGGTTTCCTTGAATGAGGAGTCTGGGTACCAATTAGTCTGGTCCTCTGCTCAGGATTTCACTAGGCTGAAATCAAGGTATTGGAGGCTCAGCATCTCTTCCAACCTCATTCAGGTAGTTGACAGAATTCAGATTCTTGTGGTTGTAGGACTGAGGTCCCTGATTTCCTGCTGCCTGTGAGCCAGGGATCACTCTCAGCTTCTAGAGGCTGATGTCAGTTCCTAGCCAATGACACCCTTATACCATGGCACCTTCTTTCAAGCCAGCAGAAGAATCTCCCTCCAGCTGGCTGCAGTGGAGTCTTGTAAAGGTAACATGACCACTAGAATGACTATTCCATCACTATTTTTATATAATGTAATCTAATCAAGGGAGTGACTATCTCATCACATTCATAGGTTTCATCCATGCTGAACTTACACAGCTCAGGTACACGGGGCGTGAGACTCCGGGGGCCATTGTGGAAATCTGCCTTCACATTGCTGAATTATTCAACACTGAGCAAACAGTTACATAGTTTACTGATTACCTAGCACTGTGCTGCAATTGGGGGCACATAATATATCAGGAATACAAAGATAAATAAGGAAGTCCACAACATAATGGGAAAGACAGAATTGAAATTAATTATTGAACAGGTTAATACATCTATAATAGTTGATTGTGGAAATTACACAGTGATAGTGAAGGAGGTAAGGTATAGCTCAGTAGCTATTTTCTAGGCAGACAGTAAAGAAAAGAACACCTCAGGCAGAAGGCATGGATATTTAGCAAGGTGTGAAGGTACTGAAAAGCCTGTCTGAGAGACCATGAATGGTGAGGCTGGAATGGACTGGGTGGGGCCTGTGTCTAAAGCCAGACCAAAAAGGACACAGAACTTAAGGCTTCATCTCTGACATTAATTTATTAATGTCCCTTCACTGAAGTAACATTAATAGATTAAGGTCAAAGAGGCCAAGTTGTAAAGCAAAAAAATAATTGACTCCATAAATATAATGAAAACTTCTGCATAAGCATACACAACTGAAAAACAAAGCCTCAAACAAATTAATAACAAAAGACCAATGTCCAATGGAAAATGAGCAAAAGACAAGATAAAGCAATTAATGGAAGAAATGCAAAGGACTAGTAAACATAGGGAAAAGTGTTATCAACACTTGTGATTAAGAAAGTGAAGATTAAAATAGTGAAATATTTTTTACTATGAAATTGTTAGGATAAGAGCTATATAAGAACGTATGTATACTAATAGTATTGAAGGATACATGAAAGCTTAAGTGAGTATAGAGGTTTCATAATTTTTTTCTTTATACTCTGTTTTCTAAATTTTCCCAATGAATCTGTACAAATTAAAAAAATAACAATATGTTCATTTTAAGAAATAGAACTTCTAATGAAAAACAACATTCTGTGCCCAGCCAATTCACCCCTAGATGCAACTACTTTCAGCTCTTCTCATTGATTCTTCTGGTATTCACCTCCATATTTCTAAATATGTATATATTGTTATCTGTGAATTTATCAATTTCAGAAATTACTTCTTGTCTTCCTGGTAATATATAGTTGTAGTTTCAACTCTCTATCACGACTATCCTCTGCCTTCCTCTCCATATAGTTAATTTTAAAGTCAACAGAAGTTTTAATAATTATTATAAGTATGTAATAATGTTGTTACCTTCTGAAAACATCCTTTCTTGTACCATTTTCTTTTACATGGAGTTAATAATTTAATAATTGTCTCATTTTTAATTTGTATCACTTTCTATGTACCTGGTAACATTTTCTAAATTCTCCATTTGTCGAATGTTTACACTTTTTCTAATGCTCAATCACAGTAATTAATAGAGCATTTCCATTCCTCTCCTTCCCCTATATCTCCCTCTCACACCCCTCCCAACTATTAACTCTTGTCTGGACTGGCTGTTCTCTGGCTGTGGCTCAGCTGTATCTTAGAACTTCCCTTTACTGTACCCCTGGTTTGAATTTTATCCTTCCTGGATTCTACTTTCTTCCTTTTTTGTTCATACCCTCTTTCTGGAGAAGCACATCCATCAGTAGTTTCCTAAGAGGAGGTGCCTGAGAATGTTGTTGTTTCCCCCCCTCCTTAGCTCTTGCTGTATGAAACTATATTTATTCCATTCTCGCACTTGATTAACTGGGTATAGTCTGTGCTCACACTTGATTGCGAGACTATATAGCCTGCAGTGAATTCCAAATAAAAATCACTTACACTCAGAATACAGATGAGATTGCTTTACTATTCTCCAGTGTTCTGTTGGAAATCTTGGTACCCTTTCTTTGTTTCTGTGTGACATTTTTCTCTTCTGTTGAAGATCTTTGATATGCTGTTTATCCTGCAATTAGTTCACAATTTCATGATAACTTGGAATTAGTATTGGCTGGCCTTTTTGATTTTAGTAAACAGTCTTGTATTGATTCTTTAATAGTTTCCACACATTTTTCTATCTTTCTGGAACTCTTACCAATCAGCAGGGGTAGGGATAACCATGTGGGTGGGTCAAGTAGCTCCAGATACAGAGTCTAGGAATGGAACAGGATGGGCCATGACTGTCTACTCACAGATAAATACCTTGACAGTCAGAGCTCACTATACAACACAGAGACCTCTCTAGCTATTGTAAATAAAGATATTTAAGTGCTGGCAACATTTCTGGAAAGGATAGGTAGGGAGACTCTACAGTGAACTTGCAGGAATAATTTAAAGAAAAACTATGACCAAACTGGCCTCTTGTGGGTGGTGAGGGCCTGTCACCTCTGTCACAACGGGGAATGTTGGGAATGAGAAGCCTCCAATTGGGAATGGTTCAGTACAAGAATACACTAAGACAATAGTAGCCCAGGAATCAGGAGTGGTGGATGTCACCACCACAATGCCTCTTTGACCCAACAGGGCTGGAGTACTGCTGCAGGTGAATTCAAGTCTCCACCTCAGTCCCAGCCAACCATGCAAACATGCATCCTGCTGGCAGCAGGATGATGCTCTGCCTCAGCCCCTTTTAAACCTCAACCAGTGCCTCTAACGTTGGCAGAACTTCATTTGCACTCAGAACCCTCATTAGAGGGTTTGAACTATTTACTAATGTAAATAGTTCTTGGAATTCCAACCCCTACAGAACAGAAAAACTCCCCAGAAACCTGGAATAGAGGACAAGGGTTTAGTCACTGCAACCACCACAGTACCTCTGAGCACAAGGGTAGTGATCTGCGCACCAGCGGTGCACCTGCAAGGGGTTTGAGGAGATGCTGCAATGATAGCCATGATCAGAGGAGCTCAGAATCAATCAGCTGGGAAAGCACTAAGGTCTGACATGAGTCAAACATTTTTTGTTTTTTGTAGAGGGAGACACTTCATTTGTATAATTTATACCTAGCTTCATTTGACAAAGGATTGGAGGGAGAGAGAAGAAATATGTGTTGGTAGAGAAGGGTAGGGGACATTCTAGTCAGCATTAACCTATGTGAAGCTGTGAAACAAAAAGATGTCGTTGTTTTGCGAGGTTGAAACATTTGCTGTGTAGGCATGGATGATGGAAGAGGGCTGTGACTCATAAAATCAAGGGTTCAGATTTGATATGAGACAATCCACTCAGAAGTCCTGACATTTCTGACCAGCAGCATGAAAATGAGAGAACTACTACCCAAACAAAAGCTTGTGTAACCTTTCCAAAAATAAGGGACCTACCTGGGTCATTGACTTAGGAATGAGGCAAAATATGAAGCTCTTCTGGCAAATCAATCCAAATTTTATATACCTTTAAAGGTGTAAATAGTCTGAATATAGTGACCTCCTGTGCTAAAGAGTATACAATTTTTAAGATAATGGTTACACTGCACAGTCTATAACTTTTCAGTTTATAAAACCAGATTTTTCCAAAGGAGCTACTTAAAAACAATCCTGCAAAGACATTTTCCTAGTTTTTTCCTTGTAGGTGTTTTCAGTTTCCAATGTTGTCTTCTAAGTTGCTTCTGAAAGCTCCTTTGATTTTGATCTCCTCACACCTGCGTCAACAGCAAACTCCCTTCTCAATCTGTCCATGACTCTTTTTTACCAGCCACAGCTAATCAGGAGTTCTCGCAGTTTCAAGGCTTCAGGCTCCACTTTCAAGGCTCCACTTGCTAAGAACACGCTAGAAATACACAGGCTAAATATACCTAAACCATATCTTAAAGAATATAGGATGTTAAGAGAATTTTAAGCGACTTTCATATAACTAATCATCATATTCATTAACCAATGCTATATGAAAAGCATAAAAATAAATTATAGGTCAATTATATGGTGACAGAAGATGATCTGACTTTGGGTGGTGGGTACACAATGCAATATACAGATCATGTACCAATGAATTGTACAACTGAAACCTGTATGACCCTATGAACCAATGTCGCCCCAATACATTTAATAAAATTATAAGAAAAAAATATAGGCTCAAATGCCCAATCTTTATGGAAACATTCTTCAAGTGAGCAGAAATAGACATCTAACATGTTTCAGGGATTATTTAAGCCTTATTTGTACAGTTCTATATTTATATAATTTATATTTCCATAGTGTGCCCCAGTGAGATTCTCAACTAGTAGTTTTCTTAGATGATGGCAGTGAATAAGTAACACTTGTGTTGATCAAAAATCTTTTAAACACCATCTTGAGAATTCTGTAGAAGTATAATTCTCAGCCTCCACTAGGATGCAGACATCTGACTTTAGGGTCCAGCAACCTGATACATCAACATATTACAATGATGCAGAAGTGGGTTAGGTGGCAAGAAAGGGAGCTACTGAGACTTCATTTTGCCTGCAAGCAGCAGCAACCGGTTCTGGGGCTGGTGGTGGCGGCTGCAGGTTGCTGCCTGCAGAGGTACAGTTCATCGATTTCAGGCAGCAGCTCCCTTCTCTAGCCTGTGCTCATGTGTGGTTCTGAAACTGGGTCCTGGAGACTCAGCCTGTTCTGCTAGCCCTTCCAAAGAGTCTGTATTTAGTACCTCCCCTCCTACTTCAATTAGCTCAGCGATTCTTGGAAGTGTGTGGTTCAAGGACCCTGGGATCTGAGACCCTTTCAAGTGGTCTGCAAGATCCTCCCTGTTCAACTACATATGTGTGAAGCCAGCTTTTCTTGATTATACATCGATCAAAACAATACCATAACAGACTGAATGAAGAAGGTGATATGAGAATACAGCTGCATTCTATTAAGTTAGACATTAAAAGAGCACTGCAATCTTCTTAATTGCTTTTTGTTTTGGAAAATTTTAGTTATTTTTCAAAAGAATATTATCTCACGTTAGTATTTAATGATTTATTATTTGGGCTATTTTAAAATGAATTAAATATTTTAAAGACTGCTCAGTTTGCATTCATAATACGGTGAATATAAACAGACATAGCATAAGCAAAAGTTCTTTGGTGTCCTAAACAATTTAGGGGCCTCAAAAAATTTTAATATATACAAGTATAAAGGGACCCTAAGGTGGAAAAGTTAATAGCCAATGAAATAGATTCCATCAGCTTTATCTAAAAACCCTAAATAGAGAAGGCTCCATTTTTAATTCTTCACTGAGGTTTGTGTGAGCGTAAGAGAGAAGCTGGTTTAGGTAGAACATATGGCACTGCCCCCAAAAGAAGAAAAAGGAGAGGGAGATGCAAAAAGCAACGCACTTTAGAACCAAGGTCAAGAGTCTACAGGAGTGTCAGAAAGAGACATCTATTTCTACAAATGAAAGATCTTGAGGAAAACTTAGAACAAAGTACCCAGAGGACACAGAACTGATAGTGAACACTTATTAATCATAAGTATTTCTTAATATTCACACACCCTCCTATTCATGAATTGTACAATAATATTTATACTTCATTCATAGTAGCCAGTCATAGCTTAGGGAAGTCAGAAACAGGTTTAGTTCCAGTGTTTGTGCAGAGGGATGCCCACCAAAAATGCTCTTCTTGGTTTGAGGAATCTTTATTATGTCCAGAAATTTTAATTATATCACTTTGCTTGCTCCATATCTTCTTCTTGGTCAATCCAATCACAATATAAATATTTAAGTTGATTAATAAGTATCTTACAGAGTCAGTTTAGATTTAAAAAGGTGAATACCAAGTCTCTAGTATTAAAAACCTAGAAAGTGATAATGGCCACATCAAACCTGGAAAGTCTCCTTTGGTTTGTTTGGGGTGAAGGAGAGGCACTTGCACTCCATTCAGTCTTCTCCAGCTGTCTTTTGGAACCGTCCCCATGTGTAAATCAAATCCACCAGGCTCTATGCCGGAATGACAAGGGCTCTGTTTTATTTATCACATCTTCTGAAAAATCTGTAAATTGTTCTTTTAAACTTACCCAAATTAGTGTGAGTTTTCTGATAAACAAAGGCTGAAATGGGATTAAAAGAGAAAAAGATTTATTGGGAATCCTTGTGAATTATAAAGGGAAGGAGTAGGCAGAGTCTAACACCTGTGAAGGGGAGAGGGCAGGACAGGATTGGGTAGGAAGAGTCTCAGACAGCAGCACAGTCCTAAGAACATTCTGGGAGGCTAATGTGGAGTCCTTGGACCAAAGTCACCCATCAGGGGAGTTGGCCATGGTGTTCATTCATTGTAGTCCCTCCATACTCATTCATTTATCAGCTAGAAAGAGCAGGAAGGAAGCATGACCTCAGCAGAGACACAGTAGTGGATCCAGTGGGGCAGCAGCTGGGGTTCTCAGTCAGTGCTACTTCCCACAGCTGTGAATCTGAGTGATGCATTTCCATTGCCACCAGATCACCTTCTATAAGTCTTTAGGCTTTTCTGTTAATGTTTGGTGGTCACAGAAACCATAAATGCTGTCACCAAATTTTACCTAGATATTTGATGCTGTCATGAATCATCTTACTATTAACAGAGATTAAGGATTCTATTATGTTAATACAACACTTCAGTTACATCTATTATGTTAGTTTTTGAAGTATATAAATTGTATTTTCTGTCACATATCATGATGATTAGTGTGAAATCCAATCGAAACTAGGCAATACAACATAATTTAACACAATATTTCTGAAATGTTAACAGTAAAAGCCTTTATGAATTTCAGCTAATAGAAGATTAATTATAGCATAATTTATATGAATGTGGTTATTGCTTAGCAGCACACACCGTAACTGAGATTAGAGAACAAATGTTGACTAAGAGAGAGAATGGTATAAAGATGGAATGACTAGTGCAAATTACCATAGTAGTTAGTTTCTGGGGCAAATACACTTTTTAAAAAGTTTATTTTCTTAAACAAGTCTCCCTCCAATCTTCTCATTAAACTTATAATTCATATCACACAATTATCAGCCATTGCATTCTGTCTTCTGTAGACTTTGCAAACCCTTTCTTCCAAATTTAAGCTTAGCCTGAAAGCTAAAGGCCCAATCTCTCTGGCTGAGTGAGGCCACAGGATAGTGAAAAATACCTTAAAGGAGGCACAATAGCTCTCATCTTCTCTTCATTCCACATCTGTAAACTGGACTTGACTTTCCTGACCCAGTTAGTTATCCAAAGTCCACAGAGGTAGGAACTACTGAGTTATCAAAACTGACTAAGTGGGTGGGGGCAAGGAGTAGGGGGGAAATGCAGACAACTGTAATTGAACAACAATAAAGTAATTAAAAAAAAACTGACTACGCCAGTCCATTCTACGCCCTGCTTTCCCCATGTTTGCCCTCTGTACCTGAATTTTATGTTTCACAAACTGTCTATTTCAGCTCGGTTCACCTATGCAAATAATCACTAATAATCACTAATTTTCCAACCAATGGCTTTTTAATGTTATAGTTATCTAAAACAATTTCAATTAAAGTATTTCAATTTTTGATTTCTTAACCTGTTAGCCCAAGAAGCCTAGAGACTTGGAAAAATACATTGGTGATTTAAGAATAGCTAACACTTACTAAGAGATATGTGTGATGTACCAAATACCTGTACTAAGTGGTTCACAGGTATTTATTCATTAAATCTTCTCAACTGCTCTGTGAGGTAGAACTAGTATTATCTACAACTTACACATAAGGATACTGTAGCACAGAGAAGTTATATCAGTCACATAGCTAGTAAGTAGTAGAGCAAGGATTTGTGCCCAAGTAATCTGGCTCCAAGCTAAAGACTTTGTTACTGTGGTCTTCTGAAATAAAGTGTACTACTTAACTCACATTTAAAAAGCCAATCTTACCTAGCACAAGACAATACATTTTTAAAAAGTTGCTTTATTTACATTTGCATTTTATGAGCAACTGATTAATTTAAACTAAAACATTATGAAAGAAGTTTACAGTTCTAATCATCACTTATAACCCCAATATATGTGCAAATGCAGAAATATATTCCCTTTCTTCATTTAGAGCAGCATATTTTCTCCCAAATCCACCATATATACTTTTAAACACATTATAAAAATTAGATGATTAAAGGATATACAGAAATAAAATAGTCAGAAATAAGTTAATTAAGATGTGTGTATTCAGAAAAAGATACTGAAGTTAAAGCGTACGTGGCTTAAAAATCAATACAGCGTCCTTTTCGTTCCCAATCTCCATATCGGGTAGGTTCTGGGCCCCTGGGTCCACCTTTTTCTTTGGTAACAGGATTAACATCATCTGGAAACTCTAAAAAAAGATGTGGACAAAGCAGTCAATAGAGACAGGAAAAGCATTATGGTCCATCTTGAAGATGCAGAGGTACACAGGAGGCTAGAGAGTACTGAGAGGGTTACCACAGAGCCTTGAAATGTGAGCAGCTTCACTGTACTTACTTGTTAGTGGTTCTTTTTCTAAATAGGTATCTTCTGGTGCATCAAAACGACCTTCTGGTAACTTTGGCTTCTTAAGGGATTGTTTGGTAGGTTCAGATTTTCCTCCTTGAGAAGCACTTGTTTTCCTCAAAGAATGACACAGAAGGGGGGATCCTAGTAGAGTGGGGTGGTGGAAAAATAGGAGCTGGTCATTGATTCTGTTTTAAAAATTTAATAATTTTACCTAATTTATTTTTATTGCATACATTCATATTTGTCAAAGTTCAAAAAAGTACAAAAGGACATAGAGTGAAATTTCTTCCCTCTGTCCATATCTTCCAGACAGCCATTTCCTTTCCTTACAGGCAAACAATGTTATCAGTTTGAAGAGAAGAGCTTTGAAATACTCTAGTTAACCACTATCAAAATTGTAGATACATATATTAAATACTTATTCCTGTCTGAAGCCATGCCAAAAATGCCAGAAATCCAGATTATGAATAATTAGTATGAATTTTTCAATGACAATATTTAGTATTTAAATTTCTAGAAGTCACAAGAGACTGTATTTAGTGTTTTTTGTTTGTTTGTTTAAGGATTTTATTTACTTTTAGACAGAGGGGAAGGGAGGGATGAAGAGATTTTATTTATTTATTTTTAGACAGAGGGGAAGGGAGGGAAAACATCAATGTGTGGTTGCCTCTTGTGTGCCCCCCACTGGGGACCTGGCCTGCAACCCAAGCATGTGCCCTGATTGGGAATTGAACCGTGACCCTTTGGTTCCCAGGTTGGTGCTCAATTCACTGAGCCACAGCCAGGGCTGTATTTAGTATTCTTATAGGTAAATCCTAATGATGGTTTACTATTCCTGGCCAACTAAAATTTTAAAAAAATGTATCAGGCAAATGCATTTTTAATTTATTTACTAATGTTTTAATAAGGCTCTACAGAATTAATATAGTTTCCTTCCATCCACATGCTCACTGATATAAAATACTTCAATTTTTTAAATTTTTATTTTAATTGTTGTTCAAGTACAGTTTTCTGCCTTTTCCCCTATCCCAGTCCACCCAAAATATTTCATATTTATGATACTAATTGGCTGAGAAAAATTCTGTGAACCAAGAAAAATTTCTGTACATATTAAAATAAATACACTTATCTATTAAAATTTTTACTTATTTATTTGGAGTACAGACTATTTTGTCTTCCAACTCCACTTCATTATCTAAGGCATATTTTCTTTTCCTTATCTCACATAAGAATATTTAGTTAAACATACTAAAAGGCTAAAGAGAGAAACCTGCAGTAATGACCTGTAAGGCAGCATTTGTTTTTATTTGGGAATTAAATGAAAAACATACAAATCTGAATTTCTGATCATGTCACTACATTTCGTATAATAATCTCATCTTAGTTTATTGTGGATGACTATTTAGAAAATATATTCAAAATGTTGGTGATTATAAACTATGCACAATTGTTTATAGACTGAAGGACTTTCTCAGTCTAAAAATAGAATTTTTAAACCAATTAGTCATGTTATCTGAAATACAGGATTCTTCATAATTTGATCTTATACCCCAATTTAACAAGTTCATACAATCTCCACAACAGAAACTTCTGTCAATCATCTGATATCTAAATATTCATTAAGTATATTACCCCTGGCTAGTGTAGCTCAGTGGATTGAGCACCGGCCCGTGAACTAAAGGGTTGCAGTTCGATTCCCAGTTAGGGCATGTGCCTGGGTTGCAGGCCAGGTCCCTAGTTGGGAGCATGAGAGGGAGAACCACACATTGATATTTCTCTCCCTCTCTTTCTCCCTCCCTTCCCCTCTCTCTAAAAAATAAATATATAAAATCTTAAAAAAAACAAGTATATTACTAATTAGTAAAGCAAGCAAGAAAGACTGTCTGCTAAGTCATCATAGCTTAGTAACAATACAGATATACAGAAAGGAGAATTTTAACAATTACATATTAGATTCTAAATGTGGACAGACTTTACATCCACTTTGGCTAATGAGTCATCCCTGCATTTGGTTACTAATTATGTTTTATTGTACATTAAATAACTCAGAGGCCTAAAAACCAGCAAGTATTTAATAGATAGAAGTAGTCATCCAATACTCTGTGCTCAGGCTCAACACAATAAAATCAGCACTTTGTTTTAGGTTCGGTTGTTGCTGCAATTTTTTAAAAAATCTCTTCATTGAAAACATGAAATGGTAATCAGTGTAAAAATAAATTTGGGTATGTTCCAAATCTGTAAAACTTCCTAAGCAAAATCCAAAAAGTAGCACAAAATATATCCCTGGCTACCAATTATAATGTAGACAAAAGCTGAGGCTAAAAATGTTACCTCTTAAATGATGCAAATATACTAACTATAATAAAAGTAACAGATGTGTTAGATGCCTACTATGTGCCAGGCACCGTGCTAGCAGCTGAAAAGATTACACCTTATCTAAGCCTCTCAATAATCTGATGAGGCAGGTATATAACTGTCTTTATTTTTACAGTAATTCTGTTCAATATAAACAAAATCATTTTCTGAAAAAGTGACATTAAGTAGATGTGGTATAGACTGCTGCATATCCCAAACAGCCACTTTTCCCTTCTCCCATTTAATTCTAGGACTCCCATCATCCCCTTTGCTATTAACCTGACCACACATTTAGATCCTATTTTACAGCTTCCCCTATGGGCAAGCAGCCATGTGTCCAAGTGTGACCATTAGCATGAGACTGAAAATCATGTGTGCAAATTTTAGGTTGCCTCAATTTTGCAACAAGCTAACTGCCCTGGATTTCTTTTCCCACTCCCTTAAGTTGCAATGAGGACATAACAGTGACCCAGCTTCGGCTACACAGAAGAGGACAAAACCCATTCAGGGTGATACTTAAAATATTAACAACGATATGATATAGACAGTGCCCATTAGAACATATGTTCAATCAATCAGAAGATACACAGTTTTTAAGTAACTAGCAAAACTCGACTAGTGCATACTGGCTGACTGTTGGCACCATCCTACAAAAATGGTGGAACAACAAGATGAAAAGAACTTGATTCCCTGGATGACTTGTCAAAGCAGCTTGGCCCTTTCCTGAACACAATGGAGAAATGAAACACTTGCAGACTAAGGGCACCAGAGTCACACATGGGTTCCAATGCCAATCGCACCACTTATGAGCAATGTGAACCTGAGAATGTTACTGTATTTCATTGAATCTGCTTTCCCATTTATAAAATGGGGTATTTCTACATACTTTAAAGGGTAGTTCAGAGAAATGAAGCAATGTGTATGTCTATATGTGCACACATTTAGTGTATTAATACCTTGAGTCTAATTGTAGTACACAGAAGTCAATATGCATGAGGTTTTTGGTGAAGAACAGGAACATGAGTGTATTCCAGGGGAAGGAAAAAGAGCAGCACATTGTAAGTCTGAGAAGCTGGTCCTTCAGTCTGGCTTTGGGCACTTCTGAAGGAACTTTACAGAAAGAAGGGCTGGAAGGAAAAGCTGAAAGAGCAGTTTTCTCAAGGGACTCCTGAGACCCTGGGAGCATAAACAGAGCTATTTTTGTAGTCAGGTAACAGTGTGAGAGAACGTGAAAGAAAATTACTCTCATTTGTGCAGAGTACCAGAGTACCAGACAGGGCACACTGTAATCCTTGGCACCCATAAGCTTTACATCTTTGGAAACAAATCCATGCACAGCAGCCTGGCTTGGGATGGTGGCAGTGAGGCACATGTAAGTGGCTTCAAGGGCAGATAAGGAGAAAGAAGGGTCTCTCAGATGATAAGGATTAGCAGAGAGGAGAAGGTGAGCCCAAGAGCCACACACCTATGGATTCTGCCTCTCAAATAGTAGGTACTAAGCAACAATAGCTATATTAATGTTAGTATTACATTTTGGCCATCAGCAAACCTCTGACCCCCTCAACTGCTTGAGAAATAGCTAATGAACTTAAAACAAAACCTATCTTTTGAGAAGAAAATCACCATCATAAAGTTCATTTTATCTTCTTCAAGGGGTAGTTTGGTCTTACTCAAAGCCTACTTAGAATTGTGTTAAAAATACAATACTAATAGATGACCTACTAATAGAAGAAATCGTAAGAACAAAGGAAAATAGAGTTAAGCATCATTAAAAAACAAAGGAAAAGAAACAACTTTGTAGAACTTCTGTTTCTGGAAATTTGATAAATTAGAGATGCTAAAACTGAATAGCTCTAAAACACTTTAAAAAGTCACACAAAATACTTCTAAATCAGAGGAAGAACATTTAAGAAATTGAATAACAATAATAAAAAAGGAAGTCCAGTGAGGGAAGCACACACTTAAAATTGTTAGATATTCTGTGCCTTTTTCTCATCTAGAGCTTGGGGTATAGAGCTTTAAGGACAGCAGGGAGCCTGAGCAAAACAAAACGTACTAGAGGCCAGGACTCAAGGAGGCTCACGCTCTCAGAAAAGAAAGTGAGTCAGGAGATTTTTAAACGTGCACATAAACAACCAGGGGGATCTTGTTAAAATGTAGATTCTGAGTGTGTCTGGGTGGAACCTGAGATGTTGCATTTTAAGAAGCTCCCAGGTGATGCTCATGCTGCTGGTCCAAAGAGCCAGGAGCTAAAGAAAACCTCCAGTTAATGAGGAAAACAGTTATTGAAGGAAAAATGCCCATCTCAATGTTGGTGCTTAGTGGAGATGTAGCAAAAAAAGCCCTTCTTGATATTTGGAAGGCACTGGCTGACCACACCTGTGTTTATGCTTGATTACACACTATGCACACGGTCTGAAAACCCCCAAGAGGAGCACCTCACTGCAAAGGAAACCTGAGTCTACAGTTGAAGTGCTCCCAGACATGTGGCAAAGGCAGAAGCAAATTCTCTGAGAAATACTTTCTTGTTGGGAACCGCCCTGCCTGGTTTCAGAAGTTGTAACCTCCCTAAGGCTAAGGCTCAGGGAGTGACCTTCCTACAGTAAGCCACTAAGGAGACAAAGCTTATCTCCCTGGCAGGAGTGTGGCTTCTGCTCCTTTTACTTCATCCATAAATGGCCCCCAATGCTTGGTCAGTTAGCCAATGATGGGTAAGATTCCCAAAAGGGGGGTACGACCTAAGACAGGCACGATCACGTAGGAGGCCCCCCCCAAGGAAGAACTTGGGGGCCTACAGCAAAAAGGGGGTGATGGACCCTTGCCCCTCGGCTTTGACAAAGCCTGAGTCCTCATCCTGTCTGCGAGAAGCCTTCTAATTTCTTGGCTGCCTTACTTCCCCTGCCTGACTTAAGCCTGAAACAATGACAGAGGGTGGTGCAGCCCTGTGCTGGAAAGGGAGGTTCCCCGGGCAATCAGGCCTAAGAAAGAATATGTAAAATCCTGTGAAACCTGCTTTGTTTAGAATGCTCTCAATTAAATGATAAGGGTCCAAGCAAGAAGTGAGGTTATTTCTCAAAAGTTTTATTGCTCTTTAGCAATCAGACCCTGACTCAGAATAGGCCCTCAGAGTTCTTTGTTATCTATTGTTTGATCCTTACTGCCTGCCAATGATTAATGAGCTTTACCTGTATTCTTGTGCAAACAAACCCAATAAAAGGCCATTGAGGAAAAGGCTCTTGGCCCTTCTCCTTTGAGAGTGGCCACCTTTCCTCCCCAAGCAGATCATGTCTCTGGTAGACTTATTCTCATTCATGGTGGCCGGGGGTTGGGGGGGCCCTGTGGGCGGAAACCCCCCCACACTTTCTCAATACATTTCTCATGGAAGTCTCACAGAATCCCAGGAAAACATTCAAGGTAACCAGCCATCACAAAAAAGAGTTAGCAGAATCACCAAACAAGAGAATAGGGCCAGACAATGAAGATTTTATGTACTGAAATACCAAAACCAGAATGTAAACTACTTATTGTGTTTAAAGAAATAAAAAAAGGAGCCAAAAAGGAGAAATAAGTACAGGACTATGAAAAATGACTAGGCTGACTTTTTAAAAACACAGAATTTAGAAATATAATGATTTAAATTTAAAGTGCAGTAAGAGGGCTAAATAGCAGGATAGATGCTATTGAAAAGAGAATTAGTAATCTCGAATAAGGTTCTCAAGAAATTATACAGAAAAAGTATAAAGGCAAAGAAATTAAAATAATAAAGAAGTTAGCCCTGGCTAGTGTGGTTCAGTGGATTGAGTGCCAGCCTGCGAACCAAAGTGTCGCTGGTTTGATTCCCAGTCAGGGCATATGCCTGGTTTGCAGGCCAGGTCCCTGGTAAGGGGCACGCAGAGGCAACCACACACTGATGTTTCTCTCCCTCTCTTTCTCCCTCCCTTCCCCGTCTAAAATAAATAAATAAAATCTTAAAAAAAAAGAAGTTAAATCATGTGGAGGATAAAATGAGAAGGTCTAACAAATGTTTGTTTCATCATAGTTCCAGAAGGAGATAATGAAAAGACCAGGAGAGGTTCAACAAACAGGCATCTTCTTGTGTAGAAAGTACAAAGAACAGCAAGTGAAACAAAAACAAAAAAATCCACATTCACACACAAAGTAAAATCAATAACCCCAACGTCAAAGGAAGCTCTATAAAAGCAGCCTGATAAAAGATGGATTAATAAAGGAACAAAAATTAGACAGATGACTTCTGAATAGTGATAACGGAAGTCAGAAGATAGAGCTGTAAGAAAATGATATACCCATTTAAACCACCTATCAAGAACAAAAGAACCTGGCTGGTGTTGTTACAGGGTGCAGCCAAGAAGGGGGCCCCAAATAGGGATTTGGAATGGGGCCCAGAACTCAGGGTGTCCAGGAAATATTAGGATGTCCTCACCCCTCCTCCACAAAGGTGTGGGTTGGGGGAAGAGACAAATGGAGCAGGGCCATTGAGAGCTGTTTTGCATAGCAACAGCTTTGCAGTTAACCTCTGGCGTGGTTACTTAACATATCTATAACCTTTAACTATGTACATAGATGTGTTAAATAGCTGTGGCCATGCTCTGAGTCAGGGGAATGAAAGTAACTTCCCCACCAAGATATAACTGGGGCAGGTCCCCTGAGTTACAGCGCTTGCGTGAGAGCTTAGTGATGACTGGCTCCATGACATGGGGCCACGCCTGCCCAGACTCATGGTGGCAGCCCAGTAAATCTGGAAGGATATGAGAGTGCTGGCAAGCGCAGCCGATTGTGGGAGGAGTCAGAAATAAGGCTGCAGAGGAAGATTGGCATGAGGATTTAAACCGAGATTCGGCAGCCATTGAAGGGAGAACCACACAGCTTTGGCAGAGTGGTGACCCCCCTCTCATGGCCATTGTGAGGGGAGAACCATGTGGCTTTGGCAGAGTGGGGACTCCCGCAGCCATTGTGCAGAGAGGACCATGTGGCCGTGGCAGTGAAGGAGAGCTACACGGCTTTGCCAGAGTGGGGACCCCTGCAGCTTTAGAAGGGGGAACCACCACCCAGCTTTAGCAGAGATCCCGGCGACACAGCTGATGGTGCCAGGAACCAAGGGAGGCCCACCAGCCGAGACGGATTGCTGGGAAGAACAGGGGCTGCCTGAGCCACAGACTTCTATTTCTTTCCCTGAGATATGGTACCCCAGACTGGGCAAAGGGCAAGGAAGGACTGTGTGTGTTTGTGGGTGTTTTTTAAGGGATTTTGGGATTTTGATAAAGACATTAGGTCACTACTTTAAGTCTGTATAGCATTAAATAAACATTTCCTTTCCTTTTCATGAATCTCTGTCATTGAGAGATGTCTTTCCTATAAGGCGGTAGACATAATGAACCTGGGGGCTCCTTTTGGTAATAGTATATTGCCCTTTGGCCCCCCTTGGCCCCTTGTGTTCAGTAACAGTGAGGCTCAGTGGACTGAGTGCTGGCCTGCAAACCAAAGGGTCACTGGTTTGCTTCCCTGTCAGGGTACATGCCAGGGTTGCAGGCTAGGTCCCAAGTAGCGGGTGTGTGAGACGCAACCACACAATGACGTTTCTCTTCCTCTCTTTCTTCCTCCCTTCCCCCTTCTCTAAAAATAAATAAATAAAATTTTAAAAACAAAAGAGAAAGAAAATAAACCAAATTTTCAGATTAAAAATAAAACACATATAAAGAGCAATGAAACCTTTATTACAAAAAATTGTCACCAAAGGAACTTCTAAACAATGTACTTTAAGAAAGCAATCTCAAGGACTCCAGCCAAGATGGAGGTGTAGGTAGAAATGCTTTGCCTCCTCACACAATCAGAAGGATAATAACAACCAAATTAAAAACAATAAATAACCAGAAGTGCCAGAAAACTAAACTGCATGGAACTCCTACAACCAAGGAGTTACAGAAACATTCACTCAGACTGGTAGGAGGGGTGGAGACAGGAGACAATGGCCAGCCGAACGGAGAGGACCAGTGGCAAGGTGGCAGAAAGTAAAGACTCAAAACCTCTAGCTGTAAAATACTACAGGAGTTGTGACGGCCAGAGAAACTCCCAGTCTCACAGGAGAGTTTGTTGGAAAGTGGGGCTAGAGTGGAGCAAAGGAGTGGCACTGTTCCCTCCCCCACAGTGCCAAATGCAACCTAGAGGGTTGCCCCTCCCTGGTGAATACTTAAGGCTCTACCCCCTTATATAACAGGTGTGTCAAGAAAAAGAAATATGGCCCAATTGAGAGAACAGATCAAAACCCCAGAAAAAGAGCTAAGTGATGAGGAGATAGGATAGGATACAGAGTTCAGGATACTCACGGAAATGGTTGAGCTTGTTTGCAAAATGAACAAAGAAATGAGGCTACCCAAAATGAAATAAAGCAAAATATACAGGGAACCAATAGTGAAGGGAAAGAAACCGGTACTCAAATCAACAATTTGGAAGAAAAAGAAGAAATAAACATCCAACTGGAACAGAATAAAAAACTGCATTCAAAAAAATGAGGAGAGGCTTAGGAGCCTATGGGACAACTTTAAGCACTCTAACATCTGGATCATAGGGGTGCCAGAAGGAGAAGAAGAGCAAGAAATTGAAATCTTATTTGAACAAATAAGGAAGAAAAAATTCCCCAATCTGGCAAAGAAAATAGATTTCCAGAAAGTCCAGGAAGCCCAGAGAGTCCCAAAGAAATTGGACCCAAGGAGGAATGCACCAAGGCACATCATAATTAAGATACCTGAGATTAAAGATAAAGAGAGAATGTTAAAAGCAGAAAGAGGAGAGAGTTACTTACAAAGGAGTGCCCACCTGATTTCTCAAAAGAAACTTTATAGGCAAGAAGGGGCTGGAAAGAAGTATTTGAAGTCATAAAAGTCAAGGACCTATATCTAAGATTACTCTATCCAGCCAAACTATCATTTAGAGTGGAATCACAGATAAAGTGCTTCCTAGATAAGGTAAAGTTAGAGGAGTTCATCATCACCAAGCCATTATTATATGAAATATTAAAGGGGCTCATCTACAAAATAGAAGATCAACAACTATGAACAGTAAAATTACAACAAACATAACTATAAACAACTGAACCTAAAAAACAAAAACAAAAATTAAGCAAACAACTAGAACAAGAACAGAACCAGAGAAATGGTAATTACATGGAGGGTTTTCAGTGGGGAGGGGGAGGGGAAGAATGGGGAAAGGTGTAGGGAATAAGAAGTATAATTGGTAGGCATAAAATAGACAGAGAGAGGCTAAGAATAGTATAGGAAATGCTGAAGCCAAAGAACTTATATGTATAACCCATGGACATGAACTAAGGTGGGGGGCAAATGCTGGAGGGCGTGGGGGGGGAGGATGCAGGTCAGAGGGGGGATAAAGGGGAAGAAAAATCAGGAAAACTGTAATAGCATAATCATAAAATATACTTTTAAAAAAAGAAAGCAATCTCGGAAGTAAAGTGTAAGATAAGAACAAAGAAAAAATAAAAGCTTTATACACTGCTGGTATAAAACAGTAATAATAACATTGATTTGAGGGATTATGAAAACCACAGTCCCAATCCAACATATACACAAGGACTGGTGCGTGTGCGCTAAATAACCTAACAATAAAGGTAGAGGGTGAATAAATACAAAGCATTTTTTAAGCTTTGTTCTTTTTAGGATGAGGGTAAAGATTAGTTAACATTAGATTTCCTTAAGTATGCATTTAGATTTTAAAGGTAACCAGTAAAAGACAAGGTATATCTTCCAAACCAGCAGAGAAAAAAAAATAGAAGAGAATGTATATTCAAACAAAGTACAAGAAATGAAAGGTGTAAAAAATAAGATGATAGAAGTAAAGCAAATTCTATCAGTAATTATAATTGTAAATGGACTGAACTCTCTAGTTAAAAGGCATAGACTGTTAGACTAAACACACAAACACACACACACACACCACCATATAATCCAGCCATATGGTCACTATATGAAAAGCACCCTGTGTTTTTTTTCAAAAAGACCAACATTATGGACGCAAGATTTGTGTCCTCCCAACCCCCATATTCATATGTTGAAATTCTAATCCCTAATATGATAGTATTAGGAGGTAGAGCCTTTGGGAGGTAATTAGGTCATAGGGGTAGAGCCCTCATTAGTGGAATTAGCACCCTTACAAGAAGAGAAATGAAAGCTTGCTGTCGCTCTCCACTCTCTGCCACATGAGGATCCAATGAGAAGACAGCCATCTGCAAACCAGGAAGCAGGCTCTCACTAAGGACTAGTTGTACTGGCACCTTGATCTTCAGCTTCCCAGCATCCAGTAAATGATTGATGTTTTCATTTTCAAGTAACCCAGTCTATGGTAATTTGTTATTATAGCCCAAACTGACCAAGACATGTGAGATGCACCATTTCTATTTTGTTGTTTTTTAAGATGGATCCACAGAAAGTGGAAAGAAAGTAATTATAGTTGGAGAAGAAAATAACATGAAACTAAGAGGATCAGTAGAACCAATAATTGGTTCTCTTAAAAGACTAAACCAACAAACAAAAAGACTAAACCTACTGTTAAATTTTTGAGAAAACTAATAAGAAAAAAAACAAGAGAAGGCAAAATAAACTAAAGAGAGTACATAACTATATAGAGAGCACAAATTAAAAAAAATGCAGCGACTTTATGTCTGTATATTGAAAGTATAGAAAATGATAAACTTTTTAGAAAAATTAATTTTTCAAAGTTGACTTAAGAAGAGATACCCTGATAAATACTACAATAACCATTACAGAAAGTAAACCAGTAATTAAAAATCTTCCCTCAAAGAGAAGACAAGGGAGAATGACATCAGCATCATGGCAAAGTGAGAAGACTCCATTGCTTATCCCAGAGTTTTTTTTACCTTTTTCATCTCATGGCACAAAGTAAACTAATTACTAAAATTCTGTGGCACACCAAAAAATATACGTTTGCTGACCCAACAAAAAATAGGTATAATTTTTATTTAGTCACACTGGACAGCCATTGTTGTGTTGGCTGTCGTCATTTTTTTTTTATATTTGACATTGTAAAGAAAAAGAGGTCAGCGCCCCTGACTAAAGAGTCAGGTACTGCATATTTTAAAAACTCTTGTGGCACACTGGTTGAAAATCACTGGTTTATCCCCTAAAATTTACAACAGGTTGAACAACTGTAACTCAGTGAAGGACTCCCCTATTCAACAAAAAAGAATGCCTGAAAGATCCATGCATCAGGACATTTGAAGGTAGGCAATTTGGAACAAGTAGGACAGGGAGAAAGGACAGGGACAGTGACCACAGACCCAGCGTCCTGGTAGTGGGAGAGGGCTCAGGCAGCAGCCCTCTCACACTGTAGCCTGGACCATATGAGGGGCAGCAGCATTTTCCCTCCAGGAAAAGTCATCTCCTTTCACAACTCCCCATCTCAGCAAAGCTGGGTAGAAGTAGCCAGGAGTCTTAAAACAACACAGTGATTTCCACAGCCACTAGTGGAAGTGGGGAGGGCTGTGAAATCACCAACTCCCCTCCCCTCCTCCACAAGTCTGAGCAGAGCCCAGTAAAGCCATAATCATAGCAGAAATTTTAAAAAATGGGCAAAGGCCTGAAAAGACCCTTCTCCAAAGAGGACATACAGATCAACAAACATAAGAAAAAATGCTCAAAGTCATTAATCATCAGAGAAATGCAAATGAAAACCACAATGATATACCACCTCACACTTGTCAGAATGGCTATCATCAATAAATCAACAAACAAGTGCTGGCAAGGATGTGGAGAAAGGGGAACCCTAGTGCCCTGTTAGTGGGAATGCTGACTGGTCCGACCATTGTGGAAAGCAGTATGAAGATACCTCAAAAAATTAAAAATGCAACTGCCTTTTGATCCAATGATTCCTGTTCTGGGAACTGATCCAAAGAAACCCAAAATACTACTTCAAAAGAATATATGCAACCCTACATTCATTGCATCACTTACAAAAGCCAAGATTTGGAAGCAGCCCAAGTGTCCATCAGTAGATGAATAGATTAAACAGTTATGGTATATTTACACAATGGAATATTACTCAGCCATAAAAAAGGAAATCTTACCCTTTGCAATAGCATGGATGAACCTGGAGAACATTACACCAAGTGAAATAAGCCAGTCAGAGAAAGAAAAATACCACATGATTTCACTCATATGTGGAATCTAATGAACAAAATTAACAAGCAGAATATAGATAGACTTATAGAGAGCAGGCTGACAGCTGTGGAGGCAGGGGTTGGGTCGGCGTGGTGGAGGAATTGAGTAAAAAAGAAAAAAAGAGAAAGAACTCATGGATGGGGATGACACTGTGGTGACTGCCGGGGGAGGGGGTTGGGGGAGGTGGAGGAGACTACAGCTTGGATAAATGGTGATGGATGGAGACTTGACTTGTGGTGGTGAACACACATACAGTGTACAGATATGCTGTAGAACTGTGTACCTGAAACCTGTGTAATTTGGTTAACCAGAGTCACCCCAGTAAATTCAATAAAAAGGGAATGAAAACAATTTTAAAACCACAGGTAGATTATAAAGCTAATATAAATAAATGTACATAGGAATAAATGCACCCAGTTAAAATTTAAAAGCAGAATAACAATACAGTCATACCTCAGTACTCATCAGTTTCAGAACTTGTCAAATGCTGTACTCATTGGATTTTGACAAGGAAAAACTGTTTCAGCACTTGCTCAGGACTTGTCACACCTGCTAGAACTTGTATGAGTCATGACACTGCCCCAAAAAGAGAAAATGCTTCACTTGGTACTTATTATTTCGGCACTCGTCACAAGTTCTGGAACAAATTGACAATGAGTATTGAGATACCACTGTATTTAGAATACTATGTGGTATAACACAAAGTGGATTTTGAATTTAAAAGTTTGGCCAAATATTATGACAAATGCATGGAAAGAAAAGACAGCAGAGGGAAAAACAATGGATGAGACAAAAGGGTGCTAAAATATAATAACCATGAATATTAACTGTGAAATATCACATAAAAATGCAAACACTGTAAGAAATCAAGGGGAAAATAGAGTAAAATATGAGAGATAACAGAAAAACTGGACAAAAGAATTAAAAATATAGTATAGAGCCCTGGCCAGTGTAGCTTAGCTGGTTGGAGTGTTGTCCTGTAGGCTAAAAAGTTGTGGGTTCCATTCCCAGTCAGGGCACATACCTAGGTTGCAGGTTTGATCCCCGATCAGGAAGCAAAGTGGAGGGAACCAATAGATGTTTTTCTGTCTCTACCTTTCTCTCTCCCCTTCTCCCTCTCCTTCTCTCCTTTCCTCTCTCTCCAAAAGCAATGGCAGAACTCTATCATCATAACACTAAGTTTGATCTAATAGATTAATTTAAACCCATATAGTTTGAAAACAAAGCTATGTATTATTCTTTTGAAGAGTAAGGACACACAGAAAATTTCAACATTTACAAAAAGTAAAATAACACTCTTTAATGAAAATGACAGAAAAAATTAGTTTAATAGTAAAAGAAAACCCCCAAATCTCCAATGAATTTAAGGGGAAAAAAAGATGCTGAATTAACAGAAAAACTAAAACACAAATTGCAAAACACAGGTAACAAATGCAATGGAATTCTAGTAACTCCAAACTCCTGGTTCTGGCAAAAGACAAACAAGTGTTTGGCTAATGATAGCTAAAGACTTACATTTAAAGATTTAAATGTAAGACATATTTCTAAACAAGAAAAATCAATTATGAATTGAATAAAAATGATATCATAAAATTAATGTAAGAAAACCAGGAGAAATAATGTAATATAAATAATAAAACAAAATGTATGTTTTACAAGGACCCACATAAATTGTTCATTAAAAATACAGTAACACAGGCTTCTGGTCAAGATGGCAGCATAGGCAGACATGGCTCACCTCTTCACACAACCACATCAAAATTACAACTAAAATATAGAACAACCAACACTCAGAACCATCAGAAATCGAGTTGAATGGAAGTCTGACAATCACAGAATTAAAGAAACCACATCTATCCTAGTAGATGTTTGAAGGCTGTAGGTGTGGGATGGGCTAGTCTCTCACCCATGGGTAGTAGATAAAAATTCGGGAGGGATATCTCAGGAAGGAGAAGGCCCAGCTCCACCCCAGGCCCCCAGGCCCAGGGTTCCAGTGCCAAGAATATAAGTCCTCACAACTTCTGGCTACAAAATTCAGTGGGGATTGAGTTGGTGGAAGAAACTTCTGGAGCCCCAAGCAATTTCTCTTAAAGAACTCACACAAGCACTCATCTACTTACTCCCTCCCTCTGGGCTCCAGCACTGGGCTAGCAGCTTGACGAATACCAGTGGCATAGTGGAAAAGGGTGACTTCACCCTTTTTCTGGCATCAGGACAAGCAGAGGCCACTGTCTCTTTTTTGAGCCCTTCCCCTTCAAAGCCATGGAGCTAACAGGTTGGTGCCACATTTGAGATTCCATTAACCTGGCTAACACTGTTTAACCCACTTAAGAGATCCCAGAGACTCCTCCCTACTTAACTTACAGGCCCACCGAACTTACAAGCCCACCCAAACTGCTTTTCCATATGAATGGCTGGCCTTGCCTCATGCTTCACAACTTCCTAAATCCTATCAATCAATCAATCAACAGCTGGCCTGAGTGAGCTCCAGGTGGGGCACTAACAGCAGCCAGCCTAGATTCACAGCTTGGCTTCACCTGGGGATCTCCAAGCCCAGTACAAGTAGCAGCCTTCTCAGATTGCTTCATAGCTCAGGAAGGGCAGCCCTGGACAAAACACAGGTGGGGGCTGACCTTGGCCTGCACCACCTGAGAAACCCCAGGGCCTGTGTACTCAGTGGACATCTATAGACCATGTCAGAGCACCAGCCCCCTGCCCCTGCACAACTGATCCTCCATGGAGGGCAGAAGTTGGTGGTAAGTGGTCACAGCCAAGTCTTGTAGCTGACTGACCTGAGTAAATAACCCCCCACTGATCTGCCAACAGCAACCAAGGCTCAACTACAAGAGGAGGGTGTACTTAGCCCACATGAAGAGCGCACCTCAAATACCCAGGCTGGGTGATAGAGAAGGCTGTGCCTGTGGACCCTACAGAACACTTACTACCTTAGAGCACATGACCATAGAGTCAATACACAGAAACAAACACTGGGAGGCTGCCGAAACGAGGAGACAAAGAAACATGGCCCACATGAAAGAACAGTCAAAACTTCAGAAAAAGAGCTAAACAACATGGAGATAATCTTTTTTTTTAAAAAATTTTAAAATAGTCTGTATATCAGTTGGGGTTTTTAAAATTTTTTTTTAAATTTTTTTATTTTAGATTATTCAGTACACATGGAGATAATCTATCAGAGTTCAAAACACTGATTATAAGGATGCTCAAGGAACTTAGTAGGGACCTCAGCAGTACAACAAAAGATCCAGTCAGAAATGAAGGATTCACTAATTGAAATAAAGAACAATTTACAGGGAACAGTTGAGTGGCTAAAGCTGAGAATCAAATCAATGATTTGGAACATAGGAAGCAAAAAAAAAAAAAAACCCAAAAGACACACACACACACAAAACGATCAGAACAACAAGAAGAAAAAAGTATCCAAAAAAAAGAAGGTAATATAAGCAGCCTGGGGGACAACTTCAAGAGGTCCAACATTCGCATCATAGGGGTGCCATACGGAAGAGAAAAAGAGCAAGAAATTGGAAATCTATTTGAAAAAATAATGAAAGAAAACTTCCCTAATTTGGTGAAGGAAATAGACATACAAGTCCAGGAAGCACAGAGAGTCCCAATCAAGTTGGACCCAAAGAGGAACACACCAAGACATATAATGAAAATGTCAAGTGGTAAAGATAAAGACAGACCTTATAAGCATCAAGAGAAAAGCAGAGAGTTACCTACAAATAAGTTCCCACAGAATGTTGGTTGATTTCTCAAAAGAAACTTTGCAGGCAAGAGGGGCTCACAAGAGGTAGTCAAAGTGATGAAAAGCAAGGACCTATAACCAAGACTATTCTACCCAGCAAAGCTATCATTTAGAATGGAAGGGTGGATAAAGTGCTTCCTAGACATGGTTAAGCTAAAGGAATTCATCATCACCAAGCCATTATTACATAATATGTTAAAGGGACTTATTAAAAAAAAAGATCAAAGTTTTGAACATTAATGATAATAAACTCACAACTATCAACAACTAAATCTAAAAAATAAAACAAAAATATACTAAGCAAACAACCAGAACAAGAATGGAATCATAGGTATGGGGATCATTTGGAGGGTTATCAGCTGGGAGGGGAATGGGGGAGAAAGTGGGAAATAGTACAGGGATCAAGAAGCATAATTGGTAGCAACAAAATAGACAGGGGGATGTTAAAAGTAGTACCGGAAAGGGAGAAGTCAAAAAACTTACATGCACAAACCATGGACATGAATTAAATGGGAGGGGTTGCTGGAGGGAAGAGGGGTACTGGTCAGAGGGGGGCAAAGGGAAAAAAATTGGGACTACTGTAACAGCATAATCAATAAAATATACTTAAAAATATAGCAACACAAATATATCATTAGTTAACTTAATCAAGAAAAATTACCCTAAATACACCAAATTGCAAAATTACAAACAAGAAAAAGTAAACACAAATATAAGAGAAATGTAGTGAGTTAAGGGATAATTTTCTTACCCCTAGCAAATCTGAAATCAAATTGACATGTGAAACAACCAGTACGTTTTCAATGTATGATCTCAAACTAAAAAACAAAAAAGAAAAAAAATAAACAAAAAACAAAAAAGAAAAAAGTTAATGTATGATCTCTCTCACACACAAACACACACTAAACACAAGGTACACATATTTCAAAAATGAATTTAAATAAAATTTCTCAAAATTAAATATGAACACATTCCCTTTAAAATCATGAACAAGACAGGTATGCCTGCTATCTGCATTTCAGTCAACATGGTACTGGTCATTTGAGCAAGGACAGAAAAACAAGAGAAAAGAAAAAATATAAAATTGAAATGGGAAAAATTAGATTTTTATTTGCAAATAATATCAGTGTCTACCTAATAACGTCTACCATCTGCAAATAAATTATGTAAATTAATAAAGTAATTTAGGTAGGTTACAGAAGACAAAATCAATAAGTCAATTGTGTTTCTATACATAATCAGCAATCAGAAAATAATTTTAAAAATATTGAGCAGTATTAACCAAATCCCACCAGAAACTTTATTTATTTTTAGAAAGAATTTAATATGGAAAGCAGAAACCCAAGAACAGTGAAGACACTTCTCAAAACCAAGATGGGTGGACTTACCGCATTAGATATCAAGATTAATTACAAAGGTACCGTTATTAAAGGCAAGTGGTATCAGCACAGGAATAGACAGACTAATGAAAATGAAAATAAAGCAAGAAATAAACCCATATCTATATCTATATCTGTACACTCGATTTATGATAGCTGCCATTACATCAGTAAGGGAAAGGTCCAATACATGAACTTGGTTACTGTCACAGAAAAAAAGTGAAATTGGTTTCCTGCCTCACACCATACACAAAAATCAATTCTTGGTAGAATAAAGGTTTAAATATGAAAAGCAAAACTATAGACCTTTTAGAAGAAAATTCTCTATGACTTTAGGGTAGAGAAGGCTCTATTAGAAATGATCACAAGACATTGACAATAAACAAAAGGATCAAGACACGATTAAAATAAAATTATGAATCAAGACTTTTAAAGCTATGTGATTATACATGCAGATTCATTCTTTTATATTTTGTCTACTGTCTTATATGGTTTTTAAAAGAGACACTGTAAGAGTGACAAAAATAACCCACAAACCAAGCTATCTGCCACTTATATAGCTAAAAAATGTTTAGTATTCAAATATACATAAAAATATAAGACAATCCATTAATACAGACATTTCACAAAAAATTAACAAATCTTTGAAAAGATGTTTAATTTCTCTAACCAGAGAAAAGCAAAACTGCGGTAAGATTCTACTTTGACGTCCTACAGACACACAAAAGTTAAATTTTCTGATGATATTGAGTGTTGGCAAGTATTTGGAGCTCATATACTGCTGGCAGAAGTTGCCAGTAAGAATAGACAATGTGCCCTGACTGGTGTGGCTCAGTGGATTGAGCACCAGCCTGTGAACCAAAGGGTCACTGGTTTGATTCCCATTCAGGTCACATGACTGGGTGCAGGCCAGGTCCCCAGTGAGGGTTGTGAAAGAGGCAACCACAGAATGATGTTTCTCCCCGTCTCTTTCTCTCTCCCTTTCCATCTCTAAAAATAAATAAATACAATCTTTAAAACGAAAAAAGAACAGACAATGCTTTATACCTGGCATCATTATTATAAAATTGAACAGCCCTATACTCTATGTTCCAGGAATTCCATTCCTTGCACAAGAGCATATAAGAAATGTGTAGCAGCCAAACCTGGTGTTTCTATAATTACCTGAATGTCCACTGAGAAGAAAGGAAGAACATATGTTTTTCACACTTGAGCACATATCAACCTCAAACATCAATGTGGATGAATCTCAAAATACACCGTTAGTTGAAAAAAGCAAGTAAAATAAATACAAATTGCATGAAACCATTTCTATAAAGTTCAACAACATGCAAAGTTACACAATTGGAAGCAGCACACAGAGAGCTAGCTGCTTGGCAATGGAAATATTCTTTCTTAAACTGAAGAATGGGTTTTAAGTGTTGGCTTTGCTTCATAACTTACACGTGTTGTATAATTTTTTGGTATCAAATACTTCATTCTTAAGTTTTTAGCACAAGTGAAAAGGGTTGTTGAATGTACACACAACAAAATTTTAGCGTTATTACCTTTGAGTTTGGATAATGTGGGACTTTCACTTTCCATATTATTTATTTCTGGACCATTTAAATTTTTTATAATTAACAAATAATATGCTTGAGAATGTCCAGCCTTCGTGCCGCATGCAGCGCCAAGATGGCTGTAAATGCGGCCCAACACAAAACCATAAATTTACTTTAAACATCGAGATTTTTTTGTGATTTCCTGTCGCAATGTATTTAATGTGTGGCCCAAGATAACTCCTCCTCTTCCAAGTGTGGCGCTGAGATGTCAAAAGGCTGGACACCACTGTCACATAAAGGAAAATAAACTGCAGAGAAATCTGGGATCCACTACTATGAGGAGCAGTAATCCTGTTTTCCATGTACACAACACAACTTCTCCCAGATGTCCTAAATTAGAACTATGCTTAGCATTCTCTGTGGGTTAAGTCTGTAATATACTGATACATTTTTCCAAAAAAAAAAAAAGGGATTAAAATACTGGTTTTTACTAAGAAACATCCATACTTTATTAACAATTCCTAGAGCCATCTAATTGTTATTATACTTATTTGCCTTTGGCCCACTTCTGCACTTTTCCCATTTCTTTCATACTGTAAACTGCACAAATCCTTTTTTATGTAAATAAATAAGTACTTAAACGATTCCTATTCCTAAAAGGCCCACTTTTCCATTTTTTTTTTTGTTGTTGTTTTTTTCCCCCGATATCAAAGTGTAGTGTACTCTGCAAGTTCCCAAATACGCAACCCGGAACGTTTGCTGCCCTTCCAGGTCAGAGCAGTGACCCGGAAGGAAGCAGGTATCCCGGTTGGAAGGGCTTTGGGGATCTTCGAGTTCTAGTCTCACCCCTGAGGTCCCATGAGGACCGGACCTGCCCAAGCTAAGAAGCGGTGGCCGAGCTGAACAGCAGAGAAACTGAGACCCCATGCACCCTTAAAAGGCAGGGATACATGCAGCTTTCTCCGCGCGAGCCTTTCTTGCGGCGCCGGAACCCCGCCCGCAACCTAGACTCCTGGGCCGAGTGCCTTACTTGCCGCTCTCCAAGCTGTGGCCGGAGCTCGACCTAGAAACCTGGCGAGCCCGGATACAGCCATGGCGCCTAGTTCTGCAACGTCCGTACTGGGCCAGTCTAAGGAAGGAGGCAGCAGTGCGGTCCCGCTCGCACTACAGAAGTGGAGGGGCTCTCGTGAGGTGGAGCCTGCGTCTCGCCCGGTGGGCGGGACCACCGTGGGAGAGGCGGGGCCTCCCCAGCCGGCTCTGGGAATCGGCGCTCAGGGTCCAGGCTGTTTGTAGGCAAAGAGCAGGAAGCTGGTCCGTCTGGTCACGAACGACCCGAATTACCCTGAAGCCCGTCTTAATTAAATCCCCAAATTATGGCTGAAGTTGGATGAAGGAATAATTTCGTTTAATCCTCTGAGGCAAAAGGTATCTTGTAAGATCTCTTACAACAAAGATAGATGATCTTTTACTCTTGTGTGTAATAGGCTTCTTTCCTTCCCCTCAGTTCCCTTTTACTTACTTTTTAAATCTCTACTTGTTTGAAGTCCTGATTCGTTAGTTCTGAACCATTGACTAGATGACCTTCTGAAGGATGAGTTTTGAGTAAAATGCAGAGCAAGACAATGCTTTCTATCTGGTCCAGGCTGCTGTGAAGCCTTCTGCCAATTGGACCCTTCCCTTCCAACAGCTCCAGTTTGTTTGGAGCGTAAGTGGCAGATCAGGAGACTTTATGTAACCTGTGGAAGCCTTTACAGAATCACAATGGAGGTCTCAGAATATATTTTATTTCAGAAAATTTCTTGGCTGGTTATTGGGCCCTTGTATGTCTGATCGTGAGACATCAGTTGGCTGTGCAATGAGTTTGTCATCATGAGCTAGGAGTTACCAGGTCCTTCTAGATAAGGAGTTCTTTTACTAAGAGGAAATGGTATACACAGAACAGGGCCAAAGCCAAAAACCAACCAATTTTCATTAGCAGGTAGCTCACATACATACTTTTGACCCTTAGCTCACATCTACACCTAACGTTGAGTTCTTTGTGACCAGTTAGCTGAGGAAAAAATTCAAAGCTAAATTACATATAGTTTTGCTCAATAAACTAACTGGGCCAGCAAGGGACTGCTTTGGCACTTAGAGCCCCATTTAACAGAGGCCCTAAAGGGACAGCAATGAGAAAAAAATCCACCTTATCTTGTGCACTTTGCCTGAAAGGGGAGATAGGACTTGAGATAAAGATCTACATCATTTCATGGGCACTGGTTTACTCAAATTGTCAGGGACTGGCAATATAAAGGCTTTGGAATACTTCTGTGGAATAGGACCTCTCAAAATGGCCCCAGAGCATAATATTTGGGTCCCATTGAATGCTCAAAAAAAAAAAAAAAATAAGGCTCTCATTGCTAAAGGGCTGTTAATCAGAACAAGGTTACTCTATTGGTGCCTGACATATACCAAAATTTTTCAGCTTAAAATAACATTCTCTCATAGTTTTGGTGCATCAGGAATCCAGGAGCCAGAGTGCCTCTGGTTCTATGTCTTAAATGAGGTTACAAACTGTTTTCTGGGGTTCCAGTCTCATGGAGGCATGACTAGGGAAGGATCTACTTCCAAGCTGACTCACATGATTATAGGCAGGATTTTTTATTTGAACTGCAGGCTTCCCTCAGTTCCTTGCTATTGGGCTTGTCCAAAGGTCATCTCACAACACAGCAGCTGTTTTTCCACAGAATGAACAAATAAGAGAAAGGGGAGGATTGATCAAGATGGAAGACAGTCTTTGAAATCTAATCCCAGAAGTAACATCCATCACTACTGCTGTATTCTATCATTAGAATGAAATCAGATCGGTATGCCTTAGTGGGCTGGGTGTCATCCTGCAAACCAAAAGGTCACCTGTTCAGTTCCAGTTAGGGCACATGCCTGGGTCACAGGCCAGATCCCCTGGTGGGGGTGTGCAAGAGGCATCTGATTGATGTTTCTCTTCCTCTCTTTTCCCCTCTCTCTAAAAGATAAAATCATTCTTAAATAAAGAAGTAAATCAGATCCATACGACTCTCAAAAGGAGGGGATTACACAAGGGATAAATACACAGGTAGGTGGGGATCATTGAGGGTCTTTCGAGAGGCTGCTTACAAGGATCCACTCTGTAGACATCAGTTTCTTCCCCTCACCACACCTGTTTACTCAGTTGCTAACAAGGTACCCATGGTGGGATGGAGACATGCATATATTTTTAACACAGACTTTTTCTCTGCCGAGAGTAATTGGTTAGTACTATTACTTATAGCCTGGGTGGCAGGTTTGATTACAATGGGATCCTACTAATAATGAAGGAAGTAGCAACTTGTTCTGTAGTAATAGACAAGTATTCTGGGTTTGGACTGCTTTCCCTGACTTATGTTCCTTGTATGTACTCCATCTGTGGTTATTGAATACCTCGTACACCATACACATTATACAGCATCCCACACAACACTGCTTCTTACCAAAGAACACACTTTCCTGTGAAAGGTATAAAGCAGGGTACTGATGCCTGTGGGATTAACTAGTCTTATCACATATCCCACCAGGCCAGAAGCAGATGGCCTTATAAAATAATGGACAGTCCTATTGAAGGTTTACTTTTGGAAGGTGGTGAAAAAATACATTTTGGGATGGTGTTCTAAAGGATTTGTCATATGCTCCAAATGAGTTAACAGTATTCAGTGATATCTCTTGTGTAACAGGGTCCAGAGTATCAGAGGGATTGACACCTTGTTACATCTGACACACTGCCCATGTATTTTGCTTTCCATTGTGGGGACTAATTTGCCATTAGTCCTGAGAGTGTCCCTACATATATTATCATTGAGTATGCCAAGTGCAAGGCTCAACATCTGACACTGACCACTTCTGTAGTTAGTCATAGGCATCTAAATAAGTCAAAGCAACATCACTGTTACCATTCGACTGCTTCTTCCCTTGGGGAAAGACACTGGCTTCTTTGTTGCTTGCTCAAAAACTGCCCTCAGCCCTGGATTTTCCTCCTTCAGTGCAACCCACCACATGTACAGGTGTCATCTAGACCTCTGCGTCACTGAGGGCATTGGGGCTCCAGGAACTGGTACAAATATGCTGAAACTTAGTGATAAAGTCTTCAGTCTCTTGCCCAGGAGGTTTCCGTCAGCACCATGAAATCTGTGGCAAGCAAGCCAGCAAGAAGTATAAAATAATGACCCTTCACTGATCTTGCCACCCATCTCCATGATTCCAGATTTTGTTGGCACACCAATTTTTGCATCCTGAGTGAGGTAAAAGGGGTATGATTGCCACCTGGTCAATCATAGAGAATTTTTAGCTCATTTCTCTGGGTAAGAGATTAGAAAAAGTGGTGATGATGCTAGCTGGAGTGATTGGCCCTGATAACTGTGGGGGAAAAGGGAGTAGGGAGAGCATTCTAACTAGAACTCAGGAATCTTATCTCCTGAATACCTCCTACCAATACCATGTTGAATTATGAAAATTAAGCAGACTGTTGAAAAACATTTATAGGCAAAACCACCCAAAGCTACCAATTTTTGGGTCACCCACCAGGTAAAGAAATCTGATCAGCTAAGGTGCTGGTTGGTAACAAAGGAAACAGAGTAAGTGGCAGTAGTGACAAGTCATAATCATCCAGCCTAATGACCAGTGGTGAATTAAGGACTGTACTTACAAAATTATTTTTTAGATCAGAGAACCTTGGGACATAAAACGTGCTGTTACCCATATTCTATCCTGGAGACTCAGTTGGTCTGTAACAGGGCCCTGGAGTTTGTATTTTTAAATGAGTTACCCTAAGTAATTCTCACCAAGAAAGCTTTATGTAAAACATTGCTCTATTTTCTTCCTCTTTGACTCATGTATGTTTATATATTTAATATTTTTTATTTCCTTTCTTATCTTACACTATTATATATACTGGTGGTGAGGTTATAATTTTATCTATGGGATGCAAACTATTGAGACAAGATTATAGAACCAGAGAAGAAAGATCACTAAGATCCTGGACTTGAAAATGGCAGAGGGCTAAGAGTATTGTTAGGAAGAATTTTAAATACATAAATATGGGAAGAGTGGTGTATGTGGGTGGGTGTTGGAAAGACAAAGAGATTATGCTATACCTGTGATAGGTTTTTATATTTGGTGCTTAGTCATCAAACCCATTTCATAAATGTTGGTAGGAGAAATGGTCCCATCTGGGCTACTGTGGAAGCTGAGGTCATATATACTTGCTGTCTTTTTAGTCTTGTGTCTATGGCACAAGACTAAGCCAGGATACTTGGACATTCCCACCAGACTCTGAATCAGGCATGAGTGATGCAAATATGCAATGTGTTCAGAATCCACTTTTCAGAGGCATCAAGACCAACAGAAATATACACAAACTTCCAGCTCTTTTTGAGGTTGGGACTTGGCTATGATTTTGGTCATCTAGCTTTCTTTGGTTTCTACTGTTTTCCAAAGCTGGTTCTCCAGACTTTCCATCAATTCTGAGAGCTGCCTAATATTCTTCCACTAAATCATTTTTCTTCTTAAATTTATCATTTTTTTTGTTTTCAACCAAGATCCCTACTGGTATATACTTTAATATGCTTCATTCTCTAAGAGACACTTATATTGTTTCAGATAATCATTTTCCCATCCCACCCCTACAATCTGAATTTGGAAGTGAATAGCATATGCTAGTTTCCCTGGTAAACCAGGAGTAAAGTTTGTTAGAGTTTAAACCATGTTCATGGATGTGCTTTTAAAACTGTATTAAAAACAATCAACTACCAATCAACCAACTATAATCATAAGAGCAATTTATACTTAAATTCAATTATATGATTATGAGTAAGAATAAATCCTTTGGTAAACCTGAATGAGATTATTCAAACTTAGAATAAGCATATTTCAAATTCAAGTTCATTATATGAAGATAAAAAATGTGTGTGGCAAAAACAGGTGGTGGATAATGCATATATTTACATCTTCCAGTTATAATGCACTTGGTACATTATTGCTTAGTCTTTTCATTAAATGTTCAAGTATTTAAAAAAGTAAAGATTTATGGTGAGCATCAAAATACCTTTTAACTAATATATGCAAGATGTAAATTATAAAAATAATTTACAAAGGCTTTAAGTCATACAATCATGCTGGTCTATAATTAATATGGTCTATCCAATTGTAAATAAAAACATACCTCTAGTGTTCTGAAAATAAGCAACTATTTTAGCTGTTCCTCTAGACAGTCATTTGTTCATTTATTAACACCAGAGGCAATAACACAATGCTAAAAATAAACATGCATGAATTATACAATACATACTTACAAAAACCTTGTGTCCAATCACAACTGGTGAATGCAAACAGACCTATTCACCCTTAGTGCATTATGATTTTCACAAGTAAAACAGTAAAGGAAAATAGAGAATTTAATGCTATTCAGCACCTTTAGTAAAGTCAAAAGACTTAACATCTCCATGTATTAAAAACATATGCATCTGTATCACCAAACATGTAAAGTTAATTTTTTGTTCCATTTTTAACATGAATTATTTTATTTACATTATTTTTAGTTCAACAAATTTTAACAATATTTAAAAATCTAAATTCATAAAAGTATTCATAAATTTCAACATTTAATTACTATGTACAAATAAGGAAGTTCATGGAAAAAAGTTAAAGAAATGTAGTCAGAAAGTTCAAGCAACATTACCAGATTTAACAAAATTTCAACTAAATCAAGGCAGAGGGCATTGAAACATTCAAAAATCTCTAGATGCTGCTGACATGAACATGAAAAGTTCCAGTAATAAAACTCAATGTGAGAAACAATGTTGAAATCACCAGTAGAAAATATATTTTAATAGGCATGACGTATGTTGAATTGCATTAATAATAATGACTTTTTATAGAAAATTTTTATAACATTGTCATATATGAACTATCTCATTTGGCAGGGCTGAAGAGTTGATTTCAAAAAATATATTTTAGCAGCCATAATTTTATTTCCAGTTAAAACATAGTAAAATGTTGAAAGTAAAATTTATAATTAACTAAATATATTCCAATACCAGGAAATTTAAAGCCCCATGCTATTCTAGCAATAATGGACTCTAGTATGATGTGTCTGACATAGGATTGTGGAAAGCCAATAATAAACAATCAGACATACAATGGGCTTAAAGTTTCACTGAAATACTTATGTAGCAAAATATATGAAAAAGTAATAGAAAAGTAAAAAGGTAAAATTAAAAAAATATTGCACAGCCACATTACCTAGAAAGTAAAGTTATGTTTAAAAAGCTCTAAACATGGATGATATAAATTATCTTCCATATAAAAAGGTATAAATATTTCTTAGAACTTATCAGCATCTATAATTTAATATAATACATTATTTGAATCATTGTTGAATGAGGTAATTGTTAAGTCTCTTAACAATGTTTTTATCCTATTGAAAATATTTGAGGGCAGCCACCAAAAAGAATTTCTCTAAAAATATTTCTGAATCAAGAACAGCTATATGTGCAGCTCTCCCAATGAGTGAATCAGCTGTATTGGGCAATGCATTGATGACATTATATCGAACCAAATTACAGTCCTTGCTTTGTAGAACCGGGCGAAGCAAATTGTGGATCATTTCTGAATAGATCTGTCCTACGGAAGAAGAGAAAAAGTAACATTAGCTTACATGATTAACTGAAAAAATTCTATGCCAACTTTTATATAATTTATAAAATTTAGTTACATTATTTTTATTTAAAGTAGAAAAAGTTGTCTGTGCCTGTGTCATAGTAAAGGTCCAGCACACACAATGCCCCCTTTTTATTACAAAATCATAAGCACGTAATTCTATAATATAACAATATCACACTCAAGCATACCATATGACACTTTAGGAGAAATGTTCAATTAAAACTATAAATTATATACCCTTATTATTTACCTTACCAACCACACTAAAGCAGGTGTTAACTTCTGCCAGACCCTGTGTGTGTCTATATATATATATATTTACTTAATCCCTTCACCTTTTTTCACCCAGTCCCCCAGCCCCCCCCCTTCTGACAGCTATCAGTCTGTTCTATGTATCTATATTCTGTTTCTATTTGTTTGTTAAATTATGTTGTTGAATAAATTGTACACCGGAAACCTGTATGATTTTGTTAATCAATGTCACCTCAATAAATAAATTCAACTTAAAAAAAAGCAGAAAAAGTTATTTTAAAAGATTTTTCTTTGGCTATCATTTTTGAGGCATTTTAGAGAAAATATGATTCCATTTTTTATCTAGCCAAGTAAAAACAACAAATTTATTATACATTATTCTCATCAATTTGACATTTTTAATTCAAAGCACTGAATATAACAGAGCAAATGATTTTCTTCAACATTAAGTCACTTATAACTTGTAAAAGCATTATGAAAAGGTAGCCATGCTGAGACATTTTGATAAGGCAAAATTTTAAACTTCAGTCCACAATATATCAAGTTTCCATGGCAGTCAACATATTCCCACATATTTCCACAATAAAGGGGTGAGAAAGGTTAGTAATAATAATGAATAATACAATAATTATTAAATAAGGCAAGAATAAACTGTTTCATGTACTTACAACTGCAAACCTACTATTGCCCACCTCTGTATTTTGAGAAGAATGGCAAAACCCTAGTCAGAAGAACAATGTGAATTTGGCTCAAAAATCAAAGAGGATCCCTTTTTTGCTCTGAAGGTTTATTTAATGCTTGGTTCTGCTTTTAATTCCAATGTTCTGCTTCTCTCTCCCTCTTTTTGGTTAATTCTTTTTTTAAAGATTTTATTTATTTATTTTTTAGAGAGGAGAAGGGAGAGAGGGAGAGAAACATCAATGTGTGTGGTTGTCTTTCATGTACCCCCTACTGGAGACCTGGCCTACAACCCAGGCATTGCCCTAGACTGGGAATTGAACTGGGGACCCTTTGATTCACAGGCTGGCACTCAAGCACTGAGCCACACCAGCTAGGGCTTTGGTTAATTCTTATAATGGATTTATTGAGGTCATGCTGAGCATAAAAGATCAAGGTTAGATATACACACACATAAAACCACAAACTACCTATGAGGGGTAGAGCAGTTTTTAATGCTTATGCATTTTACTATATTACTAACATGAGGGGGGACCCAAAAAAACCCGGAATTTATTTATATAAAATTGTGTGTTTATTCTAACACGTTTAAACTTTAGCCACCTTCAAAGTATTCTCCATTTGATGCAATACACTTATCGAAACATTTTTCCCACTGCTCAAAACAGTTATTGAACTTGTTGACTTTTGATGCCTTTTAGTGCTTCCGCTGTTTTTTGTTTCACCTCTTCCACACTGGCAAAATATGTCCCTTCAAGGACTTTTTTTGGGGAAACAAAATAAGTCACCAGGGGCAATATTTGGTGAATGGGGTGGGGGTGGGGAACATGGGGGTCATGCTGTTTTTTGGTCAAAAACTGCTGAACACTCAGTGCAGTGTGGGCAGGTGTGCTCGTAAATCACCCATCATGAAATGGGCAAATGATATGAAAGCGTCTTTAAGCCAAATGCAGCCTCTCACAACACTACCAGCTGTTAAACTGATACAGATGTATTCGTAGACACACTCACCTAGCAGTGGAAGTCTGTATGTACTACAAGAAGCCTGCCCTCTAGAAGATAATTCCATTTTTTTTGGTCCCCCCTCATAGATGAGTGCTAACACATAGCCAAGGAACCTGTAAATTTTAGGGAGGAAGGTATTAAATTTTAGAGAAGGAGATGTAGCCCTGAGGGATGATGATGAGATAATAGTATACAGAGTACAACTGGATAAAGAGAGAGGTATTTAAGAGAAGATTAATATCACACAGATTCATTAAAAAACTCTTCTCTTAGTTTTCACTGTAAGTCAAGTTGGATTTCTGGTTCCATGCTATTTAAAAAAATATTTTTACATAGGAAACTTAAGCCTCTGTATATTAGATTTTTTCCCATACCCCAGTGACATAGAATGCCACTGTTAAAATAAAGGACTTTTATCGAGTTTCAGTGACCCATCTGAAGGTTAACCTCTTCTGAATTTTTTCCTAAGTGGACTCTTGCTAGAACAGAGGTAAAAACAATAACAATAACAAGTATTATTCTGATATCACAAAATGCTCAAAAAATATTTGTTAAATGAATACTTACTATGTGCCAGCACCATGCTAGGCAATTCTAATACAGAGAGTCCCTGCCTAAAGGTGCTGTTCACTGTTACAATGTGGGAAAAGCACAAGGTTCAGAATTCGCTTAAAATCAGCCTTATTCCAAAAGGGGAACTGAGACAATATTGGCAGGTAAGACATCCAGGTTCTTATCCTAAGCCTATAATTAACCATCTGACTTTGGATAAGTCACTTAGCATCTCTGACCCTCAGTTACAAAATGAGCAAACAGGACCAAAGTTTCCTTCTGGCTCCAAATAGCTATGGTGTAAATTTTTTTTGTTATTCAAAAATAGCAAAAGAATAAATAATTCTTTTAATAAATAAAGAATAGTAAATTCTTTATCAGTCACTATCAGTAAAGTGACTCAACTCCTTGCTGCTGTCTGACTAAAAATGAGGTACAGATGAACATGTAGCATGACTATTAGCACCAGTCCCAATCACCAGTCCTAATATCTGAAGGAAATCAAAAGTACAAAGTAGCTTTTGAGGCAGCAAAATGGAGAAACATTGGTAATTAGATGAAAGAACTATTTCATAAGAACAACTACTGGTTCACTGTCAAAAACATCTGATGTGGCAGGAGTAAAGGAAGGATAGCTGTTAATATCAGTGGGTGAAAAAAAGAAGTAAAAGGAACAGGATGAGAGGAAGAAGAAAAACTACAAAAAAAATCTGGGAAAAAGCTCATGTATAGATACAACTCTTTGAAATAGTTTTAATTTACTTTGTTACCTGACTGTTTGTCCTTTAAAGCTGTTTTACACATTTCAATGCGGGCAGAGTGATAAGGAACATAGCGATCCTGTAGAGATCCCACTAGCACAACATTTTTGAAATAATGAAGCCCTGTGAAAGAAAATACTGAATTATAATGCAACAATTAATCAAATTTAGAACTTAGTAAATATATGAAGTGACCAAAAAAAGTTTATTTCCTCAGTAGCACTGTTTATGGCTTCTTTTAAAATACCTGATGAATTCCTTCTCCAAATTTCTATATACCTTCCTTCAATGTATGTAGTTGATGTGCTGATATGAGAAATGTGTGTTTGCACTGAGTGAAAGTAAGGATTCTGTGTGGTGGTATGGGGGTATGGGAGAAATGAGATTACTTCATAATGTTCTTACTTTCCAAAGGATATTCCTCAATAATTAAGGATATTTCCCCAATACAGAAGATTACAGTCTTCCTTCAAAAACAAATAAAACAGCCTATATGAACTCATTTAAAGCTGACTTTTTTACTTTAAATTTTCATTTGACTCTTGCCTAATATTATTCACATTTTTTCCTTATTAAGGTATGACATTGAGAAGATACAAACTTTGACTTTCTCAGTAATACTGAGTTTCATAATCCATCCATAGCCTTTTGCCGGGTCCCTTTATTTCTGTTTTATTAAACTAGGTGAATTTAAGGCTTGTGATCTTAGAATACTTTGTTACTTAACTTAAGTACTGAAACCATGTTTTAACCACGTTAGTACTGGTAATGTTCTGTCTAGTTTTACTATTTGTCTCAGACTACTAAATAAAAAATAAAAATTTTATGTGGTTACTAAGTAAGATGCAAATTAATAATGGCAATACGATTATAGTTGGGGGTGTATATTGCACAGAATTTTATTTCTGAAGAATAAACAAATGGGATCTCATCAAAATAAAAAGCTTCTGCATGGCTAAAGAAAACAGTATTAATAAAAAGAGAACCAACTGTATGGGAAAACATATTTGCCAATGATACCTCAGACAAGGGTGTAATCTCCAAGATATATAAAGAACTTACATGACTCCATTCAAAGATAAGAAACCCAATTAAAAAATGGGCAAAGGACTTGAATAGGCATTTCTCCAAGGAGGACACGCAGAGGATCCAGAAACACATGAAAAGATGCTCAATATCACTAGCCATCAGAGAGATGCAAATTAAAACCACAATAAGATACCACTTCACACCAGTCAGAATGGCCATCATAAATAAAACAACAGACAACAAGTGTTGGAGACGTTGTGGAGAAAAAGGGACCCTAGTGCACTGTTGGGATTGCAGACTGGTACGACCGCTGTGGAAAACAGTATGGAACTTCCTCAGAAAACTAAAAATGGACCTGCCCTTTGATCCAGCAATTCCACTG
>CM052541.1:122737396-122764258 GCA_028533065.1 Trachops cirrhosus | reverse complement strand
ACCATTTGCAACAGCATGGATGGAGCTGGAAAGCATTATGCTAAGCGAAATAAGCCAGGCATTGAAAGACAAATACCATATGATCTCGCCTTTAACAGGAACCTAAACAACAAAACAAAGAACCAAGTAAAATATAACAAAAGACACTGAAATAGAGGACAGGTGGTCAGTGACCAGAAGGGAGAGGGGAAGGAATTTCAGGGGAGAAGGGAAGGGTTTACAGGAACAAATATAGAGGACACATGAACAAAACTAGAGGGGTTAGAAATGGGAGGGATGGGTGGGTGGGCTGGAATGGGAATAAAGGATAGAAACTGTACTGAATAAACTAAAATAAAAAAATAAAAAAATAAAGAATTTTATTTCTGGAATTTCCAGAGTAAAATTTTGAAACTTTCTGCCCACTGAAATTCAGTCTTACAGACAGACTAACTATGGGAACAACTGTGGATCTAGAATGCAGGACGCCTTTATACAAACTCCCTTTCTCCTTTGGAACTTAAAGATCCTAATAATGAGAAGACTGCAGACCCATACACAGCCAGCATATACCCTTTATGCCAAATATAAGGTTATCTTTCCTTTTTACCAATGAGAAGATACTACTTTGAGGCAATTTGAGTATATAAAATTCTAGAGATATAATAAAATGTCTACAACAGGAATTCAATTACACAATCATATTTAAAATGCTACTTTAGAAAGATATTAAGAAAAATTGATTTTTTTCCTTCATTCTTACACTTCATGAGACAAATTCATTCTACTTTGGTTTCATTTGATAGCAGTGTCTTCATTTGCCATCAGTCTTACTTTGGAAATTGTAGGAGACCGTTCTCCGTGGTATGGGCCCAGCTCCCACTCGGAGATGCACAGGAACCATGCCCACAGATAGGTTCTTCCGTGGGGAATCAGGCCTGCAATGTGCCTATGCCGCTTTGAGTCTTGCTCTTGCTAAAAAACTCCCTCACCCTGAATTGAGGACATTTACTGCAAAGTAACTTCCTAAAATCCCTGCTAAACCTTCCAAGGATGAGTGTAACCGGTTCAACCACTTTTGCCTTTTCATTTGCAAATATCCCTCTTCTGTTATGTGATTAGTGGCATTGGCTCCTTGGTTTTCTGTAAAAGGTAACCGCCTAAAGTGAACCTGGGCACAGTAAATGAGGACCATCATGTAATGTGCCGAGAAACCTAATAAAGACCTGTCATGGCAGAGGTCACGGCTTCTGCTCCCCTTGAGAGAAAGCCATGCTGTCCCTTTTCCTCCACTGGACTTGGTAGTCTGTGTGAATGTCTCATTTCATCCATAATGACTCGGACACTGTGGGCTGGTGTCTGCATCAGGAAATAATCTATGTATCCTTACAGCAGAGGTTTTCAAATTGGTACACATTTACCCCAGGGGTAATTTAAGATTCTACACAGTGTGGACAGGTATGTACAAGGTCTGCCCAGAAATTATCCAGCCATGAAATATGAAAAATAGAGAGGCATTTCTTAAAGAAGATACAAGATACAAGAAACACTGTACATAGGACCATGATGCCTCAGGCTCCTTCAAAGCAGGCACCATGGGACTTCATACAGTTCTCCCAACTGCCATCAGCTGCCCTGCTGTATTTTCCTGAATCTCATCTACAGTCTGAAATCTCTTCCCTTTCAAAGGTGATTGAGTTTTGAGGAAAGACAGAAGTCGCAGGGTGCCAAATCTGGGCTGTGGGGTGGCTAAGCCACCTGGGTGATTTGATGTTTCACCAAAAAACTGCATGACACACGATGCATGAGCAGGAGTGTTATTGTGATGAAGTTGCCCATCACCAGTTGCCCATAGCTGTAGCCTTCTAAAACATCCAAATAGTTTCCACAGGGGGAATGTTTAAGCTTAACACAAAATCTGATGCAGATTCATGGCTCTAATCCCTCAGTCATTTTGAATGTGCAGTTATACAGTACACATGCTCACTCAATGGTGGCTACCTCCCCCAATGATTAGTAAAGTTGTCATTGTTCATGCATGCACATTCCAGTCCACTTTCCTTGGCTGCCAGGTTACATGGATGTCGCACAAAACGTTCTTGTTATATTAACAATGGCTGGACGTTTTCTGGACAGACCTTGTATAGCGTTAAGAAAATTGATTTCTGGAGTCCAACTTCCATATGAATACTTTTCTATAAATGACTTGTCCTTCTCCCACTTTATAAGAGAAAGGTATTTCTCCAATCTCTTTCCAATCTCATTATGATATATAGCCCTGGGATATAAAAGTCTCTGGGGAGCCAAGCAAACCATGAATGAAATCTAACTTTTTCTGACAAAAAGTTAAGTTTGATTTGACTGATTTACAATAAGAATTGACTTTACCAATCGAATTTTATGGGACACATTTTCCATAAAGTGCATTAAATGAGGTAATCTGTAGCTCTTATTGAATGAATCAAGTCTATATATTTTTATGAAAATAATTCTAATAAATACATATTACCTGATATGCCAGGTACTATATCCTTTGCAACTATTTAAAATTATAGAAACTGTTTTTAGGTATCCCTAAAATTATACAAGGGAATATATTTTTCAAAATTCTTTTAAGGGTTAAATAAGGCAAAATGTGAAAACAACTGTCCTACTGTACATCATCTTCACTTCAGAGTTTTTTCAATATGGCACTTCTTTTGAATCTAAGTATAATATTGTTACCGAAATTTTATCCCAAGCTACATGAAACTAGCCATATTAACATCCTAATTAGCCCCTTTTATCTAAAAGGTATAAATATTTGTGTGCTACATAAAGCACTAGTGTATCACACAACTCCCAGGGTACAATTCATTATCACAGTGTGTATAAAAAACACTACTTGGAGCTGTGCATTGCATAGCCCATGGCGGCCTTGCTCAACAACATTCACTTTTGTACTTTCCTAAATGACAAGTTTTCCTCAAACTGCCAGCAACTTCTATACCCTCTTCACTCTTCCCTTATGACCTTGCTTCCTATTTCACTGAGAATAAAGAATAGGAAGAGAACTTCCATATACTCCCACCTATGTATAAACCCATCTACCATACCTGTACTTTCATGTTTGCCTTCACTCGTGCTCCTTCTGATAAACTATTCATGCTCCCACCTCAGGCCAGCCCTCATACTTGTAAACAGCCCTCCTGTTTATTTAAGGCCTTGGCTCTTGTAGCTAGTTATCTCATACCCCTCTTGCTTCATCAATTTTCTCTTTTGTACAGATCATTCTTACCAGTATGCAAAACATTACCTTTAGCTCTCAGATTCCATGACAATGAAATAAAATCAAAGACCCTAATACTGATATAAACACACTATATTGTCATATTTTGAAATGTGATTTCTAAGATAGTACTGTACTTCAAAATGTATTTTATATTTAGTAATCAATCTATTTTAATAAGTTTTCCAATAAATACTAATACTGTATTTCTGCATAGAGTTTGATTTTTGTATGATCCAAGAACCAAGTTAGTTAAATAGTCTGTGACTCTTTTTGAATCTTTTGGTTTCAATTCCCTATCTAGCAGTATTGGCCTGAGAGGGCAGAAACGTAAAGTGAAACATGGTAGGCCCAGAGTCTCAATGGGAATTATGGAAGTAATTCCTCTGTGTGGAAGTTCAGCTAATAAAAATATCTGAAGTCTTTATTTTGGGAGCCTTATATTCTAGGTTCATCTTCTCTGTACCTACACTGATTCCACCTGCTTAAAGATGACCTAGTTAACTGACTTTCAGGTTAGTACTTCACTCAGTCTCTGCAGTGGCTAATTCTTGGTTGAAAAGTTACCTCTGACTTGGGAAAGTAACAAGATTTCCCCATCTAGAGAATGAAACTGGAAAAGTTTGTAAATATTTTAGTTACTTTTCAGGATTACCAAGGAAAAGATTAAAGTATGTCTTCAGTATTTTTCTGGACTGTATTATAACATGATTTATATGAACACTGTAAATGGTAACTTTCATCTTCATTATAGTCTTCCTGATACTTTTGGTGACTTTTTTCCCTGGAATTTTAATGTTTTAAAGCAATTTCTATCGGTTCATTTTAGCTTTACTTTTCAAAACTGGCTAAAGCACTGGTGGTTTTGCACACTAAGGGGCATTTAGAGAATTTGGAGACATTTTTGTTGTCACAACTGTGGTTTGGGGGTTGTAAGGGTGAGTGTGCTACTGACATTTTGTGGGTAGAGGCCAGGGATGCTGCTAAATATCCTACAATGCACAGGACAAACCCCTGACAACAAAGAATTATCCAACCCAGAATGTCAATAGTGCTGAGAAAACCCTGTACTTTTAAAATGGACATATTCTAAGCAATTCTTATTTTTACTCACTTATTTTAAATACTATTATTAGAAAGAGTTTACACTTCCTAAAATAATGTTAGCTGATGCTGATTTTCCCCATTTTCAGAAACAAAATACAAATGTTATTTGCAAATCAAGTTGATACCTATAATTAAACACCTCTGCTATCTACTGGAAGAAAAGATTATTTAGTGTCACAGTAGCACAGCAGAAATTCAACCACTGGTAAAAAGAATATAAGCAGATGTTTTTTGGAAGATCTTAAAATAGGATATGTTTTGAAACTTCAACATGAAGAGATTCTCATTTGGCTGTATTTGAGCCCTCATTATGGAATGTGAAAGTGCCCATGATCCTTCTATATAATCTTGACTACTTTACCACTGATGTCACCTAATCTATATATAATATACTTTTTACCTTCCACATTGCTCTAGTTCTTTCTTCTTTCTTTTCCTTGGTATACAATCCTGAGATGCTAGTATGCTGTGTGAACTATATAGTCTATCAGCAATTTGTAGAATGCTATAGGTTTTTGGCCAAAAGTTGCTATAAAAATTTAATAAATGTTTGTAATTGTAATGCCTTAATCAAAAAAGACAATTTCCTCTTAAAATTAGTATTTTTTAGCTCTTTATCAGATCTATTGTGTTCACAAAACAAAAAAGGCAATTCACACTTAAAATTATTTTTATATAAAAATTTCTCAATTGTTTTAGAAATCAATTAATTTATTTTAGGCTTTTAAAAGTTTCCTTAATTTTAAAATAATGAATAGTTTTCAACTGAGGAAAGCTATTAACTAATGATATGTTGCAGAGAAAATGACTTTTCAAAAGGAACACCCACAGGGGAGTCTTTGCTTAAATAAAAAAACAAAAGAAGGTAGTGGACTGAATTTTGCTTTAGATAGGTTGTTTTATTTTATTATTATTGTTTTAATTCTTGCCTGAGGAAACATTTATTGATTGTAGAGAGAAAAGAAAGGCAGGGAGAGAGAAAGAAAAATTTATCAGTTGCCTTCTTATATGCACCCCAACCGGGACTGAACCCACAATCTAGGTGTGTGCTCTGACCATGAATTGAACCTGTAACCTTTCTGTGCACAGGGTGAGGCTCCCACCAACTGACCACACTTGGCCAAGGCCAGACAGGTTATTTTAGCCTTTCCCTAAAGAAGAGGAAATCAGTCATCCAGAGGAAACAGAAGCAATAATTGGACTAGGGCATCCAAGACTTTGTGCCTTTCACAAAGTGACAACATAAAGGAGAAATCATCACTAGGGCTTTTGATTGCTTAAAAACACCTGTATAGCGAATCAGTTACATAAAATGGTTAAGTAAACATTGCTCTGTTTTCCTATTTATGTTTCTGATGTAAACCCGTACATTTCTACATTGTGAATAAAGTAATTTTCTAGACCAGAGGATATTGGTCTGCGCACAGCGGGAGGTGAGCAACAGGCCAGCAAGGGAGGGAAGCTTCATCTGTATTTACAGCCATTTCCCGTTGCTCGAATTGCTGCTTGAGCTTTGCCTACTGTTAGATCAGTGGCAGAGTTAGATTCTCATAGGAGCATGAACCCTACTGTGAACTGCGCACGCAAGGGATCTAGGTTACACGCTCCTAATGAGTATCTAATGCCTGTGACCTGAGGTGGAGCTGATGTGGTGATACTAGTGCTGGGCAGTGGTTGCAAACACAGGTTATCATTAGCAGAGAAGTTTGACTACACAGAGAACATAATAAATCAATTGCTTTGCTGGCTCATATGAAAACCTTACCAGTGAGGGGCAAGTGATAACTAAGCTGCATCTGGTGGCAGGCTTTATAGTGGCAAGTGAGTTGATGTACTAAAATTGTACAACTGCATCCCATGGTAGGCTTTAAGTCTGATTCCAACACTTATTTTAGTCTGTGTGTGGGCTGCCAATTATTTTATTTACCACTTCTGTCTATGCCTCTTTTGTGCTCTGCACACTTTTCTCAGTCACAGTTTTGGTAAGTCCACATGCTAACCCTAGCACGTAGAGCGCTGAATAATTATTTCATTATATATTACAATGTAATAATAATAAAGTGCATAATAAATGTAATGTGCTTGAATCATCCCAAAACCATTCCCCACACCCCTCTGTCCCTAGTCCCTGGAAAAATCATCTTCTGTGAAACTAGTCCCTGGTGCCAAAAAGGTTGGGGTCCGCTGTTCTAGATGACAAAAATGGGTGGGGGAGACATAGCTCAAGACAGACTTGCTCCTGGGGACATGGTCTGCAATGCAGGCCTGTGCCCTGACTGGGAATCAACCAGTGACGCTTTGGTTTGCAGGCCCATGCTCAATCCACTGAGCTACACCAGCCAGGGATGGCTTTTTTATTTTTAGTTTTTTAGAAACTGGAGTTTATTTAGATTAAGTAGCCTAGTCATTTCAACTAGAAATACTATCTGCATGTGCCTCCAAAGTTTCACTGTTAAGTTAGGTTGGTACAATCAGAGGGGAGGTAAGAGTCTTGCCACACATTATAAGGCAAATAATAAATTACAAACTTGTAAGCAAAAGTTTTAACTATTCCTTAAGAAATAACTCAAGTGGCCCTGGGCTGGTGTGGCTCAGTGGATTGAGTGCCAGCTTGCAAACCGAAAGCTTGCTGGTTCTATTCCCTGTCAGTTCACATGCCTGGGTTGCGGGGCATGGGAGAGGCAACCATTTGATGTTTCTCTTCCTCTCTTTCTCCCTCCCTTCCACTCTCTCTAAAAATAAAATAAGTAAAAATCTTTAAATAAAAAGAAAAATTTGAAAACATTTATTAAAAAAATAACTCAAGAGCAAAAGACCTATTCACATCTATTAATAACTATAAACAATAATACAAAATCTGGATGAGGAATACCATAGTTTACAGAATTTTTGTAGTAAAATTTTATAGTTATGCTTTCTTTTATGTTTTTATTTTCTACTCTTGCTATTTATTACTACTGCTAATTAAATTTTATTTTGTCAAATGAAATATAAATGTATCCTGGGGAACATCTATATGCAGTTTTGCCTCTCATGCATTTCCTAACCCATCAGGAGCAGTGGTACAAACTCCACAGCTATACACAATGGCTTTAGTTAGGGTCTGTAAGTTTTTCTCATGTGAAACCTATACACTATTTGATTTTGTAGGAATAACTTATAGTTTTATTAATCAAGTATATATTTCTGTGCACTCTAAGTAATAGTTGTTGCTTTGTACCTTTACAAACAAGATCATAAAAACTGAATTACAAAAAAACTTTTCTTTCACTGATTCTAGTAACAGACAATACATGAAATAGCTATTTCCAGATTTCTTTATCACATTAGTAACAATATTTAAGGTAGAATCTTGAAAAGGATAAAACAGGACTCAAGTGAAGTAGCTATATTCAATTACTAACTCTGCCCAGTGTTCATATAATGTTTTAAGAGCAGGATGGAGGGCATGGTTGATAGGAATGAAGATAAAAGATAGATTTAAAAGGCTAGAGCTTAAGTTTATACGGTCAAGGTACTTCAGACTTGGAACTGTCAGTCACCAAATATATGGGTTTGATTTTCAGCTTACCATACAATATTTAACCTGCTTTTGGTACTGAAAATAATGTTTAAAAGATCACTCATTGATTCAATGGATTTACACTGAACGCTTACAAGGAAGAACTATAGTAAATATTAAGTGTGTATATGGGCGGGGGTGGGAAAGGGTTGTCACAACAAATCAGATTTAAGAAAAGAAGGGTAAGATAGATAAAAATGACTCACATGAGATAAACTATATTGGGTATGATAAAAGGTTCATATATAATATAATGTTAATATGAATTCAGAGATAGTATTACCAATTTTGGTATTGGATCACAAAGAAGTGGGATCAGTCAAAGATGCCACTGAAGTGTTTCAAACCAAGTAATTTAGAGGACAGAGTACCATTTTAAAAAGAATGGAAAAAGAGGCAGCTTACAATATTTAGTTTGATATGTAAGTAGAGATGTCTAGCAGGCAAATGAGGAATGGAATTCATTAATAAAGTCAGTCCTGGAGATATAAGATTTGGGATATAAAGGCATATACTAGGTACTCTGAGAGCAGAGGAACATTAAATCAGATAGAACATCAAGGAAACTTTTTGATAGTAGGTGGTGCTTGAGTTTAACTTTAGAAGGTAAAGATAATTAGTTCTAAAAGAATGGGTAAACACATCATGAGGACTAGTGGTGGAAAAAGCATGGATGAATGCAAGAAAGCATAAAACGTGTGGTATAACTAAAGCAAAGGATATGTATATGAAAATATGAAGCAAGTAAAAAAAAATCAGAGACCAAATTATAAAGGATTTGATACCCTAAGCCATAGACTATAAACTTCATCCTAAAAGCTGTAAGATGTCATGTAAGATTTTTAAACTGGAGCAATATGGTCTGATTTCATTTTTAGAAGATCATTTCATCTTATGAGGAAGTGAGATTGGAGAGAAGGGGGCATGCAGGAGTGAGGGTAACCAATTTGGAGGCCATAGTAATAATCTAAGTAAAAAGTGATCAAGGATGAACTAGAGTGGTGGTAAAGAAAAGAAAGAGAAGCCTCCATTAGCTACTAAGAAAGTTGAATGTTTTAGGGCTTGATACCTACGTAGATGTGGGGGTAGAGTGAGAAAGAGGAGTCTGGAACAACTTCTAAGTTTCTGGCAGCGTAGATGATGGTGCCATTCCTGTATTTGTGGAATACAGAGGATTAAATCTGAGTAGAAAGAAGAGGTGTCTGAAAACATCTGAGGCACCCATGAGACATAACTGGATCAATTCAATAGGCAGCTGGATATGTAGGTCTTAGAACACAACACAGAGGACTGAGCTTTTAGAGATACATATCTAGGAGTTACCAACGGTGAAGATGGATATGAAATGATGTTATCAAAGAAGAATGTACACAGTGAGAAGAACAGATGATTGGGACTGGAGAACAAAGAAAACTCTTAAGTTTAAGGGGAAAGGAAAGAAAAGAAAGCCTGTGTAGGAAGCAGAGAGCCAAGATAAAAGAAAACCAGGAGAGGCTGATGTTATAGAATTGAAGGGAGAAGAGTATTTCAAGAAGGAGGGTGTTTTCATTAATTTATGTATTATCTATGGTTATTTGTGTGCTACAATGGTATTGCTGAGTAGTTGCAACAGAGATCTTATGGCCCACAAAGCCAAAATATTTACTGTCTGGCCCTTTACAGAAAAAGTTTGCCAAACTCTGCACTACAAGGAGGAGTGGGGAGATGGGAGTGGTGTGAGGTAATATCCAGGATTCTGTTATGCCTTCACTTTCAGAAGTAAGAGAAGATATATTCTTTGAAGAAGATAAAGATGAGGGCTGTCTGTTCCCCTCAAGTGAAAATTTCAAAGTGGAAATAATATTCTGGGAAGAAGACATTAGGGTGAGGATGCGTCAGGGAGATGTGCTAAGGTCATTTATAGTGGTAGAATGGCAAAGAAACAGTTGGGAACTTCACACTGTAAAAGCTTAGAAAATATATGCAAGATGGGGAATATATTTAATAATCAGTTAATAAGAGATGAATAACAAGATTCGTCAAAGTTGAGAATGTGAAGAAGGAACGGACTATTAATAGTTTAGTTATTGACATTTTCCAGAAATGCTTGATAGCCTTAGAAGAGGAAATTAGAACAGTAAGTGTCAGTTTACAACAAGGATCGAAGACTGGGGTAGGGGCAGCTGGAAGGACAAAAGGACTAAGATATGCAGAGGCCTAGTTCAAATACTGACTAACTTATAACCAGTATGAATTATGAATGCTAAAAATTTTAGGATAATTTCCAAAAAAACTGTGCAGCTCTTAAAAGATAAATACAGTCATGTGAAAAAATTAAACCATACTATCAATTGCTTAGTTTTAATTGTGAGTTTGTAATTTCATTACTGAGAAATCATGGTCATTAATACTTTTTAATCACCATAAAGACATATTGATAACTTATCTGCTAAAGGTTTATTTTAAAAAAGACTTGCAAATGAATGTTTTGGAAAGAGTACTGTATACTTACCTGCTTTATTACTAAGCTTGTATAAGAAAGTTTGGCGAGGATCTGAATGATCTCGACATGTCAACTGCAAAAGAGAACCTGATTTTTTCCATTTCTGCATAAACCACAGACCTAGAGAGTTATAAATAATATGTGAACATAACTTGAAATATATGCTAATATATACCAAGGTTATTACTTTTAATATATATTTTATTTCAAAAAGACACCCTCCAAATTAACATTTTGTTGGCCAATAAACATATTTACAAAATATTTCCATTTTGTGGTAACAAATATAAATATATATGTACACATATAGGTTAACTATGGGTTAATGATGGTTGAAAGAGGGCTTGCTATTTCTTTCTCAATAAGTAATAAAATAGATAATAGTCTACGAAGAACAAGTCTAGAAAATTTGTACCTTTAGATATATTTGTTCAAATTACAAAGAAGCTGAGGGAGATGACACTCCAAACACAGTAGTAGAATTAAATGCCTAAGTACTCAGTCTTTAGACTATACATAATTACAGTTAAGTTATGGTAGACTAACTGTGTAAGGACAAACTCTTAGAATGAGAAATTGGTTAATGTTTGCTAATAACTGCCAAATATAATTTAACTTTTATATTTAATTGTATTTCATTATATTATCAGTTACACATATGTAAATATATCTTTCTTTATGTGAAACCCTAATCACTCTGGAACTGGTTTTTAAGATTGTGGAATAGTAACTTTTACTTTTGGTGCTTCATTATTACAGAAGGGAAGAGAGAAGAAAAAAAAAACCTTTAATTGATTAAATCAGATTATTGTAAGCCTATCTGGGGGAAAGTTTAGTGAAGAAGGAAATTCAAAGTACTGTATCTTATTTATATTGGGTTCTATATTTTTTATGGGCTTCATTTTTCTAACTATAAATGATCTAGAACTAGTTATATTTTGAATACCAACATTTGAAATCAGATACAAAGGGAAATGGTTTGGTTTTTTGGTCAATAAAAAAAGTGAAGGAGAAAATAAAAATAAGTTTTAAGGCTCAATAGAAGAAAAAAAAAAAACAGAATGAAATCTAATTTATCCCCTCAATGGGAACTGATTGAGTAAACTATAAAAAAATTTTGTTTAAAAAAATCTAAGGGAAAACAAAAAGGCAAACAGAATGAGATCTTTGTTAGTGAGAATATTTATTCTAATCCAAATGGACTCAACTTTCATTTTAAATTTGTAAATGGTTTTAGAACTTATTTCCTCATAACATTCCTTTGTTCTCAAACCAAAATCAGAGTTAACATTTTATATAAAATGTTACAACTCTACAACATATTAAATATTGATATTTATTTATTATCTGCTCAACAAATACAAAAACAGAATAGCCTATTTATAAGGTAAATATTTATTGAAAATATTTACAGTAATGAAAAAACTGCTCTAGTGATTTTTTACAAATATTACCTCACTATAATATTCATTTTTTGAAATGAATTATCAGCTTATTTCATGTGCATGACAAAACAGAAAACAGCTATATCTTTTGTTTCATGACATTCCTAGTATGTGACAAATTGGTTCTAAATAAATGCCAAAAAAATTAAATTTCACTGCAATTTTCTCCCCATGCCATATTTTTTATACTGAACAATAAAACTATTTTTACCTGTATTAACAAGAGCACTGCTATTGTAGAGTGTACCAAGGTGAGGTCCAGAAAGAGATAGAAAGGTATGAAGTTTGTTGAGGTAATATTTAAACCTTGGCCTTGTAAGGACTGAACGGATTATTAAATTGCCCAACGAATGTCCAATAAAGCTTTAAGAGAAAAAGAAATGACATTTCTCCCATAGCATTAGTTTTGAAAACAAATATCAAGGTGATATCACTATACATAGATGTGAAATACTAAGAATTAAAAAATTCCTAATACATTTTAAAATGATGGTTCGATACTTTGAAATGAGATAACTTACATTTTGAAGGAAAACGTGACTGTAGTAGGAAGCTCCTATTATGTAATTTACATGCTTACCCTATGGCACAGGTGGCAAACACAAGGCCCACGGGCCGAATCCTGCCCTCCACCTTGTTTCTAACTGGTGACAGTGTGGAGCTCTCGCTTAACTGTTAAGGAGTAGTTATAGTTATATAACTACTAGTCCTAAAATTACATTTGGCCCTTTGAAGGCAACTGTAAGGCTGATGGGGCCCCTGATAAAAATGAGTTTGACACCCATGCTCTATGGAAACAAGATATTATATAGAAAATTTTATAGTTTGTAATTGCTTAGAAATACATACATTTTAAAAGAATGTGTTGACTAGATAGTAAATTTGCCTCCTTGGGCACACATACAATTACTTACTTAAATAATGATTTAAAACAAAAATAATGAATTTGTACCTATAAAGGATGACTTATAAGAAACTGTATACCTGTTTCTCTTATTCTCTAGTCCACACTTAACAGTGCGCAAGTTCTTTGACTAAGTACTTTCAAGGCACAAGAAAAACATGTACATTTTCCTACCGTAAGTCTAAGATCATACCAAAAGGAAAATAATTATAAAGTACTTCATCTTTATTAAAGAATATTTTAAATCAAAAGAGCCTGTTTCCTTAGCATTATTTTACAATAGATAATATATGAATCTCTGGGGACAATTAACAATGAAAGAAATGAAAGCTGTCTAAACACTGATTTACATAAATAACTAGTGAGAAGTTCAGGACAAACTCCCCTCCCAAACTGATATTCCTAAAGCTGTGGGGTGAGAGCTATGATGGTAAATAACAGTCTTTTAATCAATCAGATCAGGCTTTTGGATAACAGGCCATTATAACTGACAATCTACTCTGAAAGAGGGACTTCTGTGGATGAATGAAAAAATTAAAACATATTATTTTCTCATCATAAAATAAATGAATAAAAAATACAAGATCCCTGTAGAAAATTTAGTAAATAGAGTATTTTAATATCCATAAATAAAGAGCATTAGAACAAGAAAATAATTTCTCCTCCCCCAAACACACTTACCTCTCTTCCCATATTTTAACAGAAATGTTTGTGTTTTTTTTTAAAAGGACTTCAAATGGAAGCCCATTAATCTCTTTTCTTAGTCCCTACTGCATACTTCAAATTGGAAACAAACTCCACAAAAGCTTATAGTATACAGAGCCAGCTTCTTCCTCTAACCTAGTCGGGATATGAAGGTAATCAGTTTCTTCTTTTTGAGGAAGGAAGACTAGTTTTGACTTTTTATTTAATTCCTAATGGACTAGAAGAAACAAGTATTTTTTCTCCCATATATATCCACAATATCTAATGAAATAATGAGACATACTGGTTTGATCATCATCTCTTGCTTGTGGAAAACTAACCCACAAAGTAGAGTCATAAAATTTTGGAAATATTTCTATTGTTTTACGTGTGTGTGTGTGTGTGTGTGTGTGTATATATATATATATATATATATATATATATATATATATATCTCCCTAAAACCTTTCTTTTGGTAACAGCTTTTTCTGAGATATAATTCACATACCATATAATTCAGCCATTTAAAGTGTACAATTCAATGGTTTTGGGTGTATTCACAGAGTTGTGCAGCCATTACTTCAAGAAATTTTATAACATTTCACCACCTCAAAAAGTAACCATGTAACCTGTAGCTCTCACCTCCCTCTCTCCCATCTCCTCCAGCTCTAAGTAATCACTAACCTTCTCTATAAATTTGCTAATTTTGGACAATTCATATAAACAGAATCATATAAAATGTGGTCTTTCCTTAAAACCTTTTAATTTTTTCTTTTCTCTTTAAGTTGAGTGGTAATCTCCTATATTCAGAATAGGACAACAAAACTATCACAAATTCTGTTTAATTTTTCTGTAATTCATAGAGGTATAAAAATAGTGTAATATTATAGAAGTTACCTTATTTTTGAGACTGTTAGACTATATATCTGAATATATTGTATTATCTCATCCAGAAGGCGATCAGTCATGCTATCAAAATCAGCAAAAGTATCATTCTATACAAAAGCAAAACAGATACATCATATACTGTGTGTGTATAATCACATGAAAACTTGACTATAAACATTATTTTTAATGTAGCTACTGAAAATATGGTTAAGAACAGTTTTTTTAGGGCATTTGGTGAATATAGTATTAACTGTATTAAAATGAGAAAAAGTGAATTTCTAGGAGAAAAAAAGGTTCAATATTTTAAATAAGACTTCAGTTAGTTGTTTGGTTAACTGCTTAGCTCACTACCAGAATTTAACGTTATTTATAATAATTTAATTAATAAACATTTGCATAGAAATGTGAAATTCTAGAAAATCTGCATATGTGAAGAGCTCATAAATAGAACTGTAAAATATTTTTACTTACTGGGGATATGCATTAATGTTAAATTTTATAGAAATTATAAAAATTATTTCAAAAAAATTATTTCTACTATTAACAGGCATTTTGTAGTAAGCAAATATTTATGTAGAAACTAGCATAAAATTATTTACTTCCACTGAAAACATTGTGATATTGTACCTGATTTCTCTCAGACATAAGAAAATCAATTCTTCCGCCAGGCAATCCAAGTTCAATGTAAGTTTTTACTAATCGCAAATCTGCACTGTTACCTAGAAAATAAAAATTTAAAAATGTCTGAAAGAGAAGATAAAGTAAAAGGTATGATCATGCCAGTTGTGAATAGATAGTGCACTGCAAAACACAGTTGTCAATTTTTATTTCAAAGCTCATTTCCATTAGCCAGACAATACCTTTCAACAGTCGTTCTTTAGGTTCTGGTCACACCGATGTTTTTCACTTTCCTACCTAACAGTGTATTACTCTGTGTAGTGCTCTGTCAGCACCCACTTGTGACTGCTGGCTATAGTAACTGTGAAGGACTGACTGAAGTACTCCTTACCATCACTATTCTAAACTAGATGATCACAAATCTTGAATGCATTTTAAGTTTGGACTTAATCTGTTGGCTTTCACTTGGTGGTACTGGTATGGATGAATAGAAATAAAAATCCATTTAAATAATCTAGGCTAGTTTATTTTAACTAACTTAAAAGATATCTAGAAATAGAAAATACTTATTACAGATATTATATAAATATTAAGATTTTTACAATGTAGACAATATATAAATATAAAAATTATCTTTAAAAATTAGTAGCTGTTTAGCTAATTCCTTTGGTTTACTTAGGAATAAACAAGTCATTATAAATTGCTGAACTTTTACCCTTCATATATATATATGGATATATATATATAATCTTTTAGGTATTTCATGCACTGACAGAGATAACTTTCATTCCTGATTTCAAAAGGAACACCTCTAGTGTTTCACTACTAAGTATGTTTCCCAAAATATAAATGTTCAACCACATTAATGATCTAGGGCTAGTTTGGTCCTTAGTAGTCATAATTGGGAATGGACAATCAATTTTACCAATAGTTCCTTGATTTGCTGATATAGTATATTTTACTAATAAATTTCTTTATATATACTTGTATTTGCATTCTGGGAATTAAATCCTATTTGCTAGAGGTTATTTTGGACATTTAAAAAATTCATTAATTACTTTTCTGTGATACTGCTACAATTTTATTAAGTATGCAGATTGGCCTACTCTTTTGGGGGGTTATGGGTGTGATGTCTTTTTTCAGATTTGGCAACAAGGTTAGGCTAACTTTAAGAAACAAAATAAGCTGCATTCCATAATTTTTTTCAATTATTCTGCAACAAATTTATATAACATAGAGACAACACTGCTTTCAAAATTGCAAAGAAGAATTTGCCAGAGATTCTATTGGACCATGACATTTTCCTTGGAGGGTAATTCTTTGAAAATTTCATTACTAGGATGGAAGAGGTTAGTATTGGAGCTATTTCATTTCTTGAGAGAGGTTTCTGTCTTTTTTTTTTGAGAAAACCTCCAAATTCATGAGAATTTACTATTTCAGACCTATTTAGTATTTTTATAATCTATAAAATCTTTTGTCAATTTGTTCTCACAGAATAACATGATAGCAATACTCAGCTAGTCTAGAGATATTTGGCATCTTCTAATATAATTCCTAAACAAGAAAAAGTCTGTTGAGTAATCAAAATAGCTATCACAACACCATAGCACCAAAGTCAGGTTATTCAGAAGGTTAATTTAATGTCTAATTAATTAGTGAACCTTTAATTTTAATTTTAAGGTATTGACTTTTCTAGCCCTGGGTACCTAGAAGATTTAAAGCATCAAACTAAGCACAAACTAGGAAGACTATCAAAGGGAGACAAAATGATTGCCATGAGGTAACTAACAGCTGGAAAGAAAAAAACACAGTAAGAGTGCACTGACTGGTGTAGCTCAGTGGACTGAGTGCTGGCCTACGAACCACAGGGTCACAAATTCAATTCCCAGTCAGGGCAGGTGCCTGGGTTTCGGGCCAGATCCCCAGTTGGGGGTACGTGAGAGACAATCACATGCTGATGTTTCTCTCCCTTTTTCCCCCTCTAAATAAATAAATAAATAAACAAACAAACAAACAAAATCTAAAAAAAAAAAAAAAAACCACAGTAAGAGAGAAAACAGAAAAATCCAAAGTTAAAATAAATAAAATATTCGCACATGGATGTCAGTTTTACATAAAATTTACTTAAAAAGAAATGTAATATTACACTTAGCACAATTAAGCATATTCCTGCTTCGGAATGTATTTAAGATTCAATTAATTTATGCAATTTTTTTTTTAAGATTTTATTTATTTATCTTCAGAGGGGAAGGGAAGGAGAGAGGGAGAGAAATATCAATGTATGGTTGCTTCCTATGCATTCCCTGCTGGGAACTGGCCTGCAACCCAGGCATGTGCCCTGACTGGGAATCGAACCGTGATCTCTTGGTTCACAGGCCTGCGCTCAATCCACTAAGCTACACCAGGCAGGGCTAATTTATGCAATTTAAAAGTCTTTTTTTTAGTCCAAAGATTAAATAAAATGAAATGAGACCTATTAGGAAAAGAAAACATAATTGAATTGCTATGGATTACATCAATAGATGTTTCATACCATCTAAACCATGTACACAGACGATAAGATGTACTCCATTTTCAGAATCATCTTCTTCTTCCATGCTAAAATAGGGGGCTGAGGATGCCAGGAGAGGAACATCACTGTACATGAACCCAGGGAGTTTAAGTTGTTTTAATTCTTCTTTTGCCTGAAGGAAGCTGAAGCAAATATTACATTCAGTTTTTAGAACCAAAAAGACAATCTGCTGAATTTATGGAATTGCAGAAAAGAGGAAACCCAGAAATTACTTGTTTTTTTAAAATACTCAAAATATGTGGGATCATTTAAATTACTCTAAGAAACCAGAGTAATTTTCTTTACTATTTTTAGTACATATTCCGATCAAATATAACTACTATTTTAAATCTAAAATTACTTAAAATATTCTTCTAAACTTGAAATTAAGAAAATAGGAGGAGTGGAATTAATGCTTTTTACAAAATTTTATATTGAATGCATAGAAAAGCTGGAAGGAGTATTGGAAAGATGATGATCTGATGCTTCATCTGTAATTAAATCCTGTCCTCTTTACTCCTTTTTAATCTTACATTAAAATAAGGGAAAGAGCTGTTTACAAAGTGAAACAGTGAGAATGGTAGTTACAGTATTTAGTAGATTAGGTTATTTGTATTTTTCTCTAAAAATAGCAATAAGGAGCAGAACCAATAAGGAGCAGACAGGGATGTGACTAAATATAATTGATAACATATTCATCTGGAATGAGTGATGAACTTGGGGATTGCAAGCATCGAAAGTTATTTTTAACACTGTATCATTTGGATTGATAAAAGTAAAACAAAAAAACTGATGAACACTAAACAGAGCAGAATATCCTAGGTGAAGACATATAGACAATTTTTTTTCATTAATGACTCAGGAACAGTAATTGTCTAATAGGCTGTTATCAGCTATCTGCTTTCACTAGCTTTAGGCACTATGGATTTTAATTATGTGTATAATCAGAATAATTTGGGAATTTTAAAAATTTACTGAAGACATGCCAAGAACTTTGACTTCAGGGATTATAACTCTATCCAGAACAAAGAAGTAGAATATTTTGAATACAAATACCAGGCTAGTAAACCTATGTCATCGTCAAAATCTTCTGCATTTTTTTTACTGTCCATGAAATCTCAATTCTGGAAACCACTGACTTAGCTGAGGCAATCTGGGTCTGGTAAGTTTAAAAAGTTTCTTCTAACCTCTTATTCATTATCTAATATTGTTTTTATTTGCTGGATGTACTTATAAAACCTAACTTTTATCTGGGAATTAGTGCAGATGAATAGGTATTTAAAAAAAAGATTTTAACTAATTATTCCATACTTTTAACATAAAACTACCAATGGAAAATTTATATCAGGAATGTCTAGCCTATAGAACAGGACAATCATATAGGGAACTACAGGTCTGTCAAATTGTGTAATGATGTTCACTAAAACTGAATAATGAGATAATTAATCAAAGAACTACTTTTTGTATTATAGAAACCAGAGAAATATATATATATTTATAGCATAAATATAACATATAATATAAAAAATGTTTCTCTCTATATATTTTGTAGTATGTGTTTTTGTGCTCCATTACTTACGCTTGTATTTGAGGTTTTGGTGAATTTTCATACCAGGAAACTGATGAAGTGAAGTTGTAAGAAGTGCTGCTTGGCTGCTTTGTAATGGCATCAAATTTACTTTTAGAATACTTAACACTACAAGGAGACTCTTGTGGTGCAGATGGGAAGGACAGACAACCAGAAGTACAGACAGCAGGCATATTAATACCATCCCTCAGAAATTCACTGTTTAATTTTTCAGATTTTATAAGTCTTTCTTCTTCTAGTGCATCTCTGTTTGTGTAGTAAGCATTTACTGTTCCATCCAAAGCTGAATAATCTGTTTCTTCATAATACCCATTTTGAACCATCTGTTGATCCTGCTCTTCCTCCTCATCCTTTTTACCCTGTTCCTGCTGAAGATTACTAATTCCTTTTTCAAGAGTTTCCTTCTGAGGGCTAACTGAATTGTCACAGCTAAGAGCACATGTGTCAGAAATATCCGTACTGCTTTGAGAGCCAAAATAATCTTCCACAAGCCCTTGTTTTACCATATCAGGACTGGTTGAAAAAGGGTCACTTGTACCCAGATGAGCTTCACTTTTAACTGTAGGGGCTTCTGAATTTATTTGTTTGAGATCTAATGCATCACTATTTTTTCTTTTCACAGTTCTATCTTCACTAACTTCTGTATTAGTATAAGTGGAACCTGAAACAATACAAGGGGCATCTAAACAAACCAGATTTGAATTTAATGTAACTGCTGTCCCTGCAGAGTTATTAGATTTATCAGGACTCTGGGAGTCTTTACACACAGTGTCCAAGTTAGGTTTGGAGCTGCAACTACTTTTCACATCACTGCAAGTATCTTCATCTGAAAAAACAATTTGTAAAGGGTCTTTAGTGCTTGAATTTAAGAAATTTATTGCTATAGTTTCACTGTCCAAATGCCCTGAAAATATGACACTCTGCTGTTGTAAAACAATACTTGACTTTTTACTGGCATCACATTTTGGCAAATCAATTGTTCCTAGATTTAATACAGTTTTGCTATCACTTAAATGGCATTCAGATACAACAGATTTCTTAGAATTTTCATCAGGTGACAATTCGTCATCAGAAGGTAGAGAGTTTATGGATGTCAAAGATGACTGTATTTCACTTAAAGCACTTGTACTTTCAGTACAATGACTTCCTAATGAAAATTTTATATTATAGTCAGGTTTCATCAAAAGCTGAGGGAATAATCTTTCATTACTGTAAGGACCCTGCCCTTGCACAATTTCAAATACTACATCAGGGTTTGGATGTGTTGCAAAAGAACTTGGTTCACTTTCAACACCTGAATCTGAAAATCTAGATGAGGCATATGTAGCATTAATATCTGGTAACTTAATTGTATCTCCACTTACTACAACATGATATTCTTTTGTATAAGAAGCAGGTTGGTTACTTCTTAACTTAGCTAATGATTCTCCAACAGAATGACAGTTTGCTTCCTGAAAAGCTTCCTTTTCAAGTGTTATGTCTTTAGATTTGGATTTACAGTTAGATTCTAAGTACTCAGAGTTAGGTAGCTGTAAACTATCCACAAGTATTTCATCTTGCTGAAGCTCTGTCCAAGGTCCTATTTTAACAGTTTTATCTCCACTGAAACAATCTTTATTGCAGGGATTTACGTTAATTGTTCTAACTCCTGAAGATGGAATTGCTTGATGATCATGACAATCATCTGATGAACTTCTGGTTGCCACATTGAATTCCACTGGTGTAATTTCATTATCGTCCTGGGAGATATCAAGTTTACCTGAAATGGACAAATTTGCACAAAGATTTAGGCGGCCAGAGTTCAAAGGATCAAAAAGGTCTGGTTGCATGTTTTCAATATCTGGAGACTTTCGTTCAGTTCTATTTGTTGGCAAATAGCTAGCTTCATTTTCACTTGTCTGTCTGATGTAGGTCTTTAGGTCAAAATTATATCCACATACTGTGGGATCCAGACCTTCCTTCTGACTATGTGAAGGACTGCCTTCAAAGCATGTAAACAGATCACTTGATGCTGTACTTTTCAAACATTTGTAGCCTACTAAAACCACAGAATCCTTAGAGTTCTGTTTGATTATTTTTTTTGTATTTTCAGGTTTCATTGTTTTCATGAGCTTAGTGACCTTAACCTTGCATTTATTTGATTCTTCATTCTTTCCTTTTAGAGATTTTGTTAGCTGCTTTTCACCTTCTGTATAGCAAAAATTGGAGGCACCAGCAGGTCTGACTTTCACCTCTGGGCTAGAAGGTCCAGTTATGGATCTTTCTTCAGTGTCATATTTATCCATTCTAGTGGACTCTGATCTCTGAAGATTCTGAACTCCCATCCAGGGTGCATCTAAGTCTTTTATCCAAAGAAAAAAAGATTCAGGTTTAAAACAAGGTGTGAGAACTCATATGATTAAGACTACTTTTTCTGACTATAACTTTCTAATATCCTCAAAAATAAATAAAACTGGAGGGGAAAGGAAATAGACCTACATTGGGGAATGGTTTTATACATATTAGGAAGAATATACTGAAAATGACACAAGAGCTTATATATTTTAGTTAGATTATACTTACCTTCATTAACTGAATCTAAATACCTATCTTCAAAGATTATAGGTAATGAATTGAGATCTCCATCTAATTCACTACATTCAATAGGTAGGGGTGGAAGAGAACTGCAGAAGGAAGTATTTTTGATAGCGGTGCACATCTGTAGATGACTCTGAGCACTGAAAAATATTTCTTAAGTCAGACTGTAATTTAAAAAAATTACACCTAATTCCACTTAACAGATTCTATACCCATTCCCCTTCCCCTCACCATTCCTGTGCCCCTTCCTCAAGATATAACCTCCTTATGAAAGAGCTCATTGTTCAGAGAGAAAAACTGGTAAAATTAAAATTATGGTCTGTTGAAAAATTATCTAATTTCTATTGTATTCACCTATACTTTTAAATATTATTTCAAAGTGACTTACCTATACTTAATGTCTGAACTTCCTAATTTGTTGAGAATATCATATAGGAGAAAACTCAAATGCCTACTGATGTTTTGATGGTAGTGAAAAAATACATTTCATTGCTACTGCTGTACTTACACATATTGATGAATACAATTAACAGCTGTTTAAAACAAGAGGTATAACTTTCTAGTACAAAACAAGTTTTTTAAAAAACATTTTCTCACGAAAAATTTTAAACAAATCATAGTAAACAGAATATTATAATAAACCCAATCACTCAGCTTCAACAATTTACATTGTGTCCTTCTTGTTTTACCTACACCCCTACCCACTACTTATCCTCACACTCTATTACTATTTATAGTTAATTTTTTAGGTAAATTCACATGATTAAAATATACAAATCTTAGCCATTTGACAAATGGACACCTAATACAGGCTATTTACATTTACCCAGAGAGTACTCTCATGTTTTTCCAGTCAAACTCCCAGTCCAAGTCAACAATAAGACAACCAGTGTTCTTTTTTCACCTTAGTTTTGCATGTTCCAGAACTTCATATAAATAGAATCATATAGTATCTACTCTTTTAGGTTTAGCTTCTTTTGCTCAGTACAATGTCCTTAAAGTACTCTTTAAAGCCAAAGTAAACCAATCGAAATATACTTGGTAGCAGATACAACAGAACACAGTGCCAGTCAGACTACTTAGGAAAATCTCTAGTATATAGTAATGAATGTAAGAGATTCTGACCTGTGGAAATAAAGATATATAACAAGATGGCCAAATATAAGACTGCAGCTAGAGCTGTATGGGACTACAAGCATTACAGTATTGTAGATCTGATTATATGGGGAGGGGATATAGTGCAATACACATCTTTATATAAGGTATGGGTTTTCCATAAAAGTAATTCATAAGATTAAGTCTAATCTGATTAAACAGGGTATATCTGAAGAAATTCTCCTAATTTCTTCATTTTGAATATTGTGCATACTATCACTGATAAATCTTGAAATAGATATCAAATATAAAAAGAAATAAAATCATTTTAATTTTGGATTTATGCTACTCACTGAAGTTCCTGGTATGCAATGATAGCTTCTCTTGGATGTTCAAAACAAAAGAATGCCTCAGAAAATCTGCGTACCTAAAAAATTCCAAAAGGCAATATGAATAAAATGGTACATTTAAAAAAATCCATCAGCCATGAAATGATAGGGAAAGAAAACCCTTCATTAGGCCTTCCATAACCATGCCTGTGAGAATTAATCTCCCTCCTCAGTGTTTTTAAAGCACTGTATTTTGGTACTGCATGAAATAAAAGAAACAACAATGTAAAATGAGAAATTTGGGTTTACATTACAGATCTACCATTTACTTTCCTTGAAGACAAGGATCAATTTATCTTATTCACCACTACATCCCCAGACTCACAAATAGTACCCAGTACATGGAGAAAAAATGACAGAATCAGATAGCATTTCCACCATGCTATGTGCCAGGTATTCAAGCAAATGCCAGCTGGAATGGCTCACTGACTGACTGGTATTGTGACTTTGGGCATTTTACCTGAGCCTTGGATGACTCATTTTCAAATTCTGCTTAATACTTGTTCTATATATGAGGTTATTTTGAAGAATAAATAAGATAAAACAAACTATTTGATAGCAGTTTTTAATCTGGAAAGTGTGCATATATATATATGTAAGCTATTATAATTGCCATTATATCATTCACAACTTTTTTCCTTAAAATAAGTGCTTATGTGAATTGTTTCCTAATGTGTAATGTTCCTTAGAGTAGAAACTACATTTTAATGATTTTTGTTACCTGCCAAAATATATATATCTTGGTATATTATAGAAGCAAGTACTTGGTAAGTACTGGTTGACTCTAATTAAATATTTATTTCATCACGTTTGTATTTTGAACCTTTCATTTCTAATAATGCAAAACAAGGATCTATCAGCTGTTGGAGCAATATGAAGCAATAGTTAGAAGATGGAAAAATGTTTTGCTTGGAGGGTACTGGAAGGAGATACTACTTTACATCTCAAAATTATACTACATCTAATTTTCTTTTCTAAAGAAAAATATAATTTAGGCTTCTTTGGTTTTTAATATACAATAAATTGGTGATATATTTTACTGGTTATCAACGTGTGGCTAGTTGAATTTCTGACTTATTAAACTTGTTTCCCTAAGCTGGTGAGACTGGGTTTTCAGAGAAACAAGACAATGAAGGAAGTAGGGACAGGAAGGTATGAGGCATCTACGAAGATGCAAGATGTGTCTTTACTTTCAAATGTCGTCCAACTGCCTCTTTTTGCTAACACAAAGGTGAAGATGAAAAATACCTGTCTGCCCGTCTATCTATTACAGATGTTTTCCTTGAGGGCTGTAATATATGAACAAATGCAGCCCAAAGTCATCTGGATTTGTACAATTGCAGCTGGGCCTGCAAAACTGGCTAGTTGCTTTTCCTTCTCTCTCTGCTTTTCCTGATTCCTACAAGAACCATTCATTTCTTGACAGCACTCTACCTACCAGGTTCTGTGCTAAATATGCACTTTATTTCCATTCTTTCATTTAAAGCATATAAAAACCATGAGTGAGAAAATGAGCACCAAGAGATTAAGTACCTGGCCAACAGATATCATACCTAGCAAGTGATAAACATGGGATTCAAATAAAAATTTGAGAAATTCCAAATCTTGTGCTCCAAACCGCTTATCTCTTTCCTTTCATATTAAGAATCCCTTTTTACCAGAAACTCTTTCCTTTCCTCTATGCACCCACGCAAAGTTTTCTTTCTAAATTCTCCTGCCACAATTTTCATACTGTGTAATGAATAAGCCTATTAACTGTATTGTGTGGGCATAAAGTATGCCTGCTATCCAATGGCAGCACAGCTCAATTTGGGGCAAAAGACATACATGGAAACAATGTTAAATTTACAAATTCAAACTTAAGACATGAGTAATATATATTATGACAAATTAGTGTGCTATTAACATGTAGCAGTGATTTCCGACCAGGTGCCACAAGAACTTTTAAAACATGCAATACCTGACTATTTTGTCAGGGGCACTAACCTCTTCTCCCTTAGACTGTCAAATAAAAATAATGACAATGCCAACACAACAACAGCCATCCAATGTGAATGAATCAAAATTATTCCTATTTTTTGTCAGACCAACAAAAAATCTATTTTCTGGTGTGCTGAAGATTTTTAGTAATTAGTTTATGTGTGCCATGAAATGGAAAAGGTTGAGAGCAGCTGACATAAAGATATATAAAAGATCAATGAAATGGAAAATAAAAACATGTCTGCAAAAAAGATTTATAGAAGAATATTTATATTATCTTTATTCATAATAGCCAAAACTGAAAACAAATCATCATCAACAGGAGGAAAAAGAAAAGAACTCTGGTATATTATACACTGGAATACTACTCAGGGAGAAGAAAATTACTGATTAACTACATGGGGGAATCTAAAAAAATTATGTTCAGTGAAACAAGTTAGACACAGAGAGATAACATATTATATTACTATGTCTATTTTTATGGACATTAAGAATAGATAAAATTAAATATTATTGATAGAAACCAGGACAAAGATTGCTTATGGGGTGTGGAAATTGACAGAAAAGAAGTACAGATAATTTTCTGAAGTAACGGAAATGTCCTATATATTGACTGGGGTGTTAGTGACATTGGTGAACAGACTATCAAAACTCATTTGACTGTACACTTAAAATTTGTGCATTTTACTGTATTTAAACTGTACCTCAGTAAAATAAAATTATACCTTCACTACATGAAGATAAATACATATATTCTAACCCGGTAGGTTGGCACAATAACATCCATGTTCTATTCCTGTTATGTCCTTGCCCATCTCCTGACTATGTAGTTTCTAAGATCTATTGTGTTTCACTGACAATGGGAGGTGGTATACTTGCCTATCTCACTTTGATCAAGTTAAAAAATTAATTGCTGCCCTAGCCAGGTAGCTCAGTTGGTTGGAGCATCAACCTATACACCAAAGGGTGGCAGGTTCAACCACCCCCCACTGGGGTGCATGTGGGAGGCAACCCATTGTTGTTTCTCTTGAAACCTTGTTCTTTCTCTCCCTAAGCTTATCCTTGGTTGAGTAATTAAAAAAAAAATGAACTGTTAAGTTTCCCAGATCATATAATCTTAATTCTGTAGGATTTTACTTATTTTTTCATTAAGAAATGGTTTTTAAAAAATATATTTTATTGATTATGTTATTACAGTTGTCCTATTATCCCCCTTCATTCCCCTCCACCCTGAACACCCTCTCCCACCCACATCCCCCCCTTTAGTTCATGTCCATGTGTCATAAGTTCTTTAGCTTCTACATTTCCCCTCCCCCTATTTTCTACCTACCATCCATGCTACTTATTCTTCACACCGTTACCCCCTCTCTCCTCCTCCCACTCCCCTATTGCTAACCCTCCATGTGTTCTCCATTTCTGTGATTCTGTTCCTGTTCTAGTTGTTTGCTTAGTTTCTCCTTGTTTTTGTTTCAGGTGTGGTTGTTAATAATTGTGAATTTGCTGTCATTTTACTGTACATGTTTTTTATCTTCTTTTTCTTAGATAAGTCTCTTCAACATTTCATACAATAAGGGGTTAGTGATGATGAACTCCTTTAACTTGACCTTATCTGAGAAGCACTTTATCTGCCCTTCCATTCTAAATAAAAGCTTTGCTGGATAGAGCAATCTGGGATGTAGGTCCTCGTCTTTCATGACTTGGAATACTTCTTTCCAGCCCCTTCTTGCCTGTAAGGTCTCCTTTGA
>CM052541.1:122715464-122736896 GCA_028533065.1 Trachops cirrhosus | reverse complement strand
CCTCATTTTTTTGAATTCTTATTTCTTCATTCTTTTCTGGTTGTATATTTTTTTTCTTCCTTCTGGTCCACTCCAATGATGTGAGACCCATCTTTCATTCCATCACTATTGGTTCCCTGTGCATTTTTCTTCATTAAACTTATTGTAGCCTGCATTTCTTCATCTAATTTGTGACCAAAATCAACCAATTCTGTGAGTATCCTGATCAGCAGTGCTTTGAACTGTGCATCTGATAGGTTGGCTATCTCTTGGTCGCTTAAAAGGATGGGTTCTGGGGCTTTCAATTCTTCTTCTGTTTGAGCCATCTTTTTGCTGGTTTTTTTTCTCTTTTTTGGTCTTGAGGAGCACCTGTAGTGAGGGGCAGGGCCTTAGGAGTTCACCAGGGCGGGGCAACTCAGGTTGCTGGGTTGTGACCCAGTATGTGGGGGCAGGGTCCGAGAAGGAACAATTGCGCTTGCTCTGCTCTCTGTAGGACCTCAGACCCCTCTGCCACCCTCCGCAAGACAATTGGGCCCTCTGGCACCAACTCCGGCGTGGGTGGAACTGTGCACCCAGCGGGACTGTCCTTTTCAGTCAGTGACCCAAGCTCTATCTCCCGGGGCTGGGAGCCTGAGTTGCGTGCAGTGCCTTGCTTCACAATGGCCACCTCGCTGGGTCTGCCGGTTGCCACCTCCTGGCCAGGGCCCACCAGCCACCGCTGCTTGTGCACCCAGGGTCTGCCTGCTGTGGCCTTGCGCGCCGCCCCAGTTGCTCAGGTCTCTGCTCCAGGTCCCTCGCCAGGCCCGATTCCGCCCCTCCTACCAGTATGGATGAACGTGTCTATTTTTAAATCCTTGGGTGTCTGACTTCCATACACTTCAATTTTCTGTCAGTTCTGGTTGTTATTTTGTTTCTATATTGTTGTTGTCCCTATCTTGGTTGTGCGAGGAGGCACAGTGCGTCTACCTATGCCTCCATCTTGGCCGAAAGTAGTGTAGGATTTTATTTTTCAAGATTAAGTTCAACTATGAACATCATCCTCACTTAGTCCAAGAGTTTTGAGATATAGCCATTTTCTAATCTCTGTATAACACTTACAGAGATTTTATCCCAAGTCAATAGTATAACACTAAACTTCTTTTCATTAGTTTGGCAAGAGTATATTTGTGATCACCGTTACATATTATTTTGGTTTTTAGAGAATCTTCACAAAATTTGTTTACACTGATATTCAACATTTCACCAGTGCAAAGTCCAATTCCCAGGGATAATGACTAAATGTATGTACATACCTTTGACTACCTTTTTTCTCTGATTTTGTCAGGTGATTTCTAAAAGCTTCTGAAACACTATCACTGACTGAGGAATTTCATGCTAACACGTCTTCTCTAAGTATTTTTCATACAGTGATAAAAACTTTAGTGATTCCATTCCCTAAGCATTTTGCTTTGGTATGCTCTTCAAAGTCACTTACTTAAGTGGACTGTTTCTTTCATTTGTCATCATGTTTCACACTACCCTAAATTTTTACTTTATTTCCTATTACCTTGGAGACAATATACTTTTGCCTTTTTTGTTCAAAATAGAAAGAACTCTCAATAACTTAAACAGGAAGTAACTTCATCATATTTTATTGCAAGATAATTTTTTACTGCCACATTTCACTTAGCATAATGTTCTCCAGGTCCACTGTGTGCATGTACCACTGCCTTTTTACCCACTCATCTATAGATGGGCACTTGGCCTGCTTTCAGATCTTGGCTATTGTAAAGAATGCTGCAACGAACATAGGGTGCACATATACTTTCAAATTAGTGTTTTGGGTTTCTTTGAATATATTCCCAAAAGTGGAATCACTGGGTCATAAGGCAGTTCCATTTTAAATCTTTTGAGATTTAAACTCTATACTGCTTTTCACAGTGGTTGCAACAATCTGCATTCCCACCAACAATGCAAGAGAGTTCCCTTTTCTCCACATCCCTGCCAAAACTTGTTGATTTTCTGATAGCCATTCTGACAAGTATGAAGTGATATCTCATTGTGGTTTTCATATACATTCCTCTGATTATAGATGAGCATCTTTTCATATGTCTATTGGCCATTGGTATGTCCTCCTTGGAGAAGTGTCCATTCAGGTCCTTTGCCCAGTTTCTGAGTTGTTTGTTTTGTTGTTGTTGAGTTGTGTAAGTTCTTTATAAATTTTGGAAATTAACCCCATATCAGATGTATCAGTGGCGACTATTTTATAAAATACCCTTTCTGTATGTATTGATATGATCATGTGATTTTTATCCTTCATTTTGCTGATTCACTAATATTGTATGAACCTTGAATACCCAGAACAAATACCACTTGATCATGTTGTATGATCTTTTTAATGTATTACTGGATTTGGTTCACTAATATTTTGTTGAGGATTTTAGCAGCAAGATAATTTTCAAGGGACAAGAAAACTCACCTTATATAGGTATATGTGCCAATACTGATTAAGGACACAAAATGTATTCTTTCATTTTTTTTTCACCAGTTAATTTGCTAAACAGTAGAAGTAGATATTAGATTTTATGTCTGGTTTCCAAAACACACTATCAATTATAATTCAGGAAGCTTGTATAGGAGTTCATAAAATTTAGATCTCTTGAATGAAAAGTTTCTGTGCTAAGTCTCTGCGGACTACAAATTTTTTAAAAATAAAATATATACTGATATCAGACATGACAGCCTACTGTAAAATAAATATATGCATTGAATAAATATAGATTTAAAAAGCTTTTTCTCCTCCTCGCCATGTGGATTTTCCCAAACATGTAATAAATTAACGATTCCAAGAAAACTGTGTTCAGTAGTAGCCATAAATACAATACCTTCTCTCAATTAAAAAGAGTTATGTTTCATTGTTTAAAAACTTTACCAAAAGTAACTGTTGAATATATTTGTCTTAATTTATAGGACCCTTTTACTGGAAAAAAAAAAAGAATTTAAAACTTTTCTTCCTGAACTCATGTCCTATGCCTCAAAGGACACTATGAAGAGTAAAAGGATAACCCATAAAAATACAGGGTCCAGCAGAAGTAATGCCAGCTTGAGTATGGTTGGTAGGGTAATAATCTGGGTATAATCATTTAGTTTTAATTTCAACATTTCACCTAAAATGTCATGTTGTGCTTGACTGTAATATTGTTATGTTACAGAATTACACTTATGATTTTGTAATAAAAAGGGTTGTTATTTGTGCCAGACAGTATAGATATATTTTTCAAATACTTCTTCTGCATCTATTGAGATGAGCAAATGATTTTTATTTTTCATTTGATTAATGTGGTGTGTCAATGTGTCACATTTATTGATTTACAGATACTGAATCATCCTTGCATCCCAGTGATAAATACTATGCAATCATGGAATCTGTACCTTCTAATTTGCTGGATTTGGTTTGCTAATACTGTGTTAAGAATTTTTGTATCTTTACTGATGAGGAATAGTGGTCTGTAGTTTCCTTGTTGTGGCTTTGGTATGAGGGGAATGCTGGACTTGTACTGACTTTGGGAGTGTTCAAATTTTTCATTTCTTCATGATTCAGTGTTTGTACTTTATTTCTAGGAATTTATCGATTTCTGATTCTTGATATGAAATAATATAATTGAACCAATATTGAGTTAGTTCATTAAATTTTTCTTTCCAAGAAAAGATTTACATTTCCTATTTTTAGTCCAACTCATTCCTTCACTATTTGCTTTTAACTCGACAAGGACAGATTCCACGTTATAGGTTCACTTCTGTGACTTGTGCAATCTTGCGGCTTCTAAATACATTATCAGACAGTCTGTAGACTTTATTATAGCCAAATCTGTCCCTGTATAAACAGTGAATGACCCTTAAGACTGCTTTGATTGTATAGCCTTAGCAATCTACTCTTGGAATACAGATATTCCATGTGAGCAAAATTCTTGCTGAATTACACAAATGGGAATCCAAGGACAAAATATGTCACCATTTCTACAGGTTTTGTGATACACAGCAGAGCAGAGCAGGGCAAGCTTATTATCCCTGGTTAAGTAACATTAGGGCATTTTCTCAATGAGTCTTAATTACCTCTCCTTGATTCCTTTAGGAGTTAAATAGGCCCTATTTTAGTATCTGGAATAGGGTGATAAAGGGAAGCCATAGGTAAAATTTCATAGTTTATCTTTGGCATTTTAGTTTCCAATGCTAATTTTTGTCTTGGTCTCCTTTCTTTCTCCTTTTTTTCAAAGTTGTATTTACCAGCTACTTTCTGACTATTGAATATACCTTCTTGTTCCTGTTCCACCCAGAACACCCAAGCTCCATAAAACATAATGCTATAAAATTGCCTCTGATCCTTGATATCATTCTCTACTCTACTTTGAGAGGTAAAATATCAAGTAGTGAAGGACACAAACTATTGAGCCATACTGGCTGGGTCTGAACCCTGTCTCTGCCACTGACTATCTGGTAAAAGCAAATAAGAACAAACTCAATCATTTTGGGAGATTTTAACACATTTTTTCTTGATCATTGATAACTCATTAAAAATATGAAAAATGTAAACAAAATGATTTTAAACTTAACCTAGCAACCTGAAGAATATACATCCTGGCAATAAAAAAAACCAAGTCTCAAAGAATATTAAAGATCTGAAATCACACAGACTAGGTCCTAATCACAATGAAGGTAAATGAAAGTAGATACCAATACAAAAAGATAACTAGGAAATTCATATTATGTAGAAATAAAGAAACATAATTCTGGATATAAAAAGTTTGTGGTTAGCAAGAGATAAAGGTATGCTCAGGTTATCTCAGGCTGTGTGGAATTTTTAGAAGATATACAGCAAAGCCACCTGGGGAACTGATTCTGTATCCAAACAGCTAGTTTTTCTGATATTAGAGTGCTGTTCATTGCCATTTAGGAAATAACAAAATAGATTAATATCCTAATATCACTCTAGTAGCTGTTGTTTCAAAAGCAAGCATTTGTTGTTCCCTTTTCTGGCCATTCTTCCATTCTCATGTTCCTCTCTATCTCTGACTCTCTCTACTTTGCTTTTAACCCTTTTTACTTTCATCCCTACTTTATGATAGATAATTGGTTTATTCATGGTTTCTGTTGTCTCATGGCTTTTCCCTATAACCTCTGTTGGTTTCTGCCACTGCTTACCTGTCTCTTCTTGTGTGTTTCATGTTTCAATTACTCAAGAGAATCAAACAATAACACAATAATAAATAGTTCCTTTTCTGATTTATCAACATGAGGTATATATAAGGCTTTTCACTCATAAGAAATTTCTGAAGGTAAATGATAATACTCATTAAAATGTTTTAACATCACTTAACTTACCCTGAAAGTATGGTTCTCTTGTGCTAGTAATAGTCTTAGTTCTTCATGTAGTGTTATAACTTCCAGAAATTGTCCCCATAAAGCCATTAGAAGTGAGCAAAGCTGTGCAAGATTCATATTTATAAGTTCTGCCAGTTCATCAGGATTTTCTATTTTCTGAAATGACAAGATAAAAATCCTTCACTACTCTCTGAGACTTACTATAACACATCTCAATATAATACATTGTTGAGAACTATCAACACAAAGGCAAATTTTTAGTTTTAAAAAGAAATGTGTGTGGGTGTGTAGAAAGAGAACAAAAGACCAATAGCTTTTTTTAATTTGACATTCTATAGAAATATTCTATATTCTATAGCAATTTTCAACAACTTAACTATTATTTCAAAATCTGAGGGACTTTGTAACTATAATACTGTCAGACAAAGTCCAAAATTACAAATCAGGGTTCTATATAGCATGGTCAACTTCAAACATGAAAATACGGGGAATTTTAAACACAACACACAAATCATGCACACAGTTATAAAATTTTTGAAACATAATAAAATCTTAAGATTTTTTTCCCCTCCAATAGGCAATGTAAATAAGTACTTAAAAGACCTTTAGCTCCCCATAAAAGACTCAGGTACTTTCTATGGTACTGCTTTTCAGTCACTCCTATGTTCCTATGTTTTATTTTGTCTGTGACGTTTTTGTTTTAATCACCCGAGGACATTTTTTTTCATTGCTTCTTAGAAAATGAGGAAGGGAGAGAGAAACATCGATGTCAGAGAAGATTGGCTGGTTGCCTCTCATATGTGCTTGCACTAAGGACTGAACCAGCAACCCAGGTTATGTGTCCTGACCAGGAATTGAACCCATAACCTTTCGGTTATGGGATGATACTTCCATCCAACTGAGCCACAACAACCAGAGCTTGTGATAATTCTTTTACAGAGTTCCCAACACTTCTTTCTCTTCCTAACATTATTCATCCACTGTTTACTAAGCACATTTTAAATGCTAGTTTTTAACATTCTACAGATTTAAACATTAATATGAAAAGCTTATAGTCTAGTCAGGAAAGAAAGGTGGGTATTACAATTATAATATGCTATTATGAGTGTTCTAGCAGTGGTATTAATTTATTTCACTACTAGACATTTAAACATTCACCTAAACCAATGACAAAAATTAAGAGTGCTAGATTATACTATGGAACTAGATTATACAGAATCTTTTAAATGGCGGTTGGTTTTCTTAAATGATAAAACAAGGATTCCTGAACAAACAATAACAAAAGACTATAAATCAGAACGACTGCTTCTCTTTTGGACAAGCATTTTTATTATGAGGACAGATTTTTCTTTAATTCGCTGAGGCAGTGGCCAGTTTCTAGGCAGATAATATCTTGCTGCAAAATTTGTCTTCAATTACTAGTAATACTAGGATATCTACTCTTAAATATATATAGGTGCTGATTTCATTTTTTCTGTCCTAATGAAGGTAGAGGTAGTCTACTCAGATGGCAGTTGAAAGGCATTTCCATAGTTTTAATTACTGTTGGTATAGAGATGGTAATTTATATCTCTGGATCACATCTCTCTTGACCTCTAGACCTGTTACCTACTAGATGACTAAATTTGGACATGAAAAGACATTGCTCAAGTTTAATGTGTGTCAAATTACACTAATTATATCTCTACTCTCCCTTTCTAAAGCAAATAAACAAACTTCCCAACCCCCCTCAAATGTTGCTTATCACATGATACTCTTAATTTCAGTTTTTTACTTCTTTTTGAAGTCAGCAATTCAGCAAGCTTTTCTTCACTCACCCAAACCAAGTTTCCATTTATCTACCCTAACTCAAAGAACACATTAGACAAAATTTCAGCAAAATTAGTAATAAATGAAGAGATGGTCTTTTATTCACTTTTGTGACTTTGGTTACTGGTACACAGTAGTCACTCAATAAATATTTACTAAATGAATAAATGAATGAATAAGGAATTATAGGCTTCAGATTTTTTAAAAAGCCCCCAGAATTTATGGATAAACTAAAAAAAAAATGTTAACTAATTCCATAATTCTGGAAATGAAGCTAACAGAATGAACATATGACAAATATTGATTTATCAACATATAATAAAGCTACACGTGTTTTCTCCCAGGGAATGATTTAAAAATGTATTAAAAATGAAGTTAACAAGCTTTTTTTGTTTTAATCCTCAACAAAGGACATGCTTTTATTGATTTTAGAGAGATAGGAAGAGAGGGAGAAGGGGGTAAAAAGCAATGTGAGAGAGAAACATTGACTTGTTGCCTCTCGCATGGGCCCTGACTGGCATCGAACCGGCAACCCAAGCAGGTGCCCTGACTAGGTATAGAAGCTGCAACCTTTTGGTTTATGGGATGATGCCCCACCCAAATAAGCCACACCAGCCAGGGTAATACTATACAGTTTAAAGATAATTTAACTTTGTGCTCAAGTCAAATGTCTTTTGATCAACTAAGCTGTGGTTCTACTATGATCGAAAAGTTTATCTTTGCATTTTAGGAAGGATAATTAATTATTAAGCTTTCTTAGACACAATTTTAGAATAAGAAACACAATCCACTGAAATAACCTGATAATGTGAATTTTAAAAATCCAAGTACCTTAACTTCTTCACATAGTTCAGTAAGCCGAGCTTCTACATCCATTTCCTCTGAAAGGATTAAAGAGTGATTAAAGAGAGTATTTAAATGTTAGATCTGAAAATTATTTTTGAAATCATATAAATTAAATTGCCTTTTAAAAACCAGAAAGTTAAAAAATATCCAGACATTTAATGAATTAAATTTCAATAATGTATTTTCATATGCACATTAATCATGTAGGTAATGTGTTAATTATTAAATTATATGCTCTATTAGTGTTTCAATTCTCATAAAAAGCTAACACAGTCAAGGATATATTGACTATATACCTAAAGTAAGTTCTACAATTGCATCACAGGAAAGACAAAACATAAAATTAGGTTTCATTGCATTTCACATGTTGTAAATTCCACTAAAGCTTAGTATTTTGTCTTATATGTGTACATGCCTTGCTTTTTACAAACATATTCCTAAAAAATCCAAGTCAAATTAATTTTTATAAGCAAAAAAGTATTTAAAATATACCTGGAGTATAGGCTATTTAATACACATAAATGACAAAATCCTTTTCATTAAAAAGTTTCCAATTCAGTTTAATATTCAGTTTTCTTTAAGTCTAAAAGTGAGGGAATTTTTTTCCATTCAATTCTAATTTATTTAATATATGCTACAACCATCTATGCAGGGGATGTACAGATTAACTTACAGTTAAAGTGGTAATATTTACAACGGGATATAGAAACTAACATAATAAAAAGAATTACTAGTTGTTTTTTTTTTCTTTAGGTAAAAAATTTCCCTAGGGTCTGAAATACCATATTTAGATATGCTTCATTTTTAATCAGAAATCAAACCAAAATGAGTTCTCCTAAAAGAACTATAACAGCATACTTGTGATAACACAAAATTCCATTGTCACATTACTCAAAGAGAATTTAATTGATCATTCTAACACAAAGACAAGAACACTTTCTGTGACATCCCCGAGTTTGTTCATCAGCTCACTATCTCAAGGCAGAATGAATGTTACTACTTGATAAAAAGAATGATAAACATTTACATTTGATAAAATAAGCAGTTACAATTATGTGGTAAATGCAACCAAACTATGATGTGAACAACAGATAGTCTATTGGTAACTAAAATCAGTAGAAAACATGTATTTTGTAGTTCACAAACTATATAAAATTATAGTTACTAAAATGTACCAAGAAATAGATTACAAATTTGATCACCCACTGATAACTATAGAAATCTGCTAAGATTTCATATATCATTTCATTGTGAGATAAATCAGTGATTGAGTTTTGATACATTTTTCTACTTTTTACATATAAGATCTATTAATATATTCATTAATTGGTACACTTGCATTATGGGTAGTAAGAGTTACTTCAACATAAATGACATCTTAAAGAATGTTTAAAAGCAAAACTTAACCTCAAATTCTTTGAGCTCAAATGATTTAAAAAATCATTTAGTAGAGTTACCTAAGTTTAAAATTCTATTTTAATTAATTTTTCTTCTTAATATAACATATACCTACACAAGTTTATAACTTTATAGAAATGTACAAATGTGATCATTACCTTACATAAAATTATTAATTTTAGCTCCTCCTGCTAATCCAAGATTATAGTCTAGACCATATCCTTCCACATTTTTCAAATATACATAAATATACATATGAGTTCTTCAGTCACTGCTTTACAAAAATGAGACTGTATTTTATACACTTTCTGCAATTTACCTTTTTCTCTCAGCAGTACTCTATGGAAATCTGGTATATAGCCCTAAAGCATTTTTTTAAATGGCTTACATAATATTCTTTGGTGTGAGTGCCTCATAATTTCTTCTATATTCCATTCTTTGCTAAATTATGGACATTTATCTTTGTTTTCAGTGTTTTGATACTAAGAACAATATTGTAGTAAACATGCTTGTACATCTATCTTTACATACTAGCGCTCTTATTTCGATGATAATAGGTTAACAAAAGTGGAGTTGCTATGTCAAAGAGTAAAATGTATCTTATTTTCTAAATCCATCCATTTATCTACTCACTCATTCAACCAATATTTATAACATAGCTCAGAAAATGCCAATATAAAGCTAGCTATTAAAAATCAAAGGTATTTTAATAGAAGTATCACTTAATAAAAGTATTAATAAAAGTATAATTTAATTCATTACTTTAGTTTTCAATCACGTCTTTTCCTACCCAACTAAAACTGGGCCTTTCTTAATATAGGCCTTATTACATAAAGCAGCATTCTATAAAATTATTTAGAGTGCTCACATGTAAATTGATGGGCTGACAGTACAATAGTTTAAATGAGAAGTATATATATTTTTCAGTTCAACCACTTATTCCCTTTTTTGATTTTTGTAAATTTATTGGGGGAGAAGTATATTTTTATTGCTAAAAAGAACACTGACAGATGTCACAAATGACCACAATCAAATTCTTTAATTTTACATTTGCTTTATAGGAAAATACAGAATTATATCCCAAAATAATGATTATAATAAATCTTCAACTTTTGTTGTTTCTTCCTGATAAGAAAATCAGTTTCTCTCTTAAGTTTTAGTGAAAACTGACCGAACTTAAATATTCTGAGCCAGTTTCCATCTGAGAAATGTTAAAAAAGATTTTGGCTCCTTTCCTTTTGTTCACACTCTTAAAAACTAAGACACACTATGATTTTATTTTAATTTCTATAGCCTTTCATAACTTTTTAAAAATGTAATTGTGATGGTCTAGTCGATACAGACTAAAAACTTAAAATATATTTATGAAAAGATGGTAAATTAAGTTCTATTGCTATTCAAGAACAAAAGTCTAAAATGTACAGGGAAATACATCAATAAAGTTATGTGATTAAAACATTTCCTTTACAATATGTAAAATATCTGGATAGAGGTGATTTGATACTACTTTGCTTTTTAAATTTAGAATAAAAAATTAATGCAAAATGACACAAAAAACAAAACCACATACTGAAGATCTCTTCTTTATTTCTGTAACATATAATATTAACTGCAGTTTTTAAACCACATTTCATTATCATTAAGCCCTACCCAAAGATAAACTTACTTTGAACAATTTTAAGGCAGTATCATTAAACCATCTAATTCTCATGATAAACATGGTTTCCAAAAAGTGCTGTTTCGGGAACTCAAAAAGAATACAGAAAGAGCTAAAGGAAATCTTTGCATTTACTATTTCTAATTTTAAATAAAAACTTCAATATTATTGTGTACAAATTAAGAAATTAACCAAAACTTATTTACATACCAAATTCTCAAAGTTCTTAAATAAGGGCAGTAAGAAACATATTATATAAATAAATACGTATTTATACAATTTGACATTAATTTAAAGCAAAATTCCATACTAATTAAAAGGGATTATTTACTTAACCTATTGTTTGTAAACATACCTAGACAGGTGACTTTCTGGGTTCGTGGCTGTTTTCTTCTGAGAAGGCGCTCATAAAGGACCTGCATGTTGGCCTTGGCTAGTTATAAGGATTGCACATAGCACTAGTTACTATACTCCTTTTACAACAAAATTTACTAGAATTTTCCAAGTTGTTATTAATAGACTTAGTATTGATCTGATAGTGTAGTTAGATTAGAACACTAAAGCAGAATCTTTGAGTTAGTTAATTAGCTTATTAGAATTACAAATGATGTACATTCAAGTCTATATTACTTTGTTCTCTTTTCTATTTAAATGTATGGACCACTCAAAATTTCATAATCTATATTTTTGTTTTAATTTCTTAGACTCAGAATTTTAGAGTTGGCAGGGATCTCAGAGATCAGCTAAGTCAAACCCTTGCTTTTACAAGTATAGATACTGGGGCCCAGAAATGTTACACTTGTCAAAGCCCAGATTCCAGAACTTGTGACTCCCATTTTCAGCAAGAGCTCCCTGCACCAAACCAATATTTAACGATATGCCATAAAAAAAATGTACATCATTCATCTAGAAGAAAAATAAAAAGGCAAAAGCAGAAAGGAATTTAAGGTATATTTTAAAAGACGGAGTAGATTTTAGATACATTTTTCAAAGAATGGTGGAGTTTAGGACTTTTAAATAAATACTTATTTTGAAAACTCAAGAAAATGCTAAATAGTAGAAGGAAATAAAATACATTCTCTAATCAAGAATTACTTTATGTCCACTTATTAAAACTGGTGAATATAATGTTCAGTCAACAGTGTTTTATGGAAGTATTATCTAGTGCCTATAATTTAATTTTGCTAGAATTAAAATAATATTAATATTAATAGCTAACAATATGTAGTAGTTTTATTTTGAATAGTTAACAGTATTTTTAGATGTTTTCCTAGAAGATGCATTCAAGAATAAACTGAATCACAATAAACAGAAAATATAAATAGTAGTGAAAAGTTTAAGAACACCACAAAGTATTACAATAAATACTTATTGAACATGAGTCCTGATTTTAAAAATCCCTAGGATAAGCTATGTAATGATGCCTAAATACTTTTCAGGCAACAATAAAAACTGTATTGCACTGTTTTATTCCTTCATTCATTCATTCAACAAATATATTTTCATAGTAAATACTATGAATAGGGTACTACTAATTTTATTCAATTGCTATTATTTACTTATTAAAGTCTAGGTTTGCTATAATTTTACTTTCTGATAAAATATATCAAGCAAACAATTTGGAGTAAAGTTGATATTCATTTGCTAAACAAATTCTTGGAATTAAATATAAGGGTTCTTTTAAAAAATTATGAAATTCTCTACATCATATACAGCAACCCAAAGTAATATATAACAAAAATAAGCAATCTTTACCTGAGGGAAAATTAAAAACCTTATAAATAAATTATCACACTGAAGTTAGATTAATAAATTAGCAATAAAGTGCTAATTCTGTCCATTTGAAATAAATCTTTGCCTCTGAAAAGAGACTTTTGTTTTCTTTAAACATTACTTCCTTTTAAAGAGAAATATTTTCTAAGTTAAAATGTGGTTCATGTGTTTTTTCATTTGCAATATATATCTACTTGAACATTAAATGCTGATAGATATCTTCCTTATCCAGGTTACACAGGCCCATCTTTCATATAACTCTCTACATTAAAATCACAAGAAACCCCATCTTGCAGGTAAGTTTCTTTTATTCATTGCCATGCTGAGCTCATTACTTACTAAGGGAAGGGGAGAAAGAGACTCTGTTCTTTCCACAGGACCTAGCTCAGTACCTGACACATTGATGGGTGTCCAACCTGTGGCCCAGGATGGCTATGAATGTGGCCCAACACAAAATCATAAATTTACTTAAAACATTATGAGATTTTTTTTTTTGTGATTACATGTTGCAATGTATTTAATACATGGTCCAAGACAACTCTTCTTCTTCCAGTGTAGCCTAGAGACGCCAATGGTTGGACATCCCTGACGCCAATGGTTGGACATCCCTAATCATTCCCTAATGATTAGGGAATTATCCCATTAAGAAGTCTTACTCTTAGAGCTGCTTTACACCCTCTCTTCTGGATGTCCTCACCTTTCCTGACAGACTCATGCACCACATCAGGTTCCCTTTAATTTCCCTATCTTTCTAATGGAATCCACTTTACATATACAGTCTCAAAGCTAGTAAATGACAGAAATGGCTCCAAATTTGCACTCTTAAGCACTACAAGCTAAAGCCTCCATAAATTCTACTAAAGCATTTGACATCAAAACTATTACAAATTTTCTTATAACAATATCAGTACAGACAGCTTCCAAGTTTCACACCACTACTTTTTACAATACTACTTTTTCAGGCACATGGTACTGTCCTTCATTAATATTATGGTTTACTAATTTTGTGGTCTGGTTATAAAATCTGCATTTGCCAAAATTTACTATATAAGTCTCCTAAGAAAATATGTTTGAGTTCAAAGAACCAAATTCAAAAATATATGACCATAATTTTTCCATTAATTGAGGGTGATAGCCTAAACTAGTCTATTCTACAAACAATTCTTTCATTCAAAAAAAAAAAAGAACATTTAAAAAAGTTTACATTTTAGGTAGTGGTTTCCTACAGGATTTTCCTAAGGGAAATAGCTAGATTTTAAGTATATGAAAATATTATTAGCAAGGAAAAAACATTTCAGAGGACAGAAATCAAAAGACTTCCATACTTCCATGTTTGTTTTTAGGAAGAACACAAGCAAAAAAAGAACAAATATACTTTACTATTGGTTATATATCCATGTGTACATTGGGATTTTTGCTGCAAATATTCTAAAAAGTCAATTGATATCTGTTTCTTGTTAAGTCAAAAAAGTGTGAACTTAACTATTATTAATCAAACCCTTTGGAGTTGTTGGTGATAGGCAATGGCACAATAGCCAGGATTTTCTCATAGCTGAATTTAAGAAAGGTACAAATTATTATACTTTCTTACAGTACTTTTATATCCCAAAGTAGGTAATTATAAAAATAGGCTAATTAGTCTGAAACCAAACAATTTTTTTTTCTGTAACAGTGACTATTTTTGAGTGCATCAATATTGTTAAAAGACTGACATTCTTGAGGAACAAAGAATTAAAGAACCCTGATTAATTTAAGTAAAATTTAGAAAGTAATCCCTGATTTGTTCAAATACATAATAATAAAAATAATTCTGAAGTGATGATTAAAATGTGCTTTATGGTGAGCTATTACCTAATATTTTAAAATAAAAGTTTATAAAAAAACTATTGTTAAAAGTTTAAATAACATATTTTTGCTAATCTCAATAATTTGTTATTTGTGAAATTACATATAAAAGCATTCTGCAAACTATAAATGACATACAAAATTAAGGCAATATGATTTTTTATCATCTACTGTAACATATATGCAGATATTACTGTTGGATTATAACTGAAGTTTAACTTTTTTAATGATTTAATTTACAAAATGTTAAAATTGAGTAATGTTCTTAATCTCTGAAGTAAAATGAAAGAAGTAGGATGAGATCACTTAAAACCAAATTTATATAAAAATCTCAGGCAGCTACACTCAGATAGTTACATACTTTGAAGCATGGATTTAATTTATCTTCCCATGGTTCTACAGATAATTTCCTTTCCAGTAGGCTTAGTGTTTATGTTTGAAGAACAGTAGTATATGGACATGTGCTTTTATAAAAAAAAAATCTATCAAAAGACTCATTCCAAACTTAGCACCAAGAAGTTCTCAATATTTCTCAATATCAAAGGTCAAAAAAGATAGAACTGAGGACGAAGTAAAAGTGAAGTACATAAATATTACAGTTATAGTACAGAATAATTATGTCAAAGCGAGTAACTAGCAATATGAGAATGAAGAGAATTACTTGAATAGGATAGGTCTGGCTACTTTTAACATACCTATCTCTAGTTTCTGACAAGAGGGAATCTCTTCTGTTACCGTAATGAAGTAGCTGTGCAATCCCTTGAAAGCTAGCAGCAAAGTGGCACAAAGTGTATAATGAAAATGATAAGCATGATGTAGGAAGGAGTCTGCAATAATGAAGCTGCAACCCTAAACAAAGAAACAGATTTGGGATACAGAATGTTAGTAACAAAAATCTAAAAATATTACACTTGAAACTTAGAGAAATAAAATAAAAACCTTAACCATTTACTAATTACATTTATTCTAAAACATGTAAGAAATTCAGCAGTATTTTAGGGAATTGCTCCTGTTAATACAAGTAATTTAAACATAAGAAATGCAACTCTAGTAATTTCAGTTACAGGGGGGTTTTTTAAAATTTTGAGGTTCAAATTACATTTCACTAAGGGACAGACTCTGTGCTTTTATAGCATGAGTCCTTTCTCCTTTCAGAGGAGTAATGACTATACTTGTACTGCTCCAAGTTGGGTCTCAGCTCTGGCAATTGTTCTTTACAGGCACCTTTGGAATGATTCTAATATTTCCGTTAAGAGAGCAAGAGGTGCCAGTAACAAGTTTAAAAAGACACTGACTTTCAAAAATCTCTAATCATTAAATATGGTAAAACCTTGAAGTATCTGGTTAAGTTTTCAAAATAGACTGGAAACAACTAATCCGTTAAGCTCTTATTTAATTAGATCTAAGTTGTTGAGCTCAAAACATTAATAAAAGAAATATCACATTCACAGATAAAACATTAAAGAAATATTTCATTTGAAATAAGAAAGAAGAAAGGATTTATAAACATATCAGTTCTTACGTCTGGTGATAACTGTTTTGTGTAGTTAATACCAAAGACCACGCTTTCAAGGGCAGGAATCACAGAATCTCTGTTTTGTGCTGGTGCATTTCTATTTAACCAAGTAGTCTTCACAGGGCGAGGAAAGCTGGAGAAATAAATATTACATTTTATAGTCAAGATTGTCTACTCGAATGTTAAATGTTTACAAAAGATGGAATAGAGCACAGAGTAAGGGTTTTACAAGGTTATTATTTCTAAAGTATTCCAAAGTAATTTTTCCTTTAATAATTATTTGAATTACTATGAAATGATACAATAAATATGCATAAAAAACAACTAAGACCAGATGCTTGAGGGTACTTCTTTATGATCAGGTTTCAGGGAGCCTCAAAGGATCATAAAGATAAAACTGGGTAGGATTACAGAGTAGCTAAATGACAAATGAGGGTCAAGTTTTAATTTGGAAATACTGATCTGTAGGACTAGCTACCTACTTTAAAAAGTTAACACAATCAAACATGGATTCTATGTAACAAAAGTAAAGAGCTCCCATATTAAATGTAGCAGAAGAAAAATTACTAAATGTATTTGTTGCCTCTATTTCTCAAAAAAAGATATTATCGCCCTTTTCATTAAAAGGCTATGACCTTTATTAAAATATTCTTTATAAGTATTTCAAGGCACCATCCCAATCACATAAATATGTTGTTGTATAAACATTACATTTAATAAATCATAAATTCTGTAGAATACAAAGCCTATTCTGTTTGAAAGTTTAAAAATCATACACAATATTATTTGAGATGAAGTACTAGCTAATTATAAGTAGGCCAAGCATTTGGACTGTTTGGCAGTTGGCAAATGGGAAAAGACAGGAAAGTAGACCAATTTTGCCATAAGCAGAGAGCAGCCTTCATCTGTAAAATCAAAATCCCCAGCAAAGGAGGCAGCTGTAAGTCAATGGTAAATTCCACTTGCTTCAGAACTGTTATAAAGTTGTATTTAAAAGAATTCAAATATAACAGCTTATGTGAAAAACAAGCTAATAAAAAATCCTAACCCCACTTCCTTTACATAATTGATTTAAATGTCTGTGGTTGGGTTGATCATAGAAATTGTTTTGAAAGAAAAAGATAATATTGTAAATTAAAAAATTTTCATTTTGTTTAAAGGACTAAAAAATCTACCTATTAATAAAACTTCAAGAAAAACTGGTTGATGCATAAATAACGAGGAATGTTACCTTTAACATGACCCCTCTACCAGCATGCCACTAGAAAAAGCTGTCCCTTAACTTTTCCTTGCTTCCCTTCTCCAACCTCTCTCATTCACAGGCCAAGAAAGGCAGGAAAAGATGTTGCTTCTGTCAGGGCAAAATTTTAGAAGCAAGAGAGGGTATATCACAGCCCATGGCAGCTAAGCAAAGAACAGAACCTCAGATGTTGCAGGCACCGTATTTTCTTTTCCAATCACCAACTAAAGTCACACTTAATCCTCTTGGCTTCTGATTTTGAGCCAAAAAGGTCTTTTTCCAGCAAACAGTCTCTAGATGAACTGTCCCTTTCTCCTACCAGTCTGTGGCAAAACTGCTGTATTACAAGAGGAAGCACACACTTAACTAACTAGGATTAGTGATATGACTATTACTATTCTATTTATTCAGAGCCTGAGGAAGCAAAATTAATAATCTGAGCTAACCTCTATGAACTGCATATTTTTCAGAAGTGAAACTAAGTCAGTGCTGTAAAGAAAAAGGAATGGTTGATTCTTATTGAAATTACAAAATAAGAGATTCAGAAAACTACAGGAATATGTTTTATAAACAAACATATCACTAAAACATGTAATTCATATAAAATATTACATAGTACTTATTTGAAAGTTTATTTCAAAAAACCATTTTCTTGTCAGAAAAGTTATATTCAGTTATTGTTATTATGTTTTAATTTATTCAATAAACATCACAAAAATTTTAAAGACATTTATCATAAAATAATATATAATAGGGACATTTTTCTATTTATAGAAGCTATAGTAACTGAGAACAAGCTGTCAAAGTCCTAACAGGTGAGACAAAGATGTCAAAACAACTAGATCTCACTAGAGAATAAGGCAAAGAAAGTCATCAGATTTCTTCCTGGCCCCGTGCTCTAAAAGAGACCATGTGAAAACCCAATGGAAGAGGTTCTCACAGTTTTTAGAATCATGTAAAAGTATGCCACAGGAGGCTCTTACTTGTGGGCAGTATGTTAAATTGTGTTGATCTTCTATAAATTTCTGAGGATAATTCTACACTATTACCTAGTTTTCTGATAAATTAGTTTAACATAACATTTAAGCATCATCCCTAATATCAGTTGTTGGAATCAGATTTGTGTTAGAAATTACAAAGTAGTTCAAAAATCAAATCAATTTGGTGTCTTTTTCATGTAGGTTACTAATTTGAAAAGTGTCCACATATTGCCCATACCATAAGGATGATGTTTTATTGTAAAAACTAGAGCTTGAATTGCATTTTTACCTTAATGAAGAAAATTCCATCTCCCCAGGGAAGAGGGAAGAAAAAGTAATTATTTAAATGTATCTTTTTAAAGTACATTTCATAGGTTATACTATTACAGTTTTCCTATTTTTTTCTCCCGTTTATCCCCCTTCTCCTGGTATCCCTATTCCCTCCAGCATTCCTCCCCCACCCTTAGTTCATGTCCATGGGTCATACATATAAGTTCTTTGGCTTCTCCATTTTCTGTACTATTCTTAACCTCCCCCTGTCTATTTTGTACCTACCAATTAGGCTTCTTATTCTTGTACCTTTTCCCCCATTTTCCCCCTATGCCCTCCCTGTGGATAACCCATGTGATCTCCATTTCTATGATTCTGTTCCTGTTCTAGTTGTTTGCTTAGTTTGTTTTTGCCTTTGTTTTAGGTTCAGTTGTTGATAGTTGTGAGTTTGTCAATTTACTGCTCAGTTTTGATCATTTTCTTTTTCTTAGATAAGTCCCTTTAACATTTCATATAATAAGGGCTTGCTGATGATGAACTCCTTGAACTTGACCATATCTGGGAAGCACTTTACCTGCCCTTCCATTCTAAATGACAGCTTTCCTGGAGAGAGTAATCTTGGATGTACGTTCTTACTTTTTATCACTTTAAATACTTCGTTCCAGCTCGCTCTTGCCTGCAAGGTTTCAACTGAGAAATGAGCTGGTAGTCTTATGAGAACTCCTTTGTAGGTATCTCCCTTCTCTTGCTGCGTTTAAGATTCTTTATCTTTAATCTTTGGCAATTTATTTTGATACGTCTTGGTGTGTTCCTCTTATATGGGATTCTCTGAGCTTCCTGGACTTGTATGTCTATTTCCTTTACCAGATTGGGAAAGTTTTCTTTCATTATGTTTTCAAATAAGTTTTAAATTTCTTGCTCTTCCTCTTCTCCTTCTGGCACCCCTATGATTCAGATGTTGAAGTGCTAAAAATTGTCCCAGAGGTTCCTAAGCCTCTCCTCATTTTTTGAATTCTTGTTTCTGCTTGCTGTTAAGGTTGAATGTTTAATTCTTTCTTCTGTTCCAAATCAGTGATGTGAGTCTTGGTTTCCTTCCCTTCACTGTTGGTTCTCTGTATATTTTTCTTCATTTCACTTTGTATAGCCTTCACTTCATTATTTTGTGTTCATACTCAACCAATTCTGTGAGCATCAGATTACCAATGTTTTGAACTGTGCATCTAATAGGTTGGCGATCTCTTCATTGCTTAGTTCTTTTTTCTGGAGTTTTGAAATGTTCTTTCATTTGGGCCATTTTTCTTTATCTTGGCACACCTGTTATGTTGTAAGGGGCAGAACCTTAGGTATTGCCCAGGGCAGGGCAACCCACTTCACTGTGCTGTGGTGGTGTATGTGTGGGAGGGGTGAGAGAGGAAACAGTGCTGCTTGCTCTGGTCTCGTCCAGCTTTACTGCCACTTTCCCACCTCATGCAATTGCTTGGCACCCTTCCAGGTGTTGCGCTGGTGCTGATTCCCCAAGTGTATGTTCTAGAACCCCGTGGGTCCTTCAAATGGACTCTCCTGAGACTGGCAGTTTCTTTCACTGCTGTAACTGCCACAGGTTTTCATAGGCAGAGGTTATATGGAGGGGTCAGAGAAAAAAACAATGTCATTTGCTTGGCTCTTGCCCCACTTTCAGTCACTTCTCCCGCTTCCCACAAGCAAATTGCATCCTTCCAGGAGCTGATTCCTGGGTGGGTGGGCTTGTGTACGTTCTCGAACCCCATGGGCCCCTCCAATGGACTCTCCTGAGAGACTAACAATTTCTTCCATTGCTGCAACCCTCACAAGTTTTTACAGCTAGAGATTCTGAGGCTTTATTTTCTTGGGCTGGAACCCTGGGTTGCGCGGTCTGTCTTGTTCCACAGTTGTTCCTCATAGTTTATCAGCACATGAATATGGGGCTGCCCAGTCCACTGGACGTTCTGTGTGTCCTCACCACCCCTCCTACCAGTGTGGATGAATGTTTCTTCTTTGACTCCTAGGTTGTTGGACTTCCATACAATTCAATTTTCTGGCAGTTTTGGTTGTTTTCTGTTTTTAAATTGATTGCTGTTCTTCTTTCAGTTGTGCAAGAAGGCAAAGCTTATGACCTGAAGTTGCTCCAATGCATTTATTATGATCCCGAATTTTATGTACTTTTAAGCTAAAATGACATACATAAAGTAATTTTAAAATATTTAGTCAAGATGTATAAAATTGATTAATGATGTAGAAAACAAGAATTGCTGTACAGTACAGATTTAAGAGGATAAAATTAGTCAATCCAGAGACAAACAAAAAAAACTAAGAAAAAATGAATATACTTTCCCATAAGATGAATAATTATAGCACGGCATTGCATAAAAACACAAACAATACTTTATTTTTTTAAAATATATTTTGTTGATTATGCTATTACAGTTGTCCTATTATCCCCCCTTCATTCCCCTCCACCCTGAACACCCTCTCCCACCCACATTCCCCCCCTTTAGTTCATGTCCATGTGTCATAAGTTCTTTAGCTTCTTACATTTCCCCTATTATTCTTGCCCTCCCCCTGTCTATTTTCTACCTACCATCTATGCTATTTATTCTCTGTACCTTTTCCCCCTCTCACCTCCTCCCATTCCCCTGTTGCTAAACTTCCATGTGATCTCCATTTCTGTGGTTCTGTTCCTGTTCTAGTTGTTTGCTTAGTTTCTCCTTGTTTTTGTTTCAGGTGTGGTTGTTAATAATTGTGA
>CM052541.1:122694868-122714964 GCA_028533065.1 Trachops cirrhosus | reverse complement strand
GTTCCCTGTGCATTTTTCTTCATTAAACTTATTGTAGCCTTCATTTTTTCATCTAATTTATGACTAAAATCATCCAATTCTGTGAGTATCCTGATCAGCAGTGCTTTGAACTGTGCATCTGATAGGTTGGCTATCTCTTGGTCGCTTAAAAGGATGGGTACTGGGGCTTTCAATCCTTCTTCTGTTTGAGCGATCTTTTTGCTGTTTTTTTTTTTTTGGTCTTGTGGAGCATCTGTAGTGAAGGGTGGGGCCTTAGGTGTTCACCAGGGTGGGGTAACTCAGGTTGCTGGGTTGTGACGCTGTATGTGGGGGCGGGGTCCGAGAAGGAACAATGGCGCTCTCTGTAGGACCTCAGACCCTTTCGTTGCTTTCCGCAAGCCAACTGGGCCCCTCTGGCACCAATTCCTGTGTGGGTGGGCCTGTGCACCCTGTAGGACCTTCCTTTTCTGTCAGTGACCTAGAGCTCTATTTCCCAGTGCTGGGACCCTGAGTTGCGTGCAGTGCCTTGCTTCACAATGGCCACCTCGCTGGGTCTGCTGGTCAACATCCCCTGGCCAGGGCCCACCAGCCACCGCTGCTTGTGCACCCAGGGTCTGCTTGCTGCAGACTTGAGCGCCACCCCAGTTGCTCAGCTCTCTGCTCCAAGTCCCTCGCCCGGCCCAACTCCGTCCCTTCAACCAGTCTGGATGAACGTGTCTATTTTTAAATCCTTGGGTGTCCGACTTCCATACACTTCAATTTTCTGTCAGTTCTGGTTGTCATTTTGTTTCTGTATTGTTGTTGTCCCTATCTTGGTTGTATGAGGAGGCACAGTGCGTCTACCTATGCCTCCATCTTGGCCAGAAGTCTCTTAAACAATATTTTATAGTTATTCTCAGCTGCATTATTTTTCTTGGTCAGTTTATCTGACAATGATTGCCCCATATTTCTGTAATTAAAAAGTTATCAATCTAATGTTCCTATGCCCTTAAATTTTATTAATTTTTAGTATAAAATGAAAGTATTAAATAACTATGAATGCAGAAATTCCTTACTATTTATTATCTTTATCAAAGTATATGTTTTTACTGTAAAAATAAGAGACATTACATTAATAAGGACCAGGGTATAGGTTACATTTACCTTATTAATGGCTGGTGTAGTGCAACCAAGGATGCATGGACTGTAACAGATACAACAGAAAGGTGGAAATAATCAAACATAACATTAACATGATGATGAAGGCCTTTATGGAGGTTAAAATGCAGCTTCAATGTTCGGCTACTTATAAGTTGCAAGGCATTCAGATCATCTGTCCTATAAAAAGCAATATATTTACATATAAGTACAGAATATTTCATAAGGACCAATACCTTGTAAAGCAATTTAATCTATTCAAACATTTAGTTTTATAATTACTTTTTAAAACCTGATAATGAAAATAATTTTTAAAGTATCACATTTGCATTAAACAACCATATAAAATCCAATAAGATCCTACCTACAGATTTCTCTATGATATGGATTGTTTTTTCACTAACATCCCACTAAAATGAGTCCTTTTTAATCCTTTAGAAATTAGTATTATCTTATACTAATTTTTTCTCATAGAAATAGTTTATTATAAGCTTGCAGTATAAATAGGTAAAATCTGATTAAACTAAATCCTAAAAGATATTTAAAATTATTTTTACTGTAGAAAATTTTGTTATTAAATGCTTCAAAAAGACAAGCTATGCATTGGTAGATATTTTGTTATAGATATTTAGTCTGTCCTTAGATGTATACATACAAAATATCTAAAACAACTCCATGAAAATTATATCCAAAATATATATACACACATATATACTATAACCCACACCTATGCACATTATAACTATCTACAGCTCATAAACTTATTCATTTCAGCTTACTTCACTTAAAGAGTTTCAACTTGGTTTAAAAAGGAATACTGTAAGGAATTATTTGTAATAAGTATTATAGAGGAGCAGTAACCCCCATATTAAAAAAAATTCTTATTCCTTTATGATAGCAAAATGGACATCTCAAGAAGACCTTTCAGTAATGTGACTGCTTAGTCAGTTATCCCACATGCAGTCTTAATTTAGATACAATTTTCAAGAAGTATTTCTACAAGTACATTTGAAATAAATAAAAAACCTTCAAAAATTGTTAAATGGATTTCTGATTCTTGTCTTAACATAAACATGATTTCTCCCTAAAATCTATGACTATAAGTCCAGATGTGTGGGCAAGTTCAGGGCAGTCAGTTCTAAACTTTCCGCAAGAGGAACCAGAAACAACTGCTAAGTTTAAGAGTCATCAGTCCTGATAATCCTCTGAATATCAATTTAAAAAAAGTACCGCCTAGTGAAGGCATCAGTCATGCCAGTAAAAATATTAGCCAGTGATAAAGTGGAAGAGAGCTCAGTTACGTAAAATGCCTCATGGCAGTGCTATTATATCAAGAGAACAATTTCTACAGCCTAGGAAATTATTTTATATTTCTTCAACTTGTCTGATTTCACTATCTGGAGCTTGTGGAATTAGCATGAGCACAAAAGAGTAGGTCTAACCATTCCCATGAGACTCCCTCAGAAGATAGAGGTAGCTGCTCACCCCTGCAACTCAAACAACAAAAACACAAGGGGGTGGGGAAAGGCTGAATTCTAAGAAGTAAATGAGGAATGTAATATCAACAGATAACAGTCATAAATATCTACATATTTTTACTTGATTAGCCTACTTACGAATAATCTCCATCTGTAAAGTATAGGTCCAAGGACAATAGAAAACCCATTTCCTCAAGGGTTTCTTCAATCTAAAGAGAAATTATGACATATTTTAAAAATATTTATAGAAAGTTAGAAATATGCCTTGACACTTTACAAAAATATTTATCTAAATATATACAAAGAAATATTTACCTTTTTTTCATCCAACAACATTTTAACTTTGAAGATCATAACATTGTTTAAAACAACTTCCTCATTTTTATACAGAATTTGAAACGTTTTACTGCATATCAGAGAATCGTGAACTGAAGTTGGAAAGGCTAAAGTCATACCTAAAACAAATAAGATATATAATTGACAGATAAAGGGCAAAATATATTACAAGTAAATTCAAACTTTTATTTTAAAACACTGTAAGTTTGATTATATTATTCCAATGCCAATATCATTTTATATAGTAGCATTAGAACATTTCTGAAAATTTATTCATTTCTATGATAAAAAATGAATACATTAAAATCATTATTAAGTTGTACAACTTATCTTAATCTGAGAAGTTAAAAAGGAATCTCAAAAGAGATATTTTAAAGTAAAAAATGGGTATTACAGAAGAAAGTAATTTAGTTTTCCATAGCCTGCATAGTAAAGAATTTAGTTGGCCTTTGTCCTGGTTGCTGGGAAGTAAGTAACCTGTAAACCCCTGGAATAAATAATCTGGCTGGCTGTTGTCCCTGATTCCCAAAAGGTGATCTCTAAACCCTAGGAATTTCCCAGTGACAGGAGTGTTTCTGTTATTCAATACGGGCCCCGAGATAGGTTATGCTAAGGAGACTCAGGATGGGAGTTGGCCACACCAATAAAATGAACCATGTGATACAGAGCTGGTGCTTTGTGCCACATGATGTGAACTCAACCTCCAGAGAAGGGACGGGGGCTGGAGATTAAGCCATGTGTATGATGATGTAATCAATCACGCCTATTTATCTAAACACAAATAGAAACTCTGGACATTGAAGCTTGGCTGAGCTTCCTTGGTGGGCAATATCTTATATGTTGCCACATATCAATTTTCTGGGAGGGTAATGCATCCTGACTCAGTGGAGGTAGAAGAACAGAGCCTCATAAATCTGTGATCCTCCCAGATCTTGCCCTAGCATTTCTTTTTTTAGGCTGGCTCTAAGTTTATCTTTTTGCTATATAACAAAACTGCCAGATAAGTAGAGTGCCTGAGTTATGTGACTTATTCTAGTGAATTATCAAACTGGCAGGGGTAATAGGAACCCTAAATTTGTAGCCAGCTGGTCAGAAGTGAAGGCAGTTTTTGGACCCCTGAACTTGCAGCTGGTGTCTAAAGTGAGCACAGTCTCTTGGAAGATCATGTTCTTAACCTATCAAGTTTGGTGTGCCCTCTGAGTTGTCCGTGTTGGGTCATTCCAACAGACCACCTTCTGTCTTATTTCTGTATCCTCCAGAAATAACATGACATGAGAAACAGTCAAAGAAACTGGAGATGTAAAAAGGCAGAGATGAAGCAGGAGGTATCTCTGTGGGGCAGAAAGCCCACAGTGGGATACCAGACTCCAAATGGAATAGGAGGGTAGTCTGTTCATATGGAGTGGTGGCCTGATGTCTGAGCCTGTCCCTGGTGAGAAGTGCAGCCTGGAATGAAGTGTCAGAACCTGAGCAGGGTGAGGAGAGAAATCAAGGTAGAGGGGTGACTTAGAGTCAGACTGGGGGTCCAAGCAAGATGAGGAGGGCATCTGCATGGGAGGGAACCTAAAGCTGGGGGACTGGAGCTCAAATTAGGCAAGGAGGGTGTCCTAGTGGAGGGGCATCATGGTGCAGCACGTAGGAGTCCAAAAGAGATGAGAAAAACTTCCATATTGTGGAGAGGGTGAATGTGGGCAGCCTGACACATCTAATTGAGCCCAAGTAAGGTAAGTAGGGTATCCACATAGGAGAGTAACTTGGCATGAGGTGCTGAAACCCAAGTAGCCCCTGAGAGGCAGGGAATAATAGTGCATGGAACTAGCACATAAGGGACTGATTAAAAAAATACATTAAAGGTAATGAAAGTCAGGTTCCTTATTGTCCAAGAAAGAATGTATACATATGGAAAGAAGATACAAATATAGAATGAATCCTATAGTACTGGATTAAAATTAGAAATACTGATGTGAACTCATGGTTTTCACTATCTATTTATATAAAAACAGATGTAAATTTGTATATGCATGTGGAAATATATGCTATGTTTATACACGTACTCACTAGCTCTGTCCACTTAAAGGGCCTGGGAACAGGACAGCCCCAAATATTGGTTTTGGATATTATTATCCACTAAAAAGAATCAAGGCTTTTGGAGAAATGACTGACTTCAGAGCTTGGGCACAGACAGGACAAGAAAAGTTTGGGCCATCTTTTCATACCAGAAAGTAAGAAAGTGTTTAAAAGAATAAAGGAATATATCAAAAACACATAAAAGCTAGCTCTGAAGAAGCCACCTTTAGCTATATCTGGGATGAACTGAGATCAAAATAAATTATGATAGTAATGTATTAACATGCATTAAATAATACAGGAATCCAGAAATCCATAATGATATAAATAAGTGAATGAACAAATGAGGAGTTTGGTAAGTAACAGGATACTTATTAATTACAAAGAGAAAAGGAGTCACTTCACAGTAAAGCCTGAGAGAATATAATAAGAACATAGCATCATTTCTGAGATATTCCTGTCATAGGTGTATAACCTGAATCTAAACATGAGGATATCTCAGACCAATGCAAACTAAACTACATTCTACAAATTAACAGAATTATAGTCTTCAAAAGTACCAGGGTCATGAAAGTCAAGGAAAGACTGAGGAACTGCTCCAGAACAAAGGAGACTAGAGACATGGCTAATTACAATGCATGATTCTATACTGTATCCTTCTGCTATGAAAGGATTTTGTTTGCACAACTAGAAAAACGTGAATGGGTCTGAGGATAACATGGCAATAATGCATCAGTTAATTTACTGGTTTTGATGATTTTATTGGGGCTGTGTAAGAGAATATTCTTGTTTGTAGGAAATATAAACTGAAATATTTGGGGATGATGATGCATTGTGTTAGCAAATTACCTTTAAATGGTTACTCTTAAATGATTCAGGAAAAAAGTTCTTTGTCCTACACCTCTAACTTTTCTCTAAGTTTGAGAGATTTATACATACATATATATATAATAAATATATATATACATACACACACAGTCATACCTCAGTATTTGTTGGCTTCAGAACTTGTCAAACCCTGTACTCATTGCATTTTGATGAGAAAAAAATGTTTAAGCACTTGATGCTTGACTCATTGCACTTGCTAGAACTTGTATGATTTATGACGCCACCCCACAAGAGAAAATACTTTATAATTTGATACTTGTTGGTTTTGAAACTCATTACAAGCTACAAGCTACAAGTACCAAGGTACCACTGTGTGTGTGTATAAAATAAGGGAAAACAAACAGACCAGAAACTCAAGTGTATATATCAGAGAAGAGCTAAAAAGGGGGAGAAATTTTCAATGAAAAATAGACTTTTTAAAGCACCCAGATAATGTGAAGTTTGAATCTACTGCTTCAAAAAGTGAGTTTCCCTGATGCTCTTCCCCAAGGGTGCTGTTCCAATGCTGCCCTCTCAAGTGGGGGCTGTTGCCTCTTCTTCAAGGGCCTGGAGCTTCTTTATTCCTTCCTGATGCTTATCAACTTGCAGATATGCCTGGACAAATTCCTTATTTCTCTGCTCCCTTTTCTGGCAAACTCCTCAGAAGATCCTTTGGTATTTAATGTCTCTAATTCATCTCCCTTTCTTTCTCTGGCATATTTTGTGATAGCCAGTCTCCAGGACAGTCCCCAATGTTTCTCACCTCCTAATATTCACATCCTTGTAAAGACCTCTCACAAAGTCCCAGGGATGATCTGTTTAAATACAGCAGAAATTGATTTGGGTAAGAATAACCATAGTCTTTTAATAGACCTAGAGCCCAAGGCTAGTATTTAAACAACTTCTAGATTCCATACCCAAAGAAACTGTGAGATAACATTAGTTGTTTTAAACTAAGTTTGTGTGTAAATCCTTATGCAACAAGAATTAATTCACATTTTAACTGGACTTTGACTCATGTAACTGCTCTTATCAAGATCACTAACAACTTCTGCTTTGATAAATGCAATGGGTGAATTTCCAGATTTCATCTTAGTTGACTTATAATCAGCATCTGACACAATTACATATTTCCTCATTCTTGAAACACTTCTTTAATTTGGCTTCCTGAACATCACATTTTTTCAGGTTTTACTCCTACCTGCTGGGCCACCCCTTTTTAGTCTTTTTTTTTGGGGGGGGGGTCCAAGAAGAAGAATGGTATAGTGGTTAAGAATAGATTCTGAAGCCCTACTGGCTGGGTTTAAGTTCTGCCAGTTACTAGCCCTGTGATCTTTATTAATTTTTCTTTCTTCCATGTTCCACATGCAATTCTTCAGCAAACTCCATTGCCTCTACCAACAAAATATATCCAAAATTTATTGAGTTAGAGTCCTAGAAATGCTCAAACAGGAAAAAAGAACACTGCTTTTAGAAATGCCCTAAAAGGGATTCTAGCAAAATGTGCTAGACTATATAAAACAAATTACTCTAAATTGCTTTGGAATGACAATAATTAACTCTCTGTGAAAGTTACCTACATTCTCAATTAACATCAATACTTAAAGCTTAAAAAAAATGTACCAGTGACGTAGAGGTAACAAACTTCTGTTTAATTTTATTCTCAAACCTGGAGCAATGGGCAAAAAATGTGCAAATTCCTCCCAGTTATTTCTTCACTTATCCAATCAACAAATATTTATTGAATACCTATTAGAAGCCTGGAACTTTCTAAGTACTGGAGATAAAAAGTAAAATAGATAAAAGTATCTGACCTCATGGAGCTTACAGCCCAATGGGAGGGGCAAAAGAGAATGAAAATAAATAAAAAAAAAATTAGTACTATGAAAAAAAAAGAGGAAAGCAGAAAGGCAGCAATTTGAAGTAGAAAGTCAAGCAATGCTTAACTGAGAAGGCAGCCTATCAGCAAAGACCTATGTACTGTCCCCTCCTACATGCCATTAGGTTGCTTCCTTTCTTTCACCTTAGTATAAATCTGAAGGTTTAGTCCCTGAAGAAGATAAAGCAGAGGTCCTCTGAACTGGAATTCACCAGGCAAAACAGAATATAGGCATACTGAACACTGGATGCAGAGACTCATAGAACTCTTCCTCTACTGGGCTACAAAAAGGCTGGCAAAGTGTTATTCTCCAGGAAGGAAATAGACAAGAATCTTCTCTGGAATTTTAAGAACTATAAGGAGTCTAAGACTTGACCCTACCTGCAAGCTAACAAGCTGGCCTACCACAGTTGCATGAATACTGGCAGAAGACATGGGACTCCTAGGTCAGAGACAAAGGGCTTTATTACTTATGGCACAGCAAGCAGCAGGGGCTTCATGCTCATATCAGTTCCCCTTGTCTTCACTGCCTCATGTCCCATAAGGGTGGCATGGAGGCAGACCCAGATGGATGCTATGCATGCAGTGGGGTTTGTTTGTTTGTTTGTTTGTTTTTTTAAATTACAATCAAAGAACTTTAAGCTTAGAAACCATCAATGCTTTATAAAGGGCTACAGGAAAACCTATCTAACTTTGAACTGGAGAGACATATTACCTTTATTATACTGGACAGTAAATAAATCTACCTTCTGTTCCAGGGACATTATCTAAAGCTTTCAAAGCTCCTTGTTATAGAAACATTCTTTAAAAACCTGGAACAGAAGACTCAGTGTCTCTGCTCACAAGATGTACAGAAATGTACGAAACCATGGAGAATTATTTTCAATAATACATAAGGTAAAATCTCAGATTCTTCACAATTCTTGACAAGGGAATCTGACAAACCCAGTAAGTCAATAATAGATCTATTATGTCTATAGATACTGACTTCAAAGATCCCTTAGCAAACAGCTCATCAATATCATCCTAATGGGAGTTCAAAGAGACAAGTCCCATGTACGCTCTTAGAATTTTCAATAAGCTCTCCTTTCAGTCATGTACAGATAGATAACTGAGGATAAGCAGACAACTGACGTAGGCTTCTAACATGTAAGTTAGAGGCCAAAATAAGGAGGAAAAAAGCATCTCTTTTTTCATCTCTCCCCTTTTCCTTGCCAATAAGGAAAAGAGAAGAGATGAAAGGAAGGGAGGAAAAGGAAGAGGAAAGAGAGATGGGTGAAAGAGAGGGAAAAAAGGAAGAGTGAAAAAGAAAAGCAAAAAGCTGAAAAAAAAAAAAAACAGCTAAAGATGAAGAAATAGCCCAGTAAGTAGACCAAAAAGACAGAAATGGAAAAAAGGAAAGAAAAAACCTAAAAATTAAGAAGACCAGTGAAGATGATCCACCAAAGAAAACAGATGGGAGAAAATTATTGATGATAAAATTTCCCAGAAGTGAAGGGCATGTTTCCAGATTAAAAGGGCCTAATGAATACTCAGAGATCTTTGGCACATCACTATGAGCCATCAGAACACGAGAAATAAAGACAGATTCCACAACATTCTTGAAAGGGGGAATGGGTCTCATATAAAGGATTCACAATCAGAATGGCTTTACAAGTCTCAACAACAATCCTGCAAACCAAAAGACAATAGAACACTATATTTTCAAAATTCTGAAGGGGAAAAAACAGTTCAACCTAGAATTCTATACTTTCCTAAACTTTCAAATGAGAACAGAATAAAGACATTTTTAGAAGTCCAATGTGCTATCCATAGCGCCACAGAGCCCACTAGAATAAAGACATTTTTAAATACTAGAGGTTTCAAAATATTTATCTCCTTTGCCACTTTTCTCAACAAGATATTGGAAAATAGGATCTACCAAAATGAAAGACTAAACCAAGAAAGAAGAAAAGTGTTAGGAAATGAGATCCAATGCATTAGAGAGGCAAAAGGAAGCCCTAGGATGATGATAAAGGAAGATTCCAAAGAGATCTTCTGCCTTAGCTACAGAAGGTGACTAATAAAGATTGATGTAGTATTCCATAACAGATATGTTGAGGTCTACCATCTAAAAGATCTTTGCTGCCATGGTACCATTTTTTTAAACCTGAGGGGAGATTAAAAGCTAAGTCAGATTGTTTTTTGATTTGTTTGAGGGTATACTGATGAAGTCTTGGCCCTGTTTTGCTAGATATGAGGGCAGTCTTAGCATTTTACAGAAGTTTTCTGCTTTGACCTACTCCTGAGAGTTGAAGGAAGTTAAATGGTAAGTTTAAATTCAAATCAGCCTACCTCACATGTTGGATATCCAATAGTTCATCACCTTACAACCTTGCCTGAAGTCCTGAATGTGGTGAGCTCTGTTTCACACAATTTGCTCTTGACCTTGTCCACTAACTTTCCCAAAGAGGGGGATGGGGGGGGGGCTTAAAATCTTCCAAGTATACAGCAGCATAGACTAACCCAGAAAACTCTGTTCATTGTCATCTTTTAATAGGGATAGTACAGCTTTCTTACACAACTGGGTTTTTGCTTGATACTCGTATTTCCAAACTCAACCAGATATTTCCTTGGGATACAGTCATAGGTGATAAAATGATAGAGAAAACAAAATAGTGAACACAAAAGTCAGGAGGCATATACAGAAGGTTTTTTTACAGTACTAGTAATGTTCCAGTTCTTAAATGAAGGGTTAGGTGTCTGCGTGTCCATTTTATTACTTAATAAAATAATGTTTTATATGATCTTCAAAAAATGTATGAGACTCAAACATTTTTTAAATATTTATTGTACAGTTACTCTGTGCCATGCATTATTTTAAGCTAAGTAGACCAGACCAAACCAAACAAACCTTACTTTCCTGGACCCCATGTAATTCTGTAAATTACATATGCACTAAGTGTTACAGAGAAAGGCAGAGTGCTATGGCATCTTATGACTCTTCCTAATCTACGGAGTCAGGAAAGCCTTTGTTGACAATATAACACTTGAGTTGAAATACCATAAAAAAGCAGTAATCAAATAAAGATGGAAAGAAAGAGCATTTCAGGAGGAAGAAATAGCAATTTCATGAAGGCAAGGTCCATGTCTTATATATTTCTTATTGTACTTCATATAGTATTGTGAACATGGTCAGAAAGACTTGCAGAGAAAATGGAACTGTGCACACTGTTGATATAAATGTAAAACGATATAGCTATGGAAAATAATACATAGGTTCCTCAAAAAACTAAAACTAGAACTCATGATACAGCAATCCCACTTTGGGTATTTACCCAAAAGAATTGAAATAGGATCTCAAAGACATATATGCACACTCCCATGTTTACTACAGCATTTTTTACAGTAGCCAAGAGGTGGAAACAACCTAAATGTCCATCAATGGATGAACAGATATAGAAAATGAGGTGCATGATGGAATATTTTCAGTCTTAAAAGAGAAGGAAATCCTGTTCTACAACACAACATGAATGAACTGCGAGGGCTTATCCTACATGAAACAGGCCAGGCAAATACAGTATGATTCTACTTACATTAGGTTTACCTAAAATAGTCAAACTCATTGAAGCAGAAAGTAGAATGGTGGTTGCTAGGGTCTGGAAGAAGGGGGAAATGCAAAGTTGCTATTCAATGGTATAGGGTTTCAGGTACCCAAGGTAAAAAAATTCTAGTGACCTTCTGTATAGTTAACAACACTATGTAAAGATAGTGTACCCTTAAACATTTGTTAAAAAGGTAGATAGATTTCATGTTTTTATCACACACACAAAAAAACCAAATGAGAGAGAGAAAGAACGAATGCTTTACTCTGGAGTGTTACTACCCCATGCCAATATATTTAGAGAAGAGCCCTGAGGTTTTTGTTCTAAGGTAAACACTAATTTTCCTGACATTCTGCATTTAGGCCTGAGTGCCCAACTAACTATACCACAGCGGACTCAATTACAAACCTTTAAATTATCTCTGTTTTCAAAGCAATTACTCTTTATCTGTATACCTGCCTAAAATTCCTGGGAAAAGGGTTCCCAAAGGTAGTTTAGCTCCAACTTTTTTTCTCTGTTCTTCAAAAATTTATTGAAATATTTTGCAGTTATTCATTTTTGTGTTTTTATATTGCTATTACTAAAGAGTATTGGAAACAAAAAGACTGAAACAAATGTGTGTACTTAATGTCTTGGGTCTGAAACCCTCTCTGCTTTTTAATATTTACTAGATGATAATCTCTGAGTTTAGAAACCATATATAACTTTTTCATTGCTTTAATTTAGGAGTAAGCACTATGTCTTGTACATAATAGACATTCAGAAATTGTTTATTGAATAAATGAACTTTGATCTAACTTCTTAGTGTCCTATTTTCTTATTGAAATGACTACTTTTACTTCGCATCTCAGTTATCTGCTAACCCTAAATAACATCAAGGCCTATACCTTTAGTAACTTGTGATATAGACCTACAAATTTATAATTTAGTCATAATTTATATTTTCTTCCTATCAGTATCTTTCAGCATTTTGTTTGGTGGAACAGCTAGCATTGTTATCTCTTATTTATTTTGTGAACAAGTGAGCATTCATTCAATCTATTAAGCCTCTAAAGTACTAGGAGCTATGAGATATGAACATAAATAAGAACACTGTCCTTCTTTTCAGAGTTCTTAATCTAATTTGAATAGAAACATACAAGCAAATATTTGCAGTACAGTGTGCTAATCTCTTAACTCCCTATTTCAGGAGGACAAAACAAAAGGCAATGTAATGATCATTATCTCTTAAACTAGGTAAATAGACAACCAATGGCCGTGACAGAAGGAAGTTGTTGACCCCAGGGAAAGCAAAATGAAGGTTTGTAATGCCAAATAAACTCTGCTTTCATTATCTATGGAAAGTTTATTGAAAGATCTAACTATATGGTAAGTTTTCTACTCAGTGTTAAGATTATTCAGTTACTGATAGCAGTAATGGATTAGTGACATAATATGAATTGTCTATAGTTATATATTTCTTTTGAAAGATCTAACTATATGGTAAGTTTTCTACTTACAGTGAAGATTATTCAGTTACTGGTAACAGTAATAGATTAGTGACAAATATGAATTGTCTATAGTTACATATTTCTTTAAACTTTCTCATCCTAAAAAAGCATTCTGACTTAACGATTCTGTGGTTTGATTGTATTAGAATTCCATTTCTAAGGAAAAAATTAGAAAGTGTTATAAAAACATGGGATAGGAAAATTCTAACTACCTATGGGAGTTACCCTATCTTAACAAGGAGAGATAATGAGTGAGGGAGAATGTGTACAAATAATGAGGTAATTTAGAACCCATCAAAATTTGAGAAACCAGAAGTGGTTCCATAGAATCCACAGGGAGAATGGACAGAAATAAAATTAGACATGTAGTATAGGGTCAAATCATGAAAAATCTTAACAATTCAGCAGAACTATCACATTCCCGAGGTGCTCAAAGAAAGGCCTTGAAAAGTTGGTTGCTGTGCAAAGCTTAAGGAGACAGCTAAAAAGGGAGAAAGAGATGGTTCTACGACACATGTGGCAAACACAAGGCCCGCAGGCCGAATCCTGCTCTTCACCTTGTTCTATCTAGCCCAGTGCCTTGTTTCTGCTAGGCGGCAGCACCGAGCTCTCACTTAACTGTTAAGGAGGAGTAACATTTATACAGTCCTAAAGTTACATTTGGCCCTTTGAAGGCAACTGTGAGGCTGATGTGGCCCCTGGTGAAAATGAGTTTGACACCCCTGTAGGAGAACTTTAAAATATTTACAGCTTTATCATAAGTGGCCAATTAACCACTAACAAGGCAAAGCAACTGGACTGATCTTTTCTTATTTTGATAAATAGCCCTCATTTCCAACCTTACTTTTTTAATATTAATTTTTTAACTGTTATCACCTGTAAACAAGCACTGGGTAGTGGTAGATACAAAGAATGAAATACATGTACATACAAAGTATTTCATCCAGAAAAACCCAGGTCAATTACAAATAACTGGAAATTTCTACTTTGTTCAACAAGGGTTAATTTCTCATTAGTCCAAATGCCTATCTAAATTGTGAAGCTTCTAAGAAGTGAAGAATAATTTTTTTAGTAATAAGACTTTACTCATACGTTATTGTTTGAATTTTTGTGAAATATCCCTGACTTATACCTCACAAATAGCAGTCTTTTATCAGAACAAAATAGAGTTTTCCAAAGAAGACATTAAAATGGTCAACAGGCACACAAAAAGACACTCAACAGTAACTGTCAGGGAAATACAAATTAAAACCATGAGCTATATCACCTCATACCTGTTAGAATGAGTATCATCAATAAGACAAAGGACAACAGGTGATGTACTGATGATGATGTGGTGAAAAGGAAACCCTTATACAATGTCAGTGGGAATGTACATTGGTCCAAGCAGTATGAAAAACAATATGGAAGTTTTTCAAAAAATTAAAAATAGATCTACCATATAAATCCAGCAGAAAATTAAAACAGGATTTTGAATAGACATATGCACTCACGTATATTGCAGCATTATTCACAATAGATGAGATAGGAAAACAACCCAAATGCCCCTCAACAAATGAATGTATGAAAATATGATATGTATTTATAATGGAATATTAGTCATGTGAAAGGAGGATATCCTGCCATTTGTAACAACACGGATAGACCCTGAATACATTATGCTAAGTGAGATAAGTCAGAGAAGGAAAAATACTATATGATACCACTTCTATTTAGAATCTAAAAAAGTCAAACTCCTAAAAATCAGAGTAAAACAGGAGTTACCAGGGGTTGGGAGTGCAGATATAAGATTGATGTTGCTTAGCCCTGGCTGGTGTGGCTTACTGGATTGAGCGCTGACCTGAAAACCAAAGCGTTGCTGGTTCAATTCCTAGTCAGGGCACATGCCTGGGTTGCCAGCCAGGTCCCCAGTAGGGGGGTGCAAGAGAGACAACCACACATTGATGTTTCTCTCCCTCTCTTTCTCCCTCCCTTCCCCTCTTTCTAAAAATAAATAAATAAAATCTTAAAAAAAAAGACTGATATTGTTTAAAGGTAATACTGCATCAAGTAGTGGTAAATAAGCCATAGAGATCTAATGCACAGTGTAATGATATGGTCAACAATATTTTACCAAAATTTGTAATGTGATAAATATCATTACAAAGGCAATCATATTATAATATATAAATATATCAAAGCAATATGTTTACCCTTACATTTACAAATAGCTACTGAGTAGCAGAACAAGACCTGAAACTAGCTATGTCCAAATTCAGACACTTTCTACAGATTAAGCCAGTTTTTTTTATTGTTGTTCTATTACAGTTGTCCTAATTTTGCTCTGCTGCTCTCCCTTGCCCTGCCCACCTTCCTACTCCCACAGTCAATCCCCACCCTGCTGTCCATGCCCATCAGTCATTTATACCTGTTCCTTGACTAGATCCCTCCCCTTCTTCCAACCCCCCCTTTTCCTCCTCGTCCCTCCCCTCTGGTCCCTGTCAGTCTGTTTCTTGTTTCCATGCCTCTGGTTCTATTTTGCTCATTTGTTTTGTTCATTAGGTTCCTATTACAGGTGAGATCACATGGTATTTGTCTTTCACTGCCTGGCTTATTTCACTCAGCATAATACTCTCTGGTTCCATCCAAGCTGTTGTGAAAGGTAGGAGTTCGTTCTTTCATTCTATTGCATAGTAATCCATTGTGTAAATATACCACTGTTTTTTTTTTTAATATTTTATTTATTTATTTTTAGAGAAGGGAAGAGGGGGACAAGGAGAGAGAGAGAAACATCAATGTGTGGTTGCTTCTCATGTGGTCCCCACTGGGGACCTGGCTTGCAACCCAGGCATGTGCCCTGACTGGGAATTGAACCTGCGATGCTTTGGTTCGCAGCCCGTGCTCAATCCACTGAGCTACGCCAGCCAGGGCTAAATATACCACTGTTTTTTGATTCACCTATTTACTGATGGACACTTAGCTGCTTCCAGCACTTGGTTAAGCCAGTTTTATAAGCACAGAAAGGTAATCCCAGGTATCTAGATTTCCTTGATAAGTTATAAATTCAGGGGTCTTTGGAGGTCTCTTCTTCCCTTCAGTTTTCCCTTCTTCCTCTTAGTCATCTTTGTTCATGCTTCTTACACCAGGAAAGGTTTTAATGATTTAAACATTTTTAAATTTACGTAATAACATGAGATACTATCCTATGTGCTTCATCACTATGCTACATAATTGAAATTATATAAATGAGAAAACAAAATTAACTTCATTATAAGTTTCAGCTCTTTACAACAGTAAATAGATCACAAATCATACTAAATGAGCCAAAATTTGCTTCTAATTCTTTCTTATATCACTAGAAACCAAATAATAATACTTTATATACAGCCCTTTACAGTTTGCTGAGAACTTTTACTTATTTCACACATGACAACCTTGTAAAGCAGGTAACACATTTCACAGATAAGAAACCAAAGCTCACAAATGTTAAGTGAGTTTTCTAAAGCAACATAAGAGGAAGGTGGTATCCTGATTTAAAGTTACTATTTTATTACATACGACAGAGACACATCTCCCCCACCTCCCCTATGGGCTGTACTTTTGAAACTGAGATACAAATTTGAGAACATAAAATTAACTATTTTAGATAAAAAATGCAGTTCAGTGCATTGGAACTAGACAGAGGTGATGACTGCACAATCATCACTATGTTGTACTTTTAAATTTAGTTTACTGAATTTATTTATACTAGGCTTTTTTTCTAAAAAGAGCTTAGAAATGCTATTTAATAAAGAATATTAATAAAATAAAAATGCTGATAAGGACCAAGGAAAGGAGAAGGAAGTTAAATGTAATCTACAAGTGTTACTGTCATTTTCTTTCATCTTTTTTTAGTTATATTTTTTCCATTACCATTTATTCCACTTCCGTTCTTTCCCCTGCAATCACCACACAGTTGTCCATGAATACTTTTTTCTTTTGGCTCAATTACTCCATTCTATTACCATCCCCTCCCCCCATTGCTGTCAGCCTGCTATCCGTGTTTTTCTTTTGCTTGTTAGTTCAGTTTGTTCATTAGATTCCACATACAATTGAAATCATATATTTCCCTTTCTCTGACTGGCTAAGTGGGCATAACGTTTTCCAGGTCAATCCACGCTGTGGCTCAGGGTAAAATCTTCTTTACAGCTGAGTAGTATTCCATTGTGTAAAATGTCTCACAGTTATTTTATTGATTCATCTACTGATGGACACTTGGGTTACTTCCATATCTTGGCAACAGTAATTAACTCTGCAGTAAGCATAGGGGTACTTACGTTATTTCAGATTAATGTTTTGAGTTTCTTCAGCTAAATTCACAGAAATGGAATTGCTTGGTCAATTCCATTTTAATTTTTTGAGGTATTTCCAAACTGCCTTCCACAGTGGCTTCACCAATCTGCATTCTCACCAACAGTGCAAGAGGGTTACCTCTTCTCCACATCCTTGCCAAAACTTTTTTCTTTTAAGTGATGACAGCCATTCTGACAAATGTGAGGTGATATCTCACTGTGGTTTTAATTTGCATTTCTCTGATGATTAGTGACACTGAGAATCTTTAAATAAATATGTCTATTGGCTGTATGTAGTCTTCTTTGGAGAAATGTCTCTTCAGGTCTTTTGTCCATTTTTTATTTGGATTATTTTTTTGGTATTGAGTTTTGTTAGTTCTTTATAAATTTTGGATATTAACCTCTTATCAGATAACACTGTTGAATATGGTCTCATATTCAGTGGGTTGTCATTATTCTGTTGATGATTTCCTTTGAAAAAATTTTTTAGCTTGATGTAGTCCCATTTATTTTTTCTTTTGTTTCCCTTACCTGAGGAAATATATCAGATCAAATATTGCTAGGAATAATGTCTGATATTTTACTACTTATGTTTTCTTCTAGGATTTCCATGGTTTCAGTTCTAACATTTATGTTTTTAAACCATTTTAAATATATTCTTGTGTGTGTCATAAGAAGGTGGTCTACTTTCATTTTTCTGCTCATTTCTGTTCAAATTTCCCAACACCAGTTATTGAGTAAACTATCTTTAGCTTATTGTATGTGCTTGCTTCCTATCTCTGTTGAATATTAATTGACTGTAAAGGTGCAGATTTATTTCTGGGCTCTCTATTCTGTTCCATTGATCTATGTGTCTGCTTTAATGCCAGGATCATGCTGTTTTGATTACTATAGTCTTATAGTATAGCTTGTTATTAGGTAGCATGATTCCTCCAACTTTGTTCTTCTTTATCAGGATTACGGTTGCTAAGCAGGCCTTTTTTGGTTCCATATAATTTTTTGAAATATTTGATCTAGTTTTGTAAAACACATCATTGGTATTTTGATAGAAATTGTGTTGAATCTATACATTGCTTAGGATAGTATGAACATTTTAATATGTTAATTGTTAATTCTTCCTTTTCCTGAACCCGGTATGTGCTTCCACTTATTTGTATCTTCTTTACTTTCTTTTTTCAATGTCTTATAATTCTCCAAGTACAGGTCTTTTAGTCCCTGGTTAAGTTTATTCCTAAGTATTTTATTTTTTGAAGCTACTATGAATGGGATTTTTAAAATTTCCCTTTCTGATAGTTCATTATTAGCATATAAAATGCAACTGATTTCTGGATATTGATTTTGTATCCTGCTATTTTACCAAATTAACTTATCAGTTCTGGTAGTTTCTTGGTGGAATTGTTAGGGTTCTCTATACACAGTATTATGTCATCTGGAAATAAAAAGTTTCACTTCTTCCTTTCCAATTTGGATGTCTTTTATTTCTTCTTCTTGTCTGATTGCTATGGCTAAGACTTCCATTACTATGTTGAGTAAGAGAGGTGAAAGCTGACATTCCTGTCTTGTTTCCAATCTTAAGGAGCTTGTAGTTTTTGCCCGTTGAGTATGATGCTGGCAGGGGGTCTGTCATATATAGGCTTTAGTATGTAGAGTCCCTCTGTTCCCATTTTGCTGAGAGTTTTTATTATAAGTGGGTACTGGAATTTATCAAGTCCTTTTTCAGCATCTATTGATATGATCATGTGATTTTTTATCCTTCATTTTGTTTATGTGGTATAATCACATTTATTGATTCGCAAATATTATAATAACCTTGCATTACTGAAATAAATCCCACTGAATCATGGTGCATGATCTTTTTGATGCATTACTGTACTTGGTCTGTTAATATTTTGTTGAGAGTTTTAGCATCTATGTTTACCATAGATATTGACCTACTTTTTTTGTAGTGTCTTTATCTTGTTTTTGAATTAGGATAATGCTATCCTTGTAAAATGAGCTTGGGAGTCTTCCATTGTATGAATTTTTAAAAAATGCTTGAAAAGAGGTGTTGATTCTTCTCAGATTGTCTGCTAAAATTCAGCCGTGAAGCCATCTAGTCAATGATTTTTGTTTGTTAGGAATTTTTGATTACTGCTTCAACTTCACTAGGTGTAATCTGTCTATTTAGGTTCTCTGATTCTTGATTTGTTTTGGAAGACTGTATATTTCTCAAAATTTATCCATTGCATCCAGGTTGTCTACTCTGTTGGCATATAGTCATTCATAACATTTTTTTCTTTTTTAAATTCTTTGTATTTTGAGGGGGGGTGACACTTGTTATTTCTCCTCTTTCATTTCTAATATTATTTGGGTTCTCTCTTTTGTTCATGAGTTTAGTTAAAAGTTGTCAATCTTGCTTATCTTTTCCAAACCAGCTCATCTTCATTATGTTTCAAGGTATCTTTTGATTTCTTCCTTGATCTCACTGCTGAGCTACTTATTGTTTAATAACATGTTATTTAGCTTCCATGTCTTTGCATGTTTTTCAGTGTTCTTCTTGTAATTGACTTCTAGCATTGTGGTCAGAGGAGATGCTTCATATAATTTCAATCTTCTTAAATTTACTGAGACTTGTTTTGTGTCCTAACATGTGGTCTAGCCTAGAAAATGTTCTATGAGCACTTGAAAAGTATATATATTTTGCTGTTTGGGGTAAAATGTTCTGAAGATTATCAAATGAATATATTTGATCTAGTGTGTAGTTTAAGGCCATTGCCTCCGTGTAGATTTTTCTTAAGAAAAATCTTTCTCTTTTTGATTTTTTGCATATTTTATATATTTTACAATGCTTTCTACTTGAAATGTGTAGCTTTATATTTTATGCATTCTAGTATTTTTGTGTACTGTATTTTGTGCATTTCATGTCTTCATCAAAATCCTCTCGGTCCTTGTTCTTTTGAATCTTGTGCTGGGGTTTTAGCTTTTCTATG
>CM052541.1:122653365-122694368 GCA_028533065.1 Trachops cirrhosus | reverse complement strand
TTTCCACTTGTTGTTTTTCCTCTTCTCCTTCTGGTACCCCTATAATTCGGATGTTGGAACGTTTAAAGATGTCCCAGAGGTTCCTAAGCCTCTCCTCATTTTTTTGAATTCTTATTTCTTCATTCTTTTCTGGTTGTATATTTTTTTTCTTCCTTCTGGTCCACTCCAATGATGTGAGACCCATCTTTCATTCCATCACTATTGGTTCCCTGTGCATTTTTCTTCATTAAACTTATTGTAGCCTTCATTTTTTCATCTAATTTATGACTAAAATCATCCAATTCTGTGAGTATCCTGATCAGCAGTGCTTTGAACTGTGCATCTGATAGGTTGGCTATCTCCTGGTCGCTTAAAAGGATGGGTTCTGGGGCTTTCAATCCTTCTTCTGTTTGAGCGATCTTTTTGCTGGTTTTTTTTTTGGTCTTGTGGAGCATCTGTAGTGAAGGGTGGGGCCTTAGGTGTTCACCAGGGTGGGGTAACTCAGGTTGCTGGGTTGTGACGCTGTATGTGGGGGCGGGGTCCGAGAAGGAACAATGGCGCTCTCTGAAGGACCTCAGACCCTTTCGTTGCTTTCCGCAAGCCAACTGGGCCCCTCTGGCACCAATTCCTGTGTGGGTGGGCCTGTGCACCCCGTGGGACCTTCCTTTTCCGTCAGTGACCCAAAGGTCTATTTCCCAGTGCTGGGACCCTGAGTTGTGTGCAGTGCCTTGCTTCACAGTGGCCACCTCGCTGGGTCCACTGGTCACCATCCCCTGGCCGGGGCCCACCAGCCACTGCTGCTTGTGCGCCCAGGGTCTGCTTCCTGCAGACTTGAGCGCCACCCCAGTTGCTCAGCTCTCTGCTCCAAGTCCCTCGCCTGGCTCGACTCCGCCCCTCCTACTGGTCTGGATGAACGTGTCTATTTTTAAATCCTTGGGTGTCCGACTTCCATACACTTCAATTTTCTGTCAGTTCTGGTTGTTATTTTGTTTCTATATCGTTGTCGTCCCTATCTTGGTTGTGTGAGGAGGCACAGTGCGTCTACCTATGCCTCCATCTTGACCGGATGTCCCTCAGCCGTATTTCTATACACTAACAATGTACTATTCAACAGAAATCAAGAAAGTAATCTCATTCATAACACGTTCAAAAACAATAAAATATTAGAAATAAATCTAACCAAGGAGATTGAAGACCTATATACTGAAAACTATGAGATACTGATTAAAGAAACTGAATAAGACCAAAGTAATTGGAAAAGTATCCCACATTTTTTGGATTGGAAGAATTAATATTGTTAAAATGTCTATGCTACTCCAAGTGACCTATAGAATCAATACAATCTCTATCAAAATCTCAATGGCATTTTTCAAGGAAATAGAAAAAACTACCTTAAAATTCATGAGACCACAAATGATCCTGAATAGCCACAGTAATCTTAAGAAAAATATGATCAAAGCTGGAGGCATTACACTTTCTTATTTCAAGATTATAGTAATCAAAACAGTATGGCACTGGCATAAAAACAGGCACATAAACCAATACAGCAAAATAAGAGTCCAGAAATAAACCCACAGACATATGGATGACTAATCTTTGACAAAGCACCAGGAACACATAATGGGTACTGGGAAAAATGAATATCCTTATACGAAAGACTAAAACTGGACCCCTATCTTATACCACTCACAAAAATTAACTCAAAATGGATTAAGACTGAAACTTAAGACCTGATACCATAAAACTTAGAAGAAAACGCAGTGTGAAAAGCTCCTTGACACTGATCTTGGCAATGATCATTTGGATTAGACACCAAAAGCAAAGGTAAAACTAAACAAATAGGACTACACCAAACTAAAAAACTTCTACAGAGCAAAGGATAACATCAAAAAATTAAAAGGTAACCTGCCTCATGGGAGAAAATATTTGCAAATCATGACTCTGACAAGGGATCAATAGCCAAAATATATTACAAAACACAACTCAAAACCCAAACACAAAAACAAAGAAACAAACTTCAAACAATCTGATTTAAAAATGGCCAGAGAAAATACATAGTCATGTTTGCATAGAAGACAGGCAAATGGCCAACAGGTATATCAAAAAGATACTCAACATTACTACTCATCAGGAAATATAAATCAAAACCACAAAGAGGTATCACCTTACACCTGTAAGAATCAACAAGTCAAACAATAACAAGTGTTGGTGAGCATTTGGAGAAAGAAAAGCCTTATGCATTGTTGGTGGGAATGCAGTTGGTGTAGCAACAATGAAAAGAGCATAGAGGGTCCTCAAAAAATTAAAAATATAACTGAGATATGATGCAACAATCCCAATCCTGGGTATATATTTGAAAAAAACAAATCAGTATTCCAATGAGAAGTCTGTACTCCCACATTCATTGCAGCATTATTCATAATAGCCAAGATATGAAAATAACCTAGTATCTGTCAGTGAATGAATAAAGAAAATGATGGGGGAACTCAGATTTGGAAACAGTTTTAGGTAATAGTTAATAAGCTTAGTAACAAATGCATGTAAAAAGTGATTGTTTCAGGAACTGAAGATATGGGCCCACCCTGACTACAGGGGACCACTAGAAATTCTACCTCTGTGCCCCATAGGGGACTGCAAGCAATCAAGATGGTATCTGAGCCATTTGGTTCCACAGAGAGACATCTACAGCCCAGGACACAAAGAATCACCCAGGACATAGATAAAGAATCACCAGTCAACAGATGAAAGGATACGAGGGAAACTGCCTACAGCAGCTTTCATCGGATTAACCTTTTTCCTAAGTTCCAAATCACTTTCCTACACTTTCCCCCCTGAATTCCAAACCCCTTATCTATACTTTTTCCTACTTTTAAAAGAGGCTGGCCTGAAATGAAATGTAAGACAATCTTTTAGGGTACATAACCCTGTCTTCTCAGATCGCTGGCCATCTGAATAAAGTGCCCACAAAGATTCAATTCCTGTCTCTGATTACTGGTTCTGGTGGTAAAAGGCAGCACAAATGCTGACTTTTCCGGTTTCAAAAATGTGGTGTATGTATACATGATGGAATATTACTCAGCCATAAAAAGGATGGAAATCCTGACATTTGTACAGTATGGATGAACCTTGAGAGCATTCTGCTAAGTGAAGTAAGTCAGACAGGGAAAGACAAATACTATATGGTACATCTTACATGTGGAAACAAAACACGACAAAAAAGTCAATTTTATTGAAACAGACAGTAGACTGGTGGCTGCCAAGGGCTGGGGGTGTGGGGAGAAATGGGGAGATGTAGATCAAAGGATACAAACTTTCAGTTTTAAGTTTGTGACAATCTCATGTGTACTATGGTGACTATCCTAAATAATAAAGTGTTGTATATTTGAAATTTGCTAAAAGTAAATCTTAAGCATTCTTACCACACATGCATAAAAATTTAACTATGCAAGATGATGGATGTGCTAATTATCTTGACTGTGGTAATTATTTTACAATGTATATGTTTATCAAATCACATGGTACACATGAAATACATATAATTTTATTTGTCAATTCTTCCTCAATAAAGCTGAAAAAAATAAATATAAAGGTTATCCAGAAAAATAGTCCTCCTAGTTTATTCAACTGGCAACTTTAGGGTATATGACAGTGCAAGATATTTAGTTTACTAGATTAAGGAGGTTCAAAAAGAGAGTATCAGATCTGTCTTGCAATATTAGTTGTTTTAACCTTTGCGTTTCCTACAATGTAAACTTAAAAAAGACTTATTGATAATAAATATATATTTTAACATGTACACCAGGCCAAGAAGAAATGTTTTTGTTTTTGTAAAAAAAGAATGTTTATTTTTGGTCATGAGCAATAAATAGGCCCCCCTGAGCATTTTAATAGTATTCAGGAATATAGAGTAAACTCTCTATTTTATACAATAATGCATGAAATATTTGTAGACTAGTGAAATAACAGTGAAACAGCAATGATAATAATAATATTTCTACTTACATTTACTGGTTGCTACAAACTAAAAGCTATGTTCCTTGTATATAGTAAATGATTTATACTTCATTACATCCCATAAAATTTCTGGGGTTTATTCTATTTTACATATGAAATATTCAGCTTGAAGAAGTTAAAAATCTTTTACAATTCCACGAAGGTTTTTAGTGATAGGGCAAAGTTTGTTGTTCAGCCTTATCCAACTATAAAACTTGGATAGAGTAGTTTAGTTCCAGAATTGAGTAACAATGTAAAAAACAAAAATTTAACATTAACCAGCATTTTTGTATCCATAGTATGCTAAAAACATAATGCTAAACACTTCAAATTCCCAGATTATGCCTTCTGGCTCTTTGCTTTCTAATTAGAGTAGTTAACCACACACTGTACACACACACACACACACACACACACACACACACACACACGGTTAAAAAATATTCTCGAAATGTGTACAACTAAACTTTATCATAAAATGCCTCTGATAATCATGTCAAATTACTTATCCACATTCACTGTATATTTTGAAAATTACATCCCACATGATAAAATTCATACCACCCCTACTTACATTTGTTTTCCTGGAAATTTCACTTTTTTTTTTCATTTGCTCATAAGAACAAATAGGGAGACAGGGAAACTATAATAAGCAACCCTGTTTTTTGAGGCCTTAAATATATTTCTTATAAGAAGTATTACAAAGATGTTCTTTGGTGTCTTATATTTGTAATTAAAAAAATAAAATTATGAAAAGTTATTACACAATATTCCCTGGCTTACCTGTTCCATGAAACAAATGAGCTTCTACTTTGTGGGGAACTCTTGGTGGAATTTTCATAGATGCACGGATCTGGTACAAACTAAAGTAGAAGAGACAAAAAAAAAAAAACAAAACCATTTCAAAAAATATATTCAAAATATGCAATGCCCCAATTTCATGTATCTATATATATTAAAACAATAAAGTTGGTCTGCTAATATCAGTCTCCCATAATATTTACTATTCCCATAATATTTAAAACAATGTATGACATTTACAGATCAAATATTAGTCAAGGATGAAATCCAAGGGGAAACCAGTATGTTTAAAGATAAGTGGGAAAAACAGAATGTATATGATATTTCTTACTTTAAATGAATGTCACACATAGCAAACAGAGAAATTAATAAGGCATGTAAGAGTTTCTCTACTTATTTTTTCTTTTAAGATAATAAAGATAAATTATTCTTAAGCATAATTTTGAAAAAATAATTATAAATGGTTTTTAGAAACTGACTTCATACTATAAAAACCTGCCCACTCAAAAAACAAACCTACTCAGATGTAACATGTTCTCTCTCTTCTCTGTCTGCATGAAGTTTAGGCATTGCTTAATCAGTTCTCTATCATTTAACAACAAGGTGGCAAATTACAATAAAAATATTTACAAGAGCAGGAAAAGAACCATCAGGAAACATGCACAAGAAACATTTCCTCACCTTCTGTATCCATTTAATCCTTATTGGGCTATAATTCCAAGGTTATTTAGTAAGATTATTTACTGATGTTATTTCTAAAATATCACAGTAAACTATTGCACAGAAATTACTTGAAATTTTAAGTTTCTCATCTTAGTATCCAAGCAATCATTTGATATATCAGAAAATAAATTAGTAAAGATATTTTATTTTGTAATATAAATATAAACTTAGGTAATGTATGTATGACAGTTATTTAACATAACAGCCAAATACAAGATCTAAGTTAACTGGCTTAAATGGCAGAAGTAGTAAGGAAGTCAGAATAGAAAAAAATAGTAAATTACATCCCAAAGAATGACTCATGGGCAAAACAGTATGGTGACTGCCAGACAGAAGAGGGGTGAGGGACAGTAGAAGAAGGTAAGAGGGGAATAAATGTGATGGAAGGAGACTTGACTTAAGGTGGTAAACACACAACATAATATACAGATGATATACAGATGATATAATATAATCTACAGATGTAGAACGGTATACCTGAAACTTGCATAATTTTATTAACCAATGTCACCCCTATAAATTCAATTAAAATTTTTTTAAAAATTGAAAAAGAGTAAATTATATCCTTATTTTTATAAACAAACAAGTCAAGCCATATATCTAAAAACAGTAAGCTTCTAATCGTTAGATTTTTGAAAATTCAGTAACATAATATTCTTCAACCGCCCTCAATGGATAGGGAAATCAAACTGCAGAATAACGACAAATTAATAAAAGTAGGAATTATACATGCTATATTTATGATGGTTGATAATAAAAGGGAACAATAATTCACTTAGTCCTTACACCCATTCCAAACCTCCACTTATAACTGTCTCCTCTAGACTATATTAAAAATAAAACCACAGGCCCAAAATCAAGTTACTTATGTTAAAGCCATCACAAGGAACCTAGACTTAATACCTCACCTAACTGCAGTTTCAACCTTCTCCAGGAATGTTATCTTAATTGGTCAGCCTGGAATTTTCTGGTCCCTATCAATGAAGTAATCTGTCAAGCAGGCCCTCAACATCCACCAAAGGAAGCTAAGGCAATCTGAGTGGTAAGATCCCTTCTTTCCCCTAAGAGAAGGCAACCTTGCTTGAAACATTTCTTTCTTTTCTTTTCTAATAACTTTCTTGTCCCACCCAGTTTCTGCCTAAAAATGTCTTCCATACTTTATAGCTCCTGGGGCTCCTCTCTATTTGCTAGATGGGATGCTGCCCAATTCATAAATTGCTCAATAAAGCCAACTATAACTTTAAATTTACTCAATTATGTTTTTATTCTTTAAAAGATATCTTACTTCAAATTCAACAAATCAAAATGAACTAATCTTGAGTACCACAGCAGTCATCCTCTTCAACTTTATCACTTTTCTCAGGATTTCTAATATTGTCCAAGTCAACGTGATTTAAAACTTCAGCATTATCTTTTAAATCTCATATTACAAATTCCAAATTTGCAAAAAGTAGAGCAATGCACTGATATACCCACTACCTATTTTCAATAATTAGAAAAATTCTGTCATATTTGATTCATCAGCACATTTTTCCTTTGCTGAGCTTTTTCAAACTAATTCTACACATGCAAATCCATACATCTTCATATATATCATCAAATGATTTTTTCTCTCTCAGCATCGTCCTCCACATGGAATCAGTCATTAAATCCTATTTATTTCTCAAAATGCCTTGCAGAAATTAATTTAACAACAACAAAAAAATTAAAGTGTGTGATAGGTTGACTTTTAAATGTTTCCATTTTTCTTTCCCATCCCTGTATCCACACCTCTTGCAATGTGACTCCCATTAGAAAGTGGATTGTAGTTCCCCACCCCTTTAATCTAAACTGGCTTTATGACTTATGTGGGGCAATACAATGTGGCAGAGATGACAGTGTGCTAGTTCAAAGCCCAAGTCTTTAAAGGTCTTCTTATACAGTTTCTTTCTCTTTGGTAACCTGTCTCCTCCATGAGAATAAGCAGGAATATGAGAAGTCATAAAACATAGCTGAGTCTATCAAGGTGATGCCATTTTGCATCAGCTAGCACCCAGTAAACCTATCAGTTCTCTGTGAATTCATGAGTGAGCCCAGTAAAGATTAGTCAAGCCATCCCGATCAGCAGAAACAGTCAGCTGATCTACAGACTTGTGAACAAAAGTAAATGTTTAATGTAGTGATGCCACTGAGATTTTGTGTTTGCTGTTAGCTGTATTATTGTGGCAATAAATAACTAATGCAGAAATTGGTACCTAACAAAAACTTAAAATATGTGGCATTGACTTGAAGACAAAAGAAACAGTTACAGAGGCAAGAAAAATAATGAGGAAAAAAAATGGTAACCCATGTCATGTAGTGATGAAACTTATATAGACATGCTGTCAGCAATAACTTAGAAGAATTCAGAAGATGTACCTAGGAAACTTTTGTACGCAAACAAGCTAATTTCCAGGCAGAATGCTAAAAATGTCCACTGGTTGCTCTTTGCTAAGTATAATAAGATTCTGCAAGAAAGAGATAAGCTAAAGAAACAACTGGTCATTTTACAAGCAGAATCTAGAGGGAATATAGAGACTAGGACTTGCTGGGTTGGAATATAAAATTTTTTAAATCTCATTTTCCTAAAGATTTTCAAAATAAAATGCAGCCATGAACAAAGATCAAAGCACAGGTGTGGCTATAAATCCCTTTCTTAAGATCTATAAAGGAATTATGGCAGTGTCTAAGTACATATTCTGTTTGACAAAAAAGGTTTTTAGGAACTTTAAGGGCATGATACCAGACTTCTGATCCCCAAACAGTAGTGATTACATCCAGAGAGTAGTCATGCCTCAAAAAACAATTGTGGGTATAGATTTCATGGAATGGATTATATAAAATATATAAACCCCATAAAGTTTTAAGTGTTTTTGGCTAAAGAAACACTAGCCCAGATGCTTCATCTGGCCTTGTAACTTGCTTTGCCAACAGAATGCAGTGGAAGTAACAAGTAGTCCAATTCAAATGGCCTTGGCATCCTCTGTTCTCTCTCTTGGACTCCTGCCTCTGCCATGAGAACAAGCCTAGGCTGTCCTGTTGAGGGATGAAACACCATGTGGAGCAGAGCAGAGTCCATTGTTTTTATATTCTCAAGAAGATGGCAAAGCCAAGCCAAGCAAAAACAAACAAACAAAAAAAAAGACGGAAGATTTATCTTACTCTACTTCTGTTAGTCAGGGCTGCATTACTACCATTCTTAGTACAGACCTTCAGGTATATATGCTGAGTTACTGCAAGCACCTCTAAACTGTTCCCTATGCTTCTATTTCCTATACACAACTATCAATCTACTATACCACAATCTTTGTCAAGTTAGTAAATGCTTATTATAATAATAGTGATAATTTCATCCTTACTTGGAAACCACGAATGGCTACCCTAATTCGTAGGGTCAACTCTTTTCCAGACACTAAAACCTTTCACAAACATAACCTCTCCCTTCTTTACTATTATTTCTTTAGCAATTCTACAGAATATCCAATCTCTTAAATATTCTTTAAATAACATGTTCATTCCTAATTCCAAGACTTGATTCATATTGCTCTCTCCAGTTTTAAAAGGGTCTTTCACTTTATCCTTTGTGTATCCAAGTATTATCCATACTTTGATCCTATGCTTCATAATGTAGTCCAACATAACCTAGAAAGGTATTTTTCTGTTCCGATTCCCAGAGCATTTCCTACATACACTTACTGAATATTTATCATTTTGTGTTTCTTCTTAGGTGTTTTGTGTATATATTTTATTTTCCCCAGACACTATAAACTTTTATAAAGGAGAAATGAGATCTTATACAGTTTCATTAAAGTTCTCTCAATGATCAGTATAAATTTAGAAACACATGTTAAATATATCCACCATTATGATTATATCTATGTACATAATTCTCAAACACATATTTAAAAACAAATTCATCTGAGAAAATTACTTGAATATAACTCATTGTTTTCCTTATATATGCTAGAACAAAAATATGTAATTAAATATAAATGAAAACTTTACATATTATCATATGTAAAATATATAGTTTTCACATTAAAATACACACCCTCTCTGAAATAAATCCACATTGTAGAACTTGTTTAGCTCCACGGAGAATTCTACCATTGCTTGAACTTCAGTCATTTTTAATTTATACTCAGAAGATAAATCTAGTAACAGCACCTTGGTTAAAGAAGGGGGAAAATTATTAGAACTTCAACAACAAAAATTCCTACTACAAAAACACTAATATTTAAACATGTTTAACTATTAAATATAGGCAGAAAAAAAATGAGGCAAATTAGGTCAGTGTACCTAACTTTGACTAACCCAATAAAATAGCACGAGAATCTACATTTACTAAACATACTTACTAAGAATATATTTACTAAATAGGAAAACTCTATAATTTAAGATATGTCCTGTTAGAACACTTTTTCTAAGGTTTGTTTCCCTTCATGACATGTGATAATATACCAAACTGCTAAAAGAAACTGTTGACTTTCTCATAGGTAAAATAGTAACTTAAGAACAAATTAAGCTACCTAATTATTCTCTTCTAGTTCTACAATGCACATTAAACCAATTCCAGAGTCAAAAAATGAAGTAACAGTCTTTAATCCCCATTTATATTTATGAATGTTTTCTCCATTATGTAAAGTTCTTAAATGATGATTCATCTTTTAAATTTCAAAAAAAAAACCCAAAAACAAAAACAACCCTCATTATAAAAGCCTAAAGTATTCATCTTCAAAAGGGTTAAAATAATACATACAAGCAAAAAAGAAAACATTCACAATTCTATCCACTGAAATATATACTTTGGCATATATTCTTCATATGTTGTGTATCCATACAAATTCTATAAAATGAGATCAAACCACATGTACATTTTATAACCCGTTTATTTCAATTAATTTTTTTATGAACACCTATGTCAATAAATGCAGTTTTATAACAGTTTTAATAGTTAACTATTATACTGTGAATGTTATAATTTAAACAATCTCATATTACTGGGTATTTCAGTGGTTTCCATCTTTTTATTATTTCAAAAAAAGCACTGCAACAATCATCTTTATCAATAAATACATGCTTTAAAAAACAATTCGGAGTAGGAAGTATTGAAAGACAATTCTCCAGAGTCTTACATTTCTCTACATCTTGCAAGCAGAGACACTGACTGCCCTTGTCCAGACTGTTTTTCAAGGATGTGTTTAGCAAAGTCTTAGGAAATTGGAGATAGTAACTCATACTGAAACAAAGGGCAGAAACGTTTACTATCCCAAGTAATAGAGATAATGTCTCCCACTGAGGCATAAATCAGGCAGGCTTATTGTCCAATATAAAAGATTCAGGTAGCATTAGCTCAGGGTTCCTTTCTTAAAACACAACCTACTCACATGCAAGTGTAGCCTGGTACTCAAGCTAGAGCTATAGCTGTGAATATAAACTATCCTTCTCCTTGATCCAGGAGTCTCATATCTTCTGACCATATCCATGGCACGTGTGGCAGGCCATGTTAGCTTGCAAGTGGGATAAAATCTTAGACCCTTTACAATTCTCGAAACAGTTCATAGAAATTTAATAAATGATCTAATCTACTATGAATTGAATGTAAAAGAAATGTCATATTCTTACCTCTGCTGATCAAAACTTCCTCTTAACATTATTAAATAACAAATACTGGATTTCCAGTTACTGATTCTTGTTAAAAATATATTGTTCCTCCTAGGAGAAAGAAAAAAATAACAGCTCAAACAAAATAGTAAACATTAAAAGGTGCACTTTAAGGAAACCTATACTAAGTTACTTAATATTCTCAATACATCTAATATCTAAAAAATCTATAACCTCTGTAAGGCTTAGGAATAAGTTTTACAGATTTTGTTTTCATTCAGTTTCACTGACATCAATATTAACTATTATATCTTCATTAAAGATCCACTTTAAAGCACAATAACAAATAGAAGACTACTTTCTTGGTTCTGTGGTTCAGAAAAAAATCTTCATGAATACCCAAAACATCATAAACCTATTAAGTTTTAAAATATAGAACTCACAATTTTTAAATAACTTTCTGGACAGAGTAAATGCTTTCTAAATGAAATGTATCTGTGTTAACATATGTTATGAGCTACTTAAAATATTCTGACAAAAAGGTCAACTGGATATGCTATAATTTTTTCCACACTCCAAATATTTTTTGCTTAAATAAAAAAAAAAATTCTTTGCCCATGGTATAATTATTGTAGGTACTAAAAATGTTAGAATAAAGACCACATTCACTTTTTCACAGATTTTTTTCTTCTGTCCATCATAAAGATGTAGATTTTACCACCTTCCATAACTGTTATTTTGAACTTTAATAATCACATCAAAAAGAGTAAGTTACACACAGCTATAAACTGAGAGCAATCAGCCAGTGACATGTGGATTAGTCTTGTATCTCTAACCCTGCTATCTAGTGTCATGCTGGCCACTAAACTGGTTAAATCTGCGTTGGTTGGTTCGGTCTAAATACCTGAGCTATGGCTGTATTTCTTGATTCAGTTTCCTTTTTCATTGACAGAGACCCTGACGTTGCCTAGTTTCATAAACTCCCTCTTCCTAAGGTTAAACATGCTAAGTCACTGGATTATAGCCTGCTCTAAAACTGCTAAGCCACCTGTTACTTGTCTGACTCTGAAGATCACCACCACTCACATGGCTTTAAACCTTCTTTTTGCCTTCACAATTATTCACATGCAGAGCACACTTTCATCAGTGACATTTCATTTTTAAAAGTGATTCACAGTGAAGATGAGTTTATCAGAATCATTACAGTAGAAAGGACATGTAAAGAAAATCTCTGGTCTAGAAACTTTTGCTCTCACTCCTCAGTAATCCAAATGAACTCCTGAGGACCAGTCATATACTATACTGCAGAAATTACAGAAATATTTAAGAGAACAGAATGCTACATTCTTCTTTCGGGGAGAGGGAAAAAGGGAGATCTTCAAAGGAAAAGATGATGAGAACGGCTTGACAGACAACCTTAAAAAAGTTATATGTTTTCCCTCTTGATACCAAATACAGATCAAATAGAAACCAAATACAGACACTCATAACTTTTTGGAGCACCTACTCTTACCAGTAACTTAAACTATTTTATTTTATTCTCTAAAAGTCTGAAAGAGCTATTATTATTCCATTTTACAGGTGAGCAAACTAAGGACCAAGATGTTTACATAATTTATCCAAAGTCACAGTTTGGAAACAGTGATAAAGGACAAAACCCTCAAATATATAACACTCCCCAATTTATCTTTAAACTTGCATATTTCTAAAGCCTATACCTAAATTGTTATAGGAAATAGATTAAATTATCATCAAGCCATAAGATGAATATACCCATAATTAAACAAAAACTGAAATCAGAATGCAACAATTTTAAAAAGTTGCATTGGATAAATTACTATAGTCTATTTTCCAATTAATTAACCTTATTCCCTAATTATGTAATCTTCAAATTCCTCACATCCCACACCCACAAACACCATATCTGAAGTTTTAATGCACTGTTCTCTTCTAATTTCTTTAAAATTTGGGTTTTAACAGTTGTTGTCTAATAAAAGAAAAACATATTATTAATCTCAAAACTGATGTTTAGAGTAAAAAGCAAGCACTCTCAAAACAACACTTAATTTTGAATGACTGTGTTAATAAAATAAAAACTCCACAGAAAAAATATTTTTTACACATAATGTAAAAAAAAAGTTAGGAAATTTCTAGGAGTATTTCCATGGTTGACTTAGTACATGAGAATGAAGTAAAGAAACAAAACGAACTTCTATCGCTCATTACAAGGCACTTAATGAAAGCTCCTTTTTACATTATATGGAAAACAGGATTTAATTTTAATTTATCATAAGCAGTTCATATAAAGTTTTCAAGAACATATCTGTGCCATAAAACAAATCCACCAGTAACATAATACAGAATGCCTTTGAATATACCATGTTATTATTATACTCCTATACCTTAAAAAACCTGGGATAGCCTGAAGCACCAAAAACTAAAAATTCCCTTTTTTTAAAGATTGTAATTATTTATTTTTAGAGAGAGGGGAAGGGAGGGAGAAAAAGAGCAAGAGAAACACCGATGTGTGAGAGAAACGTTGATCTGTTGCCTCTCATATGTGCCCTAACCCAGGATGAACCCACAATCCAGGCATGTGCCCTGACCAGGAGCCCAACCAGCAACGTTTCGCTTTGCAGGATGATGCCCAACTGAGCCACACCGGTCCAGGCTAATTATTTCTTTTAACAGGAAGAGAAATTCAGAAAGAATCACAGTCATCATTTACTACCTAGTTCAGGAATCTGCCTAGCATTCTTTAAAATATTCCATCTTATTAGTTATCTCAACAAAGAAAAAGGCTCAGAATGAGAACAAAAAGAATTACAATCCTGTCTCTGGGAAATATTCTAAGAAACAATGTCTTAACTGCCTATGCTTTCTTTAGTCTACAATTAACTTTGGTATCAGACAGACCTAGATTCTAATTCAGACTCTCTAAGCCCAAATTTTATCAAAAAGAAATAATATTTATAATTGCTAAGTCAAAAGGTAAGGCTTAAAAAGATTATATATACATATATTTACACACACACACACACACACACACACAAAATTACCTAAAGCACTAAGCATGGCACTTGGTGCTTAATAAACTGCTGACATGTTTTATTTCATCTCAATTTTTGAATATGTTTTCATTCAAGGAAATATCTATTCAAATAATGCAACTCAACTAAACACGCTATTATAAGTTTCAGTTGTATGGCTTGAAAATATTTTCATTTATAGGTTGTACAACTTTAAAGAGAAAGAGCTGGCCTCCAATTAAGATCTTGGGGAAAACCAACCCCCCCCCCCAAAAAAAAACAAACAATCCCTCCACCCTCAAACAAGTAGTGGATATTTCAACTCTCTTAAGTCAAACAATTTTTCTAATTTCATTTCTTTCTGACATTTCTCTAGCTCCTCCTGTTTGAGGACTATTTCAGAATCTCTTTACCAAATTGGGGCCCTTGGCAAGCATATTATATAATTATCATACTTTGACATAACATAGTTATCAATTTACAGAACAGGCCTGGTGACAGCCTACAGTCTAATCTTATCTGCCTAAGTAACTAATTTTCAGTCTTAAAGTAGATCTGAGTAAGAATGAGGGTGGTTTTAAAATATGGGTTTTTCAATTCCAAAAGAAGAAAGTAACGGCAAAGGATTCCAAGGTCTTAAATTTGACTGCCAGTAAGTCTTCACTTTGCTGCTTAGATATTTACAATTAGCAGTATGTATTTCCAGTTGAAGCCACTAAGTTACTGGCAACTTGGAGACATCAAAGAGCAGATGTCAGAGATACTTCTGCTCCAAAAACAATCATGAATGAAGCAGCTGCATCCTACAAGGCAACTTCAAGGGGGTTTCAGTAAGGGAATACTTCAAGTTTAGAATATATTAAGAACTGTAGCAAAAGGGCATTTCATAAAACTTAACAGAACACTTTCAATAACACACATCTATGTAATAACATAATTTAGAAATACTTTCTATGTTACAGATGGTTGAAGAAAGCTAATCCCATATAAGGAAATATGCTATAATTTTCTCAGAATGCTCCCTTGGTTGATAGTTCGCAAAAAAGTTTCACCAAAACAAGAACCACCTAAAGGATTATTTAAGCAGGAGACATCTCTTAATGGTATATGCCTGATACCTTTATATTGCCATTAAGAAAAAAAGAGATTAATTTATATTACATTTAGTACATCATTGGTAACCAAAGTTAAAAATTAGAAAGCTTTAAAAATAAAATGGTAAAACCCACTGTTGAGTAGTTTCACTCTATTCCTCCTGAAAAATCTAGATCTTACAACTGTGCTTCGTAACTTTTCTGAAAAACCACTGGGCCCATTCAGAAGTCTTTCTTTTTATCACCACTCAGCTTCTCCATCTCCATCCATTAATTCTTTAAAAACACAGGTGCATTATCGCAAAACTCACTTTTAAGTTTTTCCTTAATACCTAGAGTCAAAGCAAAGGAAATCCTTACCTTTTCTACCACAAAGTCCCCATTCTCAAGGGTCTTTATCTATAGTAAACAAAGCTAAAATGTAAGACATAAGAAACTTTGTAGTTAACCAGATGCATGTGTAACTCTCACATTCTCGGTGTCAAATAGTGGCAAACAAAGGGCATAGTTGTATATACTGAATGCTTTAGCACCTGCTCACTGTATATTAACATTAATCTAAGATAGTCCATACTTCACATTATTCTACTAGGATTTTCACAGAAATCTGAAATTTAAAAATATAAATCCCAGTGATGTGAGATTTAAGCATTCAATTACACTCTTATTATATAGTCTAAAAGAGATAAAAACTAAGTGCTACATAGCAACTTTTGTCTGTCGTGGCCCTAAGCATTTTTAAATGATTAAGGCTTACACTGCTACTCAAAGATTACTGGGTAGCCATTATTTTCACCCACATATTACAGGTAGAAACATCAAACCATAGAGGTTAAGTGGCTTCTCAAACTAATGTAATGAGTCTTAATCATAAGAGTTTAAATCTTCTGACTTCCAGTCCTGTACCTGCTATCAACTATGAGCCCTTATTTTAATTTCTAAGAGCACAGAATCAACTCACTAAAAAATGCCAACAAGAATTTGTAAGCATTTACTTTTCTAGTGAATAGCTACCTAAAAATAAAAACACTTGCCTTTGAAAGGCAGGAAAGCTTCCTTCAGAAACAGCAGTTATCTCTATTTGCATTGGAAAAATCATTTGTAAAAAGCCTTAAAAACCGAGTTCATTACCTTGTACCACACACAATAACTGCTGGTTCTTTCAAAAGAGGGATGGTTTAATGACATCAGATTCTAAACTCTATCTCCTCCTACCTTTACCTCTACTATCACCCGGAATAAGAAACTACATTTTTTTCCTTAGTGTTTCCCTTTGAACAACAAACTGAAAAATTTAATTCCTACCTGATATGGGCAACATAAGGAAGAATTTACTGTTTGTGGACTGCTTTGAGATTCCAGAAAGAAATACATAATTTAGTTGATCTTCAACTCCAGAATAAAGGCAAACTTACCTGAAAGTAACTGCTTCGGCAGATGCCTTCAAAATAAGATATATCATGATTTACATAGAGACAAGTTTTATGTATGCCAAATCTTGATTACAAGGAGATGCGGAAAAATTTTTCCAAAGCTGTTTAGAAAGTTATTTTGCCCAATTAAAAAATTTAATACGTGTTCTCACATAGTTCTCCTTCAGCAAGCTTACCAATTCTATTCTTAACTTAGTAGAAATTGCACCCAGTTCCTAAAGGGAACAGAGATCATTAGGAAAATGATGTAATTGACTGCAACAGCAAAGGTATAAAAACTAATACATAATTTTATAAATTACTTGTTAAATTTCATTTAAGATTGGTTCTTGGACAACTGTATTTCCTGGAGGACAATAAAATTTTCAAATTTTAACCTTATGTTTATAGGTCAGCTTTTAACAAATCTTAATCCTCTATACTTTCATCCAGTCTGTACTTGTTTCTCCTGGCATGTCAGGCAAACGTAATTCATAAAAACTAAAGCTTCAATCAGTAAGTGTAAAAATTTATTGCTACTGTCAGTCTTTTGGTGACATTTCCAGTCACTGAAGAAAGAAGATGAGACTTTATTAAACTAGAAGAGGAACTAAAAATATTGAGTGGTTATCTAGCTTTAGGTAGAAAGCATAAGAGACCAGAATTGCTCAGAGATTTAATAAAAAGTTATAAACGGGTTGAAGTTAAGAGACTTGCTCTATGCAAACAGAAAAAAAAAACAGTTTAGAAAGGAAAAAATAATCAAAACTAGAAATGGGATCAGGATGGAAAAAGACGGAAGGACAGGGGCCATTAGATGGAAAGGGATGAAGCTGGGTACCGAAAGAGAGCTAAGGATTTAGGGAGTGAGGGCCTCCGAAGGTGTCCGCAGAGCACAGAATCAACTCGAGTGATGCTAAAGCAAAAAGCACAATCACAAACTAACAAAAGATAACGAAGATACAGTACTGAAAGGAGATATATGAGAATAAAAGCCAGCCAAGGGGGAAATTATAGAGGCAACAGAGTGAAAAACCTGGCTGGTGAGGGTAATGAACGTCGAGTAAGAAGAGCCAGGCTACGGATACACAACGAGAGAAGGCACCGAGGGGAGAGCAGAAGGATAGATACACTGCCTCCCTCACACCGAAGGACCGACCACCGGGGAGAAAAAGCACGTGGGAGGTGGGGATGAAAGAGCAGAACCAAGAAAGGAGGGTAAAGAAGGACAGAGGAGCGAGGATGGAGCAGAGGGCGAAGGGTAGGTGAAGTCTAGGAAAGAGCCGAAGTGAGGTTCACGAAAAGCCGGCCAAGGGACGCGCCCCAGTTCAGGGGCGGCAGGCAAAGCCCGGCGAGCGGCGCACCGCGGCCCCTTGCCTCACTCAGCGCACTCTACACCGCCGTCCCCACCGACCTTCAGCGGGCCCGGGACCGGACTCCGACCGGGAACAGCAGAGTGACGTGCGGGAGCGGACAAGAAAGACGAGGAGAAGGAGGCCGCTTCCTGCCCGGCCCGTGGGAAAAAGGAACAGAGGGACGGGTCGTGGGTGTCGGGAGACAACGGGGACGGAGAGGACAGTGAGGGGCTTACCTCTCGCCCGGCTCGGCCTCCTCCACCGCCTGTCGGACTGAGGAGCTCCTTGTCCTACTGCAAGAAGACGGCCCTACCCGGGTAAGCACCATCCCGCCTCGGGCCCCCTCACATCGCCATCGCAGCAACTGCAACCACCGCAGCAGAATAGCCAGATCGTCACCGCCGCTTGGCTACCGGCCTTACGAGGCCCGCGAGCATGCGCAGTCGCCCCAGTCCTGGGGAGCCCGGACTGTTCGGCGCTACCTGCGATCAACAGGTCGCCGCCACGCAGCTCCGCCCCTTGCCTTATCTCACCACCCACTCATGCCTGTTCCCTCCCCTCTCAGAGCCTAGGCCCCGCCCCTTACAAGTCTCGAGCCCCGCCCCTCCCCCTCCTTTTAAGCCCCTCTGCCGCTGCTCTAGCCCCAGAGCCAATAGAGATTTTCAAGAAATTTGTCCGTCCTATGCACCTCCTGCTCCCAAGTTCCCGCGAGAATGGAGGTTTGCGTCAATAAAAAGCGCGAGCCCCACGGACAGCCAAGACTGCAGATTTAAGGGAAGAAGTGTAAAGGTTTAGTCGTTTAACTTGCAAAATAGGGAACCAAAGGAGGGCAAGAAAGAGTACTGACACTTCAGCTGTATTTCTCACATTGTTCATTATTCTTCCCTCTTCTTTACTTACTCCTGTAGTACGGGATAAAGAGCCTGGTCCCTGCGCTACTCCGTGCACTAGGAAAGAAAGTTGCCAGAAATCCAGGCTGGCTCTAGACAGCTGTCTTTGGGGACTATTTTGTTGCATATATTTGGAGAGATGTGGGTGCTGCGATAGTCAGTTACTGACGCTCAAAAGGGCGGGAATGGAACGATGAAGTGAATCATTGCCTCTTGAATTCTACGAACAGAAGCATAAGATGTGGATAGCCTGTGAAGGATAATTCTTCAGTGACTTACTTCCCAGTTTCTGAATGAAATATATCATAACGTTTTGAAGTTCATAAAGCTCATTATGTTACTAAAGCAAAATTAATGAAAAGAAGGAAATTGCGGCTGCAGCGTATGTTAAAAGTGAATTGGGCTGGATAGTGGTGATGGTTGTACAATATGACTGTACTTAATGGCATCAAGTTTATTACAAAATTTGGGAGACTCAAATACTTCCGTAAGAATCCCCACAAACATGGGAGGAAAGAAGAGCGGGGAAGGGGAGAAGATCCCCAGGAAAAACAGTCCAGTCTCTGAAGTTTTAGAGTGGGGTCTGAGGGGTAGATACACAGCAAGGGCAGCCTCTCTTCCTGACCCCAGAGGGCTCCCAGCAGTCCTCCTAGCTCACCTCCAGGCTTAGCAGATATTTTGGAGTAAGATGCTTTTGAAGGCCATGGAGATGCCAGATACCCTCCTGATGTGAATCTTGTACAGAGAACACTGGCAGTTTGCACACTTCCCTTGTCTGCTGAACCTGCACACACAGCATGTATTTCTGGCACTGCTCTCACCCACAGCTGTTTAGGTTTTGCCTCTGGCTCATCTGCACCACATAGCTCAGCCCTTTTAAGTTCTGCGTTTAAAATTAAGGGAGTGCACCCTGACTGGAGTGGCTCAGTTGGTTGGGTGTCGTCCCTCAAAGTGGTAGGTCCCCAGTTTGATTTCTAGTAAGGGCACATGCCTAGGTTGTGGTTTCAGTCCTGGTTCGGGTGTGTACAAGAAGGAACCAATCCATGTTTCTCACCCTCTTTTTCTCCCTCCCTTCTCCTCTAAAAATACATTTTAAAAAATCTTCAAAAAAGAATAATAAAAATTCAGGGAGGGCAACTTGATCTTTCCAGTGTCTTTCACTGTGGCCCTGTCTTGGCCTTCCACAATTTAAAAAATTATATTGGCTTGACTCTTGTCCTTTTGTGATGCTGCTTGTTAGTGGATGGCCTACAGCATAAGCATTTTAACAAAAATCTGAAGACACTCCTAGCCACCTCCTGCTCATCCTTGCTGTGGCCAGAGGAAGAGCCTGGGGTCCCACCATCAGGCTGTGCAGGTTGGAGACAGTTTTCATTGGTGGCTCTCTCTGGGACTACTGCTGCTGCTGGAGGTGGTCTGGGAGCCCCCAGGGCCATGCTGGAGGGCTGAGCTAAGGTTGGCAGTCCTACACTCTGAGCCTGGTAGGGGAGTGGTGGTCCTTGACTTCAGGCTGGTTTGGGGGCTGGTCATCCTTACTTCCACACTGGCTGGGGGAATGGTGATCTTCGCTTCCATGTTGGCCGAGGGAATGGCAGACATCAGTTTTCTGCCTTGATGCATGAACCTCTTGGGTTGTGGAAAGACTGCTCTTGGGGTCAGCAGAGGGGCAGGGCCTTACCCTGATGGTGCGGCCTTTCATCTTATTTTTTGTTGTGTACAGAATCAGATATGTGCCCTGCTTAAATCCAAGATTCTTCATTATTTTTATTACTGGGGGTGGGGTGGGGGAGTCAATGTCATCCCAGGGCGGCTTGCTGTACAGCTTCAATTCGTCCTCCTGGCCAATTTTGACCATGGATCTTTCATTATGACTTCCAGGGTTGTTCTTTGGCTGGGGTGAAAGGTCATTAATTTTTGTAACAATTTTTGACATTCTAGAGACATAAAATATGGTACATGGACCTGCTCATTCAATATATACTGCTGCAGTTCCCCAAGTTCTCCCCCACAAATGGAAGTTTTCCTGTCACCATTCTGTAGAAAATTATCCCAAGGCTCCAAACATCAACCTTTGGACCATCATAGGGCTGGATTTGGAAGAACTCCAGGGTCATGTAGGAGATAGTCCCACAGAAGGTGTTAAGTTTATGGTCTGAAAACTGCACTGAAGGCAAAGTCTGTTAGTTTGATATTTAACTTACCGTGTAGAAGGATGATCTCTGGCTTCAGGTCACAGTTGGTGATTCCCCTCTGGTAGCAGTGCAGTACCACAGATATCAGTTGCCAAAATGTGGGTTGGGCCTCCTCCTTGGTCCTTCAGCCATACTTCTTGAGATAGTCACATAAGCGCCCTCCACCCATGTACTCCATGAAGAGAAAATATTGGTCCTGGGTGGCAATCACCTCAAATAATTGGGTGATGGAGTGATTTAAACCCTTAAGACAATGAATTTCATGTAAACTTTAAAGGAGTCCCACCTATTCATGATTTGCATAGCTACCTCTTTGCTAATGAAAATGTGCCAGGCCAACATCACCTTGGCAAAAGGATCCCTTGCCAATGCTGTTCAGCAGTACATAATCGCCAATATTGTAACAGGGTGTAGCCAAGAGGGGGGGCCCAAATAGGATTTGGAATGGGGTTCAGAACTCAAGATGTCCAGGAAATATTAGAAAGATATATAGGATGTCCTCCACCCTCTCCTCTGTGGCCATGCTTTGAGCCAGGGGGATGGAAGTGACTTCCACCCAAGATGGAACTGGGGGGCAGCTCCTTCTGGTTACAGTGCCTGTGTGAGAGCTTGGAGAAGATTGACTCCATGCCATGGGGCCACACCTGCCCAGTCTTACGATGGCAGCCCTGTAAACCTGGAAAAATACAGGAATGCTGGCAGGGATAACTGATTGTAGGAGGAGTTGGAAGTGGGGATGCAGAGGAAGATTGGCGTGGGAATTTAAACCCAGGCTTGGCAGCCATGTGGAGGGAAAACCACGTGGCTTTGGCAGAGTGGGGACCCCTCAGCTTTGGCCAGAGTGAGGACCACGTGGCTTTGGGGTGCTCCCTTTTGCCATGTGGCTTAGAAAGCAGGAGAGACTTTGCCTGGAAGAAAAGGGGTGACAGGACTTGCTGGTGGGCCATGAGAAGGTGCCACATGGCTTTGGATTAGCTGCAGATCCTGGCAGTGACACAGCTGATGGTGCCAGGAGCCTGAATCACAGACTTCTACTTGTTTTCCTGAGATATGATACCCCAGATTAGGGCAGAGGGAGAAGGAAGGACTGTGTGTGTCTGTGAGCATCCAAAAGGACTTTAATATTTTAATGAAGACATTAGGTCAGTACTTTAAGTCTGTATAGCTTTAAATAAATATTTCCTTTTCACAAATCTCTGGCTTAAGAGACATCTTTCCTCTGGTGGCAGGCATAGTGAACCTAGTCAGGGGTCCTTTTGGTAATAGTATATCATACACCCCCTTGGCCCTGTTCTGTAACAATATGGCACTCCTCATGGGAAGAGATGGCTGCAAAGTCATTAGACATGGTGACTTCAAAATAAAAACAAAAACAAAACAAAATAAAAAACACAAATAAGAAAATTTTTTTAAAGAAACAAACTGGAAACAAAATGAAAAAAATGAGAAAACACACAAACTTGACCAAATCCAACAAGTCACTGATACAGAGAGATCTCATCAGATTACTGGGGAAGAGAAGGAAGGGGCCTTAGGGGGATGCTGCCCAAGGCAATGGTAAACAGTCTAGGATGAGATTGGCTGGGAAGCTGAATGCCTCCATACCATGTGGAATTATGGGTGAGAAGATTTGAGATAGGAGGGCTCTCAGGCCTTCTTCCTCAAGGATGCCTGGATGATCCTGCTGCAGCTGCCTGCCTTTCCCAAAGGATGGCATTGTGGATGGGAAGGAACTCCAAGTGCACCATAGGATCGGGCTGGCCTGGCAGAGGGTGACAGGGTTATTCTTCTTTTGGTGTTCTAGGGGGGACAAGTTATGAGGCAGAAGCCTGCCATTCTCCCAAAACTGTGTATCTTTTGTATCTTTTGTTGTTTTGGTTTATAAACTAACCCTATAGAAAAACTAACAAACATGGGGAATAATAGGAGAACTCAGGTGTTAAAGAGTTTAGCCTTGATAGGCTTTAAGTGACTAATGCTTGTAGAAAGCTGTTATCCCAAAATTGTAAAGCTATTAAATAAAGACTCCTTTATCACCAAATCTTTGCCTCTGGAATTTTGCCTAGAGCACAAGTGGCAAACACAAGGCTCACAGGCCAAATCCGGCTTGGCACCTTGCTTTTGCTTTGAAGCAACTCTAGATTTACTGTTAACGGGTAGTTACATTTATACAGTCCTAAAATTACATTCTGCCCTTTGAAGGCAATCACCAGGCTGATGTGCTCCCCCCCTGCACCCCCTGCCCCCCCCCCCGTGAAAATGAGTTTGAAATTCCTGGTAGAGGGTGGCAGTGGGCAGCAGGACCCCACTTGCTGTACAGTAATGATTCACTGTAAATCATTTTCCTGGGTTAGACAAAGACCTCAGCCCAGCCAGAAGCTTATATAGGAGTGGTTTGTAATTCCATCACAATGATGTCTTATGAGGTCAGAGCAAGAAATGGACCAATCATGGCAGGGGGATAAACTACAGTGGTTTCTCTCACTTTTACAGTTTTACTCTGGAAAAGAAATAAAAGGGATCCCCCAAAAGTTTTTATGTAGGATGTTAAAGATTGATATTTTACTTTATTAGAAATGAAAATCTGTAAGATGGAAGAAGAAGAAGGAGAAGGAGAAGGAGAGGAAGAGGAAGAGGAAGAGGAAGGAGAAGAAGAAGAAGGAAATACAAATGAAAAATCTGACTTATTCTCATGTTCCAGGTCTCAGTTCAAATATCACCTGCTTGGGGAGAGCTTCCCTGATCCATCCATTCCTACCCGCCTCACCCAGCCCATCATGTTTGTCTTCCTAGCACTGACCACAGTGTACCTTATTCTTGTTACTGTCTGTCCTTCCCTTGAAGGGAGGAGCATGGCTGTAATGTTTCCTGTATCTAGCACAGTAAGTGACAACAAAAGAAGTATTAATAAATATTTAGGATTAGTAGAAGAGTTTGGGGAGAAGAAAATATGACCAACTATTTATTTAATCAAAGTAATTCATAAAGTATCTTTAAAAAAATCATGTCTTTCCTCACTCAGCTTTTGGGGCAGGTAAGATAAGAAAGAGGAAGACTGAAGTCTGGGTTTCCAGGTATTTGCGTGCTTGGTGAGCCTAGAGAAAGGTCAATTGATAGGAGCCTTGCTGTAAAGATGAAAGATGATAATTTGTCCCTCCAGTAGTACTTGTCAAAGGATTCAGTGAATTTGGACCTGCAATGAGGCTGCATGGTAGTTTTACACTTTGAACATCCATATCCAGATTACACAAGGGACCTCTCAGATGACCTTGAGTAGACCATTTAGGTAAATATCTGTGTTACTTAAATGAACTATCTCTGTGGAGAGAAGTGATGATGAGACTTGTTAATTTACACTTATAAAAACACTTTGAAACCTCTGGATGAAAGAATGTGTGCAGAGGTACAAAGGGTGAAGTAATATGTTGGGTCAAATTCCACCCTTTTATGGAGGTAGAAAGGGAACAAGCAGACTTGAGGACACTTAAGGGAATCCCCTGGCATATTATATTTCAAACTAATCCTTGAAGAAAGCTCCCTACTTTCAGTACATCTAGTGTTTAAATCACATATATAAGTTATCATTCTAGCAATTATTTTCCTTTAACACTTCTGTCCTAAAGTCTCAGCTTTGTGTGAAGGGAATCTTCAGAGGGATTAGCCTGTGAGGTTCTTCCTACACAACACTTCAGTTTGTTCATTTTTACCTTACATCTGTGATGCTCAGTTCCTAAGCATGACAGTCTCTGTTGCTGAGCTGATTTGGGCTCAAATGGGGTCATTTCATCAGATCTAGACAGATGTTTACAAGTTACAGTCAGAGATAGGATAAGCTCAAAAAGGAGAAAAGGGAAAGAATTTTAACAAAAGCTGCCAGTCTATAAGTTAATCATATCCATTTATAAAAATGGTATTAATAGTTACTTAAGAAATAATGCCAATAGAATAGAACGTTTTCTTAGGATAATGATCTCGTTTGGCAAGGTAAGTGCAGACTCAAAGATAAGACAATGTAAAACTGCAAGGCAAAAACCAAGCTTAAAAAAAGAAACAGGCAATTGTCTTTTTCAATATGCTATAATAGTATTGAACATTATAATGTAATAGAAGATAGTTAAGCCACTAAATTACTCTGGGCAAGTCACCCTAAACAGAGCCTAAAGTACTGTAAAGAAAATATTTGGCATTTCGAAAGAAGTGGCTTTTTGATGACTGCAGGGTTTTCTCTAGTATTTCACAGGACATGTTTGTGTTCTGGTGATTGGGAAAAGCCCAATGGTCTTGACTTGAAAGAAAGCAACTTATGGACAATCATTGCCACCTACACAGCCAACATCAAATGTTTATTGAGTGACCACTGAGTGAAAAGCACTATACATGCTAAGAAAACACAACTTTCAAGGGAAAGCACACTAAAGGATGATTCCAAACAAATGGAAATACTCATTTTTTCAGTCACTTATATGAGCACATTGCAAATAGACAGATGTGAGGTGTATAAAGGTGACTTGTTATAAAGTCTATGAATGGGCACATCTTTGCATCAGCAAATTATCTCAGAGTTCTCTACTTTTAAAAATGGCATCAGGACTTCCGGCCAAGATGGTGGCATAGGTAGACACACTGTGCCTCCTCGCACAACCAAGATAGGGACAACAACAATTTAGAAACAGAATATCAACCAGAACTGACAGAAAATGGAACCGTTTGGAAGTCGGACACCCAAGGAGTTAAATTAGACACGTTCATCCAGACTGGTAGGAGGGGTAGAGTTGGGCAGTCGGGTGGGGGTCGAGGAGCAGAGAGCAGAGAGTGTTAGTACTGGACGTGTAAGGCAACCAGGGCATGCAAGACCATAGCAGGCAGACCCTGAGCACATAAGCGGCGGCTGGCAGACCCTGACCGAGGGGTGGCAACCAGCAGACCCAGCGAGGTGGCCATTGTGAAGTTAGGCACTTTGTGCAACCCAGGAATCCAGCACTGGGAAATAGAGCCTTGAGACACTGATTGAAAAGGAAAGTCCCATGGGGTGCACAAGCCCACCCACATGGGAATTGGCACCACAGGGGCCCAGTTTGCTCGGGGGAAGCGGTGGAAGAGACTGAGGTCCAACAGAGAAAGGATAAAGCGCCATTGTGCCTTCTGGGACGCCACCCCCACATACAGCCTCACAACCCAGAAACCTGAGTTGCCCCACCCTGGTGAACACCTAAGGCTCTGCCCCTCATACCTAACAGGCGCGATCATACAAAAAAAAAAAAAAAAAAAAGGGAGAGGGCTCAAACAGAACAACAATTCAAAGCCCCAGAACCCATCCTTTTAAGAGACCAGGAGATAGCCAACCTATCAGATGCACAGTTCAAAGCACTGGTGATCAGGATGCTCACAGAATTGGTTGATTTTGGTCGCAAATTAGATGAAAAAATGCAGGCTACAATAAGTTTAATGAAGAAAAATGCACAGGGAACCAATAGTGATGGAATGAAAGATGGGTCTCACATCAATGGAGTGGACCAGAAGGAAGAAAAAAAATATACAACCAGAAAAGAATGAAGAAATAAGAATTCAAAAAAATGAGGAGAGGCTTAGGAACCTCTGGGACATCTTTAAACGTTCCAACATCCGAATTATAGGGGTACCAGAACGAGAAGAGGAAAAATAACAAGTGGAAAAGATATTTGAACAAATAATAAAGGAGAATTTCCCCAATCTGGGAAAGGAAATAGACTTCCAGGAAGTCCAGGAAGCTCAGAAAATCCCAAAGAAGTTGGACCCAAGGAGGAACACACCAAGGCACATCATAATTACATTAGCCAAGGTAAAAATGAAGGAGAGAATCCTAGAAGCAGCAAGAGATAAGGGGACAGTAACCTACAAAGGAGTTCCCATCAGACTGTCAGCTGATTTCTCAGAAGAGACCTTAGAGGCAAGAAGGGGCTGGAAAGAAATATACCAATTCATGAAAGGCAAGGACCTACGTCCCAGATTGCTCTATCCAGCAAAGCTTTCATTTAGAATGGAAGGGCAGATAAAGTGCTTCTCAGATAAGGTCAAGTTAAAGGAGTTCATCATCACCAAGCCCTTATTGTATGAAATGTTAAAGGGACTTATCTAAGAAAGAGAAGTTAAAAAACATATATAGTAAAATGACAGCAAACTCATAATTATTAACAACCACACCTAAAACAAAAACCAACTAAGCAAACAACTAGAACAGGAACAGAACCACAGAAATGGAGAACACATGGAGGGTTAGCAACAGGGGAGTGGGAGGAGGAGAGAGGGGGAAAAGGTACGGAGAATAAGGAGTATAGATGGTAGATAGAAAATAGACAGGGGAGGGGCAAGAATAGTATGGGAAATGTAGAAGCTAAAAAACTTATAACACATGGACATGAGCTAAAAGGGTGGAATGTAGGTGGGAGAGGGTGTGGAGGGTGGAGGGGAATGAAGGGGGGCTAATGGGACAACTGTAATAGCATAATCAATAAAATATATTTTAAAAAATGGCATCAAAATCCTGCAGGGACTGTAGAAAAAGAAATAGGATGAACTCTTTGTTTAGGAGAGCACCTCAATCAAATACTGATCAGGCAATATCTATGTTCATGTCTAACCTACTAACCTTTTGACTCTTTTCATAATGATATGTTTAGTACCTTCTTCTATGGCTCACCAAAAGTTTTAAAGGAGCAGGGCGGTCTGCTATAAGAGCAGAATTTGAGACAGATAGACTTGGATTTGAATTGGGCTTCACTATATATATATATATATATATATATATATATATATATATATATATCCTCTCTCTGCAGGTAAATGACTACATCTTGCTTCGATTTCCTTATTTCTAAAATGGATTTAATAGCATTTAATTTATATAGTTGTGCAGGGGAAATGAGATCAAGGGTAAAAAACTATCTGTAGAAAGCCTGAAGAGAGTAAGTATTCAAGGAATGTGACTAATTTCCCTATTTTCCTCCCCTTGAATTAAAGTATTATGTGTCAGTTATTGAAGGACACAGGACTTTTAGCAATCATGATATCTATCCTATGAATTATGCATATTGCACTTGAAGTTAATTTTAGTTTCCTGGCAATTGTATGCAATCATGTGTTATCTCTTGTGTTCTTAAATGCTTTAATCACAGTACACATTGGTTATGTATTTAACCAAATTAAATACATTGGCTCCCCAGCTGAATGAAAGGTCCTGAGCATGAGACTTGTTAGAATCTTTTCTGCACACATTTTTGGGGTATATTTAAAGTATTTAGAGTACCTAGGAATAAATTTCAGCAAGGAGTACAGAAAACTATAGAACACTGAGGAAAGAAATTAAGGAAGACACAAATAAATGGAAGCATACATCATGTTCATGGGTTGGAAGAAATAACATCATTACAATGTTCATACTACCCAAAGCAATCTACAGATTCAACTCAATTCCTATTAAAATACCAATGTCATATTTTAGAGATCTAGAACAAATATTTCAAAAATCTGTATGGAATGAAAAAAAGACCCCACATAGCTTCAGCATTCTTGAGAAAGAAGAATAAAGTAGGAGGGATCACAATACTCGATATCAAGCTATACTAAAAGGCCACTATAATCAAAACAGTATTATACTGGTATAAGAACAGACACATAGATCAATGGAACAGAATAGAGAACCAGGAAATAAATCCAAATCTCAATGGTAAATTAACACTTGACAAAGGATATATGGGCATACAATGGAATAAAGATAGCCTCTTCAATAAACAGTGTTGGGGGATCTGGACAGCTACATGCAACAAAAATGAAACTAGACCACCGACTTACACCATACACCAGAATAAGCTCAAAATGAATAGAATATTTAAATATAAGTTGACACTATAAAAGTCCTAGAAGAAAACATAGACTGGGAAATTATAGATATTCCATGTAGCAATATTTTGACTAATATATGTCCTGAGGCAAGAAAAATAAAGGAAAAATATAAACAAATGTGACTACATCAAACTAAAAATCTGTACAGCAAAAGAAAACATCATCAGAATGAAAAAGGAACTGATTTTGGGGAGAACATATTTGCCAACAATTCCTCAGACAAGGGTTTGATCTCCAAAATATATAAAGAACTCATTCTGTTCTCTATTCTGTTCCCCTGATCTATGTGTCTGTTTAATGCCAGGATCATGCTGTTTTGATTACTACGGCCTTATAGTATAGTTTGATCATAGTTGGCATGACCTCCTATGTAACAGGTGATTCCTCCATATTTGTTCTTCTTTGTCAGGATTGCTGTTGCTATGCCAGGCCTATTGTGGTTCCATATAGATCTTTGAAATATTTGGTCTAGTTCTGTGAAATACATTATTGGTATCTTGAGAGAAACTGTGTTGACTCTATAGATTGCTTTAGATATTATGGACATTTTAATGATGTTAATTCTTCCTTTCCCTGAACTCTGTATGTGCTTCCACTTATTTCTATCTCCTTCAATTTCTTTTTTCAGTGTCTTATAATTTTCTGGGTACAGGCCTTTTACATCCTTGGTTAGGTTTATTCCTAGGCATTTTATTTTTGAAGCAATTGTGAATGAGATTTTCTTAATTTCACCTCTCTGTCATTTTTATTATTGACATATAAAAATGCAACTGATTTCTGGATATTAATTTCATATCCTGCTATTTTATTGAATTAATTTAACAGTTCCAGTAGTTTCTTGGTGGAATCATTAGGGTTCTCTATGTACAGTATCATGACATCTGGAAATAAAGACAGTTTTACTTCTCCATTCCCAACTTGGATGCCTTTATTCCTTCCTATCTGATTGCTGTGGCTAGGACTTCCAGTACTATGTTGAGTAAGAGAGGTGAAAGCAGACATTCCTGTCTTGTTGCTAATCTTAAGGAGTTTGTAGTTTTTGCTCATTGAATATGATGCTGGCAGTGGGTTTGTTGTATATATCCTTTATTATGTTGAGGTATGTTCCCTCTATTCCCACTTCACTGCCAGTTTTTATCATAAGGGGGTGATGAATTTTATCAAATCATTTTTCTGCATTTATTGGTATGATCATGTGATTTTTATCCATTTTGTTTATGTGGTGTACCACATTTATTGATTTACAAAAGTTTTACTAACCTTGTGTTCCCAGAATAAATCCCTCTGGATCATGGTGTATGATATTTTTGATGCATTGCTCTATTTGGTTTCCTAGTATTTTTGAGGATTTTAATGTCTATGCTTACCATGGTATGGGCCTATAGTTTTTTTTGTAGTGTCTTTATCTGGTTTTGGAATTGGGATGATGCAGGCTTCATAAAATCAGCTTGGGAATCTTCTTTCCTTTGAATTTTTGGAAATAGTTTGAGGAGAGGTGTTAGTTGTTCTCAGAATGTTTGGTAACATTCACCCCTGAAGTCCAGGGCTTTTGTTTGTTGGGAGTTTTTGATTACTGCTTTAATTTCAGTAGGTGTAATCTGTCTACTTGATTCTCTGATTCTTCCTGATTTTGTGCTGTAAAATGGATAAATGTCACATTTTATGTTATATATATTTTAGCACAATAGAAATGAATTTGAAAGAAAAACTTTGTGTACTAATTTGTGAATAATTGTGATGCCTTGCATTCTAGACCATTTGATGGGGTGGGGAGGAGGCATGGAATATCATTTAAGCTCTGTTTTTTTTTTAATCTTAGTGTGTATTTTTAACATAATTGTAAGTGCCCTGTCATCATATGATAACCAGTCTACATCTTCCTTTCATGGTTCCTAATCTTTGTCTTTTTATTAATAGCTAAATCCCATTTTACTACTCTATCTCGTCAAGGCCTTTGTTATTTGTTTTGTGATTTGAATTGTACCCTCAACATTGAAAACTTTTTCTATATTTTTAGTTCTGTCTCAGGAAAATATACCAAATATTCATTTATTTGCACTTCTATATCTATGCCTTCCCTAAAATACACCCTGTGCCAAAGTTACTTCCTTGTTACCTGCTCTTTTTATTCAAATCACATGTTAAAATCATCTGTGGATACTACCATGAATAAAGCAATGTGGGTGGAGTGTTTGCATAATTACCTTATGATGTGATGGTGTACTATAGCGATGTGTGCACAGGTAACTACTGGATAGGAGGAGCATTAATCTAGTTTAGGTTGAGAGAAATCATGAGTCAGGAAATAATTCCAGGAGAAAATGATTCTGGAGAGTTAATGAACTGGGGTATGAGGGGGAAGGGGAGAGGAGGATGATAAAAGAGGAAAGAGGTCACTTGAAGGAAACCATACTATTAGAAACTTATCTTTACACAGAACTAAAACTAAGAGAAATTTGATGTCATAATTTGAGGATATGAAGCTAGAGAAGTAGGCAAAGGTCAGAGCATGGAGAGCCTTTGGAGGATTTCAAGGGAAGATCAATTGAACTAGTATTTTTGATTACCTATTCAGTGTGTGCCAAGCATAGGGTATGTTGAGAATTAAGAGTCCATTCCAACTGTCAGAGAGTTTACAATCCAGTTGGGTAAGATAGTCACATCAAATGTCAATAAATTGTGCTAAAGAGTTAAAATTGGGTTGGGTAGAAGTTGTTTGGAAGCCCAGAAGAGGAGCATTTAACTAACCTACAGATTCAGACAAAAATTCATGGAAATTATTCATCAGTAGAAAAACAAAATAATCTTAAAGAAATTAGAAAAATTATTGTATCTCCTGACATGCAGATTTATTACAGTGCAAAATACATTAATTTAGTTGTCAGATTACCTGGGTTCAAGTTCTATATTCTGCAGTATACTGTGTAAAAATGACAGTCTCTTAACTTCTCTAAGTCTCAATTTTCTCATAACGAAAGAATGATATTACATAGTATCTAAGGTCCTCTAGAAATGTCTTGGTTCCTACTTACTTTCCATTTATTTTGCCAGGTTTTGAGTCAGCCTTTATACCACTAATTATGTACATTAAGCTAAGTCTTATGTGTGTCGTTTTCTATCCAAGTCATGAGTGTTCAAAGAATGCAAGTTCTGGAATCCCTTCTGTCCTGTAATTAATTGGTTTATATACTTTAAGTTTGGCATACAATATTTTTGAATCTTTACTAAACCCCTTCAACTGGAGTATTCTTTTAAACTGAAGATCAGGTTATTTCTCCTCTACACAGTTGCTCAATATTGGCTCAGCCAAAGAATGACATACTAGAAGAGATAAATATTACAAATTTGGAAATAGCCTTGAGGAAAATGTCTATACTTGTCTGTTTGTAGACATTAATTTACTAATCAAATAAGCTTACTTTTTCCTTCCTGGGATTTCTTATTTAAAAAAATATTCCAGTTGCTTTAAGAAGGTCACTATCAACTTTAAAACTTTAAATTAAAACTAAGATAGAGTTAAAATTATCCCACAACTTTTTCCAGAAATATGATTCTTTTTGATATTTGTACAAGGAATTCTGAATTCCCTTTTTAATTTTTGGTAAGAATTGGAGTATTCTCTAATAAATTAAGTATTATAATATTAATAAAATACTAACCCCTTTTCTGGGGCAGTCATTCTTGTTTCTGTGCAAAGTATAGAGCTAATCATTTGCAGGCACTTGGGTGAGGGCCTTCAGTACTTAAGGATACTTTCCCCCCCCAAAGTTATATGATCTTAACAATAAAAATGAGATGGAGCAAAACAAAGTTTCATTATAGGACTTCCTTCATAGGTTAGTAACAACTACAAACCATAGGACTAATGTCATAATCCATAACTTAATGTTGTGACATTGTTTTATGACAGTAGCCATGCCTGTCTGGAGGAACCACCCTGTATAATTCAATTACCAAGTTTTTCTTCCTTGTAATGTAATAACAAACCCTCAAAAAAAAAGCTTTCTTCCTTTTTAAAAAATTTTAACTGATAATGTTGGTTTCTTGTGAGAGGGGAACTTGGAGGCAGGGGCTCTTGGTGAGTGTAGGGGAAGAAGACTTTTATCTCTTATTGTTTATTCTTCTGAGTATGAATCTAGTGAATGTATTAAAGAAAAAAATTAAATTATGTAAAATGCATATACCCTGATCTTTAAAAATCATATTATAGGAAAAAAACACCTGATAGCGACATAATTGATTCAACTGCAAACAAGTTTTTTCTATATAGTGTGAAAGGGGAAGTAAAGCTGTGACTTCTTGGTTGCCACTCGGATTATCTGGATTTCCCAAAGACAGAACATCTGCCTGAGTCATTCAGAGAGAATCTGTCAGACAGAAGACGTTCTTCCCACCACCATCCCACTGAATTATTCCTGTGAAGGATAATTATCTAGTACCAAATGACAGTAACGAAATGATTTCTGAGTGATACCCTTCCTCATAAGCTTGAAGCTTACCATGGTTGTTTTTTAAAAAATTATATTTATACTATTTACCATTTGATCTGTGATAGCAAACATGTTAGGGCAATTATCTCACTCTTCTAAAAGCTCATACATTCTTGATTCTTGATCTTTAAGCCAATTCCAGTCACATAACATCTGACGCCTTGTCACTTAGTTTACCTGTTGAATCTTCTTACTCAATTAGCCCAAATGGAACTCACCTTGCTCTCATCTCCCCATCACACACATCTCCATATCCCTCCCAACCTTCTAGTTTCTGTTAATGATGCTCCCCAGTTACCTAAGCCCAGAAACACACAGCCATATTGGTAACTTCGTGAACTAAGCTTGTAATCAAAAATTCAAAATATCTTTGGTATTTGTGACCCTATACATTTGCATAACTTTCTTTTCTAGCTTCCTGATCTATAATATGGGTATTATGATAAGAAGCTGCTTCATCAGGATGTTGTGAAATTATTACAAAGATCTTTTACAAAAGAAGGTACATATTTCTGATTATTTCTGTCATTGGCATCATTGGCAGAAGCAATGAAAAGTAATGATAGATTAATAGATCAATTGAACTTATAATAAAAGGCATTCATAATTAGTGCTAGGTTCCTCTTAATACATAAGACATACAACTCTAAACTCCTATCTCAATTTGCAGACCACCATAGAGAATGCAAAATTAACCTCATGGTTTAAATTCTCCAGCAGAAAAACTCTTCTTTAGTTTCTGCTTTGGGAATATTGCTGGGAAAGCAGTAGAAAGGAATAAAAACTACAATAAAGTCATTTTGCGATATTACAATTATTAAGTTTTATTTTTTTCATGGTCAACTACAAAATTTATTTGTACTTAGGTTTATTTGAAATGTGTAAGAATTGTTAAATTTATCCTTGGTACAGAAAAAGAAAATCTTCTTTGTATGTATTACAAAATATGAATTTCATTTATTATTTCCATTATGTCTTTAAAAGCTACTTTAACCATTTTTTTTCAATTTAGTCAGCAAAAAAAAAGCAATTTAAAGTGATCTGGAGGTGAGTAAATGGCTTCTGGGTGATTCTGTTTGTAGGAACTCATTGAAGAGAGTATATGCCCATGCGCCTGCTTTTACCAGTTCAAGGAAAATATTTTTGGCAGTTGCTTTTCTTTTTTTGTTACTCCATCACCATAGAGAATGTAAGAATTAGGAGATGATGGAAGATTTTTATGAAGTTACCCCTCTAAAAATATTTATCTAATAAATTTTATCTGTGCAAATATAATTTGCTAATACTAATTTTTATCTTGGTTTAAAATGAGCATATAAATATATATGGTCAAGATTAAAATTTGCAGATAAAAATTTTATAATGCTTTAAGCAAAACTTCATTAAATTTTAAAATAGTTTATTGAGATACAATGAACATAAACTACACTTATTTAAAATGTACAGTTTGATACACTGCTGCTTGTAAAAATCAGCACCTTAATCAAAATAATGAACGTATTCATGACCATAAAAAATCTCCTCGTGCCTCTTTGTAATCCCTGTATTCTGCCCTTCCCTCTCTGTGCCCACCTCTAGGCAAGCACTGGACTGATTTGTTTCATTATATCTTAGATTAATTTTATAGGATTTATATAAGTAGAATCATATAATACATACTTTTTGTCTAAATACTTTCACTCAGCACACTCATTTTGAGATTCATCTATGTGGTTGCACATACATGTTCATGTAGGCATGTGCCCTGACTGAGAATCCAACCAGCAATCTTTCGATTGTGGATTGATGCTCAACCCACTGAGCCACACCAGTCAGGGTGATGTGAGGATATTTTAAAGGTTTTTCTCTTATTGATTTGTAATTTTATTCTATTGTGGTTAGAAAATATACTTTGTATAATATGAATCCTTTTAAACTTACTGACACTTTTTAAATGGCCCTGATTATGGACTATTTTTATAAATACCATGTGCACTTGAAAAGAATATGTATTCTGCTATTATTGGGTGAAGTATTCAAGAAAGCTATTTTTGTCAATTTGATTGATAGTATATTGTTCAAATACTCTATATCTTTACTGGTTTTCAGGCTACTGTTTTTATAAATTATCAAGAATTGTATGTTGAAATTTCTGATTATAATTGTGGATTTGCTATTTCTGCCTGTGGTTTTATCAGCTTTTGCTTCATGTAATTTGCAGTGCTTTTATTAAGTGCATATATATTTGGGATCAAGATTTTCTACATGAATTTATATGCTTTTTCATTGTTAAATGGTCCTCTATTGTCCCTGATGGTAATTTTTTTCACTCTGAAATCTACCTTTGTCTCATTAATATAACTATTTCAACTTTCTTTAAATTCATGTTAACATGGTATATAATATTTTATCATTTTACTTTTAATTTATTTTTGTCTTTACTTAAAATGGGTTTCTTTTACATTTTTAAAAAAATTTAGACTTTTTAAATTGTTGTTCAGTTAAAGTTGTCCCAATTTTTCCCCTGTTGCTCTCCCCTGCCCTGCCCAACCCCCACTCCCATAGTCTATTCCCACTCCGTCATCTATGTCCATGGGTCCTTTATACATGTTCCTTGACTTGACCCTTCCCCTTCTTTCTCCCATTACCTCCCGTCCCCTGCCCCTCTGGTTACCGTCTATTTGTTCTTTATTTCCATGTCTCAGGTTTAAAGTGGGTTTCTTGAAAGTATCATATAGATATGTATTGCTTTTTTTATCCAAACTGACAATCTGTCTTTTAATTGGGGTGTTTAGACCATTTGCATTCAGTGCCATTATTGACATAGTTGGGTTTAAATCTATCATTATGCTGTTTATTTTTGATTTGTGCCATCTGTTCTTTGTCTATGACTTTTTTGTACAATTCATGAGCTAGAAGTAGTTTTCATATTTTTAAAGGTTTTTTTTAAAATCATATATGATGGAAATGTTAAGTGGCCTATAAAAACCTGAAACATTTACTATCTAGCCCTTTCTAGAAAAAGTTTGCTAACCCCTGTTCTAGAATGTTGTTACTGGTCTTTCTATATATTGCTCATATCTCTATTTAACATGTTCAATATTTACTTAGTTTTTGAGTATATGAATATGCTTATAACTCTTTTAATATCCTGTATATTAATCTGTATCTTGTCATCTGTATCATTTCCAGGTTAATTTCCATGGACTGAATTTTCTGATGATGTGTTTTATTTTTCTGTTATTAAAATGCCTGATAACTATTTATTTGATTGCCAATATTGTAAAATTTACCTTTAGGTTTTGAATATTTTTGTGTCCATGTACATATTCTTGATCTTGTCTTGAGGAGCAACTAAGTGACTTGAAAACAGTATGATTCTTTCAGGTCTTGCTTTTACGTTTTGACAGGTGGAATAAGAGTAGAATTTAGGATTAAATTTTCCCAGTATGAGGCACAGCCCTTTGAGTACTCTGAAATTTTGTGAATTGTGATGTTTTACATTCCATCTGAAAGGAATAGATATTATTCCCAGCCCTGTATAAGCTCTGGGGATTGCTTACTCTAATCCATTTTAAGTGTTTCTTTCCCCACCTTCAAGCAGTATTTTCACACATACACACTGTTCACTACTGAGGTGAAGATCTGTGAGGTGAGGGACTCTCTGAAGATGTCTGGAATTCTCTATGCAGTTCTTATCTCTCCTGTATTCTACCCTGTGAATGTTACCTATCATGGCCTCTCCTGACTCTTAGCTCCATCTCTTCACTCAAGGAGTTCAGGGTTTACCTCAGGTCCTCTTCCTCATCTGCACTCTGGATACCCTCTCTATGCAATAAATTAGAACAATTGTGGGCCTTGTCTCATTTGTCTCCAATGTCTCAGGAATTATTGCCCATCTAGCTTGATATTCTTTTTCTTGAAAAATCATTATTTCATATATATTTATTTAGTTGCTTTGTACAGAAAGTTGTGACTCAGCAAAGGAGTAGTAAATCTAGTCCTTGTTACTCCATTCTAGCCTGAGTAGGTGTTAATTAGATTTTTTTTAAGGTCCTTCACAATATAACACCTACCTATCTTTCCAACTTAAGCTTTGCCTAGCTAAACTGGACATATTTCAGTCTTGGAATTTTCTTCACTTTCTTACCTCTGCTTGAGATTCCTTCCATCTTTCCTTGATTCAATAGTATAGGGCTGCCATGGTTAAATGATTGTCCCCTCCAATACCCCTAACTCATATGTTGAAAGTTAACCCCCAAGGTGATGTTATTAGGAGGTAGGAAGTGATTAGGTCATGCAGACTCTACCCTCATGAAAAGCATTAGTACCCTTATAAAAACAGCCCAAGAAAGTCCCCTTGCCCCTTCCAGTATGTGAGGACACAATGAAAAGATGCCATCTGTGACCCAGAAGGTGGGTTCTCATCAGACGTTGAATCTGCCAGTGCCTTGATCTTGGACTTTCAGTTTCTAGAACCATGAGGAATAAATTTGTGTTGTTTAAGCCACCCAGTTTATGGTATTTTGTTATAGCAGCCCAAACAGACTAAGAAAAGGAGTTAAATACCATGGAGTTTTCCAATCTCTTAATATTAGAATAGGGATGTTCCACTTTCCTAGAGATTCATTACTTTAGATTGTCTTTGCCATACCATCAACATGGGAAAGCAGAAGGGATTACAAGTTGAAGATATTCTTTCTGAAAGTCCTTTCAAAAATACTTTCATAAAGCAGAAAAAGTTTGAGCTGAACAACATCTAAATGTAGGTAATATGTACTATTTAGCTTTTTCTAGGGAAGCCTATTCTACCTGCTGATGTGATAAAATGAAATCACTATTATTGAATTAATAATCCAGAAAACTGGATTCAAACTCTATTGCTGTCACTAACTGTGTTAATCTGAATAAGCCATGTTACCTCCTGTACCCTCAGTTTCATCTGTATTGTGAGCAGAATGCTAATGTCATAGGCTCTATTAGCCTGTGATTCCCCTGTATCTATAATCTTGTCCGTTCTATGCAACTTGTTTTCATTTCTTTCATTATGCTGTTGAGGTTTTCTCAGGATATTTCACTGAACAGGAGGAGGATAAGTAGAACATATTTTGTGCTTAGTTTGGTCTGTTCAATTATTTACAGGCTCTCAGCTTGTAATCTGAATTTTTTTTGGCTATAGTGATTGAATTTATGGGGTACTCGGAAATGCTCCATATGTACTGACATGGAATAGAAAGATATTCATTCTGCATTGAGTTTTTGTGATATATGAGGTCTGTCTAGAAGGTATCCAGCCATGTAATATGAAAAATAGAGGCATTTATTGAAGAAGATACAAGATACATGAAACACTGTACATAGGACAATGATACCTCAGTCCCCTTCAAAGTAGGCACCTTGGGACCTCACACAGTTCTCCCACCTGCCATCAGCTGCCCGTCGTATTTTCCTGAATCTCAATGATTGTCTGAAATCTCTCCCTTTCAAGGGTGATTTTAGTTTTGGGAAAAGCCAGAAGTCTCAGAGTGCCATATCTGGGCTATAGGGGGGCTGAGTCACCTGAATGATTTGATGTTTCACCGAACAACTCTGCATGATATGTTGTGGTGATGAAGCTGCCAATCACCAGTGGCCCATAGCTGTGGCCTTCTAAATCATCCAGATAGTTTCTGTGGAGAAATGTTCAAGCTTAATGGAAAATTTGACACGGATTTGTTGCTCTACTTGCTTAGCCATTTTGAATGCAATGGCTACAAAGTAAAAAATGCTCACTCAGTGGCATCTATCACCCCCACTGACTAGTACAGTGAAGTTGTCATTGTTCATGCATGCACATTCCAGTCTACTCTCCTTGGCTGCCAGGTTACATCTATGTTGCACAAACCGTTCTCATTATATTAACAATGGCTGGAATTTTTCTGGACAAACCTCATGTATGTTAATATAAAAGTTCCTTTTAGATAGGTAACATGTTTTGTTCTTATTTCTGCCTGGCATAGTGCTTTATATAAAGCCGACTTTAATAAATGTTGTATGTCATGTTTATGCTTTTACATGCTTTATTTCATTTAATGAAACAATGATTAAGAATACTTTAAATCTCATTTAATAAAGCAATGATAAAGAATGTATGTTAAGATAATATTTAATTTAAAATTCTGGGCCTTTGTGAAAAAAATTTCAAATAGAACTCAATTTTTCAATGCTTAAAGAGTTAATCTATTATTTTTAGACTTGCTAGACAGTACAATAATAAAGTAATAAAATTAGTCCTGCTTGAAATCAGTAAATGAATTCTTTGTAAACAAATTAATAGTCTGTCTTTATTGCATGCAGGCAGAGAACATAAAATTCACTGTTGGATGATTTTTAAATTTAAATGATGATAACATTATTTAGCTCATCTCCTGTATCTTCACTCTGTCTCCAGAGGATAAATGAAAACTTTGATATTCCTGAACTATGTTCAAGGTCCTTGAACAATCATTTCTTAAAGCTGTACTTTATTTCCCTGATAGTAACCAGACCCCTAAAAATTAGCCCTTATTCTTTTCTCTCTCTCTTTTTCTAGCCTACTCTAAATGTCTTCAGCTTCCAGTGTATGTCCCTCCAAACTATCCTCCACACTGCTGTATAATTTTTCTGAAATGCAAATTTTATTATGTTACCATGCTTATGAGTAAAATTCTTTGGCAGCTATCTAGGGACAAGTGCAATTTTCTTAGCAAGGCTTATAAAGTCTGCATATGGGATGAGAATTATATTGGCAGAAGAAGCATAAAAGGGTGCCTGGAGCAAATCAAATAGAACAGGAGAAATGTTTAACTAAGTTAGTTTAAGGCAGCTATTACAGAGATGAGAACTACTGTACTACTTGTTATCCAGTAGAGATCAAGGTTGTTATTTAGACAAGAGTATTTCCAAAGTACTAAAATAATACGATGAGGATAAAAGACAAAAAGGAATTATGTAGAAATGAGAACTAGCACTCCTTTTATGTGGTGTCATATGTATGATTAGGGGAGAGGGTAGGCAGGTATTAATCATTGTAGTTCATAGGTTGCTGCACTATTAGGCCACATCATTACCAGACTGAGAAAGACCATCGCCTGGAGATCCTTGATTCTGGGTTGGATATAGTGACTAAATGAGATTTTGGATTGTCTGCCTTGGAAAGAGGGTAAGTAGCTCTGTGCGGGGAAAAAAGAGTGAAAGACTATATGATAACCACGAGGATAGACTCAGCTAGGCTGGCAAATACATTTCTTTCTTCTCCCGGTACAGACAGATTACATTTCCATCCTTCTTTGCAATCAGAAGCAACCATGTGACTAAGTTCTAATTATTGGGATGTTAGTGGAAGTGATGGATGCCATTTCCTGACTCAACCCACATCAAAAATTACCTGTGTATGATCTTTTTTTTTTATATTTTTTAATATATTTTATTGATTATGCTATTACAGTAGTCCTATTATCCCCCCTTCATTCCCCTCCACCCTGAACAACCTCTCCCACCCACATTCCCCCCCTTTACTTCAGTCCATGTGTCATAAGTTCTTTGCTT
>CM052541.1:122489501-122652865 GCA_028533065.1 Trachops cirrhosus | reverse complement strand
CACCAATTCTGGTGTGGGTGGGCCTGTGTACCCCGTGGGACCTTCCTTTTCAGTCAGTGACCGAAAGCTGTATTTCCCGGTGCTGGGACCCTGAGTTGCGTGCAGTGCCTTGCTTCACAATGGCCGCCTCGCTGGGTCTGCCGGTCACCACCTCCTGGCTGGGGCCCACCAGCCACCGCTGCTTGTGCGCCCAGGGTCTGCTAGGTCTGCTGGTCACCACCCCCTGGCTGGGGCCCACCAGCCACCGCTGCTTGTGCGCCCAGGGTCTGCCTGCTGCAGACTTGCGCGCCGCCCAGGGTGCTCAGCTCTCAGCTCCCGTCCCTCACCTGGCCGGACTCTGCCCCTCCTACCAGTCTGGATGAAAGTGTCTATTTTTAAATCTTTGGTTGTCTGACTTCCATAAACTTCAATTTTCTGTCAGTTCTGGTTGTTAATTTTGTTTCTGTATCTTTGTTGTCCCTATCTTGGTTGTGCGAGGAGGCACAGTGCGTCTACCTATGCCTCCATCTTGGCCGGAAGTCCTGTGTATGATCTTTTCTTGCTCCCTGCTTTCTGACATCTGTCAGTCTCAGGGCAGTCTTAGAGACCACGTATTAAAGATGGCAGAGGTGTCATCTTCATCAGCCTGAATCTCTTAATGATCATTGCACAATACATCACACATTGCCCTCCTAAAATCACCCTCTCCACACCATCTTGATACTGGCAGTAGTTGGACATCACAAAAATTAAGTAAATGTATTTTATTAGACTACAGAGATTTCATGGTTTCTCTCCTATAGCAACTAGTGCCCCTTTAACTAACATGCTAGGTAGTATTTTTAAAATCAGGTTTGAAAAATAACCACTTACTCCTTGTTTACTGTGGGTGTTTAAAAATTCAAGTATTTATTAGATACCTGTTGATATCTATTTTAATTTTCTCCTTTGACCTATATGTGCCATGTGTTTTCTGTCTAGCCACCTATATCAGATTTTTCTTCCATTTCAGGAGAGTAAAGTTTTCTTGGTAGGGTTGATTTTTAACATACTTTTGAATTTGATTTGGCAGGATTTTATTCAACATTTTCTCTCTATATATTTATAAACAATATTGTATTTACTATCCTTTGCTTTTTTCTTGCCCTCTTCCTCTTGTATACCCTCTCCCTCCTGTTCTTTGCATTTGTCAGCTATTGGCATTAAGTTTGTACTAAATTTGTAAAATAAGTTTGAAAGCTTTTTTTATTTTTATCAGCTGAGATTTAAAAAGAATTTATTATAAAAATCATCTGGACTTTTTATATTCCCACCTCCCAATTACTCACGATAGGCTTTTACCTCACATATATTTTTTATTATTTTTGGTTATGCCTGTGAGCTCAAACACAGTCAGAGCATATGGTTACCTAGGGCATAATCAAGGTAAAGATAATGGCCAGAAGTTCTAATGGGTAATTATTTGTCCTTTTATAAATATATTTTTATGTAAAATATTTCAAGCTTATATAAATATATTGAAGTATAAAGAACATTTGAACCCTTTCAACTCATCTTTGTCAAATCCGAATGCTTTGTCTTTTTTTCTTTTGTGACTTCCAGTGAGATCACTGCTTTTGAAACCAAATTTTATTGTTGTCTATATTAGGAATTTTAGGCATATTTTGAGTTATTAAATAGAGTTATTTCTCATTGTTGTAGAATGTTTACTTTGAAATTTCATTGCCTTGTGATTTTTTTAATGATAACATTTTTATATCAAAACAAGTTATATAAAACACTAATTAAAACTAATGTGACTAGCTAATTACATGCTAGTCACATTAGTTTTATTTAATTAGTTGCTATATTGGCAGTATAATATGCTTGTCAATATTTCTGGCTTTTAAAAATGAACAAAAAAAAACTCCAAACAAATGAAACTTTGGTTTAAATTTTGGCTCAGCTGTGGAACTCTGGGAAAGTTACTGTCCTAAACTTCTGTGCCTGTAAAATGGTGAAATAATGGAATTTTATGGAGTTGTGAGCAAAAGTGTGTAAGGTGTTTGGTTCAGCATCTACTGTGTGGAAAGTTTTCAATACAAAATTAACTCTTTCGTTTTAAGGGGAATTTTTTTCCTAAAGGAGAGAAAATTTTCTTTATGTCATTACATTTAGGAAATTAAATTCTCTTCAGGGTAGTTTATAAATTGAGTGTCCTTGGCTGCCAAGTAGATGGATGGGAACTTATTTTATTTGCTCCTATGAAAAAGGGGAAGTGCCTAACTTGTTGTGTCTCTTCAAATCTTCCCCCTCCCACTTCCTTCCAAGTTTCCTGGATGGAGGGAGAGGTGTCACAGAGGTTGTGTCACTTGGTATGGTCACACTACAAGCTGCTATACGGAGAACATAGCAGGGGGTAGAGTGTTTCTCTTAGTGGAGAGAGGGCATATTCTTCCAGGGCTGTTTTTCTTCCAGGTACAGGAGGAACTATTGAGTTTTCAGTTCCCTATAATCGTCATAGACTCTCATTCCGATTTCCCACTTCCACACTCCCTAGGTTAGGATGCTGCTCAGTACTTTATGATAACAACTCACAGACTCATCAAAGTTGAAATGAACAAATATTTATTGACCTTTTGTAACAAGGCAATGTGGTTTGAAAGAACAAAAAATGCATCTGTTGACAAGGCATCTTTTTGTCGGTAAGCCACCATGGCTTGTATAGAAATAGAGATGTGCTGGCAGACTCTCCAGGACATTCAGCATTCAGCAGCAGTGCTTGGGGCAGATTAGTAGTTTGCTGAAATATGATTATAAAAATATCTGACTCAACAAATTATTTCTGGAATAGTTTGCTGGGTGGAGGCTCATCAGGTTAATAACTAAACCCAACCCTCAAGTCTATTGACAAAGGGCATATTTTAGCTTAATGACTCTGTATCCACCCAGCAAGATAAAGTTGACTGGGAAGAGGAACATGACTCATTAGGCACCTGGGACACTGAACGAGTGGCCTGCATATTTTGAAAGGTGAGTTGAAGTATGAAACCAGTCTTTTGGAGGCTGTACCACATCAAGCCTGGGGCAGATGATGATTCAAGAAATAAGACATATACATGGGAGAAATTCTTGTACAAGAGAAACAGAGGGCAGAACAAACAACGATTATATGGAACTGAAAACTCAAGAGTTCCTCCTGTACCTGGAAGAAAAACAGCCCTGGAAGAATATGCCCTCTCTCCACTAAGAGAAACACTCTACTCCCTGCTATGTTCTCCGTATAGCAGCTTGTAGTGTGACAATACCAAGTGACACAACCTTTGCATTATGAACACATGAGTCAAAAGTTAGAAAAAGAAAAACTAAATACCCCCCCAAGTTTAGAATAGTTCCTATCTAACTATACTGTTAAATGACCTAAGGTATGTAAAGCATCCAACCCAGTGTCTGGGTGGCATATAGTGTCATTCAATATATGTCTCTCCCTTTCATCTCTGATCTTTGCTTTTTGTTTTATTTTTTTAAAGAGAAAGACCACTGTGAGAAGATATCTCTGTACAGTTTCATGCGAGTTCATATTTTTAAGGTATTAGTGTCTAAAGTCTATCTCTCTGTTGACTTTACTATTAACAATAACTAAACATGATAGCAAATATAGACATCTGTATCATATTTTTGCCATATGGCTGAGACAATATTTTGGGAAACATTTTGGAATGAAGAACATTAGTTCACTTTGGAATACTTGCTATGATTTTGCCCCCCAAAAGTACCCATGGCCAGAACATGCATTTTTAAATATCACTGCTAACCCCATGTAGTTAACTCCTTTTTGAATGCTGAATTACTTATGTTGACATTTTAAATTTGGAATTACTCTTTCTAGTTCTTTCCTTGAGAAAATAAATGATGCTTTGAAATAATAACAAAAAAAGAGCACCTTTTCAGCTCTTCTACAATAAATTATTCCACAGGCTGGGGAAAAAAATGATTCCACAAGTACCACTACAAGGCATTGCATTCTAATCAGGGTGACAAACACTCTCATACATAGAACCAAATGTATATAAGGTATGGACAATCTAAAATATTTGACTGCCTGTTTTTCAACTTTACCCATTCACCTATTTCATGTTTACTTAATGGGTACAGGGAATGATTCTATATATTGAAAACTTAAACTTAAATGTATGCAATAACCTCAAAATAATTTTTGTCAATAACATTTAATAATATATTTCTCACTTAATGATGTTTTACTGAAGTTTTTCTTTCTAGAAAGTGCTCATATTACTCTGTTCTAGAGCAAAATGTCAGTATAAAAATCACGGCATGGAATTTACTTGATTGAGTGTACGGAGGCTGGATTTTAACTCTCTTGAGAATCCACTTTCTTATTTCAATTCCTCCCCTTTCCCCAAGTCCTTCTGATCCAACACACACGCTTTTGGGCAGGTTTCACTTCAGCAGGTACAACTTTCTTGTTGGGCCAGTCTGTCTACAGACAGGATGTAACTTGTAAGAGGAAAAAGCACTGGTGTGCCAGAAAGATTGAGGCCACCAGTGGAGGGGCAAGTCTGTCTCTTCTCTTTACTTTGCTCTCCAGTGTCTGGGTTTCTGCAGAAGTAGGCCACTGTAACTCAGGAACATGAGGAGCTGTGACTGATAACAGGCTCTTTGTATGGAAGAGGGGAGAATGCAGGATAACTGAAGGGGAGGAGGTGCTTCCAAAAGAAGGAGAAAAGAACCAGAAAGGGTAGTTCAAAGACTTCAAAGATTTGGCAACTTCTTACCTAGGACCAGTATGTGCGTGTGGGTGTGTGTGTGAATGCGTATACAGGAAGGAACAAGCATTGTTAAATACCCCTAAACACCATTGATCAGCCTGCCTCTCTTTGAAAAACAACAATAAGAAACAAACTACTTTGAATAATTTCATAACAGGAAATAACACTCTGGAAACTGGAGAATTGTGATGTGGAAAAATCTAAGAAGCTAGAACAATAGGAGCTAATTAATTTATTAAAATAGTATATATAATTAAGGTTGAGAATAAATAGAAAGGGAGTTTTAGGCACTCAGTTTAGTTTACTATGAATCAAATAAGATAATAAAAGCCACTAAGAGTCAACCATGCATCAGTTTTTCAAATGTTTTAATAGATTTCTAATATCTCCTCTTCAAATATTTTAACCTATGTTCTTTTTAAACTGCTACTGTCTTAAAGTCAAATAATAGTAGTGAAGAACTGACAAAGGAATAATAGCATAGGTTCCAGAAAAAACAAAAGTGTTGGTTATTAGGAAAATCTAACTAGTAAACATAGATGGGTTATTACAGAATAAAAAGGCATATTTCACATTTCACTTTAGTCAAATCAGAGCAAGTTTTTCCTGTGCTTATGAGTAGAGGTGCCATGTGTGGATAGTTACTAGATAGCCATTGACTTCTGTGATACGATATCTACTAAGAACCTAATTCTGAAAATCATTTTTACTCACAACTGACCTAGATGATTATAGGAAGAGGATACTGGAAGTAATGATGTACACACAAACAATTCCACACTATGATGAAACATGTTAAAGGATAAGGTTCTTTCCCTATCAATTATAACTAGTTTATTATTTTCAGTCTATCTCATTTCATGACGTATATTTTCCTTTTCTTCTTTTAGACACAGAACACAGAATGTTGTCTTATCATACATTCCTTATTTACTAGTGGGAAACTTCTTAATTATCATTCGTAAGACCCTTCCAAAGTTAGTGGACACTCATGAGAAACTAAAGTTCAAGGGCAGCTCTTTGTAGACATTGTTTAGAATTTGTTTATTCTTAAGAGTTTGCCTTACAAATTTTACTTATAAAATGCACCTTACGACTCTTATATTAATGCTTTCCTCATCACTACTCTTCTTCACTTTTCTTGTTTGCCTCAGTTTGATTCATTATCCTTCAATAAATTGTCTTGTCCCTCCATCCTTTACTGACCTATTTTAACATGTTTTTTATGTTGACAACTGACTCCTTGGAAAGAAGGGAAGTAGTGATTCTATATTTTAGGGAGCTTTACTATTACTCCTATGACATAATGTTTTGTGAATAATGTTTGAGGTATGCATATTAAGTACATTTTATCTTTGAAATGATCGTTAAGAGGTTGTCTGTTTGTACTCAAAACAATTTACAGCAAAGTACTGAATACTGAAACTGAACAAAAATGCATTTTTCTATGTGAACTATTCAAGCTAGTTAATTCTAAGATGTCTGTCATGCTGGTAGTGCACTCTATGAGAGTTTTAAGCCATTCAAATAGAGGATAAAAAAGTCTTTCAGACTTTCATAGTAACTACGAATACTCAGATATGAGACTGATGTTTCTGTGACTAAGCCTTGTACTTTATATAGCTGGTTACATAACCAGTTATAATCTTTTAGAGTAGCTAGAGTTAAAACAATAATCTTTTCTTTTCCAATATCTTGCTTACATGTTAACAAGCATATTGAAGTTTCCTCCTCATTAGTTTTAAAAAATTCTAGGAAGTACTTTCCATTGTGTGCTACGAGAGATTTTATTATTTGATTAAAATCTTTTCAGTAGACAAATAAGGACATGAGGTAGGCTACGGGTATTCCCTATCATAAGCCAATACTGCACTGCCGGAGATGGACTAAATTTAATTATTTCTACTTTGTTTTATGGTAAAAGTGGCCATGTTATAAATTTTACACACCACACCTTATCTCAAATTCTCCATCCTGAATCAATCTAACCATCTTGTTCTTATATTCAGGACACTGGGAAAGTTCCTGGGGGGAAAATTCTGTAAAAAAAGTTTTTTTACTTGTAATACTATAGTTCATCTCTTTCATTCAATGTTTTCAGGGTCCTCATGTGGTTTTCTGTTTTCATTTAGAAGGAACACCTCTGGATACCCTCCTGTCATTAACTAGTCCTAATGCTGTTGCACCAACTGCCAAATTTGGCCACAGATGGTCTTGTCTTACTTCACAGACAAAAGCAAAGCACCAGCTGGGAACTTTTTTCAGTTTTACTACCATCTACAAACTTATCTGCTTCTATGCACATCCTTACAGTTTTTTCTCTGTCTGTGGCAGGGATGTCATCCTTTTGATGAAGACTAGCCCTGTGCACGTGATCACTGGCTCTCCAAAGTCCTTGTGCCTTTCCTCCATCATTTATCCTACCCTTCTTTACTGTTCCCTCATTACAGACCTTTTCCTCCTCTCAGTTCACAAAGGAGGATGATCCTCAGGTTCAGTCCTCACCCCTTTTCTTCTCTCATGTGTACACCACTAAGGAGGTTTTACCTGCATCCATGGCTTCAAGCTCACATGAAAGGTACCTGCATCTGCCTCCAGCCCTATTGCTCTCCTATGCTAGGTGCCCACAGGCCATCTCTACTTATCTCCCCAAATATACTGCAATCTTTAAATGTTCAAAATGAATCTTTTACAACTGGAAAATTTTTATAATCTTCTCTGCTGTGTTCTCCTAGTTAGTGAATAGCACTGCAGTGTTTCAAAATTTCTAATTTTGAAACCTAGAAATCATTTTTGTCTCTTTCCTCTCTTTGACTCTTTTGCCTTTAGAAAATTACTAAGTTTTGATGAATTTAATGATAATTAATAGCACTTAATATGTGCCAGGCATTTTTCTAAGAGGATTACATGTATCATATTTTATCTCCAGTCACTGTATTATGTGGGTGGCTATTATATCTTTATTTTGAAGGTAAGAAAACTTGGCACAGAGAGGCAAAATAATTTGCCCAGCTTCCAGCATAGTAAAGGGAAGAGTTGGGCTCTAAACCCAGGCAGTTTAACCATAGAGCTGGCCTTTTAATAATGATACAATGCTGTCCTCCAGCATGCCAGGATCCTTAATATCTCTTAAATTCATTTCCTCCTATTCTTTCTCATTTGGGCTGACTTGGCTCATGGGCTTCCTTATTTCTTATTGGTGTAACCTCCTACAATTTTCTGCCCAAAATCCATTTTCTAGGCTATGTCTGATTAATCAACCTTAGTCTAATTTTCTGGGGTATTGGCTAAGCCATGTCTTTTTAATCTATAGTTTTGAATTTTTATTTCAGGAACATTTACTCAATTATATATTGGACTTTTCACCCATTCCATGTATTTTCTTCCAGAACATTGATTATTTTATGTTGTTCGTATTTTCCATCTCTTTATAATTTTCTTTATTTGTTTCCATTTCCTTTTGTTATTTCCTGGAGCCTGTCCTCTTTGTCTCTGATTATATTTTTATTCATATCTACTTTACCTTGTGTTGAGTCTAATGAGAAGCTCACCTATGCAATAGTTTCATTTACTCATTCCTGAGCTCCACACACTCACTTTTCATCTCCTGTTTTCTTTTCATCTCTCTTTTGATCTCTTTCTTGTTTTTTTTTTTTTTATCTCTTTCAGGTTCATTATTTTTGGAAGACCAACTTGCTTTTTAGTCTCTTTGAATCTTGGGAGAACTGTTTGTTTAAAATTGACCTATTTTTTTCCTAGGAAAGATCCTGAAATTCTTTGTTCTTTATTTAACTTTTATTCTTTCCTCTGTGTTTTCCTTCAGTATCTATGTTTCCATTAGCAAAATGAATGTTTTTAGAAAGAATAAAATATGAAGAAAAATGATAGCTTCTGAAATTAAAAAATAAGGTATACAACAAAGTTTGAGAGGTAGTTTTATAAATTTCTTAATTTTTTCCCTTTAACATACCATGGACTAAAGCACATAGCATGATGACCTAGCACATAGATTTTCATGTAGTATAGGACGAACACTCCTTCAACAAATTATAGTGATAACCTAGAAGCAGGCAGCTTGCTTTCTGATTATAGAATTAAGGGGTATAGGAAAAGTCAAAGAAAATGTTGTCTGTTTTCCGTTATCAAAGAGAAGGGAGAGAAGAGGGGGAAGGAGAAGAGATTTAGGAAATGTGTGTCCTAATTTTACATGAAAATTGGTGGAACAAATATCAATAATTTAAGTTATGTAGATTTAAGTTAAGCCATCTTATGGGCAGAAAGTAGCAATGATTTGACATGATTTCTGATGAAAGTGAGAGAAGAAAGTGCTACACAGGACTGCATGTGAATGTTAAGAAGACAAAAATCATGACCACAGAAGAAAATATACAATTTAAGATAGACAATGAAGACATCAAAATTGTTAAAGATTATTATTCCTTTGGTTCAGTTATCCATCAAATGGCAATTATAGCCAAGAAATCAAGAGAAGGCTGACTCAGAAGGGGAGCATTGGAAGAATTAGAAAAGATCATCAGGAACAAAAATGTATCATTTGAGACCAAGGTGAAGATCATACACACCCTCATATTCCCAGTTACTATGTACAAGTACAAAAAAGTTGGACAGTGACTAAAGCTAAGAGGAAAAAATAGGTAAATTTGAAATATGGTGTTGGAGGAGAGCTCAGTGGATACCTTGGACCACCAGAAACATTACAGGAGGCAAAACTGAAGCTCTCCTACTTTGGGCATATCATAAGAAGGCAGGGTTCTTTAGAAAAGACTATAATGCTGGGAAAAATAGAAGGCAGCAGGAAAAGTCGAAGACCACATATGAGATGGATTAACTCTATGAAAAAAGTCATAAATCTACAGGAGTTGAGCAGGGCTGTTAAGGATAGGACATTGTGGACATCACTCATTCATAGAGTTGCCAGGAGTTGGGGCTGACTTAAGAGCAGGCACATATGTCTTAGGTTATTTTACACTGAAGGTAAAGGTGAGTATTTATCTTCTATCTCCCAGAGAGTCAGTGGTTGAGGGCTACTCCCAAAAAGCATTAATTCATTGGCATTCCAGCCTGGAGTGTGTTCAGATTGGATAGCCACTGGGTGGCCAGAGACAACCATTGGACAAAAAAGTCAAGGTGTTGGCAGATGGAAGTCAGGCTGATGTACGTGGAAATTGTAAGTGTGGAGGGAATATCAGATATACCCAGTTTTTTAGTTTCTAGGTGGCAAGGATGCCGACTCCCCATGACTTTTGGTTCGGTGAGCTAGTCAATTTCTCCACCAGTAGGGTTCCGTGACACTAAAGCAGAAGCAGAGAGAGGAACGAGGAGAGATGTGCGGGACTGCAGCCAGGAAGGGCTGAAAAAAGGTTGTGTCAGCAATGCTTAAGCCAGAACAAAGCAGGAATTTAAAAGCTGTATAGTGTTACACCACAGCTCAGGTATGCTGACCATATGTAATTTATTCATTTCTGTCTATAACAAATCTGGTCTTTTTGGAAGCTTCCAGCTCCTGATTAGTAGAAAAATATTAACATTTTAAGCCCATGCCATTTAAAATTTACTCTAATGTTATAATCTAAACAGTCTTTTCGAATAAAGTTTAGTTTCACGGAAGATATGCCCAAGCTCTTAGGGACCTTTCATTCCCACATCTCCTGCATGTAACTCCTCCACAGGTCACGTGTAGCTACTTGGAAAGAGAGGTGTGCCTTGCCCTCATATTGGTGGAAGAGTCAAGGTGGTCAGATGTGATATCCCCTTGGTTCTGTGGTTCCTGAATGTTTTCCTTTACATTATACATGTAAGTTTTAACTAAGATATATTTTATTTAGCCACAATCCACAAGCCACAATTAGTTACAATTCTTTACTGGTTTTGCATACGCTAGTGCATATTTGTTACCTGATCATTATTTTCTCTGGCAACAAAGCCCCTGATTTTCTGGCCACATAAGTGGTCATGCGACCTCATCAGACTGCCTCACTTGCTAATCATCATGATTATTAATCTAAGGGATGCATTTGTACACACACTGGTCCAATCAGAGCTCTTGTCGGGGTTTTCAATCTGGAGCTGAGAAGAAACTGGAAGGAGGTGAATCTGAAACTACAGACAACAATGCCCCTTCCTGGATGGAGAAACTGTTCTGAGAGAGAGACCAGCATTCACTGAGAAGCAGAAATGAACACTAGAGGAAAAGTTCTAATGAGATTCAAACTTTTACTTTGAATCATCCCCAAGGCCAACTCCACGGTTACCCTTGCTACATAAGTTTGTTTATGTGAACCAGTTACTTTATCTTTATGGAGTTTGCTTCTGATACTTGTAATCAAAACAATCAACAGAGAAAGTTAATATGGTTGTTTTATTTGTAACTGTGTGAGTGGGAATGGAAAGTAAATTTAGACATTCAAGAATGTAAACTTGTACAACACTTTGGAAAAACAATTTGACATTATCTGCTAAGGTTAAAGCTATGCATACCTATGATTTAAGAATTCCACACCTAGATAGTCACTCCTAAGAATGTTAGCACAGGGACACCAAGAGACATGTTGAAGAATGTTTATAGCATAATCATTTAAATAATAATAAAACCTCTCAAATGGAAACAACCCAAGTGCCTTCTGTATGAAATAAGGATGGGTAGTTTATGGTATATATTCATACAATTGAATATACATTGAAAATGAATTAAGTACATGTATGTTTATCAATGTAGTAAATTAAAAAATATAATGAGAAATAAGAAGTTTATTGAAGAATGCTATTATATAATATCACTTATATAATTCTTAAAAACATGTAAGACTAGACAATATGCATAATTACATGCACTGCATACATGTGGTAAAACTGCAAAGAAAAACATGGTGTGAGATTTGTGAAATTCAGGGTAATGGTTGCCTCTTAAGAGGCAGAAAGGGAACAAAAATCTTGGTTACGTTCTTTTTCTTAAGTTGTGTTGTATGTACATGAGTGTTTATTTTATTATTCTTTAACTTGTATGTATGCATTTTATTCTGTTTGTATGATATATTTTATTAAAGTAAATCCAATTAATTGATTGGAAGAGGTATATTAATAAGTTGGGTCCATTTTCTGTCTCCTCTTAACAACTCACAAGAAGTTAAGAGCATTTTAAGAATTCAATGGAAGGAGTTGTTACCAACTCTAATATCAACTTTTTTTAAGTTTAAGTTTCTAATTATTCTATAACTTAAAACAAATGACATAATACACATGGAAGCAGTCTTATCTAGTGCTACTAGATTAGACTAGATTAGATAGTGCTACTTAATTAAAATAATGGAATTATATACCACAGCTATTGACTACAGTTTTGTCTTCTAATGTCTTGGTTACAGTTTTAGTTTAGTCTGTGGCAAAGCACATCTAAAGCAAAATAAATGCAGGGATATTTTCAAAGTGGCAACGTGACAAACTTTGCCACTGTAAAACTCAGAAAATGACTCATCTTCCCTTTTAGGACATATATTATTTCTTCATATGTGGCTTGGAACCATAGAAACTATGGCTGCAAACACTGCTGGAACAAGCAAACTTGGCTATTTTTAAGACTATGATGATTTTGAATATAATCAGTGCTGAACTAGTAAGTCATATGGAATTAGAATGGCTAGATATATTTAGTGTTGAATGGATCCTGGCAACCTCTGATCAAATGCAATTAAACATCACAATACCTCCAGGTGTGAGTCCTCTGACCAGTACACAGATCAATATTTACATAAACCTGCTGCACTGTAGAACTCTATTATCCTAGTAGTCCACATGGAGAGAGAATTCAAACATCTACAATACGAATGTCTAGTGCCTCCTTTGGGCTTTATCTACAAATTTATCTTTTAAAAACTTTTTAAAATTTGATTTTGGAATATATACATACAGAAAAGTACAAAATAAAAATAGACTTAAGTATTTTAAAGGGAATACCAATATAACCACCACCCAGGTCAAGAAATAGAAATTGACCAGCATCCCGAAGTCCCCCATGTGCCTTTCCTTATGGCAACCTCCTCGGTACACAAGAGAGAACAACTATCCTAATGTTTTTGTTAATTCCTTGTTTTGCTTTCTAGTTTGGCTTCCTAACTATGCATTCCCAAGCAACATAGTTTAGTTGTGCTTGTTATTAATATTTATACATGGAACCATAATGTTTATATTACTGTGTCTTACTGGTCAATATTATGTTCTGTTAGTGCCATCCTTATTATTTTATATAGATGTTCTCATAAAACTTCTTAATCTTTCTTATATCCTCTACACCATGTTTTGTAACTACTATAGCACTTTAGTTTTTGGAGGTACCAATAATTCTACTTTGGTATGTATGTAATTATAATCTCTCTGGTTCTTCCACCAAAAATTACATTTAAAAATATATGTATATATATAACATTTATTTACCATGTGCTAGGACTGCATGACACACTATTCATATAATACTGCTATACTCAAAATAATTCTGCATAGTATGTAGGTTTAGCATACTGTTTTAAGATTAGAAATTGAAATTCAGAAAGATAAAGTAAATTCTGGGTGTAGCCTTTCTGAGATTTAGTTATCAGCAGCACAAAGCTTGTTATTATTATTGCTTTTTTTGTAATCTTAGTGACATTAAGTGAGTAAATGAATAAACTTGCAATATCATAGCCACCTTTGTCTACCTTATCAAGCTCTTGGCATTTTGCCTTAATGTTTCACTGGTGCTTGCATTGTTTGTACTCCCTTTAAGGTAACAGGATTGTTTTCTAACTATTCACACAGTGGTAACTTCTTTCTGATCTAAGGCACCTACAGAATACTGTCTGAACTTCCCTTCATGGGAGTACTAGAGAGGTGACCACCCTCTTGCAGGAATCCAGCAGGAAGACAGTCGAAATAGGCAGGGCATAAAGGTGGGAAGAGCACAGAACTAATCAGTTCTACATGAGGTTGTCATTATCCAGCTCTCTGACCTTGGGTAAGTCATTTAACCTCTATAGGGCTCAGTTTCATCCAGTGTAAGTGGGGGGTGTGGTGGGGGTGGGGTTTGGTCAGTAATTTTCAAACTGGAATTCAAAGACCATCCTGAGTTCTAGTTTTAAATGCAGATTTTTAGACCCCCTAAACCCTCTTCAGAGGGGGCATCCATATGTTTCACAAGTCCCCAAGTGATTCTGATGCTCCCTAAGAGAAAAAGCCAATAAAGCAAGAGATACCTGTCCCAAGTCTCTTCTGATTTTCAAATTCTCGGTTAGAATTTGAACTTTTGTTACCTTAGTATTTTTGATCAGAGCTAGGTGCCTACTTATTTCAAAGATTACTGTTTGCTTTTGTTAACAAAAATAAATACAAAGCCATTAAAATTTAAGGTGCTAAATAAATACTGTCTGTCATCGCTATGAGTTAACAACAATAACACAGGTCTAAGGTATTAATTATAAGAACAGCTTGGGACTATTTGGTATTCATAAACTGCATTAAAAAATGACTGCTCCAGTGGAATTATATCATATCATTAAGAACTATTAATACAGTGTCGCAGGAAAAAGCAGTATTGTCTGTCTAAGGACACAGTGGTGCCAATGTGACTGACAATGAATAACATATAGAGTGATGTAGTCTCATTAGGAAAACTAAGTAGTCATTTAGACGCTCAAAACAACTTTAAAAGTCAGCTTACTTAATTGTAAAAGATGATAAATATATCACTCAACAGGTTGAAGAAACTCTGTTGGATGATTTTTTTCTACTTCGATATGGCATTCCTTCCATATTTTTCAAATTCTTTTGTGACTATTGGGGGTGGAAATCTCCTTATACTATTTAATATTTTCCTGGGCTATTTATATTCTGAGGAATTGGAGTCACCCAATGAATTGCTCTCATTTTTGTATCTTCTTTTTCACTGGGAATAACTAACCTGAAAGTTCTGCTTTTTCCCACCCAACATAGTCAGCAGTACTTCTCAAACCCATACCTGGGGCAAGTGGTACACCCATCGGTGAGAAGACACAAACCAGGGATTCTTAGCTGGGTGGCATAGCCCCTGAGAGGTGATAACGGAATCTCCAGGAATGTGTGTAATTTTGAAAAGCTCCCCAGGTATTTCTCTCTAGTGCTTGAATCCCAAAACCTGTCACGTAGCAATTTTTCATATATTCAGTAGACCATATGAACCTTTAACAGAGGAGTTGCTATGCTACTGTAAAAACAAGATATTACTATTTGAAGTGAATAGAAAACTTTAATATCAAAAGTATATAAATACATGGACAGGAATAAAACTCCAAAATTGTATGGTCATTGATCTCTACATTAATGAAGACATTGTTATTTATTTACTTAACCATTTCCCTTTTCTTTTTCCCCTTCCCTTCTTTCTAGCCCACCAGAAAGGTAAGAGACAAAATTGTTTAGTAATTATTCTCCCTCCTCTCTCCTCCTTTCTCATAGAAGCCATGTAAATTAATTTGGCCTTGAAGGAGAGGTGGGGTTGATTACCTGAGAAAAGGCAGATGGTGTATCAGTGAGAAGGAAGAGCATGATCGATGACTTGGGATTTAAGAATAGTGGGAAGTCCACCTTGGCTGAAGCAGGTCAGGAGATGCTTATAGGATGTATAGGGAGGTCCACCGTCAGGCTGAGGAGAGTTAAGAGAGTGAGGAACTGTTGAAGTTTTCTTTTTACTTAGTGCAAAGGTAAATTCTTATTTTTTATTTATTTTTTAAAATTGAGATAATTGATGTTTAACATTATACTAGTTTCAGGTGTACAACATAATGATTTGTATTTGAATATATTGTGAAATAATCACTATGATAAGTCTAGTTAATATCCATCATCACACATAATTATATTTTTTTATGAGAAATTTAAGATCTGTTCTCCGGTTGAAGTTTTTAGAGTAGAGACTCACATGGGGTAACTGATATTCTAGAAGATTAATCTGCAGCAGGGTGGAGTATGGCTTGGGGAGAAGAGCAAGCAGAAGCAGAGAGAGTAGTTGGGAGGATTGAAAACAGGTCTTGACGAGAAGTCTTGACAGGCAACTGAGGAAAAGAGAGGAAGAGTCAGTCTTGAACAGAATTGGAATGAAATATTGACTGGTCATGTTTGCTTATTAGATTGAGAGAGTAAGGAAGAAGAAATAGACACAAGGTCTTAGTTTGGGGTGCTTCTTTGGATCCTGCTTCCTTCATAGTTGCCACTTTATTTCTCATCTTAACTGTCAAACTTTTTGAAAGTTATACTCAAATGCTGTCTTTGCAACCTTACTTTGCCCCCCCCACCCCGCCACCGCCACAACTGCAATGATTCTGGCAAAGACCGTCAATGACTTGACTGCTAAATGGAGTGGCCTCTATTCAGCTTTCACTCTCTTAGCCCACTCTGGAACATCTGGTAATGCTGACTTGTCTCTAGATTCTAATATATTCATTTCTGTTGGCTTTTATAACATTATATTTATTTGACTACCTATATTTTTGATTATTTATCAAAATCTTTTAATGGTTCCTCTTACTTTGTCAATGCCTTATATATTGTGGGTCCCCAGAATTTCATTCTTAATCTCTTTATCACTTTATTCCCTGAACTACCTACACTACTGCCAAATTCTAACTTATCAAATCCTATAATTATGCTTGTCCTCTGTAGCAAATCTCCAAGTTACAGCTTATGCCCATATTGCTCTTCTGAACTATAGAACTGTGTTTCCACTGCCTTCTAGATATCTCCACTTCGATGAAGTGTACATATTTCAAAATCAATGTGTTTAAAACTGAGCTCAATATATTTCACTCTGAAACCTGCTTCTTCATGTCTATTCCCAATCTCAGCTAATAACCTTGGTCTCCAATTACTTGTTAAGCTAAATCTATCCATGCCTTTCCATTAATATTCACATATGGTTTGTTTTGTGTTGTTTTGTTCATTCTCCATCCTCCCTGCCATGGCCCCTGCCTTTGTTCAGGTTCATGCAGTTTTCCACTGAAACTCTTTCCAACTCGCCCCAGTTAACCCAGTCTCTCTCCACTCTAGTCCATGCTCCACACCATTGCCAGAGATACTTGTCTAAAGTGAATCTATATTCCTCTTCTGTGTTCAAATAGCTCCTACTCTCACTGGGCTTAAGATAGAGTCCAAATTTTTCATTATGGCATCAGGGGATGATCTAACCACAAACAACTTTTCTAAACTTATCTCCCAACATTACTCAAATGCTCAGTTTCTGCTTCATTTATGTTAAACAGCTCTGTAAACAAAATACTTCATTTTCTGCCTCTGTGGTTTTCACACGTTGTTCTCTCAGTTTTTCTCCTGAATTCTTCACCTAGAAAACTCTTATTCTCTAACCAAAGTCCAGCCCAAATCACCTCAGAGACTGGTCTGTTACTGATGCTGGACCTGTCATGGCCATGGATTTGGAGTCTGCCCCCCAGTTTAGCAAGACAGAAACCTGAAATTTTTTGAATGTTCAGATTCAAGAGGGTTGATTCATATCAGTTAGACTCATAGAATTCACACAAATATAACTTTTAACCAATTTACTAATTTACAACAAAAAGCATATAACTATTGAGCAATTTTTAAAGCTCATGATTACTGGTGTGAAACTCACTTCTTACAGGAAAATCTCCATAGGAAGCTACATTAGAATCAAGGTCCTAGTTGAGTGTGAAATCAGTGCAAGAAGGCTAAGGTGGGTGATCCTACTGGCTGTTTCAAAGTCAGACAGCCTGATGCATCCATTCATGCTATAAGATATCTATGCCAGACATACTGAATGTGAAAACATAGCAGAAATTTTGCCTATCTGGGCCAATGTTAGAGACAGACTAGAAAAGCCATTTCCCCCTTTTCTTAGAGTTTAGAATACAGTATGTTCTTTTTGGTCCCACATCCTTTATCTATAGCCATGAAACTTGAATGTCTCAGGATTTTAAAGCTGTGATTATAAATGTAGTCATCATGATTGCAAAGTCTCTGATAGGTCCTCCTGTCTGTCCCCCTCAGGAACTTTTAAGAATGCTTACTTTGGTTCATGCATAAGCCTTTGCCATTCCTCTATAGTACAATCACTGTAGCCTTCAGACCTTGGTACTTCCAAAGAGTAGCAGTTCCAATTTAGAATTCTGCTGCCTATGCATTAATAAAATTACACATCTACCACCTGACACTATAGTCACCATCCTTTCTTGCCTGAGGTATAGCATCTTAAAGTTCTCCCTTAGCCCACTCTTGCCCTCCTATATTCTCCAGATAGCAGCCAGAGTACAGGCATACCTCAGAGATATTATGGGTTTGATTGCAGACCAACTCAATATAGCAAATATTGCAGTAAAGCAAGTAACAGGTTTTTTGATTTCCCAAAGCATGTAAAAGTTATGTTTATGCTACACTGCTGTCTATCAAGTATGCAACAGCATTATGTCTAAAAAACAATTTATATACATTAATTTAAAAATGCCATTATATTGCTCAAAAATGCTAACCATGATCCGAGTCCTCAGTGAGTTATAATCTTTTTGCTGGTAGAGTGTCTTGCCTTGATGATGATGGCTGCTGATTGATCAGAGTGGCAATTAATGAAGGCTAGGGTGGCTGTGGCAATTCCTCAAACTAGGACAGCAATGAGATTTGCCGTATCAATCAACTCTTTACTTTCACAATTTCTCCACAGAATTTAATGCTGTTTGATAGCATTTACCCACAGAACTTTTGTCAAGATTGGAGTTAATCCTCTCAAACACAGTTGCTGCTTTATTACCTGTTTATGTAATATTCTGAATCCTTTGTTTTTATTTCAACAATCTTCACAGCATCTTTTCCAGAAGTAGATTCCAGCTACACCAGCACTTACTGCTTCACCTTGCACTTTTATGTAATGGAGATGGCTTCCTCTACTCTCTTTGCTCATCCATAAGGAGCAGCTCCTCATTTATTAAAGTGTTATCATGAGTTTGTAGCTATTCAGTCATTCAGGCTCCAGTAATTCTAGTTCTCTTGCTATTTCCACCACATCTGTAGTCACTTCCTCCACTGAAGACTTAAACCCCTTAAAAGTCATCCATGAGGGCTGGAGTCAGCTTCTTCCAAACTCCTGTTAATGTTAATATTTTGAACTCTCCCAGTGAATCATGAATGTTCCTAGTGGTATTTAGAATGATGAATCCTTTCCAGAAGATTTTCAACTTACTTTGCCCAGATCCATTAGAGGGATCACTATTTATAGTAGCTATAGCCTTATGGAATATATTTCTTAAATAATAAGTTGAAAGTCAGAATTACTCCTTGATGCATGGGCTGCAGAGTGGATGTTGTGTAAGCAGGCATGAACACATCAGTCTCACTGTACAGCTCCATCAGAGCTCTTGGGTGGCTGGGGGCATTGTCAATGGGCAGTGATATTTTGAAAGGAATCTTCTAAATTTCTGAGCAGTAGGTCTCAACAGTGGGCTTAAAATATTCAGTCAACCAAGTTGTAAACAGATGTGCTGTCATCCAGGCTTTGTTTTTCCACTGACAGAGCACTGGCAGGGTAGATTTAGCATCATTCTTAAAAGCCCCAGGATTTTCAGAATGGTAAATGAGCATTGGCTTCAACTTAAAGTCACCAGCTGCATTAGCCTTTAACAAGAGTCAGCCTATTTTTTGAAGCTTTGAAACCAGGTACTGACTTACCCTCTTTAGCTATGAATGTCCTAAATGACATCTTATTCCAACATAAGGTTGTTCCATCTACATTGGAAATCTGTTGTATACAGTAGCCATCCTCATCCATTATCTCAGCCAGATCTTCTGGAAGACTTGCTGCAGCTCCTACATCAGCGTGTGCTGCTTCACCTTACACTGTTGTGTTATGAAGATGGCTTCTTTCCTTAAACCTCACAAACCACCCTCTGCTAGCTTCATGTTTTCTCCAACAGCTTCCTCAGCAATCTCAGCCTTCACAGAATTGAAGAGAATTAGGGCCTTACTCTGGATTAGGCTTGGCTTAAGAAACTGTTATAGCTGGTTTGATCTCCTATCCAGACCAATAAAACCTTCTCCATATCAGCAATAAGGCTATTTTACCTTCTTATCACTTGTGTATTCACTGGAGGAGCACTTCTAATTTTCCTCAAGAACATTTCATTTGCAGAGTTACAATTGGCTTGTTCGTGCAGGAGGCCTAGCTTTCCACCTTATCTTAGTTTTCCACAGGCCTTCCTCACTAAGCTTAATCATGTCTAGCTTTTGATTTAAAGTGAGAGACATGCAACTCTACTTTTCACTTGAACACTTAGAGGCCATTGTAAGGTTATTAGTTGGCCTAATTTCAACCTTGTTTTGTCTAAGGTAATAGGGAGGTCCCAGGAAGTGAAGAGAGGCGGAGGAGTGACAGGTTGGTGGGGCAGTCAGAACACACACATTTATTGATTAAGTCACCAACTTAATACGGGCATGGTTCATGGCACTCTGAAACAACTACAATGGTAACATCAAAGAGTACTGATCACAGATCACCATAACAAAAATATAATAATGAGAAACTTTGAAATATTGTGAGAATTACCAAAATGTGACAGAGACACAAAGTGAGCAAATGCTGTTGTAAAAATGGCACCAATAGGCTAGGCTTGCTTGAGCCAGGGTTGCCACAAACCTTCAATTTGTAAGAAAAAAAAAATGCAGTATCTGCGAAGCACAATAAAATGAAGCACAATAAAATAAGAGATGCTTGTAATTGTTCAAAAATCACGTCAGCTCATGTCACCTTTGCTCAAAACCTTCTAGTGGCTTTCCACCTCACTCAGAGAAAGGTTTTGTCTCCTTTTATCATCTCCCTGGATAGCTCTGCTCCAGCACACTGGCCTCCTTGCTGTTCTATGAACACACTGGGCACACCCTCACCTTGGGCCTTTGCATTTGCTGTTTCCTCGGCCTGGTGCTTTATTCCCTTAATATTCTCTTTGCCTTCCCTCCTTACTAAATTTAAAAAGCAGCCATCTTCTTTATCTCCCCTTCCTGCTTTATTTTTCTTCACAGCATTTATGGCATTTAATTCACTGTATATTTGTTTATCTATTATCTGCATCCTGCCACTAGATGATAAACTGAGGTCTGAGGTTTTGTCTCTTTTGTTCTCGGCTGTATCCTCAAGAGACCTGGGACAGGGCAGGGTCTGCCGTGTAGTAGGTGCTCCATAAGCATCTGTAGAATAAGTGAATCCAATGTTTTTGTCTTCACTCCTTTCATGGAGGGAGACACAGGTATGTAAAAGTAATCATTGCCGTGTATAATGCCCACCCATGGTTTTTTTTACATGGTAAGTAATCATCACACCCATGTATAATGCACATCCTTATTTTTCCCTCAAAAATTTGGGCAAAAAAGTGTGCATTATACATGGCAAAATATGGTATTTCTCTTTATGTCTTTTTTTAGGAGGAAAAAATAGGTGCTAAAGCAAGAGAGAAAGTGTTTCTTTTCACTTCTTGTATTAGTCAGAGTTCTTCAGAGAAATGGAACCAATAGGATATGTGTGTATATAAAATGGTCTATGTCTATCTATCCATCCATCCATCCATCTGGAGATTTGAAGGAACTGCTTGTGTGATTGTGGGGGCTGACAACTCCAAATCTGAAAGGTACGACAGCAGGTGGGCCACTCAGGTAAGAGTTGATGTTGCACCTTGTGTCCAAAGACAAACTGCAGACAGAATTACCTCTTTCTCTGGGGAACCTAAGTCTCTTCTATCTTAAGACCTTCAACTGATTGGATGAGGCCTATCCACATTATGGAGGATAGTCTGCTTACCTCTAAGTCTACTGGTTTAAATGTTAATAGCATCTAAAAAATAACTTCACAGAAATATCTAGACTGGCACTCAACCAGATATCTGGGCGCCAGGGCCGAGGTCAGTTAATACATAAAATTAACATCACAGTTTCTCATTCTTGGTTTTTCTTGCTCCTGCATTCAGCTGGGATCTACTGATAGAGAGCCATTGTTTATGCAGCTGAGTATTGCTGGTAGTTTGTGTTGAACCCTATGGTTCTTTTAATTTCTGTATCAGCAGAAAATTTATTGGTTTCCTAGTTTATTAATTATTAAATTGCTCCTACCATAGCTTACCCAATCTTTTCTCACCAATAGCTTATTATAGTTCCCATTGCAATTAAGTCTCAACTCAGAGTCTTCTAAACTGATTTTAATACAGATCACTTTTTGAAAGAATAGACTCTTAAAATATACATAAACAAAATTTTATGTTTAAAAAATACATTCACAGCTTTTAATTAAAAGCTATCTGAGCTTTGAAAGCAAAAACAAAGTATTTTGGATATGATTTAAAAGCAGGAATATATTTTATACTATATTTTTTAAATGTACCTTCCATAATATACTTTTATTTTCTGAAATACTGTTCATCTCATCATTATTCTTAAAGAATGGTTTTATCTGAGCAGTTATTAACTTTTTTGATTACAGACTAGCAGATGTCTGGGTCATGGGTTCGATTCTCACATAGTCCAATTGGCCAGCTTGCTTTGAACTCTGCAGCACCACTCCTAGGCCGTCTCTTGTCGTTGTGCAAATGCATGTTTTGAGGCCCATGAGGAACTGTCTAAAAGAATGAATTTATGTTTGGAAAGCTGTAGTTATTCATTCAAAATCAATGGAAAGCCCATCACCCTGCTAATAATAATTTAGTATTGTACACAAAAGCACTTTGAAAAAAAAGGGGTGCTTTTTAAATTTTCAATTATTCATTTGAGTTTTCCTCCTCCAAAACAAAAGAATTTCAAGGGGAATTTCCTTTTATATTACTTCTCCCAGACATTCTGAAGATTTCTCTAACATTTCATGTATTTTTTTCAGATGAGATTGGGCGTGTTCAGGATGTTATGGCTGTAGACTCATGTATTTTTTCAGAAGGACCTTTTATATTCACATGAAAAACACAATCTGTCAGGTTTTTCTTCTGAACTTCAGTGAGGTAGGTAGGATGTATGTAAGGTAAATGGAAATAAATATGACTTTAACTTGTGTTTCTAGAACATTTTTAGGTTAGATCATGCTTTTGGAAAGGTTTGAGATATATGGTACATAAGTAAGTAAATTTCTCACTTTTTTCCTTATTTGTTCTTTTTAAAAAAATAATGTTTTGAAATTGTGGCTAGTAATCTGATAGATGGTTGGGGGGAAATTTAGTTGTATGTTAAAAATTTCAGGTATGTATTGAATAAGTCACGGTGGTTTAAAAGGGGTGATTAAGAAATGAAAAAATGGCCCTGGCTGGTGTAGCTCAGTGGATTGAGCATGGGCCTGTGAATCAAAGGGTTGCACTTCAATTCTCAGTCAGGGCACGTGCCTGGGTTGCAGGCCAGGTCCCCAGTGGGGGGCACTTGAGAGGCAACCACAGATTGATGTTTCTCTCCCTCTCTCCTTCCCTTTCCCTCTCTCTAAAAATAAATAAAGACAATCTAAAAAAAAGGAAATGAAAAAATGGATAATTATTTGATATTTGAGTGTTAGGTTGTGCTCTTAACAGCAATTCTTAGAAAAAAATCACCTGTCTTTCACTGTGTCCTGTTTGTCTGCTACTAACCTATTACAATAGAAGAACCTCTGATGTTAAGTGTTGGAAGTGAGGGTACCTCAGTAGCTCCAGCACTTCAGCTAATCTCTTCTCAACTTTCTGATAGAGATCTCTTTTCAGATTTTATTAAGGTCAGGTGATAAAGAGCTCAGAACAGTTCATTTTTTGCTGACAGCTAAAACTTCAGTGAATTCTAGAATTCTCTAATTAATGTAGCTTGTCCATTTAGCAGTGCTTAGATCTTATCCCTTCCCACTACAATGAAATAACTGACTGTGGGGAATTAAACAAGTTTTGTGTCAGAATTTGGTAGCATGAGTTTGTAGGTCTTTAACCATGGTTTCCATAGATTCACAGGTTGACAAACTGGTCACCCAAACTGGTACAATGGTACCCTTGTCCTCTGTGACTATTTCCACATTAGCACAGGTTCTTATGATGGTTTTTCTTTTTTTCATTTTGAAGCCTTTCTTCATATTTTCTTGAAATAATTTAAAAGTATGTTTAATTATGAATTCTTGAATATGTTCTTATATAAAAAAAATCAAACATTATAGCTAAACTCAAGTGCCCTGTGACCACTCCTGTTCCCCCATGGCTTCTCCAGAGGCAATCACTGCTGTTATCAGTTGGGGTGTTTTATTGCTGCCCTTTCTTTGTGGGTTTATATACATATATGTACAGGATACACATGTATGTTCAGGATATACCTACTTAGGAATGTAGTGTGTGTGTGGGAATATGCAGTTAAAAATGTATTGTATTGTCCTTGTTTCTATGTTGTTGTTGTTGTTGCCCAGGATATTTATCTTTCAAGTTTTGTTACACTTGGTTAAATTTATTTGTGGACTTTGTCACATTCCAGACTTCCTTTTCTTTATCAGGTTCCCACACATTTCTAGTGATAGCCCTTGGCGTTTTCTTTTTATTTTGGCCACATGATATAGCACAATGTGATAATACACTTGTAACGTTCAGTACCGTATGTTATCGCCAAGCATATTTTAATCTCAGCTAGCAAATTAGGGCTGTATTAAATAAAATTTGCCAGGAAAAAAAAAGCTTTTGTTGTGGTTTTTCACTCTTAGTTTGCTGGCTGTAATGAAAGTGTTGAGTGGCATGGAATATCAGTTGTAATTTTTAAACTTCTTCCCTTTTCTAAAGTCACAGAGGGTTTTATGGACTTGGCAACCAGAAGCTATCTTGAAAGACTTATACTCTGAGACAGAATCATTACTTCATGAAAAAGATAAGTCGATCGGTCAACAATATCCATCCGTGGCCATCCTACAGCCATGACTTATAGTAGATTTGTTCCCAATACAATTAAGGCCCAGTAATTGTAAATAGTGTCATATTTTATAGGGAGCAGGAGATTGTCTTAGCCAGGAATTCTTGCTGCAAGATGCCCATCCAGATCATTAGATCCTTGACTTCTGAGTCTGCACACTCCTTTGTTTCTGCTGTTTGGTCTGCCACTTTCTCCTGTCTTCATACTGGCCTCACCTCTGCTCTCCCCAACCCTGGCCTGTTGCTTGCAGTTTCTGTTCCCCTATAACTGTAGCATGTACTTTGATTGGTTTTGCTGTGGTATGGATTCAAGTTCTTTCACCACAACTTCTCAGTTCAAGAACCTAACATAAGTAGGCTTGCTTTTTCTTTGTTCTACCATGCCTATGATTTGCCAATAAATTAGGCAGCCATAGGCAATCTTGGTCCAGTCACGTGTGTCTTGGGGTAGGGAATGAAATTACATTCCACAAACAAGTGGTTCCTCAGGTGGGGTTTTAAGTAAAGGTGGTATGGAGAGACAGAGGCTGTGGATGGGGCAGAGTGGGCTGCCACTTACGAGTACCAACAACTATTTAAATGAAAAGCCCTTTGTTGATTCTTCACTTTTATCTTGGAACAATGTTCTGTACATGGTGCATTGGTACAACAAACTATGTATCATTACCAGCAGAGGCACAGTGCTATTAAAATTGTTGGAATGTACAATCTGATGGGTGATGGTAAAATTCACCAGAGAAGGAAAGAGAAAACCAGTTTCTTTATTTTAATTTCAATCTTGTTAGAAAATTTATGTTTTCTCTTCTATTTTGCAAAAATATAAGCATACATTTTATTTTACAATTTAAGACCTTATTTCATGAATTTAACCTTTCTTTCTGTTACCTATAACATCTGGTACTTCAGCAAGAACTTCTGATTCTATTCTAAAATATATTCTGAATCTGACTATTTCTACCATGTCCATTGGCCATTGGCCATTTTTATTTTTTTTGCTTAAAATCCTCTAATGTCTACTCACTAAAATTCAACTAATACCTAAACTTTTTATCATGGCTGACAAGAGCCTCATAATCCCATCTCAGCTTATTTCCCAAACTTCACCTCCTGTCACTCTCACTCCCATCTACTGTGTCCCATCCCTTGTACCCTTGTAGCCAGCTACCTTTTCCTGCAACAGCTAAGCCTATTCTCATCTCTGTGTGTTTTCCCTTGCTTTCTTTGTTCCCTTTGTGTGGAGCTCTCTTTCCCCAGATTTTGATGTAGTTTGCTCCTTCTCATCTTGTTTTGGTATAAGTGCAAATATCATCTTCACATACAGACCTTTTCTGACTCTCTGGGCCAAAGTAGCCCTTTCACTCACAACTCTTTATTTCATCATCCTTTGGAATTTTCTTCACAGCCTTTTCTTTTCCATCAAAAAGGAGCTGATTTTATTTTTAGGGATCTGTATTTCTTATCTGTGCTTATCCACTACAAGTCAGGTCCATTAGTGTAAGAATTTAGTATTATTTATGGATACATTTTCAGTGTCTAAGATAATGTCCAGTATATAAACACTACTATCTAAATATTTGCTGAATGAAAGAATAAAAGTAAGAACAAGTGAATGGATGTTATCATGTTTCACATTCTGTTATGCTTCGTACAGATATATGTATATCCGTATTAAAATACTGGGTATAGGGCACACATTTTGAAATAGGCAGTTTTATTTGTTCTTGGACCTCCTTTGTATTATAATTATAAATCTAAATTCTGTCTATATGTCTATAGACACATATATTAAGTGTTCATTAGAAAATTTTATAAATCACTATTCTCTACTGAGGACATGATAAAGAAGCAGCAATAAAAATATAAAATTAAAGGAAAGAAGTGAGGAAATTGTTCTTAGAGTCAGATGGATCTGCATTTGAATCCAAGGTTAGTAGTTTACTAGCGTTCCCACTTTAGGCCAGTGGGTTAACACATGTAAAATGCTTGGGACAATATTCACTGTGGGTAGTAGTGGTTCTTATTACATTGTACATCACTTTTATTAAGTAGGTTTATGAGGAATTTTGTGTGTCTTCTACAGTTGCTATTAGCAAATTGGGGTCAAGTTTAGGAACAGACCCATGAGAAATTAAAAAAAATGCATGCAACCAACTTGACTATTCGGTCAGATACTATTTCAGTATAGGCAGTTTTCTAAATAAGATTCTTTATAGTAATTTTTATCAAGAGGCAAAATAAATAGATGTAGATACGAATTAAGTATACTTTATAGTATCATGTCTTATAAAATTTAAGAATGATTCATAAGTAAAGTAAAGGTGAAAATGAAGGTAGAGATATACAAACTGAAAACAATAAATAATCAGGTAGGTTTGTTTGTTTATTCATTAATTTATCAAAAAAATTTTGGGTGTCTGTTGAAGCTAGGTATAGTGCTACACTGAAATCACAATCTCATCTGAAATGTGCAAATAAATAACCTTTGTCTGTTTGAGTTTCACTAAAGCATCTGGAGCAATATACTTCTTAGTTTTACTTTCAAACACATGCAAATTATATAAAATATAATATTACTTGAACCAAGACAATTCAACAATAGGGCAATAATGGTCTTTTAAACAAATGGTGCTGGGACAACTGGACATACACATGCAAAAGAATGATGGACTCCTACTTCACACATATGAAAGTTCAGTGAAAACAGATCATCAAGATCCAAGATGGTGGAGGGGTAAGTGGAAGCTACACTAACCTCCTCCTAGGACCAATCTGGAATTGCAACTAAACTGTAGAGAAATCATACTGAATAACCAACTGAATACTAGCTAGGGAGAATCCTTACAACATGGATGGATGGAAGAAACCACTTTACCAGAATGTGACTGATAGGGAGTGTGGAGACACGAGAGGGCTGGCTGGCCTCTCATGGGCAGCAGCTAAAAATCTGGAAGGATATTTCAGTGGCTATGGGGTTCCCCTGAGATGTGTGGGGTCTAAACCCCAAGCTGGGCTCCCCAGCCTACAACATCAGAGCCAGAAAGGAACCCAGGTAACAGCCAGCTGTGAAATGCAGCAGGGTTTCTGTCTGCCAGGGAGAGATAGCTGGAGACCCAGAGAACCTCTTAAAAGGCTAATGCACAAAGTTTCATTTGCAGCCTTTTACCATGGGCTCTGACCGAGGGAGGCCAGAGTGGACTGGAGACACTTGAGGAGAGTCTGGGGTTGCTGACCCTGAGGAGAGAACTGAAGGAAGAGCCACCAGGATCCTTGTGCTGAGTCATTCCTGATACTGCAGAAGTCATCTTTCTCAGGCAGAGAAATCCTCTCCAAGTGGCATCAGTCTGAGGGGAAGCAAGATCCTGCTCCCAGGAGTTATCCTACCTCACTCTGTGGAGATTAAGCTGGGTTGTTGATTGTAATGTGATTAGTTTAATAACAGATCGTTTAATGACTGATTAGTTGTGCTGGCAGTCCATTCCACGTTTGCATGTGGATAAACTGGGAGGAACAACTGGAGAGTGAGATAGACTGTGCAACCCAGGGTTCCAGAGTGGGGAAAAAAAGCCTCAAAACCTCTGACTGAAAAAACCCGTGGGGGTTGAGGAGGCAGGAGACTCTTCCAGACTCACAGGAGAGTTCATTGGAGAGACCCACAGGGTTCTAGAACATACACAAAGCCGCCTACCTGGGAAAGCGCACTAGAAGGGCCCAATTTGCTTGTAGGTAGCGGAGGAAGTGACTGAAAGCCGGTAGAGAGCCAGTCAAGTGGTACGGTTCCCTCTTGGACCCCTCCCTTACATATAGCACCACAACATAGCAACCTGAGTTGCCTCACCCTGGTGAATACCTAAGGCTCCACCTGTTACTACATAACAGGTGCACCAAGACAAAAAAATATGGCCTAAATGAAAGGACAGATCAAAGCTTCAAAAGTACAACTAAATGATGAAAAGATAGCCAACCTATCAGATTCAGAGTTCAAAACACTGGTAATCAGGATGCTCACAGAAATGGTTGAGTATGGTCACAAAATAGAAGAAAAAATGAAGGCTATGAAAAATGAAATAAAGGAAAATGTGCACTAACAGCAAAGGGAGAAAAAAAAGGAACCAACAGCAAAGGGAAGGAAACTGGGCTCAAATTAACAGTTTGGAGCAGAAGAAAGAAAGAAACATTCGACCAGAACAGACTGAAGAAAAAAGAATTCAAAAAAATAAGGAGAGGCTTAGGAACCTCCAGGACAACATCAAATGTTCCAACATCCAAATCATAGGGTTGAGAGAAGAAGAATAGTGAGACCAAGAAATTGAAAACTTATTTGGAAACATAATTAAGGAGAACTTCCTTAATCTGACGAAGGAAATAGACTTCCAAGAAATCCAGGAAGCTCAGAGTCCCAAAAATTTAGACCCAAGGGAGCACATACCAAGGCACATCATATTTAAGTTACCCAAGATGAAAGATGAGAGAATCTTAAAAGCAGCAAGAGGAAAGGAAAGAGTTACCTACAAAGGAATTCCCATAAGACTATTAGTTGATTTCTCAAAAGAAACCTCACAGGCAAGAAGGGGCTGGAAAGAAGTATTCCAAGTCATGAAAGGCAAGGACCTACATCCAAGATAACTCTATCCAGCAAAGTTGTCATTTAGAATAGAAGGGCAGATAAAGTGCTTCTCAGATAAGGTCAAGTTAAAGGAGTTCATCATCGCCAAACCCTTATTTTATGAAATGTTAAAGAGGCTTATCTAAGAAAAAGAAGATGACCAAAAATATGAACAGTAAAGTGACAACAAACTCACAACTATCAACAACTGAACCTAAAACAAAAACAAAAACCAACTAAGCAAACAACTAGAACAGGAACAGAATCACAGAAATGGAGATCACATGGAGGGTTAAAGTGTGGATGGGGAGGGGGGAAATGAGGGAAAAGGTATAGGGAATAAGAAATATAAATGGTAGGTTCAAAATAGACAAGGGGAGGTTAAGAATAGATGGCAAATGGAGAAGCCAAAGAACTTACATGTACAACCCATGGACATGAACTAAGGTGGGGGGAATGATGGTGGGAGGAGGGGTACAGGGCAGAGGGGAATAAAGAGGAGGAAAAAATTGGACAACTGTAATAGCATAATCAATAAAATATGTTTAAAAATAAATAAAAGTTATAAAAAGAAAGAAAGAAACTGAAGAAGATATAAATAAGTGGAAGCACATACCTTGTCCATGGGTAGGAAGAATTAACACCATTAAAATGTCCTTACTACCCAAAGCAATCTATAGATTCAACACAATTACTATCAAGATTCCAATGACATATTTCACACAACTAGGACAAATATTTAAAAAAATTATATGGAACCACAACGGCCCCACATAGCAACAACAATCTTGAGAAAGAAGAATAAATTGGAGGAATCAAGCTACCTAATAACAAACTATACTACAAGACCATAGATATCAAAACAGCATTGTACTGGCATAAAAGCAGACACATAGATCAATGGAACAGAATAAAGAACCCAGAAATAAGCCCACTACTTATAGTCAATTAATATTTGACAGAGAAAGCAAGCACATACAATGGGCTACATATAGGTTATTCAATAGATGATGTTGGTAAAATTGGACAAACTTGTGCAGAAAAATGAAACTAGACCACTTCCTTACAACACACACAACAATAAATTCAAAATGGACCAAAGACTTAAGTGCTATACCTGAAAGGATAAAAATCCTGGAAGAAAACATAGGCAGCAAAATATTGGACATCGCTTGTAGAAATTTTTATTGGCTATATCTCTCTAGGTAAGAGAAACAAAAGAAAAAACAAACAAATCAGGCTATATCAAACTAAAAAGTTTTTGCACAGCAAAGGAAATCATCAACAAAATAAAAAGACAACCCACAGAATGGGAGAACATATTCGCTGATACATCTGATAAATAGTTAATATCCAGCCCTGGCTGGTGTGGCTCAGTGGTTGAGTGCTGGCCTAAAAATCAAAAGGTCATTGGTTCTATTACCAGTCTAGGGCACAAGCCTGGGTTGCTGGCCAGGTCCTCAATGGGGAGCACATGAGAAGCAACCACACATTGATGTTTCTCTCCCTCCGTTTCCCTCTCTCTTCCCCTCTCTAACAAATAAAGTAAATAAAATCTTAAAAAAAACAGTTAATATTCAAAATTTATAAAGAACTTACAAAACTTAACACCAAAAAAACAACACAATTAAAAAATGGACAAAGTGTCTTTTCAGAGACAACTGTACTTGAACAATAATAAAAAAATAAGTAAAATTAAAAAGTTGTGCAGAGAGAAAAAAACATTAAATACAGCAATGATATAGAAGGTCACAGTATTGTTATCATTTAGTTAAAAAAAATGGACAAAGGACCTGAATAGACCCCTCTCCAAAGAAACATGCAGATGGCTGATGTTGGGAGCCGCCCTGACTGGTGTCAGGAGCTGTAACCCCACCATGGCTAAGGCTGAGTGAGTGACCTTCGGACCATAAGCCACTAAGGAGACAAAGCTTATCTCCCTGGCAGGGGCACCACTTCTGCTCCTTTTTCCATAAATGGCCCCCAATGCTTGATTGGTTAGCCAATATCGGGTAAGATTCCCCAAGGGGGGAACGACTTAAGACAGGCATGATCATGGGGAGGCTCCAGGGAAGGACTTGGGGGGCTATAGCAAAAAGGGGTGATGGACCCTCACCCCTTGGCTTTGACATAGCCTGAGTCCTCATTCTGTTTGCGAGAAGTCTCCTAATCTCATGGCTGCCTTACTTCCTCTGACTGATTTAAGCCTGAAACAATGACAGAGGGCGGTGCAGCTCTGTGCTGGAAAGGGTGGGTTCCCCAGGTGATCAGGCCTGAGAAAGAATATGTAAAATCCTGTGAAACCTGCTTTGCTAAGAATGCTCTCAATTCAATGATAAGGGTCCCAGCAGGAAGTGAGTTTGTTTCCCAAAGTTTTGTAGCCCTTTAGCTAACAGACCTTGACTCAGAATAAGCACTCATAGTTCTTTGTATACCATCTCTTGTTTGATCCTTACTGCCTGACAATGATTAATGAGCTCTACCTGTATTCCTGTGCAAATTGAAAGCCAATAAAAACCTGTCAAGACAAGGGTCTGGGGGTGCTCTCCCCTTGAGAGAGTAGCCATGCCGTCCCTTTTCCTCCACAGGACTCTGTAGTCCCTGTGAATTTGTCTTGCATCCCATCCATAATGCCGCAGACACTACGGGCTGGTGTCCTTAACAGCTGATACTTAGAAAAAACTGCTCAACATCACTAATCATCAGAGAAATGCAAATTAAAACTGAAATGAGATACCATCTCACACCTGTCAGAATGGTGATCATCAATAAATCAACAAACAACAAATGCTGGGGAGGATGTGGAGAAAGGGGAACTATTTTGCACTGCTGGTGGGAACACACACTGGTACAGCTACTGTGTAAAGCTGCATGAAGATACCTCAAAAATGTAAAAAAATTCCCACTTTTGACCCAGTGACCCCACTTCTGGCAATATATCCAAAGGAACCCAAAAGCCTAATTGAAAAGAACACAACTACCCTATATTCATTGCAGCATTATTTATAATTGCCATGATATGGAAGCAGCCCAAGTGTACATCAATAGATGAGTGGATAAAACAACTATGGGACATTTACACAATGGAATTCTACTTGGCCATAAAAAAGAAGAATATGTTACCCTTAGCAACAATATGGATGGAGAACTTTATGCTAAATGAAACAAGCCAGGCAGAGAAAGAGAAATACCATATGATTTCACTCATATGTGGAATCTAATGAACAAACAACTAACAAGCAAAACAGAGACAGACTCATAGATGGAGAGCAGATGACAGCTAGTGGTGGTAGAGTTGGGGGAGGTTAGGGGTGGAGGGATTGACCAAAAAGGAAAAACGACTCATGGACATGGACAACAGTGTGGTGATGCTGGGAAATGGGGATTGTGAGAGGACTAAATGGTAATGTAAAATAAATAAAATTAAATTAAAAAATAAGGGCAAAAAAAAGAGAAATGGATCATGAATCTAATATAATATAATGGATCATGAATCAACTATCTTAGAAGAAATCATAGGAGTACATCTTTGTGACCTTGAATTAGACCATGGTTCTTAGATATGACGCAAAAAGCAAAAGTAACAAAAAAAAGTAGAAAATTAAACTACATTAAAAAAACTTGTGTGCTACAAAGGATGCCATTAAGAAATTGAACAGATAACCAGTATGGTAAAAATATTTGCAAGTCGTATACCAGAAAGGAACTTATGAATATATCGAAAATGTATAAAGACTACCCTTTGTGATAGTATGGATGGAACTGGAGAGCATTATGCTAAGTGAAATAAGCCAGGGGGTGAGGGACAAATACCATATGATCTCACCTTTAACTGGAACCTAATCAACAAAAGAAAAAAGCAAGCAAAATATAACCAGAGACATTGAAATTAAGAATGAACTAACAGTAACCAGAGGGGAGGTGGGAGGGGATAAAGGGGAAAGGGTTTTCAGGAACAGCTATAAAGGACACATGGACAAAACCAAGGGGGAGGATGGAAGCAAGGGAGGGAGGTGGGTTTGGAGATGGTTGGGGGGAGGGGCGGGGAGAAAAATACAGATAATTGTAATTGAACAACAATAAAATAATTTTAAAAAATAAAATAAAATTTTAAAAAAGATTTCATAGAACTCAATAATAAAAAGACAAATAACTTAATTATAAGTGGGCAAAGAATTTGAATTTACATTTTCCTAAGGAAAATATGCAAATGGCCATGACCACATGAAAAGATGCTTAACATCATTAGGCATTGGAAAAATGCAAATGAAATCCACACACTCTAGAATGGCTTTAAACAACAGCCTCCAGAAAATAGCACTTGAAACACTTGCGTATTGCTAGTGGGATTGTGAAATGGGGCTACCATTGTGGATAACAGTTTGGCAGTTCCTCAAAATATTAAACAGAGAATTACATGATTCAGCAATTATACTGCTAGACATATATCCCAAAATTTTTAAACAGAGATTCAAACAGATTCTTATATGTCAATGTATGTTATTCTAAGTATGCCAAGTAGCATTATTCATAATAGTCGAAAGGTAGAAACAAATCCATAAGCTGAAGAGACCCAGAAAATGAGGTATGTATGAATGGTATATAATAATGCCAAGGGGCTATATGAAATATTATATATTCTCAGCTATAAAAAGGAATAAATTTACCATTTGGGAAACTGAATGGGTTCTCTTTGTCTTATAACTGTATGGAGATCTACAATTACCTTAAATAAAATAAAAAGCTTAATTTTTAAAAAAAATGTAATGAAGTTCTGATACATGCTACAACATGTGTGAAGCCAGTCTCAAAAGACCATGTATTGTGTGGTTCCATTTACATGAAATGCCCAGAATAGGCAAATCCACAGAAACACAAAGCAGAGCAGTGCTTGCTAAGGAGAGTGGTAAAGGGGGTGGGTGCTGACAGCCAGTGGGTACAAGGTTTATTTTAATAGAGACAATTTGTCCTAAAATTAGATTGTGGTGGTGGTGGTATGTATAACTTTGTGACTATACTGGAAAATATTGAATTGTACACTTTCAATGGTTGAATTGTATAGTATGTGAATTTTATCTCGATAAAGCCATTAAAAAATGTTTGGTGTGAAATTACCATTGGGATTTATAAGTAAGGAGCTACTTTTAAAGGCATTTAAATTACTAAATATGTCACCAGCTCATTTCACTTAAAATTAAACTAATTTATTAATCTGTAAGTATATGTGTCTACTAGTTGCATAGATAATATTTATCTATGTTATTCCAAAGTGGGTAGTGGGGAAAACCATGGGTTTTAATTCCTGTGGTTCTCCCTTATTGTTTTTCTATTGTAATATTTATCATAGTGAAACATAGACAAATATCATGGGATGCATTTTTGTCTTTCAGCACCAATTTTCTTCCTTACGCCTATGTGTACCAAATTACAAAATTCCAGTAGCTTAAATTTTCATATGAAAAACATAAATCTGGTATAAGTCTCATTAATTCATATTTTCTGTTGTGACCCAAAGTATTATAAACTTTTTTCTCGAGACCTACAATTTTAATAGGATTTTGTGTTTATGTTTTGATTTATCAATAACTGTGTACTTTTATGCCAAGACGGAGTGTCCAAGTCTCTGCCATCTAGTGGCAGTAATGAAGAAATACAGGTTTTCTACACAAACGTGCAAATGTTGGTAGATACCCAAGAAATGTTAAGGACCATCAGTAAATTAATGACTAATCTTTATGGTTGCTCTTTAATTCAAAGCATTGAACTATGTATCTACATAAAATTTTATGACTTTATGAGTCTCTTTTTTTTGACATTGACTGTCTGAAACACAAAACCTAGGAATTTAAGACAAACTAAATCATTACTAGTTTCTAACCACTTATTACAGAGGCAGGCTGGATTTTACAAAATTGTTTCTGGTTTCAGTGTAAACAGAAGATAACTGAAAAACTCATGAATTTTTGTCAATAATACTACCTATGTTCAATCTTAGGTTATGATATATACATATATTAAATATATGTTATATTCCCTATTTTAAATTAAGCTTTAATTGATTGAATATATTTTCCCACATGTGCATAGTGATAGATCTTTACATCAGGAGTGATTTCTATGGTGGATAAAATTATCTTTGTTATATTAAAAGTCAAGAATAGGATGTCTCATTCCTTAGCATATGTATACTGCAGGGTTGGTAATGGCTTTACCTACTGGCAATATTATAATAAAGCTATTTTAAAGCTGTCTTATAATAAGTATATTAAATTTTCACAATAAGTTATCTTACTTCAGAGTGATCTACTTTTATAAAATTGGTGGCATAAAATTTGCTTTGGATCAGCTAATTTTACTCAATGATAGAAAAAATACTTCGTTATTAAAGTAGAAAATGCCTATGGTTAGTTTAAAAAGTAAAATAAAGTACAATTATTTAAAATAGAAATGAGGTGGTTAGTTTACATTGTGGATTCATTTTAGCTCACTTCTGAATATGTTAATTTATTTTTGGAGAAGTCATGTCAGACACACAGGCAACATATTCAGTAATAACCTGGGTAGGAATTTTGATTAATCCTGCTTCCAGATACTCAACTATCGCATTTATATTCAAATGAGTCAAAATCTTATTATTATGGATGAATTTACAGAGAATAAGCTTAGAACTTAATCCTCAATAGATCATCCAGTTTGGAACTGACACTGGCAGACTATGAATCTTTCCATCTCTTTAGAAAATAGGATAATTAGCATGTGTATGTGTTCATAAATTATACAGTCGTTCACTTTTCAGAGGGGTGCACAGGGGAGGGGATGCAGCGGCTAGTGAAAGCAGAAGAGCGAGTGCATTTTCTTTCTGCCTAAATGCAGTAAGTGCTGTCATGTTCTATTGTGACTAATATTTTTCCCAGTCCTAAAATTATGGATGGTTAGAGTTTTAAGACTGGAAGGGAACTTAAACAAGTCACCAATCTGGCCACAGTATTTCTGGGTCAGCAGCATTCTGGGAGGTAAGACCACCATCATTTTTTGTTGGCACATGCATGAGTACATAAACTAGGACCGGGGCTACCACAGCAAACCTGCTGCCAGTGCCCACGCAGAGGCAATACTCCTACTTTCTGTATCGTCTCGGTTTGTGTATGTATTTGATTACTTTGGCCGTGTGATTACCCATAATTTTTTCAGTTTTGATAAATTTCCAGCTGACGCTTGCTAAACATAGATATGGAAAGTGATATTTTAATTTTTTCATAAAGATTATACAATTTGACCTTGAAAGACCTGGATCTTATACTCTCGTCATGTAAATGCCAGGGCCAGACAGTTATTAGCTCCAGCCCAGAAATCTATATAAATAAAAACTTTGAAAAAGGAAAAAAGTGGATAATGTAGAAGTGTAGGGAAAAAAATGAAATGTTAGGTCTTTTAATGGAAACCTATTAACTTTCATTGAGGCTATTTGAAAATTTGTAAGGGGATGATTTTTTCCTTAGGAGTGAATATATGGGAGTACAAGCAGATGTCCTTATAAGAAGAGCAGCAGATTGTCTCTCTCAAGATGACCCTTACTGATAAGAAAGAAGAGGAAATTCAGAAAAGGACTCAACAAGTGTCAACAGGGAAGTTAGGAACAATCCAGAAGAGACAGTAGTCTCTGAAGTCAAACCGAGTACAGAGCAGGAAGAGTTGTCAACAGTTCACAGAAATATGCACAATTCAGAAGGAAAGAACAGAATATAAATGATTTTGAGCAGAAGATTCCTGGTGACTTTGGATTCCTGTCACCAGGATTCCTGTCACCTGGCCACTAGAGCCATTACCATCACTTGATGACAGAAGGAGGCGGCAGAGAGCTGCCAGGGTGACTTGGTTGCATTAAAGCCAATTTAGGAGATGAGAAATGCAAGGGAGAAGCTGGAAGGAGAGCCAGAAAGCCTCCCACTGATCTTAATAGAAGTGCCAGCTAACCTGACTAGGTGAATAAGGCCTGCAGAGGAAGAATCAGCATGATTCTCTAGCTCTAGAATGCCTTTTCTTCAAATACTCACCTTTGCATGGCTGGGCAATGAATGACTCAGGTCCTAAGAGAGACACCAGACTGGAGTACTTTATCCAGAGTCTATTATTCACATTTAGCTATTTTAAGGTACAATTACAATAGTGATATTTATAGTGGTGAATGAGTCTCTGTCTCCCTATCAGTTGCTTGTGAATGTCACCAGCCTTCCTTATAGGTTCCTCTTATTACACAGTACTGTCTCTAGGTGTCACACTTGACATTGATTTCTGTGTTGCTGCTACTGAACTTCTATCTGCATGATCCAACATAATTTCAGAGGCAAGGCTGGACAATATGAGTACCCAAAAGGAATCTCTCCATTGGGTCTGACCAATGCTTTTGTCATACTTGTTTCTGTAAGTGTAACGGGCAATATCACTGTTAATACCAAGGTCAAGTTCAAGGTAGTGAGCCAAGGCAGGGAGGGAGGAGCAGGCTAGTGCTGTTGTGCTAGGAAGGCACAATAGTTTAGTCAGTATATATATGTATATATATTTATTTATATTGCAACACTTGTTAAGGAGATATATGAATGATTTCATTTTGCCTGCTGCAAATGGGCAGCCCTGGCTCAACCACTGCCTGAAGCCAGAAGGAGGTTGAAGGCCCCATAGGTGGTGGTTGTTTGTTTGCTGATGGATTCATTAGGTGCTTATGGAGGACTAACAGAAAGGGTGTGTTTGAACCAGCTTGTACTGAGTTCTGAGAGCCAGTTGTCAGCATTTCGATGATATCATATTAGTAGTTGGAAATTGGCCATGAAGGGCATATTTACATCACAGAAATAGGAAAGTCCAACAAATGAGCCTCCCCCCATCCTACCCTGAATACTGGGTGTTGGACATTTACCAGGACACCACAGACTAGGCACCAGGCACATAGTTAGGTCCTAATTCTGGTGCAGGCAGAAGTGACAGGATTATCTCACTCTTTTCATGTCTTCTCTACTTTTTTTTTCTTCATTAGAATTTCCAAAGCTGCTCAGTGTTATAAAACAGGTGACCATTTTCCCACCTACCCTCTGAATTTGTAGTCATGGATTCCCTCTCTCTTCCTCCCTGAATGCCCTAGCTCCAGTATGAGGCCAAATGGTTTGGGTCAGGTCACGGAGCTGGCTGTGTGGCAGAGGAGCAACCCGAAGCAAAGCTCAGATGAGCAGGCCAGAAATGCAGTGTTCCCTTTGCCGTTCGTTAGCTTGGGTGAGACAAATATCCTCCCCAGACCAGAATTTTTTTTGTCTGTAAAATAAAGGGGCACAATCTAATAATTTCTGCTCTGATCTTCTGAATTACAGACCTAATTTTATTTTAAATGTCAAGTATCTATATCGTCACCATCTCTAAATAATATACTGCAGTTCTCTATTTGTACTAAACCATCTTTTTGTTCCCCAAACATGCTGTGTCAAGTCTCTCTGGGCTCTTGTATTTAATGATCCCTCTCAGGAAATAAAATCCTGGCCTCTCCCCTGTCCACTTGATAAAATCCTGCTCCTCTCTGAATGGTCAGCTTGTGTGACCATCACTATAAAGCATTTCAGGACTCTCTGAGCTCATTTTAATGCCCTGTTTCTCAGAGTTTTGGTGGCACCCTCCCCGGCATGGCTGGAGGCTGCGTAGTGAGGAGTCTGGCTGTTTGTGTGGGGTCTCCAGAGTCTCTCTGCTGGCTCCATCTTCTGTTTACCCTTATGTGTTCACTTGCTGCATTTGGCTTGGCTGAGCTTTGGATTCTGCTACTGCTTGATTTTCACTTCTCTGCCCACCACCCCCTTTGGACTTGAGGATCCCTTTGATAGTACTTTCATTCTCTTTTGTTCCTGACCCCCACTGGCCATTTCTCTTACTCAACTACCATGCCCTATTCCAGTTCCTGAAATACTCAGCCCAGCCACAGGCCTAACTCCCTACCTGCCTGAGAACAGACTTCTGAAAAAAGCTTGGAAATTATTTAGGAAAGAAACTATTCTTTCACCTATATGTCCTCGATGCTTATAATCACGTGTGGGACATAGAAGTATCCAAAGGATGTTTATTAAATGAATGAATGCATGAAGGAATAGGGTGTGGAGAACTAATCTAGCAGAAGATACTACTTGGGGGCCACTAGTGAAAAGCAGGCTGCCGGGATCCAGCCTCAGCGGGGTCTCAGGGTCCCCGAAGGATGCACGGCACAGGCGAAGAGACAGACACCAAGTGAGGTGCCAGAGGACAGCCAGGCTTTTTGGGCCAGACTGACTCACTGAGAAGAATCAATCTTTATTTTTATAGGGGAGGTTATACAACATTCAATGCATAGTGTGATTATTAAAACAGAAATGGTTACCATAGAAATAATTTTGAAAAGTACAGGAGGTCCCACAGATCAACCATATTAAACAAAGGTTATTTTGACCAAGAGGGTCATTAATCAGATAGCCAACGAAGCTATACAGGCACAAACTTTCAGGTGCCAATTAGTAACTAGGTGTCTATTAAGATTCTAGGGATTGGTCTAAGTTAAAAGGGTACAAGGGGTGATTTATAGGTTATATAGAAATTAGTTATTGTCCATTGAGGTTAGATTTGTCTAGGTTAGGTAACTGGTCTTTTGATTTATACATCTTGGGGAGGCCATGTTTTGTATTCGTTTCCATGTATTGAGATTATTATTTTCAACTAGAACTTCTTGCTTCTTTACACTCCTGTCCAGGGTATGGGAGGGGTAGTGGCTCTAATAAATCTTAAGCTTTTGAGTGGTGACTCCTTAAGAAACATTCCTAGCAACAGCTTTCTTCAGCGTTTTGGCAGTTGGTCTGCCCATAGTTTAATTTTGTCCTTAACTTCCCAGGTGGGGGAAGCATGCAGCATTAAGGTTGTTAGGCACTTCTGGTCTGTGGTCAACAAATCATTTCGCACAGAATCAGAGGCATCATGCAGATTTTTTGTTATAACACACAGGTATCCAAAAATCCCACCACCTATTGCTAGCAGGGACAGGCATACAGGAAGAGATAGACAGGAGATCTGGCTACAGTCGTCTCATCCATCCCGACTGTGTCAAGAGTCGGCTGTTGGTCGGCTCCCGACAGCAGGCTTGATCTTACTTCTTAAAAGTTGGTCACTGAGTTTGGATTTTGCCCTATAGATTGGTGATTCTCAACATTTTTCAGGGCCTCAAGGAATATATAAAAAACAATGAACATTTTCACCAACAAAATAATGTACAACATACAAAAATTTGCACAGAATTTCAGTGCTTTCAAAAATTACCTTGAAGCCCTCCTGTGAATGTCAGGTAAATAACCCATTACACACAATTGGAAAGCACTGGAAGTTTTAAAGTCTGTGTGTGACATAATGATGCTTGAAGGAGGTGTTCAGGGGCTGAGATACAGTATGATGCAGTGTGAATTTAAAGAAATGGGCAGATATAAGAGATATAGGAAAGGAAGAATAGAGGAGCTTATTATCAATTTATGCAGGAACCAAACAATAATTGCTCTGTACGCTTGAAAAAAGATCCTTAAAGCAGTTAAATCTGAACTATTGATGAGACAATTGATCACAATAATCATCAGTTTTTAAAAAGAGGGATACTGGCACATGTAAAATACATTTCTATTTTCAAATATATTGACTTATTTGTTGGGAACAGTAAGTTTACATGCCCAGTTATCCAATGACCTGGCCATTGTTGATTTAGAAATTTAGTGGGAAAAAGCAGAAATAGGAGAGAAGTGTAGCTTACAATTCATCAAAATTTTAAAACTGACACCTTTCCCTCTTTCCCACCGTTCTTCCTTTCCTTCCTTTCTTCCTGTGTCTTTAATACAAAGCAGGAACACTTTTCTTTGGTAAATGACATTTTCCCAACCATTTAAAAAATGAAATAGATCTTTTCTTTTGTTTGGTGCTCAATTCAAACAAATGCATTCCTGTAAAATCTGTGCATAATGCTGTTGTACTTCAACTGAGTTCAGGTTGGTAAAGTCTCTCATACCTCAGCAGTTGTCAGTTCTAATTTATGATATTGCTTGTGTGCACAGAGCATGAGTAACTCTGCCTAGAAATGTATTGAAAGCATGTACGATTTAGAAGATAATCAGCCTTAGCACAAATTAAGACTAGGTATTAAATGTGGTCTGTGGGGATAAAGCTAAATAAGTTTAAGTATGTGAGAAAAGATTAATACAATACAAACTCAGCCATTTGGAAATTCCTTTGATTATACCTCTATCAGAATATGGGCAAAGGTAATCCATGTTGCTATTACTAAGTTTTCTACAACTTTTAATTATTTCCCCTTTCATTTCTTTGCTTCTTCCATTTTACTTTCCTTTGCTCTTATCTATGAGTAAACACTCCTTCTGAGATTTATCTCTTTGTGTCTTTCATCTTAGTCTCCCATTTTTCTTCATGAAAATGGACCCATCTATTATGTCCTTTCTTTACCTTGCTGGTTTCTTCATAGCCTCATTACCTGTGTGCAAACCGGCTCAAATGGGCTCAAATGGGCTCAGACGGGCTTACTGTCATTTTATGTAACCATCTTCTCTTTCTCTTTCCTTTCTTTGGTCAGATCTTGTGTAGCCTACTTTTTTGCCTTACCTCCCACTATATTTTCGCATGAATTAAGATGCGTGGTAGGTTATGCTACTATAACAAGTAAATGCTGAACTCTCAGAGGCTGAGCAAAACAGAGATGTGTATCCCTTCACATCACAGTCTGATACAGGCTGTGCGGGCTGCGTCTCTCCCAGTGGCAACCCAGGGGCCTAGGCTACATCCAGCTCAACACTGTCCTGTTAGAGTTGAGTCCTTTAATTCATCCACACAGCCAAGGGAGAGAGAACACATGTAGATGATACACTCGATTTGAACTGCCCAGACCAGAAGAGACACCTCATTTCCTCTTGTGTTCCATTGGTGAGAAATTGTCATATTATCCCACTTTGGTGCATGAAAGATGGGAAATGTTGAGAAACACATGGATTTTCTATTAGCAGTAACAGTCTCCTCCCTATCCCCATTTCCTCAATATCATGTTTCTTACCTTTTTGAAGGAGTGAAAGGGCAGATCACAGCCTGATTAACACTCCGTGTCCTCCAGGCTGAATCTGGATACATTCTGTGTTGTTTAGGCTGCATCTGGCCAGTGCTTTGAAAGGTAAAGTTATGAATACTAAATTGAATATAAGATTTGAAACTTTATACTAGCCTAGACTGGACTGGATTTTTAGGTATTCAAGCTGACTAGAAAGCTATGGTATCTGCCCAAGATTCTGTTAGGGGTCAGGAAAGGAGAACTGATAAAGCGTGTTTGAAAGCAGTGATTGGAAAAAAAATAGAGTTGTTTAATTTTTGCCCCTTATTGGGTTTAAGACCGTCCAGTATAAAATCTGTGTTTTGTTTAGAGAGTAACAAAATTAGATATAAATAAAACTATGCAACATTTTATTGTTAAGTATAAGCTACTTGAAACAAAAAACTAATAGTCATTTTTGTCTTTGAATAAGCTTAAACAATGATTTTACTTCAGTTTAGATAACAAAAAGGAAATTTAATCACATTTTAAATTACATTCAAAGACAGATCTTCTAAAAATAATTGAAGTTTGGTGAATGCCTTTCTGCCAAGAGTGCTGTGAAACGCTCCTAATTAGATTAACGTGTTAATTCCCCTGGAGTACTGCAGTGAGTGTGAATCAGCCCTAATCATAAAGTACATCACTTCTAAACAAAGTAAATGCTCTTTAATGTCCTCACAATGACCTCCTGAGTGGAGTGTTCAAAGTCTAATAAATTCTCATACACGTTTTTAACTTCTAGGGACTTTAGCGTGAATTATAATTTAAAGATAGAGTTTGATTAATAATGTATGCCCATGGATAATTAAAAAGAGCTCTTCTGTTATAGAAAAACTGCTTTAGGTATGAAGCAAATGACTCAGATAATATTCAAAGGGTTCAACATGCCTAATACGTTATCTCAACCTTCTTTCTTAAGTCGTCCCAACACAACCTGCTTTGCTTTTAATGACCTCTAGAGGAAAAGACTTCAAAATTGCACAGCTCAACCATCCTTCTGGTCATGGAATGAAATCTGTATATTATTGATTGTACTGAATATTCTTTCATGTCTTAAAGCCAAACCTATTGTTTTTATAATTTTTCTTACTTATTACTCATTTGTATCAATTCTTTGCCCATGAATAATTTCAAGTCCCTCTCCCTCCTGGAAGACAAAACATTTATTTGTTACAATACAGAAAGTTGCCGGGATCTAAAATAATGTTGGGATGGAAAAGATATTTGTCACTTGACTTTAAAATTGGAAGGGTCCCATCAGGACATCAATGACACATATGGACATCTATCTAATTTTACAGAGTCTAAAGAACTCTGCAGATTCATTTGATCAGTGGCAGAGCTGGGGACTCAGCTGATTTTCACACTGGTGCTTTGTGCCTTATACAGTAATTTCTCTATTGTGTGTGCCTCTTTATGTATATAGAGTAAATGGAAAGGTTGATTTGGGGTCTATGCAAGCAAAATTAACAGCAATAGCTTAAAAGAACTGTAACTATGGACAAATTGCTTAGAGGGTATAGGCAAAATTATTGTTTGCAGTTATACACTAATTTGTTTGATTAATTACTATATGTCTGACACATTAAATTGTAAGCTCAAAGACAGCAGTAATTACATTTTAAATTATATTTTGAGATCAGGCATATGGTTGACATTTCTTAAAGAGGTATTTAATTTAGCACTTTATAATTTCTCTTTAAGTATTTTCTCTAATGTTATATTAGCAGTTCCATAGGTGATTTCCAAGCTCTGAAATTTGTGAATTTTATGATACCTTGTTTTTCATAAGGTCATATTTTAAAGTAATTTATATATATTATATATATGTATGCACACACACATATATACATATATATGTGTGTCATCAGAAAAGCCACGTTTGAGTACTCTCTGGGAATTTTTGATATTGTTTTAAAGGATATTTCTACTGTAGTTCTTGTTAATTGCATCACTTTAAAGTAGACAAGTGGATCAATGAGACATCTTACAAATTGAGAGTGAGCATTGATGAAATTGTCCATTGATGTCTTTCATTGATGGTTCATTCAACCTGCAGTTGGTCCAGTTCTGCGGTTTAGGAGATTAACAAAGGTGTCGCTAGAAATGAATTATAGATCTTTTCTCCCCCTTCATTTGACTTTATTTTAAATTGTCAAAGAATACATTAATATATTCTCATACAAAAGTTAAATAAAAAAGCAGTTACAGAGCAAAAAACTAAAATTCCTCCTTAATAACTTTATTAGTACATTCAGGCTGCCATAACAATAACACACCACAAACCAGGGGGCTTAAACAACAGAAATGTCTTTTCTCACAGCTCTGGAGTCTGGGAGTCTGAGTTTATGGGGGCAGCAAGGCCAGGCTGTGATGGGAGCTTTCTTCCTGGCTTGTAGATGGCTGCCCTCCCTGTGTGCTCACGTGATGGGCAGAGAGAGCAAGCTCTTTGGTGTCTCTTCTTGTAAGGACACATGTCCCACGGAGAGGGTGCCACAGACCAATTACATCTCAAAGACCCCATCTTTAAATACTATCACATTTGGGGGTAGGGCTTCCCCCAATATATAAATTTAGGAGGGATACAAGTCAGTCCATAGCAATAATATTGATGAGCATTTGTGTAGTCTTTGCTAATTCATGTGATGTGTATTGCGTGCCTTGATCTGCCCTAAGCAATACTTGCACACATGTATACATTTTACAGATGAGGAAACAGGGATCTAGAGAACACACACAGCAAGTAAGTGGTGGAGCAAGGACTCAAATTAGGAGGGTTGACCATAAAGTCCATGCCTTAAACACTACTCCACAAGATTCTCTAAGGTCTTACTCTTTCCATATAACCTTCCTCATAGGTAACACTGCTAACAAGAGGTGTGAATTCTTCTAAGCCCATTTATAGACTAGACCATTTTGGCTTCTTTTCTTTTCTCTCTCACTGAGTTAATCGAGAAAGTAATGTAGCATATGGCATATAGAACAGAACATGCTAAGCCCTTGAGCTGTTCTTCTCCCAGCATCCACCCCACCCTGATGACCTCATTAATGCCTATTAGTCCTTCAGATTCAGCCTAGCAACACTTCATTATGGAGGCCTTCCTGAGTTCCCATTCTGTTTATTCTAGAGTAAGAAAATAAAATTCAGAGAGGTACAGTGATTTCCAAGAGGCTGTCTTCCTACTTGGTATCAGAGCTAGGACTAGAATTCATGCCTCTTGATTTAGCCACAAGCTCATCTTCAGCTCATCACTTTGATTTTCTGGGACTCAAACTCACCACTTATGACTCAAGGGAGAAATTCATAAGAGTACTATAGTCTTGTGCTTTGGCTTCTTTTGGAGAGGTATACTTTAAATGTTGAACATATAAAATGATTCTTTTAAAAAGCAATAGTAAAATAAGAGGGACCACTCAAGATTTCATAAAAGATACAAAATAAGTTTTTGAAATTAGTTCTGTGAAAGACAAGGTCATTTAAAAAGAATTTTTTATTATAAGTTACATGAAGGTATGGAGGCAGTATTATTATACTATTAGAAAAAGAGAGGATCAAATTCCTGTAATAATTTAAATCTAACTGTGTAAGTATGTGTTAGTTGCATATGCTACCAACAAATTATCACAAACTCAGTAGCTTAAAACAACACATTTATTATTTTATAATTGTATAGGGTCAGAAGTCTGGTAAGCTTCACTGGTTTCTTTGCTACGGGTGCCACAAGACTAAAATTAAGGTTTCAGCCAGCCCAGAGGCTCTGAGGAAAAACCCACTTCCAGTCTCAGTCAGGTTGTTGGCAGAATTCAGTTCCATGTAGATATATCACTGAGTTCACTTCCTTGCTGGTTGTTGGCTAAGGGTCGTTTTCTGTTTCTAGAGGCTGCCTGCATTCCATGGCTGGTGGCCTTTTTTTCTTTCTCTTTAAAGCCAGCAATAGTAGGTCTTCTCCTTCCCATACTTATCTCTTTTATTTTTCTTTTTGCCTCATCTTTCCTGTCTTTTCTGCTGAACTCTCTGATGAACTCTTTCATTTTCCTCTCCTACTTTTAAGCAACTTGCTTAATAATATATTGGGCCCAGCTGAATACTCCAGAATAATATCATTATTTTAATGTCCATAACCACAATTACATTGACATTTTGCCATATAAAGTAAGATTGTTCTGGGAATTAGGGTATGGAAGTCTTTGGGAGCTCATTATTCTTCTTGCCATGGTCCCTCCTGCCTAACAAAATACCTTCATCTCATCCCAAAGTCCTCAAAGATCTCATCCCATTACAATATCGACTTAAATTCAAAATCTCATCACAATTTTATCACCTCTAAATCCCACATCTCATCACCTAATTTATCTAAATCGGGTATGAGTGAAACTCTGGGTATAATGCTTCTTGAAGCACAACTCCTCTCCTACTCCAGGCCTGTGAAACTAAAGAAACAAGCCATTTGCACCAAACACATGCATTTGTGACAGGCATTGGGTAATAGTTCTGGACCTTCTGATTCAGATGGAGAAAATGGGTTAAAGGAGTCACTGGTGCCAAGTAATTTTGAAGTCCAGCCATGCAAATTCCATCAGATTTCAGAGTCTGGGGGAAATAAATCCTCTGTGGTTCTGAGTCACCTGCTCTGGGCTCTTGTTCCCTTTCTCAGGGTCACACTTCCTTTTTTATGAAAAGTAGCATGGATTTGCACCGACTAGTTTGATCAGCCTATTTTCTGCAGTTAGAATTGTGGGGATCTGACACCCACTTTTTATCTTGTACTCTCTGCCTCTTTCAGTTCTAGCTGGTAGTGTTTCTGCTGTCATAATATTCTCAAGAACTTAGTGGGTCTCCCATGTATGTTTTCACCTTGTACACAGAACATAGGTAGCCTTATCTCTATTTATGGCTTATGCTGATATGCCAAAAGTCATATTTATGAATTACACCTTTAGTCTTTTCAAATAGCCCCTGTGCAACTAATATTCTGAACTTTGGAACTCTCTAAGGTGTTAGCAAAGATTTTACAGGCACGCATGGTCTTTTTCTCTATAACCTGTCTTTCTGACAAGAGGATCCCTTCAAAACCAGTGATGGTCAAACCCTTCTCAAGTTTTGAATCTGACTTCTCCTTCTGCCTCATCTTTCCTCTGCCTCTCTTGTCTTCTCTTACATCCTTCTGACTGAATCCAGCCAGAGAAATTTCTCTACTTTTAAGTGCTCAAGTGACTAGACTGGGTGCACCTTCATAATGCAAGATAACCTCCCTATTTTAAGATCAATAATCTTCATCACATTTTCAGTCTGTTTTGCTATGTAACAAAGCATTCACAGGTTCTGTGGCATAGTGTGTGGCAATCATTGGTGGGCCATTTTTTTTATCTACCACAGAATATAAACTCCACAGATCTTTCAAGTCATGGATAGGAACAAGAGAGGGGAGGTGGGCTCTGAAGAGAAAATAGATCCTGGGAGCCAAAGGAAATGGGAAAACATTCAGTGTCTCAGGGTCCTTGGGTATCAGAGTAATTACACAGGTTGGTGACTGAGAATTCTGAGCAACTGCTCAGCAGCCTGACAAACCCAGAAAAGCCTTTCTGGTTTGAACAGGAAGGTAAAGTAGGCAGCAAGGAAGCCCAAGAAGAAAAAAAATTGCCTTTATCTTTAGTCATCATGAACAAGTCTGATCACAAGTTTGACAGTGTGTGAGTAGAGAGATTATGGCAGCTTTATGGACCAACATTGAACTATGCTGTTTTATGTGAACTGTTTTTAATTTAGTTCTGAGGTAAGAATCCTGGCACTATTGTTTCATATAGCAGACATTCTCATGAGTGAGGAAGTCAGGGTGGATCATAAACCAGTAACACCAAATTCCCTGAAACCCTTTACTTGGAGTACTCACTGGAACAGAGGTACCATAGCTTCTATCACTTCTCAGAGTAACAGTATGGTAACTGTACATTTATTTTTTTCCTACAGCAGAATTATTTATCTGGACCACATGAGTCACACTCCCTCTAACCTGGCAGCTCAATAGAAGTAGCAGATATTCACAAGTAAATCATATGAAGATAGGCTATGGTACTTAACTAAGAGACTTCTAAATCCTGGAAGAGTATGCAGGAATCTATTTAAGGACTCTGCCATTTCCATCTGCTGCAATTTAAATTATTATGCCAGTGTGATGTTTAAACTGTCTTGCACTAGAAAATTAATCAAAGCACCTCATTCATTTTAGTTTGCTTTTCTGTGGTGTTGGCTTACAAGTACAGATAGATGATGAGATACCATATTTAGCTTAGCACTTAAATCAAGGTTACAAGTATATACAGAGACTTTAGTGTGTTAATATTTCTTTCTTGGTCCTAATGGCTTGCTTTCTAAATGGGATTCTTTCCAAATCCTTTACAGAGTGGGAAATAAAAGAAATTTAGAACTTGAAACAAGTCCATACCTAGTAGTTCATACATGTTTAATATGGAAGCTAAATCTTAAAATTATATTCTGATTATCAGGAATTTGGACTTAGGTCATGGTAATGACTGAAAGATTTCTTTCTCTTTCTTTCTTCTTGTTTTTGCTCTTCTTTTTTTTCCCAGTGGTGACATAAAGACCATGGTTAGGTAGTCAAGTTATGTGTGTGTTTGTTGTTTTTCTCATTTATATCTTTCTTAAAGATGTAGTACTTAATGCCTGTATATGCTGGTACTTAAACCTTGGAATTAAACTCCATCCCAGAGTACCATTTAGTCTTACGTGGAAGTGACTCTTCTTCATGTGACATAATCACCTGGGATGGTGTGCAATGGGGCAGGAGAGAAGGTATGAGTTTGTCTTTTTGCTCACCTAAATTTATGACCATTTAATTTTGTTTTTATTATCTTTCCCACAGGGTAGCATACCTGCATTTCCTATCCTGTGCCACAGTCTGGGCCCAAAGTCCAGTTTTACTCCGAGGAGAAGGAATTTAAGGCTTCAGAGACTGATCACTGTTTAGAACTTTGTTGGTGTCAAAAAGTCTTACCTGGTGCCCCTTGCCATTTGCTTCCCAGTGTGTGGCAGGGGCCTCTCTGGTTAATGTCCCCCAGTCACCTTGGGCTCACAGCCCAAGTCACCTGATGGCAGGAGCCAGAGATGATTTGAGAGAACAAGAAGGTAATGATACATTTTTAAAGTTATTTGTGAAATGATGTGAGAAATGACCTTTTCCCACCCACCCAACCCCCACCCCTGCCACAAAAACCTTCAGTCAGTCCTTCTAATTGTATGAATGTTCTTTGTGAGTGGGCCTTTTTTTCTGGTGGACATTGATGAAGTGTTTTTCTGTCTAAATTGACGCCTATTGAAGTAGAGACACATTCAAAGATGTACAGGAGGCCTTGAGAATATAATTCCCTGAAATTCCCAGTGAAGTCCTAGGAAGGACTTGTAGAGACCAGGGCAATTTCAGTTAGACGCAAGGAGTGGAAAGGACTCAGTCACCATCTGTATTATGCATGTTAACACAATAATGTGTTTAAATGTCACTATTAAAAACATTTATCATCAGATACTGGTGTTGGTTGAAATTTCAGATCAACAGAAGCATTATTCCTTGCAAAATGACACAGCACAAGTGTGATCTTTGCCCTCCTGACAAACAGTGCCAGATACTGTAATTCAATCTGGGAAGACTTGAAAAACTCAGAGTTGGGTCATCTTCCTACCAGCTCTATAAATCTAATTCCAAACCTCATACCATTTATGTTTTTCCTACTCTTACTCTGATTACTTGAAAATTACACAATGCCATATTATGTTGTCTCCCACAGGTGTACCATTAATTATAACTAACTGTTCAATAAGGGATGGGGGCTGCTGGTTGGACAGGCATGGCAGAATATAATATACTTTGCCATGTCTTTGATATTGAATTGGCAATTTTGCAAACATATGTTTTTTCATATGATCAACAAAGTCCAAATTATTTCAGGAAATCTGAAGGCTTGTCGTCTCTTTAGGATCTATGAGCACGCATCTGGGAGCCAGGGGTCTGCTGCTTGTTTGCTTTCAGGCAACTGTACGCTGAAGGGCTCAGAGTTTTTAATCTCTCACTGAAAGAAACTGAAAGAAATTTCTCACTGAAGGAAAAGCTTTTTGCTTCTTGCTCTGATCTATTTAGACTTTACCAAGGAGACATTGCTGGACGAACAAGAACTTTCCTTGTCTGCTGTTGAGATGCCAGAAAAACGATGAGAAGAGCACACCAGTTCCATTTATAAATAAAACTGTTTCAAACCACTACTAGCAACATTCCTATTCTGATTTTCCAGACTGCCTGCATTTCTGTAACATTTGAAGAAACATTTCTCTAACATGTCAAAAATTTCTATAAACTTTTAAATTTTATCATTTGGTACTGTACTGTGTTTGAGATATAAATAGAGAAGGAGTTATACTGTGTGTGGGAGTTACTGGTTTATTTGAATATCATATTGAGAAATCTTTTGAGATGTGTAAAGTTGTGGCTATAAATATGTTGTTTTGGAGCTTTGTGTGTCATTGATGTGTTCTGCACATCTTGAAATAATTTGAAACAGGACTTCCTGCAGTCCTGTTGGGTGATACATTTGCTTTAACTTTCCTGTGCTACCAGGTACAGAATAAGGAAAAGGCAACACCACACTAAGAAAAACAAGGTGAATACATAATCAGTTTTTTGTTTTGAATCTTGGTGGATCACTCTGGGTTTAAAATCTTAAGTTTTGGTGATGAACAATTTGATTTGGTTCAATATTATTGGCTTCCCCAGTATAAACCATTATACTCACCCTATGTTGTTAGCATTTCCTACAAATTACAAAAATATACTGTATTTTGCCATGTCTAATGCACACCCACATATTTGGCCCAAGCTTTCAGGGAAAAAATCTTTCATTTTAATTTTTAAATTCAATTATTTATTTATATTTAGATACTTGTATTTTGTATTATAAATTTATAATAATATTATAATTTAAATATTATAAATTTATAATAATATTATAATTTAAATATTATAAATTAAATTATAATTTATTATAACTTTAGTATTTACTTTTCAACATACAGATATCATTATTGCTTTCTAGAGTTACATTTTTAATACATAAGCATAAATAAAATAATTAAAAACATTTATATAGATATGGAATTAGTACTACCCATGTATAATGCACATCTTTAGTTTCCCTCAAAAATTTGGGCAAAAAGTGCACGTTATACATGGCAAAATATGATTTCTTGTTAAAATAATTACTAATACTTTAATAATAACATCTAACATGTATATATTGAGTGCTTTCATGTGATGGGCATGTGCTCAGAAATTTAATGCATTATTTCATTTAATCCTTACAATAATCCTATGTAGTAGTATTATTAACCTCATTTTGCAGATGAAATTGTTCAGGTTCCATGAGGTTAGGTAACTTGACCATAAGGCTGGTAAATTATGGAACGAGGCATAATGATAATTGCTAAGATTATATAACATTCATTGTAATGCAACGTATCTTCACATTGCCCAACATTGAGGGAAAGAAGAGTAACAGAGAATAGGTTGTGAAGCCAGAGTTTGAACCTTCTCAGTTTGATTCCAACTCTGAAGATTAAGTATTAACCATGAACATTAAATTATAAAGGTGTGCTGTCCATTATGGTGGCCCCAATTCAAATTTAAATTAACTGACATTTAGAAAGTTTAGCTGTTTAGTTGCAGTAGCTACATGCCAGTGCTCAATAGCCATATATGGCCAGTGGCTACCATACTGGGCAGCACAAATCATGCCGCACTTCCTTCCCAAGAAACTGTCATTGGACAGGGCTGCTCTGTAGAGTCTGCATTAGTGCTTTGCTGATGAGATTTTAGTGTGGACACTTGGAGGAAATTGGGGACACACTTTAACTTTTATTGCCAACACTGATCGAATCATCATTTGGGGTGGACTAATTTTACTCATAACTCATCAGATTTTATTTTTATTCTTTTTATCATAAAGCCCATGGGAGGAACATTTCTAATCTTTGTCCTTAAATTCTGGAAATTTTGGATCTCTATTTTGGATCTGTGACTCCCTTTTCATGGGCTACTTAACTCCTAACAGCTCCATTTGGTAATAGTAAGTTTGAAATATTTTCAAGGAGACGGAGGTGCAAGAGAGTATTAAAAATCTACTCTAAAAATTGGAATTCTTCCAATAAATAAATTTACAGGTTTCTTTGCTAGGGAAAATAATGGTATTTAAGTGAACCACTTCCCCTTGAGTGCATTCTGTGTTTAGTCACTTCCTTCACATTGCATTCTGTTTAGACATTTGAAACAGACGTGTCTTTTCTGAATGGTGTACTTTGCTCTATTTTAATGCTGTTTCAAAAATAAAATGATTGAGAAGAAATGTTCTTACTTTGAATATCTTCCTATTTTCATATATTTATAAGTAGGTTCTTCTCTTTTTATTTCTTCATTTTTAAATAATTAAATAAAATAAGACAATGTAGATTACTGCCTAAATGCTGACATTCTGGGTACCTGTTGGATTTATTCCAATTTATAAAGGTGTTCTGAATGATAACTTCAGAACTGCTTGAATGCATTTCAGATGGAGACCTGTTTCTCTGGCAACACATTGGGTTTTCAGACTGAAAGACTATGCCAAACTGCATTAAGTAAAATTTTGTATACACAGGATGAGTCTTCTCCCTCCCTAGAAAACTCATTAAAAGAAAAAAAAAAGTTAGAACAAGCCAAACCCAATTATCAAGTCACCTGTAGGTTGTTCTACCCAACCCTAGAAATAGCTAATTTTATAGCCAATATGTGCTCTCTGAGAGGAGAGGCTTCCTTATCAGAGCAGAACTAGAGTGCCAGGACTGGTTACTGGTGGGTTATTTGTCCCTTGGCAAGGGGACATGAGCTAGTCACGTGAGTCAAAGGTAGATCTAAGATCTAAGGCTGGGAGTGAGGAGTTCAGGTATCAGAGCAAAAGCAAGACTGAGGAAAGTACTAGATTCAATATGGAGAAACCACTGGAGAGCAAAAGGAAAAAGAAATATTATGTTTGTGAAATTGCCAATTTGATATCAAAGACATGGAGAAGTATAGTTATACTCCATATTGACTGTCCAACAAATAGCCTCCCCTTAATGAGCAGATAGTTATAATTAATGGTACACCTCTGGGAGATAACATAATATGGCATTGTGTAATTTTCAAGTAATTAGAGTAAGAGTAGGACGGATATAAATGGTATGAGGTTTGGAATTAGATTTATAGAGCTGGTAGGAAGATAACCTGAGTCTGACTGTTTCAAGTCCTCCCAGGTTGAATTGAAGTATCTGGAACTGTCAGGAGGGCAAAGATCACACTTGTGCTGTGTCATTTTGTAAGGAATAATGCTGGGTGGTGAATGTGGAGTTTCTGACGAAGATAGTGCTATGCCGCCCTAAACAGCAATTGAAAATGTTTAAAGAAAGAACTGTGAGCTATATCTCAGCATGAAGTTTTAGTACCTGGATAGTGTTGAGAAATAATTCTCCAATGGGTTTCTTAAGTTTCTGGACATCTCATAAGTAGAGACAATAATTGTGTTTATTCCAGATTTTCTTTTCAAGGACTTTTGTATAGTGGACATCCTTGGAGGATACGGATAGCATCTTTATCTGAAGGAAGGTCAAATTTATTTACTCACTTGTATAATAAATATGTCTCCATCAAGGGCAAAGCCTGACAGACTTACTGCCTGTTATAAAAGATTCAGGTTTCCTAAGCACTGCTGCAGTGGGTAGCACTATGTATACAGGGATCGCCTGGCCTTCTTCACATCACCGTGCAGGAACTGGGGCTCAGGGAACAGGCACAAATGCTGATAATGTGTTTACAACTAAGAATAGTAAACTGTCCTTTGTCCCTTACCCAGGAATTTCATGTCTTTTGCCAGCATCTATGAATGCTAGCCTATCTGGTTAGCTTGCAATTACGGTAAATTTTAGATCCTTCACAGTTCTCAATAGTCAGTATGGTTTGGAAATGATCTTCATCTTCCTCAGTTGAGCCCTGAAGCAATCTAAAACATACTATTATTGCCTAAGGCACCAACCAACATTGGACTTCAGCTTCCTTGTGTTCACCTCACTGCAGGGGAAGTTTTGGGGTGAGTAGAGCTCTTGATTTCTTTGGTTAGGTTTTTGGCATCTCTTTCTGCCCTGTTTCCCAAGGTCTGTAGCATAATGGATAGAGAAATATGATCTGTAGTCACACATAATGTATTGGTTTGCACTGGATTTTGTATTTAGTAATAATGTCTAGTTTTTTTTTAATGCTCACCCAAGAATATGTTTATTGATTTTAGAGAGAGAGAAGAGAGAGGGGAGATGGAGAGAGAGAAACACTGATGGATTGGCTCCTATATGCGCCCCAACTAGGGATCAAGCCTGCAACCTTTTGTTGTAAGAATGGTGCTCTAACCAACTGAACCACCTGGCCACGGCAGTAATAGTGCCTAGTTTTAACCTTATTTGCTGTTTTGTTTAGATTGCTTACTTTCTACCATCAGTGACCTCTACTATCACACATGGGCATCCACACCTACTTTGAACTGGGTTTCTAGTCTTCCTTACATTTGGATGCTCTGAATTGCGATTCACTACATATTATTTGGTTTACCTGGGTGTGCCACTGTTTGAGGAGCCCCTTCTAGGAGGTAGTTATGACACAACTAATATTCAGGATGTGCAGAAGATATATTTGTGAGAACTGAGAAACAATATAATTTTAACTATAAAATAAAACTCTCTAAGTAACAAGGAAGAGGCATTAGATTGAAAATTATTTTTCCCTGTTTGATACTCTTGCGGAGGATCAAAAAAATAAATATAACTCACAGCTTGCTGCTAGCACATACGAGATGCTTTTGAGAAGCTTTCAACCTGGTTTTGACTTCTTTTGCTGTTGGTGAGAATTCCAAAACACTGGATCCAGGTTTCTTCCAGATCATCCCCTCCCCTGCTTCACGCCAATAAAACTTCACACAGTGTCTGTGTTTGGGCGGGGGGGGGGGTATATTTGTGTAAAAGCTACTACAAAATGGATACTGTAAAAGCCAACTTCCCCACTCAACAATCAGCTTGAGAGTTATTTCTGTTCTTGTCACATTCAATTTCCTGTGTAACGATGTGACCTTTTAAAAAATACACAAATTAGTTGTTTTAATTTGCAATTTCATTTACACTGCAGAAATTTGAGAATTCTAATGGCCTTGGCAATTAACTTGTCCATTTGTGCCCAATCTTGTCTCGCTAATGTATAACGATTGGTGTAGAAAAGAGCAGAGCACAGGTAAATAGGAAACATGACCTATAATTTATAATTACACATGACTTGCATTGAATTTGAATTTAGAAACAGTGCTGAGCTTTTAACCCTTTGAATTGAGTTTTTGTGCAAAAACATCAATTATTTTAGAGGCTCTTATGACTTAATTTGTATCAATATTCAGAATGTCCATCTGTTCTTCTTGAGTGCTGGGAATTAAGTGACGCTTACGTGTTTATTTTTTCCCCATTGGTAAAGAACTGGAATATAACCCAAGAAGGAAGACATTTGTATATTTATTAGCCAAATTTAAAAAATACTGTACAACCACTAAGATTTTTAGGAGCTTATAGCTTATTACAATTATAAAATTTGGTGTACTTTCATTTCATATTCTTTTCCATTTTTCCTCTGGCAGTACAGATGTAGCAGTTATGAGAATTTTAAAAATCTGTCAATATTATTAGATTATACTAAATCCATATAGTATCTAATTCAAAATAAAAAGAAGTAAACTTTTCTCTCTCATTCTTGATTTTTTTATGTTCCTCATCAGCTGGTTGAAGAGTTCCTGGGCCTGTGTCTTCCTGCTCACAAATATGAGCTTAAGATGCCATGAAAGCCTCTCTTCGTCAGTTGGGGCTGCTATAACAGATTATTACTACGGACAGGGTGACTTACAGACGACAGAAATCTGTTACAGCTCTGGATGCTGGGAAGTGCATCATCAAGGCACCAGCAGATTTGGTGTCTGGTGAGAACCCAGTTCCTGGTTCATAGCTGATCATTTTCTCCATGTGTCCTCACCTGGTGGAAGAGGCAAGAGAGCTCTCTGGGTCTACTCTCTAAGTGCTCTAATCCCATCCACAAAGGGCCCACACTTGTGACTTAGTAACCTCCCAAAGTCCCCACCTCTTAATATTATCCCACTGAGGATTAGGATTTTAGCATAGGAATTTGGGGTACAGGCAAAAAGAATTCAGTCCATAGCAGAGTCCATTTAATTTATACATAAAATTCAAAGGAAGTTATCCTTGCTGCCAGGGACTACTGCACCTCTCTTAGAGAATATCTAATTCAGAGAGGCTAAATTACATCTATTACAATGTATCATGGCCAGTTGGTATTGTAAAAGCTGCCAAGGAATACTTGAGTCCATTTTTGACAAAGATTAATATTTCAGTGATCTTTCATGCCTACATAAAGATTATTCAGGTTTTCCTCAGTAAAAAATCCTTCTAGAAAACTCTGAAGTGTGCTAAATCCTGAACTTCTCTGATATCTAAAGATATCTAAAAGATGGAAGGAAATACCTTAAAGACATTTTATTAAACTTTCCCAGATATCAGCAGTGTATAGTAAACCACAGTATTAGAGACTTTGGAAATAATTGAGACCTTGACAATCAGAGGGCTTGTTGCTGGTTCAGCTACTTGTAAATCTGGTGGTCTGACCATATTTAAGAGTACTGAATTTTTTTTTGAAGTTGAACAACCTTAAGATGGTGTGATATAAGAACACACATTTTAAAAAATTAATAAAAGGCCAGCACCAGAACGTTTACCTCTTTGCTGGGCTTTTGAGAGGTTCACAACTAATGGACTCTGCCCTCAGTTGTCACACATTGTCAAGACTCGCTCTCACGAATGCCGATAGATATCAATTCCTTTCCTCCTTATGTAGCCAATAGAAGGAAATCTCCTTTGGTATGCACTGTTTCAAAGATTTAGTGTAAGGGGACAGGTGACAGGATTGACATGTGGGAGAAATTAGGAGTACTGTATAGAAGAATGTCAAGTAAGAAACAGCCGACAAGAATTGCTTTAGGAATATCTTTGCAATTATATTGGTCCAAAAATATGTGCTGACTTAACTCAGATTTGTGTATATGCTGAGAGCAAATCCTCGTAATTAAGATTTAAATTATAAATCAACCTTTTCTTGCCCTTTTAAGACAGTTCTCAGTAGCATCTTTATGATTTTATTTTCCTTTGTAAGCAAAGGAAATAAAAAATAAATTAAAATACAAAACTTAAGCAACAAATCATATTTATATTAGGCATGATTATTCACTCTGAGGACAAATAATTAGGAACAAAGTATTTCATACACATGAATAGAATTTTTTTCCTAAAGCCATAGTATTTTATTTGAATACTTGAAAGGATGTTATAAAGAATCTTATGCATTTGACTTTGGACAATTTGTAACCCATCAATTAGCTGCTGATTATCTTATTTATGCCCTATATTTGATTGAATTCATATAGATTGTGGTATTTGTTTATTTCCATTCTTCCTCTGTATTTCATTACTTGATTTTACTTTAGCTCTTATAAAATCTCCTCCATGAAGGTCTTCTTAAAATTTATTGTGTGTGATGGACTTCAGAATGCAAGAGCCAGAGAATGAAATAGACTGAGCAAAACTTTGAGCTCAGACAGAGGAACCAGGCCTGGGCAGGTGACTTAATTTATCAGAGCCTCAATTTCCCTACATTATAAAATGGGGACAATGACAACCATCTTCCACAACTGCTGTGAGGATTCCAGATAACACATGCGGAGCGTGGTGGTGCTTCTCACACGGTGGCTGCTGGTATCACGCCAACCCTCTTTGGCGCACACCGTCGCTGTTACCAGGAAAGAACATCTGGCCTGAAAGACAGGTCTGATAGTGTAAAGTGCCCTCCAGACTGGGTTCTGATTCTGGGTATTTTTGGGGTAACCACCCATCTCAATTGCCTGGGCCTGAGGTGGGAGGGTGGTTTCAGGACACCAAACTTCCAAAGCTAAAACTGGGATAGGCTTGGGCGAACTGGGATGAACTGAGGTGAGTTAGTCACCCCAGCTGTTTTGTTTATGTTTCTTTGATGATGAAATGTGAATTCTCTGCAAAGACGGTGTGTGTGTGTGTGTGTGTGTGTGTGACATGAACTTAAGCCTAGAGGTTTTATAAGACAGAGAACCACTTAAACTGAGTGTCATGAGAATCATGCCTCACTGCACATTGTATATTTCAGGAAAAAAGTTCTCGCACCTTAAGGAAAGAGTCACAATCTAGTTGCCTAACTTGAAAATAAAACCAACCAGGAATGACACATAACTGCAAACAAGGCCAAGCTGCTGAGTAGAGACCATTGCTGCAGCTCGCTCATTATTAAAACACTGAAGCACAATTCATCTTAGTTTATGCCCTCTACATTGGGGTGTGATTCTTCAGTTTTTAATGGTAATAGAAGGGTGAAAGTTTTTGTTGTTTTAAATATGAACATACAGTATTTGGACCACTTGAGCATTGATCTATTTACATACTTACAAACTAGGAATTGAGGCAAGGAATGGCTTTCTATATTCCAAAGCTCCCCATATATCCTGGTGTTCAAGGCCAGAGTTATACAATCGCTTTGACTAGGTGATTTTTTTTTAACAGTTCTAAGTCTTGTTCTAATTACTTTCAACAGTCTATGCTTCTTTGTTTTCTTGGCTCAGAATTTTATTAGCATGTAAAGATAATTTTCCCTCCCAAATGACTTTGCTGCCTCATTAGCAAGTTTAGTGATGGTATGAAGATAACTAAGTTAGATTGCTTGGTTAGTCCCTGGAGCATCCCTGGGAGTGCTGTTTTAGTTTAATATTTGTGTGCATGTTTGTAGGAAAAGAAGAGATAATTGGGTGAATAGATTTGACTTTATTTTAACCTCAGATACAATCTTTATCTTAATTTAAAAAAGGAGGAAATCGTACCTTTTGTGACAGCATGCATGGACCTGGAGATTATCATGCCAAATGAAATAGGCCAGTCAGAGAAGGACAAATCTCATACGATCTCAATTATATGTGGATTCTAATGAATAATATAAACTGATGAACAAAATAGAAGCAGAGGCATGGATATATGGAACAGATTGACAGCTGTCAAAGGGGAGGGTGGAGGGGGGACTGGATGAAAGAAGGTGAAGGGATTAACTAAAGAGCATGTATGCATAACCCACAGACACAGACAACAATGTAGTGATGGCCAAAGGGAAGGGGACAGGGGCTTAGTAAAGATGGGCAAAGAGAGGGAAAATGGGGACATCTGTAGTAGTGTCAACTATAAAAATAAAGTTAAAAAAGAAACTAGATCTAGAATGTATTTCAAGATTCGAAGAGGATGCATATACATTCAAATATCCCTAAAGTTTTTAGTGTGTGGACTGGCTCTATACCAGTGGTTCTCAACCTGGCTACATTTTAAAATCACTGGGGATGAGGGCGGAAGTTGGGAGGATGGGGTGGGAGTCAGGATTTAAGAAATACAGAAGTTTCCCTACTTAACAAGGTTCAACTTAGGATTTTTGACTTTACAAGGATGCAAAAGTGATACATATTCAGTAGAAAATGTACTTCAGTTTTGAATTTTGATCTTTTCTCAGTCTAGTGATATATGGAAAAGTAATTAAAAGCAGACCCTAAAAGTACTTAAGGACTGTAATATAGGGTAGTTAGTATACAGAAAATTAAATTGAGGTAATATTATCAAGAGACTGGATTTGGTTTGGTTTAATTTTGTTCCCTGTAAAACAAACAGGAGCTAGGAGATAACTCTCTTGTAGTAGAGCTTATTTTCATAAAGAAGAGATAAAGAATAATTTAAAGACAATATAAATCACTAAAGTGATTGCCTGTTTTTAAATTGTTTAGTTTTCTGACTATAAAGCTGATAATGCCTGTTGCAGAGAAGTTAGGACTTAAGGACAACAGGAGAAAGAGATATAATGATCAACCCCAACCCCCAAGCTCTTCCTCCATTGAGTTCTGATAGCATCTTCCTTCAGTTTCTCTCTCTGCTCTGGCTCCTTTTCCTCAGCTCACACACATGGTCAGCTCTCCCCATCTCGGTTCCTCGCCACTGCAGTGGGAGTGACCTACCACTCCTGACTGCTGTGTGATGAAATGAGTTAAGGTAGGTAAAGTGCTTAGAACAATAGCATGGAGTAAACACTATACAATTGTTATATTTTAAAACAAATAAACAAAGAAAAAAATCTTTTGCTCAATCCTGCCTTCCTCTAACTGCTCTCAGAGCCTTTCCCATTTCCTGGCTCCCCAACCTCTATGTACACATTCTCTCCTCATTGTGATTAGTGCTGTTGAAGCCTTGCAGAAGTTGCTGATCTTCCTTACCATCCAGCTCTTACTAGGGTGCTTACTCAGCTCAGCTGAATCTCCACACTCACCTCCACTTCCTCCCACCATCCATCTGCCTTATGGCGCTGGTTAATCCAAAACCAGATTCGATCCTTTTCACCTTTTTCTTTTTTTTGAAATATAAACCCAGCCTTTGAAAATAGATTCTAAGCTCTGACATCTCCTGTCAAACTTTTTCCTTGAGCATCTAGGCCTAAGCCTTTCTGTGTGTCTATCTACAAAGACCTAATTTGTTCCCAGTAAGCACTTCCTTTTCTGTGTTTATCATCATCTGCCTTGTAGTGACATTGTTGTTGTGTGTCTGTCCTTCCTGCTGGACAGGTGACAGTGACCCCCCACGTTTACTTTTGTGTCTCAAAAGCCTGTTTTATGGATGTTTGTCAAACTGAGTTGTAGTCCTGGGTATTGTTTAAGGGACTTACTATTTACTACCCAGTGTTTTAAGTGCTACAATATATGCCTTCACTTTTCTACTATATTTTAATTATATTTTATTGTTTGGGCTTTTACAGTTGTTCCCACTTTTGTCCCCTTTGCCCTTCTCTACCCAGCCCACCCCCTGCCCCAGGCAATCCCCACACCATTGTCTATGTCTTTGGGTTATTCATACCTATTCTTTGGTTACTCCCTTTATAAAATCTTTGTGAGAGTTAAGAATTTGCCTTCAGTTGTGATTATGATGCAGTGTTTAAAACTGCGTCCTGCATGTAATAGGTACTCTCTAAATATTTCTGAAACAATAATTACCTTTGTAGAGTACTTTATATGTTACAAAGTTTTCCCACGGGGATTAGCCCCTTCAGTCTCTTGGTGACCCTCTAAGGGAAGTCCCCATCAGGCGGGAGAGGGAGCAGGCTCAGGGCTGTTATAAGACTGGTAAGTGAAGGGCACACATTGGTGGAACAAGGATGGTCTCAAGGCCAAGTCTTCTGATCACAGATACCCCTGCTTTCTCTCCTATACTCTACCATCTGTGAAACTAAATGTAACATCATTTCATGTAAGTAGCTTTTCCTATGAGTGATCAGAATGGAAAAGCTTGCTGGAGGCACAGGGGGAGCTTTGTGGAAGAGGTGGGGCTGAGAAGGGCTGTGGAAGAGGAGGGCCATCAGAAGGCATGCAGGACGATAAACAGACGAGGAATGATATAGTTCATGAAGATAGAGTATGTGAAGAGAAAAGTCCTGTATTTAAATTGGTTTCACTATTTCTCATTTGAGAAAATAGCAGCACTGAGGTTTGGCAGAAAGCATTAGTTTTTAAAGGAAACACATGAATTACAACTATACAGTTACAGTCGAATTTGTCATCAGTGTAACTGGACACAGAGCAATAGGAATGAATTTGGTGGGCTCTGCAGCAACACGGCAAAACCCTGAGGCTTTTTTATAATCTTTCAATTTCTTAAATAAGTCTTTTTATGGTTATTTATAATCCAATGAAGGTCTACTAACTTGATTTTTTTTTCTTTTTAAATAACTGCTTACAATATTGCACCAAGGGCCTGTCATTTATCCTCTGGATATAACATTGTAGTTGTTTATTTCTTGCCTTTTGTGTTTATAGTATATATTTATAGACAACTTTATTACGGTACAAATATGTAGCCAAATGACATTTGCCAGTATTGTACCAAGAGACAGATTTCTACTGGTTACTCCTGCAATTCTTGTAATAACATTTTATACGTTCTCCTGGCTTTCCGCTCTGTCCCGTCGGATAACAAAGCTTAAAAGAACATCTACAGTGATGAAAGCCTTGTGGGGCTACAATTCTTTACATCTACTTCTGAAACCACCACTGTGTAGCCAGTTATGCTTGGTGAGGCCAATAATTCTAGGTCATTTAGACTTTTATGGCTTCTTTACTATTTTGTTCTACTTGACTGAATAGGTCTTAGGAAATACACCACGGGCATGCTGATTTCCATTTAAGTTGCTGTAGCTACACACTGCATTTCTCCCTGTCTCCCTTTTGAGCTCCACTTGAGAGCTCATTTCACTGTTTGAGCAACTTCAATTTCAAATCTTTTTTTTTTCTGCACATAACACATCTCCCATTCTTGGCTTTGTGACTTTATTCTTGCATTCTGAAGCTATCGATTTCTTAGTATGTAACCAGAATTCCCTCGGACCTTTATTTTTTAAAGCAACATTATCTTTATTTACTGACCAGCTTTCTCCCAAGGAAATGAAAGCATTGCTAATGGTTTATGCCATTGATCCTTCCTAGCTCCTGACTCTAGGTAAGCTTAGTAGCCTGCTACTAGTATTACTACAAAAACCGAATTGTAATTTAAGTGGTAGCAAATAACTTGTTATGTGCTAGTGAAGACATCTTGACTCCTTTGCACTTGCCGCTGGTATCAGGGACACCTGGTGTTTCTTATGTCTTGATGGAATCCCCAAACTGAGAATCCTTTGCAGACAACAGAAAGGTTCTCCTAGAACTTGCCCCTCTATAACTAAAACTCTTATTTACATTTACCACTATAGCAAATAGGTCGCTGATTTATTTTTCAGTCACAAAATATTAATATGATAGGCAGCCTAATATAAGATAATCGTGAACATTGCTGCACCCATTGTTTATTTACTAATGTACTTTAACGAAATTAATTTTCTCAACCCCTGAGTTAACAATGACATACAAATAATATTTTCAAAAAGTTAATTCATGCCTTTAACATAATTAATAAATTCCATACATTATAATGCCTTTGAGGTTTTGTTCTTATTATCCCAACTGCCTTGTAACCCTTTCTGCCCTTCTCTGCCTGTAAAATATGATTCATTCCTGAAGGTCAAGTTAAAATGTCACTTTCTCTGTGAAATACTTTTGAATCCTCTGGAGAGAATCAATTGCTTTTGTTTTTTCTGTCTCTAGAACAATTTGTTTATGGTTCTACTTATTTTCTTTAGGGATTCCTTTTAGGCCAAAGTGTGCTTCCCAGGTTTGGTGTGTGTATCTTTCTTCCTTGAGGGCGAATAAGGCATTGTTTGGCTCTGAAAATTTTCTTAGTACTTAACACTGTACTTTAAATATAGTGTTGGTAGGATATTTGACTTCCAAAGAATACACAAAATAATAACTGCAGTAGGTAATAAAGGAAGTAGGAGAAATAAAATGAATAACTGATGTCCCTAACTGGTGAGAATTTAGAATCTGAAACAAATTTTGTTAACCATAGAACCACAGGAAGATATAGAAATGACCTTTATTACTGCCTTTAACCATGAAAAGCAACACTAAGGTGAACCTTTGGACACAGCTTGCTCAATGAGGGTGCCAAGTTGGTGACCAGTACAATGGGCAAAACTAATCAACTCCTACAGGACTTCTTTAGCTTGGTGGTTTATGAAAAAAAAAAAAAAAAAAAGAAAGAAAGCAGTGGAGGATTAGGCTCGCAGTGAAATGGAAAGTGTACTTAAGCATGCTGAGCACCGTGTGTGTGTGTACACCCAGAAACAACACATTATAGGGAGAACACTGGCCGTGGTGACAAACTCGTTTAGCTTTGGCCTGTCTTCTGAGATTCCCTTAGCAAGTGATCTGACATCTTTAAGCCTCACTTACTGCATCTCCAAAATGGCAATGAGTTGTGTAGATTAAAGGGGATAACTTTTATTTATTTATTTTAAGTGTGAAGCACAGTTCCTGACATAGTACAGATATCCGTTCTCCTATTTCTTCCCTTATATTGTACTTCTAGAAAAAGTCCTGGAAGACCTGGTTGAAGCCCTTGGCCAAGACAGACTGGGATAATAGCAACAGTCTGATCCTGAGCCTCTGCCACCATCCTGGTACTTCCCGTCCACACTTCCTTCTCTGCTGGTCCACCCTGGACCAGCCACCGCCTGGAGCCACTGACCGTGCTAATGCGAGAGCCCTTTCAGTTTGTAGGCCTCTGAGTCCAATCTTTAAGAACAAAGGCTCTTTATTACCTGTCCACATGTCAATTGCTATTGCTATTGCTGGTATTCATCATGGTTTCAGGGATATTTGAAATGCAGGAATGGCAGGAGGCAGCCCTCCCCTGTGGTTGCCCTTTGGTGCCTCTGGAATGTCTCATGTGTCTCCGCTGCTTTGTGGTCAGTGTGAGTCAGTCAGTGTGAGTTTATATCCCACACGGCTTTGAGTGAGAAAAAGGCTGTCTTTCAAAAACCAGGAGCTGCTGGCATCTCCCCCAGTTACTCAAACGTTTCTCTAGAGTTATTTTCTCTTTCGAGGTTACAGTAGTTATAATTAAAATCTGTCATCTTGACTTCAAGGCAAAGTTCTTACACCTGGGCTTTGGTATTCACTTTGTATGTGCTATATGATTACACTTACATGTTGTGAAAGGAAAATGTGGAAGTACTTTAAGTGATGTGCATTTATAGGAGTTGTAAAACTATGTAGAGTATGACCACAACTTGTGCATAGAAAAAGGACTACAAAAAAACAGTCTAAGATGTTAATGGTGAGTCATCTCACTGAGTGATCTTTTTTCTTTTTTCTATGTCCATACTTTATATTTTTCTATTACTTCACATATTACTCTAAAATGAAGAAAACAATTATATATATTTATCTATCTCTGCAAACAGGTGTTTCACTATTTCCACAGTGATTAGTGGAGTTGTCTTTTCTTTGTATCAGTTCAATGTTTAGTCAATAATAGATTGGGAACTTTTTTGTCAATAAGTTACCATGGACTTATATAGTTCTCTTTCCTTTTCACCTAAGTTTCTCCACTAGGCAAACAAAATGGTAACAACTATCTTGTTGAATTGTTGTGAGAACTATAGAGATTACAATGATAAGCATTCTGAAAAACCACAGCATATTATGACAGAAAAGGCCTCATTGATGCTGAGGTGAACTTAGAGGATTGGTGAAGGGCAGTTTTGTAGAGGAAGAATCAAAAATGTAAGAAACAGACACTTCTCCAATGGGGACATACAGAGGGCCCAGAGATGTATGAAAGGATGCTTAGCATCACTAGCCATCAGAGAGATGCAAATTAAAACCACAGTGAGATACCACTTCACACCAATCAGAATGGCCATCATAAACAAATCAACAAACAAGTGTTGGCCAGGTTGTGGAGAAAAGGGAACCCTAAAGCACTGTTGATGGGAATGCAGACTGGTATAGCCACTGGGGAAAACAGTACAGAATTTCCTCAGAAAACTGAAAACAGAACTGCCTTTTGACCTGGCAATTCCATTGATGGAACTGTACCCTAAGAATTCTGAAACACCAACTCAAAAGAACCTATGCACCCCAACGTTCATAGTAGCACAATTTACAATAGGCAAGTGCTGGAAGCAACCTAAGTGCCCATCAGTAAATGAGTGAATCAAAAAACTGGTACATTTACATGATGGAATACTATGCAGCAGAGAGAAAGAAGGAGATCCTACTCTTCGCAACAGTTTGGATATAACCGGAGAGCATTACGCTAAGTGAAATACGCCAGAGAGTGAAAGACAAATACCATGTGATCTCACTTCTAAGTGAGACCTAATCAACAAAACAAACAAGCAAGCAAAATATGACCAGAGACACTGAAATTAAGAACAAACTGACAGTAACCAAAGGGGAAGTAGGAGGGGATAAGGGGGGAAAGGAGGAAGGTTGTCAAGGAACATGTAAAAACGACACATGGAAAAAAAAGGACATAATTATTAAAAGAGTGTAGCAAATAACTAAAGATGTGAGTATTAAAGGGAGGAGGTGGCTTTTAATTGATTGACTTTGATATCTGTAAGTGAGTTTTTCTAGTAGTTGTATATTGTCAAAGAGGTTTGAGCTTCTAGCACCACATTCTTTTTTACTAAGATCTAAATTAACAACCATTTACTGGAGCAGAGTGGGGCTGAGTGGGATAATTAAGTAGAGGAGACAGAATTAATAGGAACAATTGTAGCTAAAATTTACTGCGTTCCAGGCACCATTTTAAGCTCTAGTGTAATTTTCATAATATATATCTATATAGCTTGAGTACTTTTTAAAAAATATTTTATTTATTGATTTATTTGTAAAAAAGGGGAAGGGAGGGAGAGACAGAGTGAGAGAAACATCAATGTGTGAAAAAAAAAACATTGTTTGGTTGCCTCTCACATGCCCCCAACTGGGAACCTGGCCCATAACCCTGGCAAGTGCCCTGACCAGGAATCAAACCAGAAATCTTTTGGTTCACAGGTCAATGCTCAATCCATTGAGCCACACCAGCTGGGGCAACATGGGTACTTTTATTACTCATATTTACAGGTGAGAAAACTGAGTCAAGGGAGGTTTATTATCTCTCTAGTGTCTCCCTTCTAAAAAGTGGAGGTGCTGAGATTTGAACTTAAGCAGTCTGGCTCTAGAGCCCATTCCTGCATTTCAAGTATCCCTAAAAATTCCATATACATAGAAATTTCTGTATAAATTATTTCTCTCTCTCTCTATTTATATATATATACACATATATAAATAGATATATGTATATATCTATATCTATATCTATATCTAAATTTATATATGGAGAACAACCAAGAATGGGATATTTGCCTTAAAATCAAAGTTACCTACCTAAAGACTAGAAATCAAATTCTAATCTGATTTCTTTGCTTATGTTTCAAATATCAGGATTGCACTGCCACCTAGTGCAAACAAAACATTTCACACAGTGTGAATGCATATAAGATTTCATATGCAACACAAAATGACATTTATTTAAGGGTTCTTTCGTAAAACAGAAAGAGTGATTACAGAATCAAGGATCTCTTTCTATTTTACTGACAAAGGGTAACATGAAATTCAGGAAAACACTTTATATTTGGTTGATAAATGATAACAGTGCAGAAGGAAAGCCTTGGCTTTTTGTCAAGTAAATTTCTTAATACAAGTAGGAGTACTTGCTTTTGACTTGGAGCAACTGAGTAGATAAGGTATTTACTGCTTTTATGTTCCATAAAAAAATGAGTACAATTTTTTAATGAGCACAAAAGTTCCCAGCAGTTCTTATGGGTGCAACTGATAATTATTTTAAAGTTTTCAACAAAAAGCAAGAAATGAGCAAACCAAACAAATTTACAGACAGAGACCAGAGTGTGGTGGTCACCAGAGTAGGAGTGTGGGGGGAGGACAGAGAGGGCAAAGGAAGTCAAGTACGTGGGGAAGGACAGAGAACAGACTTCGGGTGGTGAGCACACAAGAGAGCATACAAATGTCATATAACAAAGTTGTACACCTGAAATTTTATAATGCTATTAACCAATGTTACTCCAATAAATATAGTAAAAATTGATTCAGCAAATACTTATTAAACACTTACTGTCTGCAAGTTAGTATCAGTTGTAACAAAGGGGAGGGGGCTGAAGGGAGCTGAAAACAGGAGCACTGGGAGCTGCAGTTGTCACAGGACCAGCAGGCCAGCAGCACCAGGGAGCTGGTTAGAAATGGAGATTCTCAGGCCCATTCCAATTTCCCAAATCAGCGACTCCTGGGGTGGAGCCAGTGACAAGATTTTAACAAAGCATTCAGGAGATTTTAATGCAGCTTTAGTAAGTCCTGTTGGAAAGGAAGACTCTCTATTCATGCAGAGAAACCTGCTGATGGACCAGAAGCAAGTGAGGTTTATTGGAAGAAGCCAAAGAAGCTTAGGCTGTCAGGCACCAGCTGCTATAAACTACTGAAGGTCCACAAAGCAGCAAATGTAGCAACAGCTTCCAGAAGCATGTGTGCCATGGAGGGGGATTGATTTCTCTCTTCCCTGGGGAAAAATGGAAATGCTCATATTCTAGAGAAAGCACAAGTAATATGCTGAAAAGCGTGGGGTGGGGGTGTGGTTTGTGTTAAACACTCTGGTTTTAATGGTCTATGGCGAGGACACATTTGTTTGTGAGTGAATTCGGAGAGAAATGGCTATCATCATGGGGCTCTGTTTGCTTGCTATGTGTGATTAGGCTACAATTACAAGCACAGAACCCAAATAAGCAGATTAAAATAGAGATTTGATTGTGGTGAAATTTCTTTACAGTAAAACTGAACCCAATGAGAAACAGTGGGAGTCCCAGTTTTAGCAACTCTCTGATTGTTAATCAGCTTCTCAGCCGGAGATTTCTATGATAAATTTCAGGCTCTAGCTGTGGCTAATTTGCAGCATCCTCACACAACTGTTATGGGCCACCAGGCATTTTGAGTCTTTGATTTTTAAAAACAAGCTAGTCAGAAGAAAGCTTAAAACTAGATACTATTAGGAAGCTAGTTTTTAAAGTACCTGCTTTAATTTATAAAATAAGTAAATATGGTAGTCATAACATCATTAATGTTATAAGTTTATGGCAAGTTCAAAAGAATACTTTCAAAATAATATAGTCATATTAAAGTTCAGGAACTGGTCTCATTATTCTCTGAGTTTTATGGGCCATCCCAATTGTCATGCCAATACCAGGAAACAAGAGAGAAGATATCTCTTGGCCTTTCTAGTGCCTATTGTATTCTAATTCAATGTTTTTAAAACCATAGCTTCAGTACCATTAGCTGGTACTAAAATCAATTTATTGAGTTGGTCATCAACACTAAAAAATGAAATAGAATAAAACAGAAACTAGAGTGCACCACATTTACCTGGGTAAGTATTGTCTTCTGAAATTTGTTTCAATTGTGTGTATGCACACACATTGATCAAGTTTATCAGCCTATCCCTCAAGCAATACCAGAACCATCTTTCTGAAGACACATCTAAAGAAGTAATTGTTGGCCTCACACTCTTCTCCCAGTTTCCATAACAGAATAAAGTCCAGACTCCTCCGAAGGTGTTCAAGAGCCCCTTCTCATTTCCTTCGCATGCTCCTTTGCCTTGTTATTTCAGAAAACATCATATTCTACTCAGTTGCTCCAAGTCAAAAGCAAATACTTCTACTTGCCCCTCACTTGCTCCATTTCCCGTTTACTCTGTCAGTGCCTCCACTTCATTCTCATCTAGTCTTTAAACTGAAAGAGACACTGGAGTTTGTGCCGCCTGTCACATGCCAACCCCAATAAGCAGAGAGAGGGACTGAATCTTTATGTGTGCCTTATTCAGGTGGCCAGTGAAGTGAGAAGATGGTGGGTTCACACCCTAAAGAAAACTTCTTATATTTTCTTTCCAGGCCAACGTTTTTAGACCACGTAATAAACAAGGTGCAGTCAGGGGTTTGGGAATTCAGGGAGAATTAGGTGAAAGAAACTGCAGCATTCTTGCCCTGGGCAGTTAGCTGTTCCCAGGGAAGAGTGGTCATCTGTCCTTCCCTGGAACACAATGGCCCAGATGCCCCCACTCGTCTCCAGGTGGTGGTCTTTAGCAGTGCCCCAGGAGGTCAGCTGTTCTCTCCCAGGATCCAGGGCAAGCCTTATCTGTAGTTTCTGAAACAAAAGCTTTAACATATATATTACTTACTAGGCTGATAACTACCTTAAACTAAAATTTTCCAACTCTTAAGTCCCCCATCTGTCTGAGTCACAGTTTTACCCCCTCAGAGGACCGTTGCCCAACCCCTCCATCCCTCAGCCTCTACTTCTACCCCTGCCCTTTTCTGTCAAACATTGCCCCCTTTTTTGCGTTTTTTTAAAATAAGTTACAATGGAAATAATCTTGTTTATTCTTGTCAGTGTACTCAGTATCTGTTTCACCACCAGCATGTGAGCTCCATGGGGCAGGGCCTGGCCTTTCTCTGCCCCATTTCTGTGCCGACTCTGTTCAGGGCTCGTGGTGGAGGAGTCACCAATAATTTACCAATATTAATAATTAAGAACTCTCTCAATATTGCCAAATGAAAGAGTTCCTGAACTAAACTCATGGTTCCTGAAATAGTCTCTTATATCTTTTTGTCACAGTACCTGCTGTTTCCACTGCCTCAAATGCACTGTATCCACTTGTTTTCTTTGTAGGCTTCTAGTCATCTTTTAGGATTTACCTTCTCTATGAAAAATTTCCCAGTGCCCTTGGACAGAGTTCATATTTTTTCTCAATGAGGCTACAAGGTTTTTCACTCACTGTGTTGCAGTCATTTTCATATTGGACTTCCCCACGGGGCCATGAGCTTCTTCAGGGCAAGGCTGTGTTTACTCATGCTTTTTCTCTCCTCAACTCCTCGCACTTACGTGGTACTTATATCATTCAATAAGTGTTGGCTGAATGTTAAGTGTTTGATTCAACAAACACTTATTGAATGATTGAGTAAAGAAATCAAAGGAAGTTGATGATCAAGAACAATGATTATTTGTGATGATGTTCCCTGATTTAAAGTGTAAGTAAATAAAATTCCAGATTTCTAGAAAGGGAAAAATTAGTGTCTGTGTATTATTAAGAGCAGTGTGTGGTGGCGGGGAAGGAGCACAGAGGGGTGAAAGCATAATTATTCTATATAAAATACTTCCATTTATGATACGAATCATTTTAAATACCAAGCTGTCTTAGTGCATTTCCAATCTGATATGAGTGACCAGATTTCATTTCCACATGGTTTTTCAAGAAGAGAACTATTAGGTAAAGTGTTAATAATTAAAAAGCTAATGTGCCTGTGATTTTAGGGTACAACATGGCACAGACCAGGATAGTGTGGGGTTTGTACTGTTCTCTGTGAGATGCTAATGTCATGTTAGAAAATATAATGCATAGAAAATGCAGGTGAAAGGAAGAGAAAAATTTGTCCTTAACTGCATATATAAATAAAATTTATATATGTGTGTGTGGGGAGCTAAAAATATCTTGTTTTATCTGGATTTACATTCTATCTTAATAGTGCTGTTGTTTGCTCTTCACCATCTAAAATAAAAACTCACAAGATGGAAAGAAGCCAACCGCTCATAAGCAAGCCTATTTTATTCTCTATTATTTTACCTTTTATTAAAAAGACCCCCTCATTTGCCCTCAGCTTCCACCTATAGAGAATTCTTTAAAGTGGGAGGGGGCAAAACCAGAGGTGAGATCTCTACAACGCTTAGCAGAAGGCTTTCTCAAACACTTAATTATACAAGGAAATCTGCCTCTCTTCTTTTTTCCAGAGTAAATAATGTTAGAGGATCTGCATTGTAAATAAAGAACTTCAGTAAAGAGGGTCCCTTTGGAAAATGCCCCTTTTCCTGTGGGCCTAAGGTTGGCTTATCTTGTGTGGTTTGAGGATTTCAGGAAGGACCCAACTGCACAATTTCTCCTCTGAAGTCCTACCATTAAAGGTTCAGTATTTTGGGATTAATAAACTGCTCCATTTAAATAAACCCTGGTCAACTTACAAGAATAAGCTAGGCTCTTACTGTTTGTAATTCTGTGTTCAGTCAAAATGACTGCCCTAGGAAATTGTACTTTTGATAGATAGAAGGAGAATGACAGAGCCTTGTAGAAAACCCCGAATGATGTGAGGAACTGGATGTCCCTATGCCAGGTGGAGACAGGACACTAACAGGTCATTCATGACTAGTCAAAGAATGGTGAACAAATGGTATGTCTGTTCAAGCGTGCCTAGTTCACACTTACCAGGGCAAACTTTCCAGTGGGTTGAGGGAGGCAGAAGAAGAAATAAATATTTTAAAAAGAAACAAAGACCTGGCTGGTATAGCTCAGTGGATTGAGTGCAGGCCTATGAACCAAAAAATTGATGGTTCATTTCCCAGTCAGGGCACATGCTTGGGTTGTGGGCCAGGTCCCCAGTGGGGTGCATATGAGAGACAACCACACATTGATATTTCTCTCCCTCTCTTTCTCCTTCACTTCCCCTCTATCTAAAAATAAATAAATAAAATCTTTAAAAATATATAAAAAATAAAAGAAACAGAAAAAATAGAAGTAAAACTATTTATTTTGTAATTAAATAAAATAAAATTAATTTAAAAATTAAAGAAATTTAAAGGAAGCAAAACTACTTTACATTAGATACTACAATTTATTAAGATCATTGGATTCTGACCCTAAATGTCTCCGTTTTGGGACAGGACACTCATGTGCCCTAAGACGGAGCCAGAAGCAGGCTGTCCTGAGTGGGTGGGGGTGGGGGTGGGGGTGGGGGTGGGGTCTCTCTCTCTCTCTCTCTGGTTCTGGAAAGGGAGTGGGTATGTGAGAAGGTCTGTGCTCCTCGTAACTTGCTCTCTACCTGTTTATAGACGATAATATACTGCTCGTTTCCAAAGATATTCTGTTCAGCTTTGGTAATTACAGTTTAAGAAGAAATAAGAACGAGGGGCTTGATGTTACATTTATCAAAATTTCCAGCCATGAAGAAGAGGGAACTAATGTGAATTGAGTAATTAGCTGTGTGACTTCGGACAAGTTACACGTTATTTCATTTTCTGTGGCCTCGTTTTCTCATCTATAGATTAGGAGACATTTCAGTCTTACCTTATAATGTTGTGAGAATTAAGTGTCATCAGGCTTCAGGCATTTTCAATAGAGGGACACGTACAGAAGTGTTAGCTATAATGAAATAATGATTGTTCTCCTGAGGCAAGCATTAGATTCTCTGCTTCGCTATCTTGCTTAATTCTCAATACCATTGTTTTAGGCAACTACTTTCAACTCATTTTCAGTTAAGGCGAAGGTGTGACAGACAGATTAGCTAACTTGCCCAAGGGTGTAGAAGTAGTGAACTTCAGAGCAAATGGGGATTCAAAGGCAGGTGGGATGGGCACCAAGCATCCCAGGAGTTCCCACATCTCTGCCCTCCTGCAAGCCCCTCTTCACCACAGTCCTCTAAAAGGTTCACTGTGTTCGTATAGCAGCTCTAAAAGCTTTCACTGTATTCCTGCAGCAGCTCGCCTGGGTGTTTCTAGTGAATTTCTCCACATCCTGATTTTTTTTTTCTCAGCAAACTTTACCTTGCTCAGTCCTCCTTCAGTGGGACCTTGTTAGCTTTTAGGACACACCCCTGTCTAGGCCTGGGCTTACAGGGACAGCTTTCCCCACCCCTTCCTTCTGCTTTGGCTTAAAGTATCACCAGATGCCTCTGGTTCACTCTCTTTGCTTTTAGCCCTCACGGGCAGGAGGAACCAGGGCTGGGTCCAGAACTCATCAGTCCTGGGCTGACAGTGACGGGATCCTAGGGGAGCATTGACTCCCCTACAACCCCTTCTTCTCCGGGACTATTGGCAACAAGAGAAAACCTATTGGGAAAATGAAGACCTTCTGGTAAGACCTTGACACTGGAAAGAGTGACGGAGACATTTGGGGGCCCTGAACAGAGGGTCTGTGTTTTCAAAGTGGTGACAAGATGAAAGGAGATGAGGGGGGAGGTGAGAGGAGAGAGACAGGGACAGAGTCAGAGACAGAGACAGATGAGAAAGGGAGACAAAATAAAAAAAAACCCAAGCATTAGAGATAACAGAGAGCGACAGAGTAAGAGGGAGAGACAATCACTGAAATGGAGGGACCGAAAAACTAAGGTAGAGAAACAGTGGGATAGGTAGAAATGGAGACAGTGAGATAGAAGCAACAACTTAATGATTGGTTTAGAGTAGGAGCTGAATATGTGAGGATTCATTAAATCTCTCAATAAGATTTCAAAGTCAAAATTAAAAAAAAAACCTATACTGAGATTTAATCACCTACATTAATCTGTTTTTTACCATGTTTAAAAATATTAAAGTAGTCTCCATGTGGAGGGATCCCTGTTTGAGTCATTTTTCGTCTCTCTCATTCAGGAAAATTCCAGTTTTCTTCTCTGTATGCAGTTTTCTGGGACCGTGGACATCTGCGACTGTTGTCAAGCGTCGCCCAAGTAAGGGCCACGGTTTCTAGATTTTGAAATATCACTTGTTCCTAGAAGGCATCAGGCAGGGATGTGGCTGAGTGAGGACTGAATGAAGCACCCACAGTCCTTGTACCCTCTCTTCAGTGCTGCTCTGGCCCCCGGTACTCTATGGCTGGTTTTCTGTGGTCAATGCTGGGTATAAAAAAGAAGTCCCGGTTGCGATCACAGTCAGCAGGAAAGCCAGTCTGTGTGCTTGCGTGCCTAGCACTGTGCCTCCTACCTGGTTCCAATGGTGATTGCTAATGTTGGAAGGATGGACGGATGGATAGAAGCCATTAATCTGGAGCACTGGGGGGATTGTTTGATATCCTGGGATGGTTGAGCAAAAGCTTTGTAGCTGTAAAATGCTTTTTCTGGTCTAGGAAGTCTCTGCCAGCAGGTGAGGCTCAGCAGGGCACAGGATTGTGTAGTTACAAGAGGCGTTCTGTGGTGGTGAAACAAACACTCTTCCTTACAATCTTCCACTTGTGTAAGGAGCAGCCAGTTTCATTGTTGAATTCCTCACTAAATTGAGCATTTAATCCTTTTCATGTTCTTCTTCTAATTGCTCTTCCCCATTTTAGGATACTAGCAATAGTCTAGTTGGGACTATTATTTACTCTCTTAAAATGAGCTTATGAAATTCAATGTGTTCTCTATATTTTATTTAGGATTAGTGAATCTGAGACTCCAGCAAATCTCTCCTCTATTGGAGAAAGATTCCTAAGAACGCCCCTCTCCAGCAGTCTCATTGAACTGGCTCAAGGCTGGCTCTGGATTCTCTTAGGAATTCTAAAATTTGTGGTGTTAAAGGAATATTTTCTAGCCCAAACCACCAGAAGTTTTCCAAAGACGCTCCCCACGTGGTGCTATTCAGCATGTTGTACAGCTCAAGTTCCAGAAGGAGCAAATTCCTAATTTCCCCAAAAGGAATATTTTCCCAGCACAAATTATTAAAGCACCTTTGTGCCTTGCCTCCCTTCCAGGATGAGTCCAAATAAATGAATTATAATCATAGCATCATAGAGTTAAAGCCAAATACACCACTTATAAGAAAGGTATTTTGGTGTGGTATAATATAGTGCTTTACAAAATTTCTCAGCTCTTATTATTATTGAAATATCCCCCCACAATCCCTAAAACAGATGAGGTAGGATGACATGATCTCTTTTGCAGGGTTTCCTGTCAATTCAATTTCTAATGGTGGAAATGAACTCTGTCCAAAAGTCAGAATTGGCCAAGATGATTTACCAGGCGAGTAGCAGCATATCATATTGAAAATGCATGCTTTCTATAAACTTATCTGGTACATTCTTTTATTTGGGTAGGTTGTGGAAAAGAATAAAACCAACCTCAATGTGGACATTTTATTTTGTGTTCCCTTTTTCTAGGGTTTGACTTGATTTCTCAGTTCCAGGTAGATAAAGCAGCATCCAGAAGAGCTATCCAAAGGGTAGTGGGATCAACTGCATTGCAAGTGGCTTACAAATTGGGAAATAATGTAGACTTCAGGATTCCAACCAGGTAATATAAAAAAAAATTAAATCTAATTATATGGCTTAAATGCATTTAAAAAAATGAAAAGCTATCCAATGTTAGAGAATCTTCTGATGCTCAATGGCTCTTGAATCATGGCTTTATTTAAAGATGAAGGGATTTATTTACCTACCTATCCTCACTGCCTGAATATGTGAATGCTCTCCATGTTTTCGGTATGTAATTTACTTCCCATTCCAAGAGGAGAAAAATCACTGAGACTATTATACATTGATTCAGGACATGTTCTTATTACTCTGCTCTCTGTTTTCCTATAATTTGTCTGGTTTTGACTGAAAGGACCCTCTGTGAAAAGTGCCAGAGGTTAAGCATAAATTTCACTAGGAACCACGGAGTGGCCAGGGGACTCACAGTGGTGCTGTTCAAGCGTCCTGGTGCTGAAAGGAAACCACACATCCAGTGCTTGGCTCCTCGCAGGAACCAAACAAAAGCAAAACCAAAACAAAGATAACAGAGACAATGGTAGTGATAATAATCATGAAAAACTCTCCACTTCATTTATGTCTTTCTTTGGAACTCTTATCCTTTCAATCATTATTCCTGAGATGCTTTTGTGTATGTGTAAGTGTTGAGTCACGCCATTGTTATAAATGAGCTTTTAGGGCTTGCAGTGTTGTCACCTGATACCTTATATGTGACTATTATGATTATATCTTAGGGCACTGCAAAAAAAAAAGGATTAAGATTCCTTTGGTAGATGAATGCGAAAATTAGGGCTTTGATGCAAATTAAGGTGGAAAGGTTAATAATGATTAATTAGTATAGTAAAGAATGTTATAGAGACTCTAAATATTTATAATAATAAAGTTTTTGGTCAAATTAGAATATTCTGATAGAGTACCAGATTGCAGATTGAAATTTATGCTTTGAAATACTGCACTTTCAAAGCAATAATAGTGCACTCTATAAATTCTTTTTAAAAAAGATTTTATTTATTTATTTTTAGAGAGGGGTAGGGAGGGAGAAAGAAAGGGAGAGAAACATCAATGTGTAGTTGCCTCTCACTCACCCTTTACTGGGGACCTGGCCTGCAACCCAGGCATGTGCCCTGACTGGAATCGAACCAGCTACTCAGTGGTTCACAGGCCTGCACTGAGCCACACCAGCCAGGGCCACTCTATAAATTGTTTTAACAAATTTCCCAATTAACATTAAATCCTGTGGTACAGACATTATTATCCTTATTTTATGGAGGAGGAAACTAAAGTGAAAAAGCTTAAGTTACTTGCTTAAGGTCACAGGGTAGAGAGGTGCTGGGAGGATTGAAACGCAGGCAGAAGAGCATCAGAGGCTGTGCTTCTACCCACTCTTTGATACTGACCCTGGAAAACCATTCACATTTGGAAGTACTAAAGGCATAATGACAGTATTAACTTGTTTTCCTTATATATTTTTTCATGCACAGAAGTGTTAATTGTGTTCTTAAATAAACTTTAAAAACTTTAATTTTTTCTTTATTTAATAAAATAATTAAACATCACACAAGACCACCAATGCTGACTTAATTTTCTCTTCTACAGTTTAAGGTACAATCTTTCTGGAGTGTCATTGACTTTAAATTCAGAGACTGAAGGTCACACAGACCCCCATCTCCTCCTCATCTTTTTTGTTGCTCCTCTCTAAGTGCCTAGAGTTATCCCTAAATATGTTTAACCAGTCTGCAGCCAATGTCCCATGTTCTCTATCTTGACTCTCTGCTCCCCACAAACACTAAAAATTCTTATTTTACTGGCAAGGCATATTAAAAGATGAAAAAAAGAAGATATAGGAGAAGGAAATAGGAGAAAAAAGAAATATACAGAGAAAGAGGGGAGCCAAAGGCCTGAGAGAAATGCAGTTCCAAATAGGCAATAAAGTCCATTCTTGGGCAAGTTACTTAAATGGATATTTCAGTTCCCTCAGTGTCAGGAGTTTCCATGAGAAGCGAGTGCTAACCAATGGAGAGGGGTTGAATAGAGCCTGGTACACAGTGGTGTTAGTTTGCTGTACGTAGGGGAGAAGACTATAGGGGGAGAGTGTGTATAGACCAAAGTCTTTTTCCTTAGTGAAGTCTTTCTTCTAAAGTTACCCTCCACGTTGTACTTATTCAAAAACCATGGAGCAAGACAGACAGGGCCTGGAATTGCTCTCAGATCAGGCAGGGAGTAGCCTGCCTTGGTGTAAAGGGAATTTCTATGCTAGAGAATATAGGTTCTGAGTGAACAAAAAGGAATTTGTTAGCAGGATCTTGGCGGAAAGGAGAGGAGAGAGTGGCATCTGGAACTAATGTGATAGAGTCACAGATTATCCTTACTTTTCTTTTCAGTATTTTTTTAAAGATTATGAGACATATTTTTTGCTGTTTGTGTTCTTTATTCTAGGCATTATAGTTTCACATTCTCAACTCATACAAACGTGTTATGTTTATTTGCTTTAACAAATACAATCCTTTTCTTTGGGTTAAGGTCATAAATACATGTTTCGAGGTCTAAAGACTTCTTATCATTTATTTAAACCCTTGCGGGTCTCCTTTTAAGATACTCTGTGCAGATTGTAACAATGAAATAAATCATTTATAGATCCAGTTTCTTTTAAATTATGTATGCTGTCAAGTTTACTTATCGAAGTGCATAGCATATTTGCAAGAACAGAATCTCAGGTGTTCAAAAAAGACAATGCAACTGACTGTTCTATAAATCAGATGTGTGGGGAGTTTTAAACGGGCTTAGGCATGTACAAATCCATATATACTTTATTTGAAACTGAAAAATTTTTTCACTTTATCATGTTGACATACTATATCATCCTAGTTTAAAATGTTAATAACATGATAATCTTGACTATATTTGTATATATACACACAAGCACACACAGAAAATATCTATATTATCTTAGTGGATATGGAGAAAGACAGATGAATATCCTTGGTTTAACAATATGTCCATAAATGTAATTTCTTCTAACAACCTCAACCTTGACCCCATTTTTAAAAAGTCTTTGGCATTACATAACCAAGTCAGATGTAAATTGGGACATTATGTATGGCTTATGCTACTTTCAACATAATCTTTTTGCTTACTTAGCAGGAAAGATTGGGTGAGGCACAAGCTGGGAGTGCTCCCTCAGTTAGCCTTATGATGTCTTCACAAAAGGGTCACTTAAGCAAGTTACTGTAACTTCTAAAGTCAAATCAAGTATGTTTGCTTTTTTCCTAGGGACTGAAGTTCTACTCAGCTTTGCTCAGTACATGTGTAAACAAATAGATAGGTTACATAGATTTTTTAAAAACCTACAAGGAGACTGCTTTAAGGAAGAGAAGAGGACAAAGCATTATGATTTAGCTCCCTTCTATAAAAACCTCACACCTCAAGAGCAACTATCTTGGACAAAAAAGAAAAATAAGCCCTGGCTGGTGTGGCTCAGTGGGTTGAATGCTGGCCTGCAAACCAAAGTGTTGCTGGTTCAATTCCCAGTCAGGGACCATGCCTGGGCTGTGAGCCAGGTCCCCAGTAGGGGGCACAGGAGAGGCAACTACACATTGATATTCTCTCCTTCTCTTTCTCCCTCCTTTCCCTTTTCTCTAAAAATAAATAAATAAAAATTTTAAAAACAAAGAAAAATAAATTCTTTAAGCATGCGGTAAAATCCATATTATTAGGTGAAAAGGATATGATTTAAATGGATACTTCTCAAATTTCACCATTGAATAAAACGTTTAAAACTTATCCCCAAGCTCCAGAAAGAGGTTAGTTAAATGAAATGTAAAAACTTCTATAAGGTTTTATAATTTTACAGTAGGCAATATATTATGTTGTCATTAATGAATCTTAGTTTCTTCCCTGGAAGTTATTCTGGAATATGTACCTTCTGAAAAATTTCAAGTCCAAAGGAAATATGACAAACAGAATAAATATTAAAAATAAATATCAAAACAGATGTGGTAGACTTCTTATTCTGGGGAAATAGATCTTGTATACATTTTTTTCTTCTTTTTTTTTTGAAGGCTTTCAAAAGTGTTTGCAGTCAAGAGTTATATATTTGTTTATGCTATTATTATAAGGGATGACAAAGTCTTATGGTCAAAGTAAAGATAGAAAATCTTAGCAAGTTGAGTGATTTCCCTTATTGCTAAACATTCTCAGAAATGAAAAATTTTTTGGTTTAGAAATTCTTGGCCCCAACAATACGTTTTAATGTAACTGGCAACAACATAATATACGTTCAAGAAATTTATATGTTATTCACTTTGGTTTGAACACATTAAATAAGCATTCACTTAGATATTCATTCTTGCCTTTCTCTTCTTTACTCTTCACAAGAAGGGGACTATGTAACAGGAGTTTGACATGAAAAAAGTTAACTGGGACTTCGGAGCCTGGTCCATAACTGCTCTCAGAAATGTCAAATTTTATTATTCAGCAAGGACAATTAATTGGCATCTACTTTTCCTAGCATTTCTTTCTCCCTTAAGAATTTTTCTATACTTAGAAGGAGGAAGGGAGAAAAATAAAAGCTTCAAGCCCTTGAAAGGTGAAGTTTACATTTAATATGTTCTGACTTTGTCGTATTTGTTAATTTGTGTCCTCAGGCATTAGCAGTTCGGTTTCACAGAAGTAGGTCCAGGTAGTTGTTGCAGCTTCAGATCACAGTTGCCACACAGCCTGGAGATGTCTCAGGGGCGCTGATAGTCTCAAGCTGCTATTTAAAGCAATGAGGTAGCAGTGATACAGTTTTCAAAGGGAAGGACAACTTGGTTGGAGTAGAGAATTAAGGACTGGTTACCTTTCCCTTGTCACACATCAGGTGACAAATAACAACCGCTAATTTAACATCACACTTTGAACTCCCTGGAGAAGAAAAATTGCTCAGTGTGAAAGAACTTCTCAAGTTACTGATTTTCAAAATGCTTGTATGGGTCTAGGATAGTTATGGAGGGGAATATGCAAGAAATGATGGAAATAACAAATAATCTATGTTACATTACAATAATAAATTTAAAAGCTGCCTCACTTAAGTGATCTCATAAACTGGCAGAGCTGATTTGTATTCCAAATGATTTCTTCTTTCATTTGTAGGAGAAATGATGCCAAGAACTTCGGAATGTGTTTCTTGGCTGAAATGAAATTGCTGAACAGTAGCTCTTTAGGCAGCATAAATAGCCATATTGTTGGGACTGTGTGGCATTAGGAGCTCTCCTTCACTTTGAGGGAAGGCTCTTTTTAATGTGTAGTTTAAGATGGAGCATTAATGTACATGAATAATTGAGCTTCTGTGAAGGTCTTTATGAACAGTCATGAAAGAACAAGTAGTTCATAGTTTTTCACACTGTAGCTTTTCTGTAGATCTAGAATCTAAAACAGCATGAGAGAATGTGGTAATATTCACGAGTACAGGAAATAAAATTTATATTTATTGTTTTAAAATTTTACTCAGGCATTTATATCCCAGTGGACTGCCTGAAGAATACTCCTTTTTAACCACTTTTCGGATGACTGGAAGCACACTTGAGAAGAACTGGAGCATTTGGCAGATTCAGGATTCCTCGGGGAAGGAGGAAGTTGGCGTGAAGATTAATGGCCAAACAAAATCAGTTGCATTTTCATACAAGGGACTGGATGGAAGTCTCCGATCTGCAGTCTTTTCAAATTTGCCCTCCTTGTTTGACTCCCAGTGGCATAAGATCATGATTGGTGTGGAAAGGAGCACTGCTACCCTTTTCGTGGACTGCAACAGGATTGAATCCTTACCTATAGAGCCAAGAGGCCAAATCAATGTCGATGGCTTTGCTGTGCTGGGAAAACTTGCAGATAATCCTCAAGTTTCTGTACCAGTAAGTATAAAATCACACCATGGGAGATTAAATCAATACCATATTGCTAAAATTAATGCCTCAGAGATCTTTCGCAATCATCTGAATGTCTTCAACAATGAATAGTCATTCATATTTTTATTCACTCAGTCACTTATTCAAAAAGCCCTCAGTGCCTATTTTGAGTGTGGCGCATAGCAGACAGAACGGGGAATCAGAGGAAGTTACGCAGAGATGGCTCCAGGTCTTAGGAGCTTAAAGTCTCCTCGGGAGTTGCTGCATGTCTGCCTGCAGCACCCAGAATCCTTCTGAGGGGACTTAAAGAAACCAATACTGGTGTCATACATATTGTACATAAATAATTAATGAGAAGACTCAAAATAAGGTTAACATGAATGGTGGATTCAGTTAGTCAAGAATTCCATGCTTCTTGGAAGCAATGGACCTTAAAATAGAAGGATTCAAATTGGCAAAAGAAGAAGAGAAAGTGCATTCTAGCTGAGGGAAAGAGCATTCAGGGAGAAAGAAGCAGAGAATAAGTAGGCCACATTCAAAGATCTGAAGACTGTCTGCTTTGGATGAAATGCATTTGTGAAAATGTGAGTGTGTGTGTGTGTGTGTGTGTGTGTGTGTGTGTGTGATGGAGATGAGGGATATTAACTGCAGAGTGTGGAAGATAAGATTAGGAAGCCATATGATGTCTGATAAGCAAGAATGAAAATTGTATAGAAGGCAAAATATTTGTTTATTTAGAGTAGGTCTTGCCTGGAATATCATAAAAGTAAAGGATTTTAAAGCTCTGTTTATGATTTTACTATAGAGATCCATGGATATAAAGGTAAGGAATAATATAATAACATAATTGTATTGAATTTCAATGAATAATTCTTTTTTAAAACAGATTTTATTTATTTATAGAGATAGAGGAAGGGAGGGAGGGAGAGAGGGAGAGAAATATCTGTATAAGAGAAACATCATTGGTTGTGTCTTGCATGCACCCCAACTGGGGACCAGGCTGCAACCCCAGGCACGTGCTCTGACTGGGAATCGAACCAGTGACCTTCCGATTTGTGGGACAATGCTCAACCAACTGAGCCCTGCTGGTCAGGGCAATGAACAATTCTTTAAAAGAATATTTTATAGTATTATGACAGGAATTTTGCAAACATGTCTTAGAAGACAAGTGTTCTTTTGGGGGAAACTAAAGAATTTGCAGCTCAATAAATATCGATGCCAATCTCTCTCTGTCTCTCTCCCCTGCCCTTTCTCTGTCTCTCTCATAGGGCTGTTAAATTCTATTCATCAAACTCATATTTTAGAGTGTAGCAGGGGTGATACAATGATTTTGAATTGTTTCTGTGCCCTTCTCCAAAGGGGGAAAAAAAGGTTATCTGGCATCTCAGTAATGGAATAGTTCAAATCACTTCTTTCCAAGGGAAGAATTGTGATTAGTGTGAAGGGCAGTGTGAAATTTCTATATTCTGTGATATACAAGAAACAATTTGTAACTGCCACATCACTGCTCTGGCTTGTAGACACTTGAGAAAGCATATCTTCAACTAATGAGTTATCACACCTCAAGTGGCTGGGTCAGAAAGCCAATGGGACCACTCTTGTGCCATCTTGAATTTTTTGCAGTAAAATCTTTGCAATGGCACTGGAGTGGTTTTCAGACATCACTGAACTTCTGCAATATCTGCGTCATTTTGAACCATGGATGAGGGAAAAATGACCTAAGAATGCCCCCTCACTGTGATGTTTATCAGTCAAGTAGTTCTAGGATTGATTTATTGATTCATGGGCCTTGAACAACATTACAAGTCATTGTAAGCTGAATCTGTGATGCTAGCCTGCTATTAAATTGTCTGATTACCAGAGCAGTACAGTCACAATATTATTTTGTTATATTACAGTCTAGCCAGTGATGTTAGAGCTGACTTCAGGTTTTCTGACAAGTCTGGTCTCACATCACAGTGGAGACCAGTTAGGACCAGTTGTCTTCTACTTTATTCTTCCAAGTGCAGGAATGCAGCAAAGAACCTGGAAACTGCTGTTACATTTTGCTGCAGGTCCATCAAGGAGTTTTCCAGTCAGTGCAGTGTAGCCAGTGTTAAAAGTACTTGAAAACAGCCTGAACAACTTTTTTCTTTTATATTGAATTCTGACCCTTCACAAGGTAACACAAGAGACTTGGTATATTAATAATTAAAAATTCCATATTTGATGATATGGTGGTGGTGATGGTAGTGATAATAACTCAGCTAGATCAAGGGCATAAGCCAAAACTTACATCCAAGGACTGACAGTTTACAATGTCAAACTCAAACTTGTCACCAAAATATATTCCTCAACTTCCACCCTATGTCAGAAAAAGTAGAAAACTCTGTGTAAAAAAAGCCCATTTATGCTTTAAAAAAACAGTTTAATATCCTTAACTTACCAATGTAATGCTTTCAAAGTTCTTTCATTCCCATTAGCTTATTTGATCTTTGCAATAGTTTTATAAGTTAACCAGCATAGATAGGATCATCTCCATTTCCCAGCTGGGGAAGTAATCTCAAGCAGGTTTCTTGGCTTGTAAGAAACAGTGTTAGCTATACAATTTCTAATCTACCTTGTTTTCTGCTATGCCAACTAACTTTCCCCTGATAAAAAATAAAAATGTGTAACTTTCCTTATAAAACATCTCATTGTTTTTACATTTGTGATTTGTATAGAATTTTCAGAATTTACTTTGCTGGATAAACTATTTTTTTTTTAAAAAAAGAAGGTTGCACAGTATGAAACATGTCCTCAGACATTAGTCCTCCTTGTTTATTTACTTAGGAAATGCCCTAATGTGCTTATATACTGGGTATACATAGTTTATACTGAGCATAAATTAACCACAGCTCTTATATTCTTCAGTCTACAGAGGGTGAGGGGTTGAGGTGGTAAACAACAGTAACACAGCAAGGTCCATAACAGTGAGTGGAGGCACATGGAAAAAGCTCCCCTCTCAGATCAGAGCAGGGGGTGGGGTGAGGGTGGAATTTAAGGATGGTTTCTGAAGGAGGTGATGTCAAAGAGAAAACCTGGGAATGGATAAGAGTTCTCCAGGAGAAGATAAGGTCCAGTATTCTAGGCAAAGGGACTCTCATTGGGAATTGCATGTTCAGTAATTCTTCCCTTTTAAACTTTATTACCCCACACTGCCCCCCATGTTTCTAGACTAAGGATAGTTAAATACCCATATGAGTGCCCAGACAAAGCCCAAGTGCCCACAAGTTGTCCCTATGCTCTGTTCTTATTTCATGTCTTATGATCTCACCAATTTGGCTGAAACTGAAATTGTTGACAATGACTGAAGACTAAGTGATTACATGTCCCTTGGAAGACTTGAGAGTGATGTGTAGTGGTGTCTACATATTTCGTGAGGTAGAAGAAGTGCACTGTCAGGAGACCCTTCTCTCAGTTTGGAGACAGCAAATGTTCAAGATTACTATGTGAGGAATTTTAAATGGAAACGAAATGTGCCAATAGCATGAAAACAACAAGGAATAGTATACTTTTCAATTTTTCTTCTTGAAATTGGAGGATCAACAGTTGCTTTTGTTTAGTAAGTAAATCAGAAGCAAACATCCCTTTTAAAGGTATTTACAGATGTCAAGAGGTAGTCATAGAAACTGCTTACTTTTTTAAAAAGGTAGTGAAAACAATATTTGATGGAACATCAGTTCCAAAAGACTCATTTACATCGTCCTTGTTTGTGATTTTCCCCTTTCTATTCTATCTTTTGTCTCTTTCACTTCCTAAATTGGAAAAGGAAACCAATTTCAGGAGGTTTTTGTAAGGCTTGCAATATAGCTGCTCACGTGATCTACAAGGCAAACATTCTCATTGCTCATGCTTATTTAGTGGCCTCAGAGCATTTTACATTTTTCCCAATGTACTGCTGTCATACATTGTTAGTTTGATTTTAAAGCAATAAATCCCATATTTGCTATCCTCCTTTGTATTCATATTTTAGGATGGTGCCATTTATCCCACTGCAAAGCTCAGTTTCCTGGCAGCATATTATAAAAACATGTTATTTTATGACAGGTTCTTTATTGTTTGCTGTCAGCATGATTGCCTAGGAGAGTTATTTTGTACAGCTCTATTAGAAAACAAAGTTAGCCTTTTTCCCTTTTGAGGGATATGCACTAGGGGCTTGTTTGAGGGAGGATAAAAGTTTATATGGCTTTGCAAATATATCATTCAAGCCCTTTTCTTTTTCCTTATGTATAGCCCAAACACAATAATGTGGAATATGATTAATCAGACAGATAAAATGCTTTCAAAAGTATATTTCAGCCCTGGTTGGTATGGTTCAGTGGATTGAGCACTGGTGTGTGAACCAAAGGGTAGCCAGTTCGATTCCCAGTCAGGGCACATGCCTGGGTGGCAGGCCCGGTCCCCAGTAGGGGGTGGACAAGAGGCAGCTGATCAATGTTTCTGTTGCACATCCATGTTTCTTTCCCTCTTTCTCCTTTCCATCCTTTTCTCTCAGAGTAAGGAAATGAAATCTAAAAAAAGAAAGTATATTTGAAATGTGTCATTGTATGTTATTTTTGTTAAATTCAGAGAAAATATGAGAGTAAGTAGAAAGAACCAGAAAAACTGTTGATGGAAGAGTTATCTGCTCTTTTCTGTACTCCATAGAATTAAACCATACCAACCTCCAAATGTAAAAACAATGTGCCATAGATATGAGAGAATCATTATGAGGTTGTGATTAATATTATTTCTGGTATTTAAGAAATATTACAGGAAAATGATGTTTTTAGTGATTAAATAAATGTATAATATCTACCATGCATATATCTAAACTAGTAAGTTGGTTTATGAAATTGTTTTTGACAAGTACATTTTTAACAAATACTCTCACTTAGAAGTAAGAAATATGAAAGAAATGGTAATGCTGTCTGAACATATTCATAGGAAACACTTTAGTATGACTTGATTGGAATGTTTTTGAATGCTGTCAAAACAACTTTTTTGGAGATAAAACCGAACATGCCGCATTGCAGACCGTGATAACATTAGCCGAATTTTCCACTAGGTGGCAATATAAAGGAGAACACACAGAAAAAGAGATGCCAAAACAGGGGAAGCCATAACTGACTGGGGAAGGGGCTACAGATAACGAATAAAATTAAAAAGATGGTCAAACGTGTTTTTAATGGGAAAATCAAAAACAGTATAATTTTTATTGGACTCAGCTGTGCCCATACTGTTGCAATTTTAAGGAATCAGTGCTGTCCGTTTTTCTATTTCTATTAAAATGTGTATGGGCTAAGGGCATAAAGAAATCTTTGTTATGTGGACTGGGAGGCTGTAAGGCAAGAGACTAATTCAGTGGCGGCATTCCTTCTCTTCATGTCCATTTCTGTATGGTTAGTGGTTCTGGTTACAACATGGTGTCAATAGAACCACGGCCTTTCAAAGCTGGAGGAGACTGAGTGTGTCCAGTCCAAACCTCTCAGTTTACAGGTGAAGAAACTGAAGCCCAGGCAGGGAAGGGGGCTGCCCTTCAACTTGTAATCAAACCAGAAGAAAAATAATATTAATTCTTTTTTCACTATATCTCTTATCCACCTCTACACATTCATTCATTAATATTAAACAACTATTTATTAAATATTTTATGTTCTGTTGAATAGGTTTCTTTGCTTGGATTTTTCTTAGTCTTACAAACTATAAACTCCCTGTGGGGAGGAGAATATCCCTGGTTTCGCTAGAATGTTTCCTTTGTGCCTGGCTTATTTTGGGGCTTAAAAGATGTTTCCTGAAGAACAAAATGAAAATATTTGTCAGACATGTTTTGTCAGTGTGCATTCAAACAGAAGTTATAGACAGAAGTTAAAGCTCAAATGAAGCTTACATTCATTCTGGGGAGAGGAGATGGACACAAATGAATAAACGAGTCAATGTATAGCATGCCAGGTGGTCATAAACGCTATGGAGAAAGATGAAGCAGGAAATTGTTGTGCCTGGAGAGAAGACCTCATTGAGAAAAAAAAAATTAGCAGATAACTGAAAGAGTTAAGGGAATTAGCATGTGGATATCTGGGAAAGGAAGATTCCAGAAAGATAGAACGTGGAGTGAAAAGAGACTGGTGTGGGTGTTGTCTGCTGTGTTTGTGGACAGCATGCAGACCACTGTGGCTGGAACGAGACTGAGAGACGTAGGCAATGAGGTCACATGATAGAGTAAGGATGGGAACATTGTGTTAGCATTTTGGATCTCCTGCTGTGTAACATGAGACGCTTTCAGATGGTTTTGGGTAATCAACAAGTTTGTATTTTTAAAAAGCATCTTTTTTGGTTGTTGTTTGCCAATATACAGTAGAGGGAGAGAAGTACAGAACATTTAGGGGAAATCTTAAGAGGCTACTGCAGAAATTCAGACAATGGTGGTCTTGATTTGGAAGAGGGTGGTAGTGGTGGACGTGGTGCACAGTGGTCAGATGCTGATATATTTTGAGGATAGAGAAAACAGGATTTGCAGTATAAGAGAGAAAGCAGAGTCAAGGATGACACCAATAATTTTGGCATGACTAAATTACAAATACAGAGTTTTCATTTACTGAGATGGGAAAGACTGTGGCAACAGCAGGTATCGGTGAGAACATTAGGAGTTAGTTTGGAATATCTAAGTTGATCATTATTGTAGACATCTAAGTGAAGATACTGAGCAGGCTGTTTGATATGTTCTTCTGGATCTTGAGAGACAGGTCCAACTGGGAATAGAACTCTGGGAGTTGTCAACCTGCATAAGGTATCTCAAGCTATGTGACAAGATGAAATTTCTAAGCCATGAATGTGATAGTGAAGTCCTAGAAGTGAACCCTAAAACAACCAACATTGAGAGGTTGCTGAAATGAGAAAAATTCAGCCAAAGACACTAAGAAAAGCAGCCTGTGATGTAGGAGAGAATGAGCAGATTGTGGTACCCTGAATGTCAAGGGAAAATAGTATTTCAAGGAGGATGGAATGGTCAACCCACTCAACTGCTGAAGATGGATCAAATGAGATGAGGACTGAGAGCTCACCATTGGATTTAGACACCAGTGATGGTGAACTTGAGAAAAAACCCATTGGAGGATTGGGAGGAAAAGCCACGTTCAAGAGCAAATGGAAGGGAAAGGAATCAGAGTCAATGGATATAGACAACTCTTCTGTGTTTTATAGGAATGGGAGCCGAAAAGAGGATGGCAGCTGAGGAGGGATGTAACATGAGGGGAGGGTTCTTTTATTTTTAAGTGGGCAAGATGCCTCACCAAAGTTCAGAGGATAATACTTCTTGAGGCTCTGCTACAGTAGCCTTCTTCTGCCTGAAAGGATCGGGCCCTTATTACCACATGAGTCTCCTTAAATGTCCTTTTAAATTAGGCCACTTTTCCCTACACCTTTCTCCATTGCAGACAAAAATTGATAGCTACCTAATAATTAGCTACAAAGTAATATTAAAATTTCTTAGCTTAGAATTCAAGGGGAAAAATATGTCTAGTCTTTGTGCCAGTGAATCTGGTCTCTTCTCCACCCCATTTTCCACCCCTGTGTCTTGTTATTGCCCCCTCCTCTGTGTCAGAACTCCGTTACCCTCCTCGTCTCTGCTTATGAAAATCTCAATTACTTCAGGGCCCTACTCACATATGACATGTTATATGATCCCCTTGTTGGTGACCTTTGCCATATCACATGTCAATTGCAATACTATTTACTGTCAAAAGCATTTTTTTGCTTAGATAGTGCCCTATAGAGTAGATATTTTTGTGTCTTCCATAGTATTGACATGAAAGCACATGAATGTGTCATATAAAGATATGCTGAATGAAAAATGAATCAATTACTACTCACCAGGTTTGCTACCTTCAAGTCTACTGTTCTCTTTCCTTTCATCATTCTGCCTTTGCCTTTGGTATGATTCAGATGATTGTCACCTACTCATATTTAACTACAATTCCTAACACTGTGTCCAGAACTGCAGGGCCTAGTCTACATAGAGTTGGGGAAAGTTCTCATTTCGAGGCAGCTGAGAGCCTCTTGCTCAGCAACCAGAAAGCTTCACTGGGAGGAGGTCCCTTAGGATGGTAGAAACCAATATTTTGTCATAAACTGAATAGAAGGATGAGATATAAGAATTCACATATTTCTTTGAATATTTATTGTTCCTGAGTAAACAGAGGCTTAATGAAACATCTCTCCAGTTTAAAAAATAATCTTTAAAGAGGTGGTTTTTAGGTATTTTGTAGTTAGGAAATTTAATCAAAATTCAATTTGCAAAATATCAAGACTTTTGTTATTCTCATTAATACTAAGCCAAGTTCCACAGTTTGTCAATAGAATTTTCTCTCATGAAAAAAAGATAGTGTTCTGCTATTAGTTTTTGCTTAGTTCTTATGAAGGGCTTCAACACATTACTAATTTTTCTCAACACCCTAGCAAAATAGGTAGAAATCACTAGTCTTATTAAAGAGTAGAGAGTCGGGGCCAAAATTACTTGTTTTAATGAGTTTTCAGCTGGACACTACTTTAGCTTAGGGGCTGGAATTACACCTTAGTTTCCTAAAGACCATAAGTGGATAATGCCAAGCAGGGCATATGTAAGGCACTCACACTCAGACCAATCAGGTCTCCCTGAGACAATGGTGAAGTTGAGAAGGATGGACTGTGTTAGGGCATTTGATGTTGTGTTGAACAGATTTTTAAAAAACTTTTCATTTCTTTGCTTGGATTTTTCTCCATCTTAAAAAGTGTAAACTCCTTGTGGGGAGAATATCCCTGGTTTCCTCAGAATGTTTCCTTTGTGCCTGGGGTGTACTGGGGCTTAAAAGATGTTTCCTGAAGGACTAAATGAAAATATTTGTCAGACATGTTTTGTCAGTGTGCATTCAAAGAGATAAATGATTCCAGGTATGAAAATGAGAAACATGTGGAAATTAACATTTTAGATGTATAATGGAAGTGACTTTTACCAAGGAATGCTGCCAATCTTCCTGCAAAATAATTAACATGCAAATTAGAATTCATATTGCATGATAAAAAATGGTTGTTGTGTAGATGATTATTAGTACGTAGGTGGTGTTTATGTGGATGCACAGATGTGTTCAGAAACTTCTGATCTATGTCAGACTCTGAACAACCCAGCTTATATTCACAAATGAATTACATTTCATTCCCCCATTATTCTGTGCCACAATTGAATCTCACATATTTGAACAGGTGTGCCAATTTATCCAGAGAGAATTACATTTTTGAGAAAACAGCTTAATGAATCACTTTGCATTTGCAATAAAATAATTAAAGTTTCTCAAGGTGATTAAGATATAAATTATATTTTGAGAATTAAAATATCACACACACACAGAATCCATTCCTAGTTTGACTTACCAATTCACAAAGGACTCAGTGAATAAAATTATACATGATCTCTCTTATTTTGAGAGTTAGGCAGTGGGAAGATATCTTTTCTTATTCTGGTAGTATTTTTACCTGGTCATGGAAAAATTATAATTGTATTTCCTACATGATATTTTATTACACACAGTAATATATAACTGCATATAGATATAGCTGTCAGTTTGGAGAAACACTAGAAATTTTGCTTCTGGGAAGCAAAGGGAAAGGTTTAAATTCTTATGGAAGTTTCTTAGTCTAGTTCTGAAGTTTCTAGCAGATGTTGGAAACTAGCTTATATGGTTTTAATTTCTAGACAATTCTCCATTTCCACTCATCTTCAATACAAATATTCAATCACCATATGCCTTCGTTACCTCCTTACAAAATTATAACTCATTCTGTGTTATTTTGCGGGGGTGGAGTGAGTTGGGTAGTAGAGAAAGCTCTTATTTTAGAGTTGAGCACATTTGGAATGCTAGCTCTGCCTTTTACTAGCTGTGTGGCCTGTGGCAATGATTTAACCTCTCTACTCCACTTTACCATGTGTGATCTGCTTCAAAGAGTTGTTTGAGGCACTGCCAGGTATTTAGTATTCATTGAGGAAAAGGTTGTTCCATTCTTACTTTTATCTTCCTTTCAAAATTTCCACTGCAATTTAGAACAAACCAGAATAAAATCTCTCTCTGCTTGAGAGAAGCAAACAAAAGTACTCCAATAAAAAGTGTTTGATTAAAGTAATTCCCTTACCTGCAAGGCATTGTGTGGTTTGGGAAGCAATTCTTTGAGGGATGTCAGTGTAATATTGTTAAAAATAATCCACACCAGGAAGACACAGATAATTTTCATACAATTCACAAATAAATTTCCTTCTTGATTTTGCTGCTCACTTTCTTTACATCTCACTTAACTTATCCTTCCAGATGTCCACATTTTCTGGAGAAAAGTCATGGTAAGGTTGAGAAGAATGGAGAAAGAATAATGGAAAAAGAGGAGATCTCTAGGACAGTTAGAATCACGTGAGAAGAGGCACCAATGTATGAATGTGAAAGCTTAATGCCTATTTTCACCTTTTATAAAATAGAAAATTCATTTTGTTTTACTTTTCCTTCATTGTGGATAGAAGGGAATGACTTCGTTCTTCATTGTCTCCACTTCGATCTTCTATCCAGTAACTTCAACTCTGCGTGTTTCCATAACTTAATTCTAGATCCAGCAGATCTAGAGTCCATTTGGCAGGTGGGATAGAGTGTAATTCACTAGTGGAGGAAAAAAGGAGGAGATAATATTTAGATTTGGGACCTGGATACTTAACCAGACACTCACATAATGCCTAAAGAGTCAACTGACCAAGAAATATGGATCTAACTTGAAATGTTTAGCAAGGAACTCCCTCAATTTAAGAGGGGCCATCAAGACACACAGTGGCAGGCTGCCTGTGGGGTGCATCTATTTTTTTAACCTGTCTCCTGAGACTTTCCGATTCAGATCTGGCCACTCTTCCTTTGTCTTGTTTCTTCTTTGTTCCTCTCCTCTTTCTCCCTTAGCACCTGCTAAAATATAAGAAGTTGCCAGGGCATATTTGGATTTCAAGTATTTAAAATTTTTATATCTCTGCAGCAAATGAATAAGATAATACCAAATTTAAATATTTTTTATCATCTTGCCCCCCCCCGCCCCATGAGTCCTTGATTTCCCTCTCATTCCCACCATTTCTGGTCCTTCTTTCCATTTTAAGCTGTGGCCACTCCATGGAGAATCTCTTCTCTAGCATGCATATTTCTTCCAGGACCAGATTTTCTTTCCTTTATATTATTCCTGGATGTGGCCACCTCTTTGGTTGCCTGTCCTTAACATTCTTGTGTGTGAACTCTTAGCACATATATGCTCTGTGGCGTTTAGTAGGCCTGGCTTCCCATTCAGACTCTGACACTTACTGCCTTGCGATGAGGACAGTTTCTTGTTCTCTCTAGTCTCATTTGAACAGAATCTACCTCTTGGGGTTGTGGTGAGGACAGAAATAGAAAGTCAGTGCCAGTGATCTGTTTCCTGCCTAGGCTATGCTGGAGTAATGCAGAGCAAACCACATCTGCATCCAAAGATGGGAGAAACTTGGGAAGGGCTTCCCACCCATTTTCAATGGAAATTTATATTCACAGGACAATGAAAGATCTGGCCCAATGAGATCAACCAGTACAAGTTCATTTCTAGTCACTTAGCAATTGGACCACACTTCTCTCTCTCTTAAATGACCTATTTCTGTCCTCCAAAAGAACCTGAACTGACTGTCTGCTGTCTTTGTCCAGTTTGAACTTCAGTGGATGCTGATCCATTGTGACCCACTTCGACCGAGCAGAGAAACTTGCCATGAGCTGCCACCAAGGATAACGGTGAGTCCCCTTGACCACCGGCAAAGGCCACTCCACCCAGCTGACTCCTCTCCATTCTGCCTCCCACTCTATTTCTCAAAAGGTCTGAGCTTTGCTGTATGGATCAGATATTAAAGAAACATAGATCCCACCCAAAACCTGGAAAGTATGATTCTGCCCCCGCCACCCGCACCCCGCTAAGGGTGTCTGTTCTACCTCTGGTGGCGTACTCTCTTCCAAATATCTTTACAAGAACGCTGTCGGTCTGCTCGCTGCCGGCTGTGCTGCACTGGTCACCTAAGGAGGCTCTGAGGACAGCCGGAGGCAGCCGTGGGCCGTGTGGGCGGAGGCAGAGCCGAGCTCTCTGGCCTCGCCCGTGCAGAGCGGCGAAAGGGTTAAGGGGGCCTGTTGTCATTTTATCCGTCCTACCGGCCCCGCTAGCTTTCCTCCAATCCCCAGGACCCTCTCCAGGGCCATTCAAAAACAGGAGGAACGTACGCTTCCCCACGGGGCACCTTTGCAACCACTGATCCCGGGGGCACTTTTTGCGGGGAAGAAGTACCACTTGATGAGCGTGGCGGGTCCAGAAGCCTAGCGGGGCGGCGGGAGGCAGAGTCGGTCTCGAGGACTCCCGAGAGGGCGGGGGCATGGCCTGGACGGCTCGGACTCACGGGTTCCTAGGGCTGCGACTTCTGCTGTCAGGACTCTGCTTGTGCGCGGCTCAAGTAAGTTGTGGGAGAGTTTGGGGCAGGGGCGGGGGCGGGGGCGCCATCTCACTTTTTCCCTACGCTTTTCTTCACTAGCCCAGCCAACTTCCTGACGCTGGGGGCGATAAATGCTTGCATTTTTCCAGGGCACATAAGGAAAGGTGGGGTGCAGCCGTCGCGGGAGCAGTGGGGAAGGCCCGGAGCATCCCCAGGGCTCTGAGGCGGCTCGCTACCTGCATCCAGCCCGCAGCACCTGCAGCGAGTACCTGGGGAGTTGGGGACCCAGTATGACCCATCGGTCCGGGAAAGGACACCTCCCCCCACACTTGGGACCTAACACTGCAGACCAGACCCTGAAGGCCATCGGTGTCTGGAGACCAGGGTTTAATTTTGGCTTGGATTCATCTTACCTCCCTTCCCCCTCTCCTGGTCACAGTCAAAAGAGGTCGGAGAAGGCGGGATTTCAGGATGAAGGCCCTAAAGCTCCCTCTCCCGCTCCTCCAGCCTGCGGTGGCAGCATGAAACCGTGCGTCTTGCTAGTGGTGCCCGCGACTCGGGGATTGGCACTGGGCAGCCTTGGCTCTCTTCAAAATTTCAGCAACTTCTCAAAGGCTCCAGCGTCGCTTCCCTCCCACGCGGGAGAGTACACGGCGGGGGCGGGTGAACCCAGCAGAGGTTTGAGGTTTCACATACAAAGACCCCATTGTAACCTGTCTGGTCAGAGGAGTTTAGAAAAACAAAGTTTTCCTTGATGAAAGAAGCTTTTTTCTTTTTTTAAATTTAGAAGGGGGGAAAAATCCTCCCCAACAACACACATTCCCTAAGCAGCATGCTCACACTATTTCAGAGGCAACCAGCACTGTGAATGCTTAGCTGTTTGCAAGCGATAAAGTGGGTCACTCCTTAGGGTCAGTGTGAAATTTGATGTAGTTTTGAAGCAAGGTGTAAAGACCTCATGCAAGAGAGTGTCACTGCAGGTAAATCTGAAATGAGGCCAGAGGCTCGCTGGGTTTCAAGACTCTTCTGCCCCACTCCTCCCCAATCTTTTCCTCAAGAGTATTCACCTCAGATTTCTACTGGACAGAGAGAGATTTACAAAACGATACTGTAATCCATCTGCTATGGAGCACCTCCATTCTTCGCTGTTCCATTTTACCCAAAACACTGACTTGCAATTACTGATTCAATCGAGGTATCCAATGACAACCATTTTCATTATTGAATCCCTTTTTAAAAAGGCATCAGGCCCCTGCTTCTTCAGGACCCTCTTGTGGACATTGGGGGCCTAGATGCTGCTCTAACCCCACTGTTTAGACTCCCTCAGACTGCGGCAGAGCAGGAGCAAGCTGGGCTGTCTTGGAAGTGTGCTATTTGTTTATTATATTGGATTTCAAAAACCCTGCCTCCCCAGGGAGGCATCTTTGCTGGCAGAGTTGGGGGCCTCAAGACACTGCGCCCAGTTTTTCTTCATTGCCCAATGTGCTTCACTAACCCGTGTGTGCTGTTTTTTGTCAGAGAGGTCCCCCAGGTGAGCAGGGTCCCCCCGGGCCTCCGGGCCCCCCTGGAGTTCCCGGCATCGACGGCATCGACGTAAGTTTCCATCTCTAACCCAACTGTTCTTTAATCCTGGCCCTTTCCTACCCTTTCTCCAGGGCCTCAGAAGTTTTTTGGTTTTGTTTTGCGTTTTTTTTTTTTTTTGAGAGGGCAAATTGCCCGCCCCGCACCACCCACCATGCAAAGGTGGGATTGGCCATCGGTGACAGTTGGGGGTTGGATCTTAGAAGACCAGGGATTTTCAGAGAGAGGAGGTAGACTGTTCCCTTGTCCCCATCGGTGGGTCCTGAACCTCCCTCATTTACTCTATCCCCATCCCCACCTGTGTGGTGATCACGAGAGGGATTCTCCCAGCGGGGTCCCCAGCACCTTGACCGACTGCTCTTGCCTTCTCTCCTACTCCTCTAGGGTGACAGAGGTCCAAAGGGTCCCCCGGGCCCCCCGGTAAGTTCATAAGTGCGTTTGCACTACACTTTCTTCCTTTAGACGTGGTTTGAAACCACGTGTGTCCAAAGAGTCACAACTTTGTACCTTTTTCTCTCCCTGACTCTCCCTCCCCCTACTCAGGGTCCTCCTGGAGAACCAGGAAAGCCAGGAGCTCCTGGCAAGCCTGGCACACCAGGCGCTGACGTGAGTAGGCCTGTGTGTGTGTTTGTGTGTGTGTGTGCATAAGCGCATGTGTAGGGGCGGGAGGAGGAGGGAAGGAGGAAAGGAGAGATGTAGAGATGTTCTGGAGGGGGCTCGGGGCAGTAGACCCAGCTGAAACAGTGCTGTGGCTCTGAATTTGCTGGCGCCCTGAAATTGCCTGGTTGGCATGGAGGCAGCAGTTTTCTGCAAAGGGGCCAGCGAGGGTGGAGATACCTCATTCCTTGAGGCTCTCTGGGGACTGCAGGCAGCACTGGCATTTCCTCCTTTAACAAAACGGCGATAGGTACCAGGTTCCTGCTTCAAACAGTCTACTCTCTGCTCACCCTGTGGACTCTCAACCCCACTTCAGGGCTCAGAGGGTGCGGGAGTTGGAGGGGGGAGTTGGAGGGGGGAGTTGGTGGGGATGGACTCCTATTGGTCTCCAGGGCTTCGCAGCAAGCTATCTTTACTCTTGTCCTTTTATTGCCATCCTGTAGATTAATTCAGAAAAAGAACCCCAGGCAGGGAAAGGGGCAGAGAAGAAAGAAAGAGGTGTTTGAAGGAGGGCCTGAAGTGAGTGGAAATGTCTGGGGGTGGGGCAGGGGCAGGGGCAGGGAAATGGTCAGCATGCATGCAGTAGGAAATTCAAAACTAGTTTTCTCTCTTCCCATTTTTTTTGACTTCACTGACAAAAATAAGCTGGCTAGAGTTGCTTGAAGATTAGGAACCAGTAGCCTTTCCCCAATTTATCCATCTCCGTACCTCCCCCTGCCCCATCTTGCAGGAAGCTCAGACTGAGTTGTATGGTAAACTTAACACTAAATAATGTTTCGTCGGAATAAAATGACTTCAGTACTTTCAGCTTCTCTTGTCTCTAGGCACTCAGCTAATTCGCACTCAACCCACTGAGTTCCCAGTACAGGCCTGTCCTTGACTTTGTGGTTGAGACACAAAGTGAAGTAAGATATGGCATCTGTTCTCAGAGAGCAAACAGTGGTGATTCAAGTTATCCTTCAAGTTACCAACCACCCTCTGTTGTCTCCCAAAACTGAAGACTTTTGAAACTCAAAGAAAGCATCTGAAAACCTATGATTGTAATTTCCAAGAATTTTTGACTAGTGTTTGAGAGAGATCCTTCATTTTGAGAAAAGGAAAATAACTAGAGTTCAACAGTTATTAAGATGTGCTCTCTGTATCAAGGTTATCATAATGAGGATATTTGTCTACAGTATTTATGCTTTAGGAGTTAGACTTTGTTTCACATTTCAAAATATCTAGTTTGAATTTTCTGTGTATGCAGAGACGGTGCATGAGGCCCTCAAGGACTACTACCTGGATAATACAAACTGAGCGTCAAACTGATATTTGTGTGACACAAACTGAAATTATATAGCTTGGCTATCAAGCTCTTCTCAAAAACATTCTGAATGACTTGAAATAGTCACATAATAAAAGTCTGATAAATACAAGGCCACTAAATAAACTAAAAGCTCCCCAAAAGGTTGAATTTATTTCTGCAGTCCTTTGAAACTTGAATCTGATTTTTTTGTGTGTGTGAAAAGAAATTTATAATTGAATTATTATTAGTATTAATTTTTGTTGTGGTTGAAGCACCAGATGTCTTTTCTTGCTATTTATTGTGTTGAAATAATTTCAGACAGAGGGCTAGATTTATTTGTGCCTTAGTATCTTATGGTCTTATGTAGTATGCTCAAAAAATTCTTACCTTTTACCATAAGGTCATGAACACGATACTTGGTATTGCTTTATAATTTCCCTACTTAAACATAATTTTGGATAAACAAGTAAAAGTGCATCAAAATCTTTAGAAGTATAATGTAGATAACAATTGCAAGTATTTTTTCTTTGTCTGTGATTGCAGTACTATAGTGCAGAACAAACCAGATTTCCAAAGTTAAAAATGTAAGAGTGAGGTCTCCTATAAAACTTTGACACTGGAAGGTCCTCAGGGAGAAACTGATGAGGGCATTGAATCAGTCTCCTGGGACTGAGAAAGAAGGCAAGAGAAAAAGGGAAAGAAAGGAGAGAAAAAAAGTAAGAAATCCATGTATGTGCAGGTATTTTAGGCATTTCCTAGAACTAAGCAAAAAAAAATTAACTATACTAATTTACATTTGTGTAGAACTTTTTTCTCCAACACCCTCACAAACATTATTTCCCTTAACCTTACAATGACCCAGAAAGCAGGTTTGGCTAATATTATTCTTCACAGATAAGGAAACTGAATAATTATGAGGACAGTAGTTTCCTCAGGGACCCAGAGTCATTTAATAGTGAAGACAGTGAAAAGAACCAGATTTCTTGATTTTTAGACTTACTTGCTTTCCAGATAGTTTTGCCTTATTCAAATTCAAATGAGGTGCTGAAATAGATGTATAATCAGAGAAAATAGGAAGAAAAAGAGTAATAGTGAATTTTTAGTATCTGAATTACTAATCAAGAAAAATAATATGGATAATTCAATGAATAATTAAAATAATTTATAATGGACATTTTGCAATTATTTATAAATATTTCTTCACCACATTTTGAAATGGAGCCACATGGGATTTATAAAGTTCTTAGCCGAAAAGCTTTCTTACTCCTCCACACTTTGGCTCATTTTATATTTTAAACAAATCTTTTACTCTTAATTAAGCCTAGACATTGAGAATAAGGAAGTATCAGTAACTAGATCAGAGTTTGCTGTTTGTTTGCTGTCCCTGGACATAGGGAAATAGGAAAGCTTCAGCAACCTTTTCCTGATAGGAGAACCTGAGTCTGCGTAGTTGTGAGACCTTAAACCTCCAATCTGTCTTCTGCTCTTTGGTTCATTGCAAAGCTATTTTTTTGGTAATGTTAATAATGGTTAATGTTATGAGATGGTGTTTGAAGGAATCTAAAAGGAACATGGTTTAAAGGTAATTATCCTAAGTTAAGTGGATTTTTGACAGAAAAAATAGGCGAGTCATTGCAGCTCTGCTTGGAGAATTTTGCCTCGAGTCTCCAGACCTGTGTCATTGGAATGCTGGAGGGCATTAGACTGAGGGCCGGTGTTCCCTGCCACACAGTCAACTTCAATATCATCCTACATAGAGCTTATCTTATACATTCATATATAGCAATTCTTTCTGCCACTGGTAATACTTTCCTCTTTTATTTATTTGGTAAATAAGAATTATTGCAAATTAAAATTGTGCATGTAAATGTGGGGAAAATATATATAATCATTTCTTTCCTGCTAAGCCTTTAAGTTCTTTCCCCTTATAATCATGTAAAATTAGAGAAGTTGGAACTTGGTTATCGCCTTGCACCCAAAGGACAACTGTGTTACTATCATCAATATTAATGTTATTAATAATTAATATTATTATCAATAATATTAATAGAGACATTCTTATAGGCACTATTTGCTGTGACATGCTCAGTGAGCTCTATAAAATAGTATTTCATTTAATCTTACAGCATCCATCTAAGATAGGAGGAAGAACTAGAATTAAAGGAATTATATCTATACCACACTATTTTTTTCCAGGAAGAGGTTAGAACATACTCTGAATGCATACAACTGTTATTACTGGCAGAAGTTTTATGATTAGCATAGTGAGTTATTAAGAAATTGTTCTGAAAGGTAAGTGTAAGTGAAAATAGTAAGGCATTGAAGGAATGTGAGGGGCCTGTGAAGTACAGTGCTTGTGGGTGATATCTAGATTTTTTGTTTGTTTATTTGCACAACACTTCTGGATGAGGTTGTAAGCTCTCAGAGGGCAGGAAACAGGTCTTATACTTCATGTGCACTCTCCACAGCATCGAGAACAGTGCCGGCCATACAATAATGATGACAATAAGAGCGGCTAATACTTATTCAGGGTCCACTTTGCCAGGGGCTGTTGCAAGCACTTTGTGTGTAATGTCCCATTTAATCTTCAAAATTGCCACTTGAGGTAGATATTATTATCATCTTACAGATTAGGAAACTGAGGCATTCTACAATTAAGTAACTTGCAAATGGTTGCACAGCTAATAAGGGGCAGAGCTGGGATTTGAACCAAAAATAAAGATGATGTGGAAGGACAAGTGTGATATCCCTCCACATAACAGTCTGACCTAAATTAATTTTACTTGGTAGTCATGCATTGACTATGTATTAGATGCAGGGACAAAGTACTGGGATTGAATAAACATGAAGCCCTTGTTCTCATGAAGTTTTTTACTTTTGTACATAGCTATTTCATAACAGGGTTCATTGTGACATCTGACATCAGATTGTATTTTTGGTTTAATTCAAAGAACTTCCTAAAGATAAACATTTTATCATGTCTTATAGAAGATACTAAATAAGAAGTGACCTGGAAGCAGCCTCCAGGTTATCCAACCACTTACTTGGTTCTGCTTTGTTATTGTGCAGCTGAAATTCTACCATATATAGAAGCTACTGTCCTCTAATCTTGTCAGTTATTCAAGTTACAGGCTGAGGATGGTTAGCAGGCTGTGTGTATGGAAACTGACCAGATTGGTATTGGAGGACATGTACATAAAGCAGGAATTACTGGTTCCATTATTGAATGTGCCCTGAGGTTTAGAAAATCTATGCACCACTCATGTTTCCAGGGTGTGCTCCTGGACGAGTGGTTTGTCTGCTGAAATGCAAAAGCCAATGCTCCATTACCATAGGTACTCAGCAACTACGATGCTGGGGCTTGTTCCCAAATTATAGCGTTATAATTAGACTAAAGTGATTGAAAATCAGGGACAGTCTGTCAAAAAATTCTTTTGTGTGTGTTTAATGATTTTCTTCTTTGGCACATTTGCAGTAATTGACATTTTCAGCTCATTTTTTCTACTTCTTTTGATCCACTTTATGAGGGAAATTAATTGATGTAGAGAAATGTAAAAACTGGACAGTGAACTAGTTTTCTGCATAAATTAAATGAAATCATTTTATTGATAATTAGGCGGACTATGACATTAATATGGATTTTGGTGATCCATTTTAAGTATGTTTTTTATAATTTCAAGGAATCATTTCCCCTATTAATATCATTTGAGTCTTTTTCAAAATCTTGGTAATAGATAGTTTTTATATTCATGTAATCATGCATATATGTGTATTATACATATATACAGATATGCATATACATATTTATCTTTAGCAAGGTATAATTTCAAGATTACATTATAAATGACAACATGTAAAAGTGTCAAAGAGTAAGTAAAAAATTAAAACTATAAAAATGCATCTTTACCAAATATGAAAATTAAGTATACACAGTGTTATGCTTTAATATCTATTTTATATTGAGAATGATGACAAAATAAGTATTGGTAAGAAAATGAGAATGTTTTAAAGACATGCTTTTATAAAAATGTGATAGTTATAAATGTGCTTTATAGTAACTGGCTTAAATTCTGTTACGGAGTGGCACACGTGAAAGCATATACTTAATTGGAGCTGCTTTTACTGAGGAGGATGATGGAGAAACATGCACACTCCCAAACATTTCGACATTTGAAGTCAATGTTCTTAAATAAGCAATTATCATTGCCAGGAGATGGCTAGAGGGGCTCTATTTAGGTGACTGCAAGGGTTATTTTTAATTCCTGTCGAAGCAACATTTTATTAACCTCTCAAGACTTCATTAAAGAGTTGTAGAGACATATAATATTTTTATTTTATGCATGAAGTAAAGGAGGCACATAACATGGGTAAGTTGCTCAGCCAAGACCTGTGGTTCCACCAGATTTAGCTCTCAGAATACTAAAATTATTATATTGCATTTTTTCAAAGCAATGACAAAAAATACTCAATTATTATTATTTTTATTGTTGATATTATTACAGATGTTCCCGATTCCCCCCCCCCCCACCTTCACCTTCACCACACTGTGGTCTGACATGATAACTGTTCTTTGGCTAATCTCTTCTAGTCCTCTCCACCCCCTCTCTTCTGAGATCTGTCAGTCTGTTCCATGTATCCATGCCTCTGGTCCTATTTTGTTCATCGGTTTATTTTGTTCATTAGATTCCACATATATGAGAGATCATGTGGTATTTGTCTTTCTCTGAATGGCTTAAAAAATACTAAACTATTGAACAATGCAGTTAACAGGAAGTTAGGAATATAATAAAATTTATCAATAGAAAATAACTAGTGGATGGCATGTTAAACATTACCTTTGAGTAAGAACATAAAAAGGTATTTCTTTATAAATATTTGCATCATACCTAGGTAATCATCCTGTACATAATTAATAAGTAAAATGAAATTATCCACTTAAAGGTTTGCCTGAGGATGCTATAGTACTTCTAATGTCATCTTGCTTTGTTAGGGATTAACAGGGCCTGATGGATCCCCTGGTTCTGTTGGACCAAGAGGACAAAAAGTAAGTTAGCCATCTGGTATTAATTGCTGGTGTTAATTAAATGCTGAAGTAAATTTTATTGTAATGATTGCATATCAACTAACAGATTAGTTGTAAAGCAGTTGAAATACACCGCTCAACTAAAATTGTGTTTTCGCTGAATTGAATTAAATTGAAAACACTCAGATGGAGTGTTTTAATGATTTTAATATTTATGCAGTTTGCATATTTACATATTTATGTTACAAAGAACTGAGGACAATGAGCTATTTTTATTTTTAGGGAGAACCAGGGGTGCCGGGATCCCGTGGATTTCCAGTAAGTGAGTGTGAAATGGCAGAATCTCTCCTACCTTTAGATAAAATTCTACCACTGTGAAACTTTTAAAAGCAGTTTTCTGCATAATATACATCACAAAGGAGTTTATGAATTAACTGACACGAGTAGAAAACTTCTAGAGAAATTTGAATGTATGCTGTAAAATACATTTATTTGTCTGTTTGCACTTGGTATTTCCCAATGGAAAACTCCCCCTCCACCCCCACTAACAGAAAGCATTTTTTGCATAACAGTAGCAAATCCAAGTATTCAATGTTTAAGCCACACCACTTCCTTCACAACTGGTGTTATCCGTAATGAAATACCAGCCGTCAGCTATTATCATCTGCTTGATTCCCTGGTTAATCTTCTCCTATGCTGCACAATCTGGCAAACTTGTATTATTTCTATTCCTCTTTTGTTTTTGTCATGAATCTGTATTTTTCCTCCTTGTTTTTTATTTACACTCTTTTCTTTGCCATATTTCAGTAAGTGACAACTTTTCCATTGAAGCCTATTTTCAGAAGTGAATAGCTTGCTGGCCTTTCTCCCATATTTTTCAACCCAGAGGTCAACATCTTATAGTGACGCCTTTAAAACATTTAGTGAAATTTATCAATCATCTAAGCCTCTGATATGAAATAAGTTATTGATTACTTTGGTATTTTCAAGCATAACACATTTCCCAAATTGATCCACATATTAAAGTGTTCAAGTAGGAGCAATTTTTCAAAGAATGCACTTAAAAAGCTCCCCTTATCATTAAACATACTGCTCAAGTGAAATTATTCCTTATTTTGGCTGCTTAAATAATTAGAAATAAGAAGGTGTACATGGATTCCACCGGATGCTTCATATATGGGTTTTTAAGAAAAGATGGTCTGGAACGGAAGCTAACGTGGCTGTGGTATCAGAGACAGCTGTGAATAAAAGCTGTTCCAGCCAGTGTGGAAGCAGAAAGAGTAATGAGAAACCCCAAGGGGAGAAAAGTGAGCCTGGAAAGCAAAGAGAGAAAATAAGGCAGCTGATGTTCAGTTTATTAGTTCAACAGGCATATATAACCAAGACTTACGCTAAAACTTGAGACTTGGAGGATAATGTGGTTTTAATGGTTAATTATACACAGTTTGGTGTTGCTGAAGAGATGGAAAGTATAAAGGAGAGGGAGATGGAATATTAGTTTTAAAATCAAATTCATCATATGAAATTAGGATGCCATCATAGATCATTTCAGGAGGGACACAATTTTATTTTTAATATCTACTGGATTCAGTGTCTGGAAATAGAGTCCTACCTGTCACAGAGTGTGTGTTTGGGCCCTGTTTTATCCCCTGCCTCCCTGTGCTGAATACTTGTCTGGGGGAACAACCAGACATCATGTTATAAATTATAAAACATTACACTGTGTTGCTTTTAAAGTAGGTTTCTTGTAAAACATGGCAAATGAAAAACTCTTTAAACTGACAGGTTGTGATGTGTCTCTCTGTGAGTGAGGGTGAATTCTCCTGAGGGCAAGCACGGATGACTTCATTACTTTGATTTTCTTTCAAAAAAAAGTTCAGAAAAAAATATTACTGGTTAGCTTTGACATTAGAGGAATGTTTGAGGAGCTGGCACAAGCTTCTGCTTCTTTGAGAGCCACGCTTGCTTTTCTTTACCCATCGCTTTCTTTAGAGTGAGCATCATATATTTATTTGGTGATAGAGTTTGTAGTTTATTTTTTAACTAGGCCTGGGTTAGGCCTGTGTCTGTATGTATACTAAATATAAATCACATATCATAGCAATTTTTATTTTAATCTCTTAGGGCCGTGGTATTCCTGGACCCCCTGTAAGTATCATCTCTTGGTTTATTCTTACATAGTCTATACAAATGGCCTATTTCTCAGATCTCAGCCTTACTCTCCAACTAACATTCTACCTAATGGTGTTTGTAGTGTACCACATACACCAGCTTAGGTGGCTATGTGACCGCACCCCTATTATGCTAAACAAAATATTTTATTAAGTTAAGAAATTTCTGTTCTATTTTAAGTAATTAAAATTTAGTCAGATAGGTAACTGTTTCCCTGGAAACCAAAGCTGGTTTCTAAGTCAGTTGTTTAGCACACTGAATACCATTTGTGATAGATTGTAAAAACGTTCACGAATCACCATGTCCCTTTAATTTGTTTACTTCAGGGTCCTCCTGGGGGAGCAGGTCTTCCTGGAGAGCTTGGCCGTGTTGGACCGATTGTGAGTACTGCAGTGACTTTTGGTAGACATTTGCTGATTTAAAAGACAATATGCCTAGGGAAGGCAAATTACCCTAACTGTGTGTTATTCCCTGCCCATCTGAAAAATGGCAGATGAATTTCATTGCAGTTCACAATATTCATGGGGACCAAAGGTGACAGTGCTACCTTGTTTTCATATAGTGATTTTAATTTTTTGCCCCAAAGTGTTCAGCTAAAATTTTCTTCCCAACTTCCAGAATTAGTAGTGGTCAAGTCAGGAAGTGTCACTTCATTTTACAGATCGTCCAGGATTGCAGTCCAGTGTTTTTGTATTAGACTCTCTGCATGAAATGAACAGTGAATAGGCTAAAATCGTTACCATGTGTATTTATGTTAGGGCCAATCAAGTTAACAGAATTTAGCTTTAGGCAATAAAGAACTGAATTCCATAGAAGAAATTGCTGGTTGTAAGCGCTTGATGTTAGTGTTCAATAAATATTTCAAAAGTGTTGAAGTACTGACGTTGTATGAGGGATAGATTATTGTAAACTTTGAGAGTAGGAGCCACATATTATATACCCTTTTGCTCATTATTTGACAAATTTACTTACTGAACAATTGAATAAATATGAAATGATTGTAAAGTTAAATTAAATCTAAGATGCTTTTGACTTCTCATAGTGGAATGTTAAGAAGGAAAACATGCCAGGAGTAAACTCTGGATATTAAGACTAACTGAAATCCTTTTTCACTGTGTGGCTTGTTTGAATTTAGCCATCTTTGATCCTCTGTTTCAATCGCAAGAGAATGCAGTGATAGATCAAGTGATAGCTTGTGGACCAACACCTGGGAGAGTCTGGCACTGCAGAGATTAACCTTCCACTTCACAGCTTCAGGCTGGGTGCAGCTTTCTTTTGCTGCCATTAGATGGATGGCCCTAGCAGCACTGTCTGTTTAGTTCTTCTGCAAATCAGCTAGAAAAATATGTACTTTTCCCAGTTAGCTTTCAGGGTAGAGAAAGTGATCCTTCTATAGAGAATTGGCTATGCTTTTTACCCCCAAGTGTTCCTCTGCCTTGTTTTATTACTTTGGTGAGACTAGAACTCCTTTATTCTTCTGGTTTTGTGGAGCTGATTGGATTATGGGCCACCCATTGGTTTTGGTGACAGGTCTATGCATGGCTGAGCTCTGTAGGGGTTTCTGGTAATATCATTCCCTCATGCCTCACCAGTTTTATGCACTGTGTTTTGATATGTATATAACCACTGTGTCACAATTTTCAAATAACTCAGGGTGACCCTGGGAAAAGAGGACCACCTGGCCCCCCTGGACCCCCAGGACCCAGTGTAAGTTATTTGCAGCTTGAATTTTTCTGCCTCTGAGAGTTGGGATTAAAGAAACCTAAGAACTAAAAATGAAAGTACCTGGTAATTGAGTCATTGTCTAAAAATTCCAAAATAGCTGTCAACTTTTTTTTACCAATTCAGATCATGGTTCTTTTTAGGCCAGAGAAGTAGAGAAATCACAATCATTTAGAAGGTGGTTTTCAGCTCTGGCTGGTGTGGCTCAGTGAGTTGAGTGCCAGCCTGTGAACCGAAAAGTCACTGGTTCAATTCCCAGTCAGGGCGGGCAAGGTCCTGGGTTGAGAGTGTGTGAGAGAGGCAGTCAGTTGATGTTTCTCTTGCACATTAATGTTTCTCTCCATCTTTCTCCCTCCTTCCCCTTCTCTCTAAAATAAATAAATAAAATCTTTTTTTAAAAGGTGGTTTTCACGCTTACTCATTATATTTGAAGTCCTTTGACATTTGTGATTCTCAAATGCTCAAAACTTGGACATATGAAAGGAACACTTTCAAAAGAACTAGTTTTTACAAAGGATTTACACAGTAAGCAATTAAAAAAATAGAAATCTAGCCTTGGCTGGTGTGGCTCAGTGGATTGGGTGCTGGCCTGCAAACTAAAGGGTTGCCAGTTCAATTCCCAGTCAGGGCACATGCAGGGTTGTGGGCCAGTTCCCCAGTAGGGGGTGCATGAGAGGCAACCACACATTGATGTTTCTCTTCCTCTCTTTCTCCCTCCTTTCCCCTCTCTCCAAAAATAAAAAAAAATCTTAAAAAAAATAGAAGTTTAAGTAGGAGCTAATCCATATTTTTAATTTATGATTCCAAGTTCCCCATATTTTGTATTTTGTCTCTCATTTCACCTCCCTTCCTGGAAGGGAATAATCTCCTGAAAAGAAATATCTACTGAAATGTGGGGTTCACCAAAAGAAATATTCCCATGAGCCAAGTTTTTAGAATATTAGCATATTATATGTTCTTTGTTCCTTATATTTTATGGAACAAATATATTTAGTATATTTTGTCCAATGAAATTTTATTAGTAGGTTTGGATTAAATATTTAAGTATATTCTTAACTCTAATATTTTCTTACTTTAGGGAACAATTGGCTTTCAAGATGGAGATCCATTGGTAAGATGTTTTCCTTTGAATAAATACAGTTTTAAGTCAAAGACCATGTAATCTTGAGATGAATTCTGTTTAAAATGATCTCACTGAAATGTGTTGCATTTCTGTGTTTTACTTTGCTCAGATATCAGAGCAGTTCATAGTACTAGTGGACTGGTGGCTTGTATATATTCTGACTGTTATAAAGATGTCTTTGTTTTTCTATATTCTTTTCACTTTATGACTAAGGCATTTTTTTCACTAGAGCACCCCAGCTTTGAAAGATACAAGTCAAATACCTCCCTTTGAGACCTGTTTTACTTATAGGCAAATATGCAAAGATGTTGGTAAACTGCACTAAATGCAGTTTTGGCCGGTTTGATGAGGGGATGTGAACCTCAGGATAGAGCTAGCCCAGTGGGAGGGGGAGGGGAAAATGATCGGGTCATGGTATAATGGGTTATCTGGAAACATTTGTTAAAAAACTAAATCTGAAATAAGTATGGCAGCATATTAACATTTATTAAATTTGGATGGTAGATACATGAGGAAAGAGTTTGTTATATTCTTTGTACTTTTCTGATTAAAAATGAAATAATAAAGAAGGAAAGGTTTGTTCCAAATTATTTAATGAATATAACTGCATTGAGGTTCTGTAGCTGGGATTCCTAAAAACAAAACAAAACAAAACAAAGAACAAACACCAGGTTGTCATAAAGTGGAGGCTCTAGTTTATTGACTTTCTGTCTCCCTGGCAGTGTCCCAATGCCTGTCCACCAGGTCGTTCAGGATACCCAGGCATACCCGGCATGAGGGTAAGAGAATCATTTCAGTATTTTATTTTCAAGAATTTTATCTGTAGAAAAATAGAGCCTTTCTTTTAAGCACTGGCCTTCCTGGTGCAGAGACCCCACTCGATGGCTCAGGCAAGTCTGTGTTTGCTTATTCTGTGGTTTAGTCTGTGGTCCTTTCTCAGTCCTAGAAATTCCTGCTGGTGCCCCGACAGGTCTTCCAACCGAGACACAGATGCTTGATGATACAGTGCTTTTGTAGTGCAGAGAAGAAATACAGATAAAACGTATTGGATTGAGAGACTTCAGAACACCAAATTAAGGTCCAGAAGTTTGCCTTCTGAGGAGAGTGGGGGGAATTGTGCATATCATATATTTGAAACTATTTTAGTGAAAAAACATGGAAAAACTTTGAGAAATAGGCAAGAAAAGGGACATTCCAAAAGCATTTTTCTCTTACTCTGACATTGTAATTACTTCAAATTTTCAAAAAAAAAAAAACCCCAAATGCTAGGGTTAAATGGCTTCAACCTGTCTCTGGTCTATGAGTCTGAAGTGATTTTGAAAAATGTCAGACCCATAGAGTTCTGCTATGATCTAAAATACCCAAGGCGCTGGTTTTCCAATTACAGTTTTCTCTAAATGTAGTTTTGGTGGATCCCCACAACTGACTGCCTGGCTTGGTGTCTTATTGTTCACAAAGACTTGCGCTCTTGGAACAAGAATGGCTCCGAGGGTGCAAGCTCTGATAGACTTAATGTTGGAATGTTCATTCCATATTTGCCTCATGCAACTGCCTAAAGCACATAGATGCTTAGAACAGGTGTCCCAACAAGAAGAGATAGGGACCTTTTCTCATGCTATGCAGTCTTTCCTGACAGCTTTTTAGAGATTTCCCTTTGCACTGAAAATTGTGTATAAGAGGCAGGAAGCTGTGCATCCAGGGAAGTCTACTTATACCAGCCATTCTCACCTCCAGGAAGGTGATGGGTATAGAGGAGGGAGAAGGGTTTCAGAGCAGCCTCCAGAGAGCAGGGGGCACCATCTAAGTTAGGTCAGGGTTGTCACCTTAGAAAGTAAGTTACTGGGAAAGACTTGACGCTCTTACCCCAACTGTGAAAGGAGGTTTGGGATGGAGGGACCTAGAGACCCATAGTCAATGAATCATGTTGACAAGTCAGGTAATGGAGCTTTTGTTATTCTACACTGTTTTTCCTTTAACTAAAACTGATATTTACCATATGTAGCAGTCCTGTAATACATACGGCATTATTAAGGTCATTTAAAGTAGTCACACAACATTTTCCTTAGCACCACTTTGACACAGATTTGGGGAAGCAAGAAAACTTTATGAGCCTCTGACCACTTTTTGTGCCAAAGCAAATACAATATTAATTAATTAATTAATTAATTTATGCATTTGTTAGGGTCATAAAGGGGCTAAAGGAGAAATTGGTGAACCTGGAAGACAAGGTCACAAGGTAAGGAAAATGAGTATTTAGTGGGTAAATTGTGAGTAGGAGGTAGTGACCATTTCATTGTAAGGAATTATAAGGAGTGATAAAGCATGATATTTTACCCTTGCTTTTCCAATGATAATTGGCAAGTTCACAGTAGATGCATCAATAAATAGCCTGGCTAAGCATACCAGGCTAATGTTCAATTACGAAAAACAATGGAAGCACCATACTTTTCATTCTTTCCTGTATTGCTACCCCTTGCTTTCCTTTCACACCAATCACACAGTTTTTTTACTTGATGTTTTTGGTAGTCAAATGTTATTCAGCTAGTTTTTGCACTACATTAAACAAAATTTTAGGATGAGTGTAAAGATTTGTGACAAGTGTTTCTGAGACTGTCAGATAACTTAGTAATTGGCTGACAGCTTCTCATCTTAAGTTCTGCAATAATTTATCTGCCTGTTTTGACCTTATTTTACTATTACTCAGATTTAACTAATCTGAAAGTTAGAAATACAAGTTACTTTATCATCTGGATAAAAACATGGAATCTGCGGTACAGCTTGCATTGGGGCTGGCCATCCTGCAGAAAACCAAGGCTGAAATTTAAAGCAGTGTGGCTTATTTGCCTGTTTTTCATCTGCTAGTGTAAATCTTTTAAGTGTTTATGAATTTGACTTCCCATATAATAGAATTTTTGTCCCTGTTAGTTTTATAATATTCCCAAAGTCAAACTGTTATTATTAATGCTGGTCCTCTAGGCTTTGTTGTCTGTGTTCTTCTGTATTTTTACTGAGTAGCAGCAGAAGGTTAGTCTTTTTCTTTGAGTGTTAAGAGCTAGAGAGACAATTTATTAATATCTTCAGGCATTAATATCCTTGAACTTCTTAGCAATTACCTGTTGAACAACCTCAGGTAATCAGGATAAATGAGCCAATTTTCTGTACCTTATTACAGTTTGGACACTTATTTTTGATTTTTTTTATTCCTTAGGCTTTGAAAAAGTCAGGTATTTTATTTATCTGGACTGTAACAGCTGGGTTCTTAATGCCTACTGGAGAAAAAAGAAACAAATGAATACTCTGGAAAATTTTTTGCATGCCAACTTCTTCATTGAACCCTAAAATTCATAATTTAAAAAGTTCAACAAATATTTATTAAGTACCTGCTATTCATTCTAAGTGCTAGGGGCACAGAAGTGAAAAAATATGTCCAAGCACAGGAGACTGGCTAAATTAAGTCAGACAAATTCATCTAATAGAATATTATCTAATCACAAAAAATAGATGTGTAAGAATATTAAATTGCTCCAAAAGATATTCATAAGTTAACATTCGTAGTAAAGCAGATGTATACTTCTGGTTTTTTTTTTTTACTGCTGTTATTTTTGATGACATTCATCCTTTTCTTTTTCTCTTGGTGACCCCATTTCTCTGGGGAAATTCTGATGCCCTATCGCATGGGATTTGGTGGTGGAGTATCAATCAAAGTACCTCTCCACTCTGACCATGAAACCAGCTCTTTTGATACCTATACAAATTAGTTATCTGGACTCCCAAATTCAGTCTGGTCTCCAATGAGGAAACTGCAAATCATTTTGTTGTATGAGGTAATTGGTCAAAATTTTAATTGGAAATTGTTGAAAACTCTTACCCATGTTGTGTCACTTAAAACTTTCAGTAGTATCTTTGAAAACTGACATATAAATAGGATGAAAATTACTCATTGAAAAATAAACCTCAAAGGGTTGATAGATGCATGGAACTGTAAAATGAGAGCAGAATGATGAAGAATTAAGGGATGAGGGGCCTGAAGTTTGCATTCAGATTCATGATTCTCCTTAAATTTACTCAATAAATTAGTTCTAAAAGATCTTTAAAATTGTTTATATGTATAGGAATGAGTAGTCAAAAATCTTTCAATAAAGTAATATTAAATCTCTACTTCAAAATTTGTCATTTAGCTTTGCGGTTATCAATTAGTTGTGTTCTATTCATCTGCTGGTGAAGTATTTAAATCAACTACCTTACTATGAGATTTACCAACAATGGATGGGAAAACACTCCAAACCCTGCTAAAGAAAACTTATGATGGACATATCAATCACGATTTTTGTAGTTAGGGAAATAAAAGTAGCATTTAATTAGACCCATCTGTTGATTTCCACTTCATGAACTATCTAACTCCCTGGCTTTCCCATTGGGACCGCCTTCCCTGCTGTCAACCATATGTTCTTATGGAATATAATCTGAATATAATAAGGAGACTAAAACTACTATGAAAGACTCATAATTCATTCAAAAATCAAGTATTAGTGATTTAGGCATAACCTACTTCTTTGCAATTCATGTCCAAATTTTCTGTATTAGTACTTTTGTTAAATTTTCTGTATTTCCTTTTGTGTACGTGTGTGAAAAATCTCTAAATATAAGGTATAGCTTGTGGAACAAAAACATTGTGAATTGAAACATGAAATCAAAGACAATAGAAATGGATTTATATATAATATTATTTACATAATATTAAATGTGAAGAATTTTTCTCATGATTAATTTCATAATTTAAGATACCCAAATTAATATAGGGCAATATATCTGTTGTATAAAGTAAAACCCTTGTCAGAGAGAAAAGAACTATTTTTAAAGGTCAATAAAGTAATCTTCCTGTAAGAAACAACAATTGCATTTTCTTTTGGAACACATTAACATTTATAAGTGTGTGAAAGTTTATAAAATTAATATAAAAAGTAAAAACAATAATTAGAAAACATAATGGAAGAAGATTCCACTGACAATATCTACCAAGTACTCAAAATACCTTAGGAAAACCTTAAGAAATATGTAAGACTAATATGAAGAAAATAACAAAACTTTATTGAAGGAAAGAAAAAGAAAAAGATTTGACTAAATAGGAAGATAACTGAGTTCCAGATTCCAATTTCTACATATTAATCTATTAATTTAATGCAGTCTTAATATGAAGCAAGTAGTATTTTTGTGAAGATCTATCTAATAACTTCTAAAGTTCATCTGGAAGAGTAAACATTTAGGAAAACTAAAAATGAGAGTGACTAAAAATGAAAAATAAAGGTAAAGTCATTTGTTCTACCTGAGATTAAGATGTATTATAAAATTTCAATAATTAAAATGTTGTAGTATTGGCAACATCACAAAAAAAGATCAGTAGAGCAGAATAGAAAGTCTAAAAACAAGTGTATTTAACAACTTAGTATATATTAAAGATAATTTATCTAATCTGTGTGGAGAGAATGTACTACTCAATAAGTGATATGAGAGCAAGGGACCAATTATCTGGAAAAGATAGACCGACTTATTCCTTATATTTTACATCAAAGTAAAGTACTGATAATTAAAGATTTCTCTTATAAAATTACTAGGAGAAAAATATGAATGAAATATTTACATTTTGGGGGTTGAGAAAGCTTTTTTATGACTGACATCAAAGGTATAAGATATGAAAAGAAAGATAGGCTTTAAATACACTAAAAAATTTGTATGTGATACCAAAATGATAAGAAAAGTTAAAAACAAAAATCACAATTAAATAGTATCATAGTTTATGGAAAAGTTTGCCTAGTGTGACCTTGTTTTTCTAATAGTACCCCCGCCCAAGCACACACGCTTGAAACAGTAGTGCATGGATGTTCTCTCTCTGTCTTGTTTCTTTCTCTCCCTCCTCCCTCTCTTTTCCTCCTGCCCCTTTTCTTTAGAAAAACATCTAAAATGTTACTGGTGTTTATAGTTGAAAGGTGAAATTTGAGTGACTTTATTTGTATACTTCTATTTTCTGAATGTTCTACAATGAATATGGATTACTCATGTAAAATAATTTGTTAAGGTATAGTAAAGTAATTCAGGAAATGCTAGGTAAATTTAAAATGTGCTGATTTAGACCAAGCCTATTTCTATGTTCGTTTGCTAGAATAACTTTAGGTGTGCCTTTCTGTTGCTTTTTAGGGTGAAGAAGGTGACCAGGGAGAGCCAGGAGAAGTTGGAGCTCAAGGACCTCCAGTAAAGTATTTTAAAAAATATTTAACTAGGATATATGCAAATATTCTTTTTTTCATGACATTTGAAATATTTTTCAATTTGGCATTTGAATTAAAAGTACTATGTTAACATGATATTCTCTGTTTTTTCATCCAAATCAGCCTTAGGAGATTACTATTTTTTCAAAATGGGAAAGAATTCATTTGTACATTCAAGCACTATATAGAAAAAAATCTATCTATAATTACATACATTCATTTACTAGATTTCAGGGCTAGGCAGTGTGAATGAAGATATTGAACACAAGAGGATGATAGACATTTTCTATGCTCTATGGTACTATTACAATGCATGATCTAATGAGAAAATTCTGTGTATCCTGAACATTCAGCAGGTATATCATCTACTGGATTTAATGTAGTTTATGCCAGCATGGGATCATTATAATTAGAACATTCTTAATTGCTCATAATTATGTCTTTTAATAAAAAGTTGGTCCCTTGTGCTTGGGCAGATCGTTGCAATAATATGCACAGTGAGGTAACTGTGGGTATCAGCATACTTCATTGTAAAATGTTAAATCAGAATTTATATTACTTTCCTATATGAAAGTGGAATTGTTACACTTTTTGTCACAATGAGTAATAGCAATTATGGAAATAATAATCCCAGAATATTTGTTGAACCTCATAGTATCTGAGGCCATAATAGCTGGCCAAGGTATGGACTGTAAAACACAAGGTTGGGTCCTTTTCTCAGAGACTAGAGAGAATGACACACACGGGACCACCCTTCATTCCCTTGCTCTGCTGTCCCTTCACAACCGGCCTTTTACAAAGGGTTCAGGGAGCTGTGCAGATGAGTGCTCACCAGCGCTGATGGGAAATCAAGCTAAAGGAAACGAGTCAGAGAATCTGTAACAAATGGACTCTGCTTTTAAGCCACGTGAGAATTTTAATTGCATCTGAGGAGTCCAAGGTGTTTGTTCTGGAAGCTTGCCTTCCTTGAGCCTTTGATATGAAACAATTAGCAATAGCCTCCATTTTGCTAGTAGGAAATAGAGATAAATAGTTTGAGAGACATATGCTTTTTTTGACGTGATAAAATTTGGTAGGGACTTAAAGAGTTATTTAAAAAACCATCCCCAAAGACCCCAATGAACAGGATTTGCAAGCAGCATTTACAGAGGTGTTCATGGATTAAGGGTATCTGCTGGGTAATGCATGGCTCAGCTGCTGTGTTGGGGGATATCATCAGTGCTTGCCTACCTTCTGGTGTTTGGGAGTGGATATGTCAAAATGTTTCTGTGAAATTCACATGTTTTCACTTTTTAAACAGGCATCTATAAAGTAATGCACAGATTTTTTTTTAAAAATGCTTTTGGAACATTTATAAACAAGCTCTGCCCTCTGAAGTAGTTGCTTTGAGAGACAATACATGACATTGTCATGTCATTGCTGTGACTCAAATATTTTTGGAATTCTTTTTAGAATTACCTCCAAGAAGAGCAGTTTTCATGTGCCCTTCTTCATGTTATATCCTAAGTCTATAACCTAAGCTGGATCATCCTGCATATTTGCAGTTCAGGTCAGTCCCAACTGATCTACACAGAATTTGTGACTGACCTGGATACAGAGCTGGCCATGGACTTGCCCCGTTTTCTCTGAGTGAGAGCACAAGGGAAATAAGTGGCCTAGAGTTGCTTTATCTGAAGCCAGTTGTAGTGGACAGTTAGCGAGTTGTTCAGAAGTAACTACCCTGCTTTCCTAATGGAGCATCCACCCACTGCTGCTCCCAAGGGAGCTCGTGGGCGTTTTATAGATTTTTGGAGCCCTGCTACTGTGGGGTCAAAAAGCAAGGCTGGTAACATTTCAGTATTGAAAGGGGCACTAGAAATGCCACTCCACACTCTCATTTTCAGGATCACTCACTCCTGTGCCTGAGATTGGGTGAGATGGGATTGGACCAAACTGGAGTTCAGAATGCATTTATCATAGAAATGGTGTAATGAATAGTGACTACACGTGGTTAATGGAGACTTCAGCTCCATTTATAGGTCATAAGCATTTGTGGGTTATTTTCAGAACCTAATTGTGTTTAATGGCATCCATTGGTGAGGGAAAATTATTTTAAGGCCTAAGATCACAGCCATGTTACGTGTAACTAATTTACAAACAAACCATGAAGGGGGTGGGGATGGCAGTGAATTCTGAGATAAGAGCTAAGTCATACACATTACCATAATTCTCTTCTGCTAGTGATATTTATTTTTGTCATCAGTAATTGTTCCAATTCCAGGTTTTATGAGTCTTTAGAATTTTAAAAAAGGATTTGCCATAAGAAGAATTTTCCTTGGATTTTTCTTTCTAAACTAGAGAAGGTCATCTATACAATGTCACTATTTGTTAATGTTACCTTACGTTCTGATAATGTCCCTCTTCCGGATCAGTTTTTGTGATGAGATAGACGACTGTGTGCTTCCACTACAATAACTCCATTTTCTCTTTCACATTTCCAGGGAACTCAAGGATTAAGAGGTATCACTGGCATAACTGGGGACAAGGGAGAAAAAGTAAGATGATGATGATGTAATATCAAAGTATATAAATGTTTAAATTTTGGGCCATTTAAAAATATCTTCTTACCTTCAGCGAAAGCACTTTTTATTTCTATTTGGTGCTTTGTAGATGTTTGGTTAGGGCCTCACATTTCTGTTATAAACACAGCCAACAGAAATGAGTAGTATGCACGACATTTGTCATGTACAAAAAAATAGGTAAATAGTAATAAACAGGGCTGTTATACAGTGTCTGACACAAATAACCCTTTTTATAATATCTTTTATTACAAAATCCTAAGCATGTAATTCTGTAACATAACAATATCACACTCAAGTACACCCTAAGACATTTTAGGTGAAATGTTCAAGTTAAAACTTAAATTTTACACCCATATTATTACCCTACCAACCACACTCAAGCAGGTGTTAGTTCTGCTGGAACCTATATTTTATCTCTTTATCATTATTAATAGTTAACACTGATAGCACTGATGCAGTAGCTAGAGAGCAAGGCAAAGGCGGGGAAAGAAGGAAAGGGAAAGGCAAGAGAAGGCAGGGTACCCGCCAGGACATTAGGGCCACAGTGGCTGTCCTGCCAAGCTGACTGCTGAGCTCTGCCCTTAACAGGGATCATACCCTTGTGGCTGGAGTTCATCGACCTGTTCTTGGCCTGGTCTCAGAGGTCAGATTCTTCTAAGATTTCCATGGCTAGGTATTCGGTGAGATGCTGGGGGAGATTCAGAGGAATAAGGACTTCTGCAAGTTTGTTATTTATTGGGGAAAAACACATAGCTAATTACAATGCAAACATGAGAGAAATCCACTTGAGGGCCAGTGGTATGAGGAAGGGACGACAGAGTAGCTAACCTTGATAGGGGAGCTGAGAGAACTCATGAAAGGGTTGGCCTTGGAAGGATGTCAGGCCTGGAAGGATGAGGTGCTGCTGTTGGCAGAGGGTAGAGGCCGGGGAATGTTTGGTTGAGTGAATATCATAAGCAAAAACAATGGAAACCTGAATGTTCATGAAGTATTTTCCTTGCTCTGCATGTGAGCATGCCTGTGTGTCGGTATGTGTCTAGCTTCTTCACCAGACTGCAAGGAAAGGGTTACCATTGCTTAGAAAGTATGTTGGGAAGCCCAATCTGTAGTTTCCAGCAGGAAAAACGCGCGTTTTTGCCCACCACTACCTCTGACTCTTTCTGTAGCATATCTATGGTAACGGCTAGTTTGTGCTATTCCACACAGAGGCATACAGCCTTTCATTATCAACTAAAAAGGATGATTTTCACATTGTAGGTACTCAATAAATTAAATATTATCTTAAAGAGATGCATATTTTTGTGTATTGAAAGAATGACTGAATAATTTCTTTAATTTCCTTTTCTTTCAGCCTCTTTCTTTGCTCAGTTAGATATTCTCATTCTGCCTGCTTTGCTCTTCCATTTCCTCTTTTCTAAAAACACTGTACTTTAAAAATGTATTTTATATTTCTATATTTATGTTACTTTAAGTAACATTTTGTGAGTATCTTTTCTGTTATTAAATAATAAATCCCATTTACTTCAAAGTTTCTGATACTCAAGCCCTTGCTTTTTTTCCCTTCAGGATTTAAATCATTCCTAATATATGTGATTCCTTACTTATGTGAAACCAATTACTGATCTTGATATGCTTCTTATTTGAGGTATTTTTCTACTTGGTATTTTTCAAAATTTCTCATTTCCTCTGATTTCTGTCAAATCACTTCCAATTAAGTTAAAAAAAAAGCTCTTCTTGTGAACCTAGACCCATGGAATGGTTACCTAGTAACAGCAGTTTGGGTTTGAACTCTTGCTGAACAGCAATAAGAGAGAAGGTGCATCAAAGCCATTTCTATAATGCAAAGGCTGGGCGTCGCTCTCACAACACAGGATGAACGATGAATTCAAGGTCTTTTTCAGGTCTTCCAAACCTCCTCTTCCCTGGTGAATGTAGAATGCCTTCTGCTCTGTTCTAGTTTTTAGGGATCAAAGAATTTCAAGGCTTTGTGGTGCTTTCTCTGTGGTGTTCTTTCTTTGATTTCACCTATGTCTGAATCTTCTATCAAAGGTTTTCTAATTTTTAATTCTTACTACAGGTGCTGTCCACCTGATCTTCTTGGCCTGACATCTATTCAATACTCTTTTAACTGTTTTCCATTTATTTTATCATCTCCCCACCTCAACCCTGTTCATTAGGAGTTGACCTGTTCATCAGTTGCCTTTCTGCTTCTCATTCACTTAGCAGAAGAAAAAAAGATTTAAAGGAGAGGATTGCATTTGGTTATGCAGCATATGTAGAGAACACTAAAAAACACTGCATTTTTGTTTTTAAAATTACATTTTGATTTTTGTAATGGAAATGAGGAGATTATATATATACTATATAACCAAGTCAGAGATGATTTCAAGATAATAGATTTATAAATCCTCATAGTTTTTAAGCTACTCATCTCTGGGTTGGGTGAATCTGTTGTAGAGATTAGATCAATTACCTTATGCAAACTGAACCTCACATCTCTCTGTCCAGGATGGGAGAGGGGATGCTTAAATCCTTATTACATTTCATTCTTTCAAATCACATGGCTGGACTTCTGATTCTAAATCTGATTCTTTTTTGGTGGAAATCCAGAGTCCTAGAAATCCCTCTCACAGCTCCAGCCATAGCAGAGTTCATGGCAACTATGTTTTGGGTGGCTCCTAGGTCTTCATCACTAATGAATTCACACAGGAATCCTGAGAGTCCTGGAGGGTGCCTACGAAACCTCTTCCAATAGATTTGCCAAGTTCTCTAAACAGGTGCCAGTGTTCTCAGTTCACATAAGCAATCAAGAATGGATGCAGTGTTAACTTAAAATATCCAGAGTGCCTGCCCTGGCTGCGGTGTCTCAGCTGGTTGGAGCATTGTCCCTTAGACAGAAAGGCTGTGGGCTCCATTCTGGGTCAGAGCACATACCATATGTGGGTTCTATCCCCAGTCCGGGTGCATATGAGAAGGCACACCATTGATGTTTCTCTCTCTCTCTCTGTCTCTCTCTCTCTCCACCTTCCTCTCTCTGTAATAGCAAGGAAAAATGTTCTCAGGTGAGGATAAAAAATGTTTTTAAAAATATGCAGAGTATCATCAAAGTTTCGGTGTAAGCACTTTTGTGGGATGAGAAGGTGTAAATCAGAGTTTTCATATTTCAGGTGTCATATTAACTACTTCTTGGGTTCACTGATGAATAGAGAATATATCATACTTACAAAACCTCCCTTTTATTGGGTTATTAAAGTTCTTTAGAAAGACTGTCATGCCTTTTAACATACATGACTGATCTCCTTTTCAGTCCTGTGTCTTGTTCTTTGCAGGGTGCTCGGGGCTTTGATGGAGAACCTGGGCCTCGAGGTATTCCTGGTGCACCTGTAAGTAGTTTTCCTTTTACTAGACCCAGTGATGATTTCTTTATATTTTTAGCAATGATCAATGATAGATTTTTTTACTATATGTATGTACATGTGCAAGTGTCTTTTACATGTGAATAATTAAAGTGGAAAAATGGGCAATAGTTTTTATATTTATTAAAATATTTTAAATTAAGATGAACATTTCTTTCTTGGGTTGAGATAGGTTTTGTTTTTTTCATAGATGAAGTCAAGTTGTTAAGTTTTTATGTTTGCTGTTTTTCTTTTGTTTTGGTTGTAAGGATGCTTAGAATTACAGTAACTATTTCATGTTGAGTCCTTGGGTAGTTCTATGATTTCTGACCTCATTATGCCATATTTCAACTGTCATAGATACATGTGTCATTATTGTAGGTTGCCTCACACCTTTTCTGGAGGTAAATTTAAAAAGCCATTCATTAATAATAACCTATACCACATAGAAATTAGAAGAGGTTAAGTAAAATAGAATTTCCAAGGTCCTGTGGTTCAGTGGGAAAGACAGAATGTCAGTAAACCACACATTATAAGATCAAGCCCTGGAGCATGTGGTAGAGGTGATCCCAGCAAGAGGACCTTTAGAGGAAGGTTGGCCTGGAACGCAGCAGAGTACGCGTGAGAGGAAGCATCGTTGGTGGATGGGGCTGCAGTCACAGAGGCTGCCACTGCCTGCAGGGGAAAGTTTCTGTTGAGAAGATGAAATTGAATAGATAAGGCAGAACCACATTGTGGAGCGTTTAATGCCTATCTCAGCAATAGGAACTGATCCAGTAGGAATAGGAGGCCACTCGAGGTTTTAGAGCAATTAACTCAACAAAAGCTACATTTTAGGAAGATACATCCTCTCACCTGTTGCCACCTACACCATATATCACCATTAACTTGATAATTTTACAGAAACCATTATTATTAACTGGGGAATTAAATAATATGGAGGGAAAGTTGGCACTAATCCAAACCTTAACCCACCATGATAGTCATTGGGGGGTAGATGATTTGTACACATAGTTACAAATATCAAGGTTACTTGCAGTATGGACCTTAATTTTATTATACCTATACATCTAGAGAGCACAGATGCATATACATTTAAAATGAAAGTAAAAGACATGGTCCCTATGGAAAGTCATCTTTTAAGACATAATGTTTATAGAAAGATTCCTTGAGTTATGCATCTGTGATAGAATAGAACCATTGGGATAAAAGAACAATAGTAAGGTAATGTGGGTGGTATTTTATAATTTCAAAAGTCGATCCACAAGTAACTTTTGCTTATAGTAACAACATTTCCTTTTCACACAGGGTGATCAAGGACAGCGAGGGCCTCCAGGAGAAGCAGGTCCCAAGGGAGACAGAGTGAGTTCAAACTAGTGTTTGTCACTGTGGGCGTCAGGCTTTTCAGTGTCAGCCAGTGATCACACTTACCTCTGACACGTCCTAAGTATTATGGTAATTGAGTATGTCTTGTCTGTTGCTCTCCCTCTGCCCCACAGGGGCCTCAAGGTTCCCGAGGAATTCCGGGCCTCCCTGGGTCCAAAGGAGACACGGTATGTCTTGAGCTGCAGTCATCAAGCACATTTTTCAAAATGATTGTTAACTCGTAATAAAACTCTAGAAAATAATGAAGGGAAGAAGAATGTGACTCTTTCCGAGACAGTGTGTTTCTTTGTGTGTCTTTAGGGCTTGCCAGGTGTCGACGGCCGGGAAGGGATACCTGGAATGCCTGGAACAAAGGTAGCTGTGTGATTTAGCCCAAGAGCGAATAGAGCCATCTCTGCCCTGGCCAACCGAGCATAGCGTTTTCATTACCACATTAATGTGAGATTTATGAGCTGGTTTTGGCTTTTTTCCTCTTTTTGCTTTTATAATTAAGTGTCAATGCGAAATGCTTATTAGAATAGTATGCTTGTGTGCTTGGTTTCAGGAACTCAGTAAAATTGTCCCATCGATAAAAGTAGGCTGAAGGAAATTGTGTATTTTGTTTGAATTTAAGTCCTAAGTCCAATTCCATCCCCACCCCCATCCTTAACTAGGTCACATTATAAAAGTGCATATAAGGATTGTAGGGACAGTCCTTTTACTTGGAAACTCTGTGTCCTTCCTTTTTTAAAAAAGGAAATACAACAGTTCATACAAGATCAAAGATGTGATAAAAACGTTTTTTTCAGGGTGACCCAGGGAAACCTGGCCCTCCTGGTGATGCAGGATTGCAGGGGTTACCTGTAAGTACTTAATTCTTCAAATGTTTTTTGGTTTGTATACATATGTTGATTTATAGACATAGATATGAATTTTGAGGAGAAACATATTAAGTAATTTGAAAGTGCTGGGGAAGAAACAATGCTTTAATTTACATTTTTTACATTTATATTTTTGTACTTTGCCTCTAAGTAGCTGGTTATGTCTCTAATAATATACTAAACTTTAATTTTGTATTTTGCATCCCTCTCTTTAGTTCACTCAGTCTTCCTTATATTTTTTCTAACCCTGAGCTGTGGGCCAGGGCCATATACTTTCTCCTACTTTTAACCAGTTCTAAAGTTCCTATTAGCAGGATTGAACGGTAAGAAAGTTGAGAGTACACTCAGGAATAATGTGAGACATAAGATATCATTTTTGATTATGTGCTATTTTGAATGACTCAAATTGGTGTTTCCATGCATTAATGTGGCCGGAAGTTCATGTGGATTATACTGCATGTATTTTTGGTTCTTTGGAGGTAAATGTTTCAAGTTAACAAGGAATGCTTGGTAATATTGAGGACTGGCCTCCAATTTATTATCTGACACTTTAAAAATAATCAGTTGGAGAGTATTAGAACCCCCAATAGTGCCAAATCTTAGTTAGACCCAGTATTTTCCTGCCATTCTTTTTTTAACTTAAGCTTAAGTTTTTCAATAGGTCCTTTTTTATTATTCTGAACATGAAATCACGCTGGCGAGAGCACCCATTGACCTGAAAGTAGCACTGGACTGTAATTTGGAAGTTCATGCTTGAAAAGTACCTAGTTTAGAGGTAGACCTTGCTGTACCAGTGATCAGACTTAACAAGCCAGATACAGTCAAGTTGTGCCTTCTAAACTGTGTGGTGTTCTGTAAGTGACCCTTACACTAAATCTTGGAGGTGGTTGTGACCGCCTCAGTCCCTGGGCAGTGTGCGGTGGGCCTGGCACTTCACAGATTCTCACATACGGTAATTAAACCTGTGTCCTGTGTGAATTCTTTTAGGGTGTGCCTGGAATCCCTGGTGCAAAGGGTATTGCTGGTGAAAAGGTAAAAAAGAGAGATTTTTAAATGGATACTTTTATTAATTTCTTTATTATTTTGTTAATATATTTATTTATAATTTTTAATATTTGCAACCTGCCTTTTATTTTCTATTTGACCCTAAGGAGAAATCAAAAAGGTTTTAAGTCTTCAAATGCTAATCTCTTTCCCAGCTATAGAAAGAATATTTTGACAGTGTTGCTGATTGGATTTCCTCCTTGAAAGAGTCATCTTTTGCCAGGATAAAACAGACAGTTTTATTACTTTTAACCCCGTAAAATAAGGAAGATATTCTTAAGCCATAGAAATTATACCAGTGAATATTGTTAAGATGATTTAACTTGAACTTAAAAGATATTAGGCATCTTGTTCACATACTGATCAACTAGTGCTTATCTTCTAGCAATTAAAAACAAGAGGTGAAAGAAAAAATTAGATAAAATGTGAATAATGTAGAAATTGGATGCTATTAGATTACATAGCTACAGTCCTCCGTTCATAGTGGCCCGCAGTGTCTCGGGCAGAGATGCACCTTAATAAGTGGATGGGGAGAGATTGGCGGTGGAGTTGGCATCCCCGTGTGTGCGCTTTCCCTGGAGCTTGCTGGGAGGGCTTTCTCCACAGCACACCCTCTTATTTCCTCATGTTGACATAATTTTTATAATTTTAATTGTGTCAATGTCAGATAAAGGGCTCAAAGAAGTATATTGGAGGTGAAAATGGTAAAGGAAAGACATGTAATTAATATTATAAAGAAAAAAATCATCTCATTTTTGTCAAGCTAAAGACCTTTTATTTTATTTATTTTTTGACATCTGATTTTCATTTTTGACATTTTGACACCTTTCCTATACCTTTGGGAATAACAAAGCATCCTGAATTTAAGGAACTGTGATGTACCTACCAAGAAAGAGATTGTACATTCTCCTAATTCTCAATGTGAAGTCAAGAAATTAGTGCTAAGAAATACCCGTACTGGGTAAGACAGATGGACAATTATGCTTACTTATCATCTGAACCATGCTGCATTTTACCTTTAGGGTACCACTGGTGCCCCAGGGAAACCTGGCCAACTGGGGAATTCAGGCAAACCGGTAAGATGCCATCAATTCTTTCCACATATTATAGCTTGTTGTAATCACTAAGCAAAGGATTAGGGAATGTTAACTTTTTCCCTACCTACCTTCCCCATAACAGGGCCAACAAGGACCGCCAGGAGAAGTGGGACCCCGAGGGCCCCGGGGGCTTCCTGTGAGTATTCCTGGCCTTAGCACCTTCCCAGAGTGCCTTCTCAGGGCTCTGCTGGGCGCTCCTCCGTTCACTTATTCATCCATGAAGGCCTTCTGTGGAGCATGTGCTATCTCGGTAGACAATAAAGTGGGAAAGCTATGTAGATATATAATGTGCTTGTTTTTCAGAAAGTGGGAACAAAAATGAACTGTTTTAAAAAAGCATGATGACCCTTTCTGCTCTCATGCCATGTTGAAAGAAATATTTTAGTGTGATAAAAAAACAACTTTATTGAGAGATAATTTGTATACAATATAATTCACTCACATAATTAATTGATTTTTAGTATATTTACAGAATTGTGCAGCCATGTCACAGTACATCTTAAGACATTTTCATCAAAAAGAAACTCGGTGCTTACTTGTGGTCATTCACTTTCTCCCTGACCCCCTCAGCCCTGGGCAACCACTAATCTAGTTTCAATCTCTGCAGATCTGCCTATTCTGGAAATTGGAATAAATGGAATGGAATTCTATTGAAATGGAAATTCCAATGGAATGGAATTTCCATATAAATGCAATTATACAATATATACATTTTTAAGTGATTGGCTTCTCTCATTTAGCTTAATGTTTTTAAGCTCATCTATGTTGTATCATGTATCAGTACTTATTTTTATTGTTGAATAATATTCAGTGGTATGGATATACCACATTTTATTCATCCATTCATCCATTCATGGACATTTGGGTTGTTTCCACTTTTTGGCCATTAGGAACAATGCTGCTGTGAACATTTTTCTGCAAAGTTTTTATTTAGACATTTATTTTCGTTTCTCTTGAGTATATAACTCAGAGTAGAATTGCTGGGTCATGTGGTAACTTTATGTTTAATCCTTGAGACACTGCCAGACTTCTTTTAGTGTGAGTTTGTAAGTATCTACTTTGCAGCAAATATATTAATGTATATTTTCTGACTAGATGGTTTAACCCTCACAAAGAAACTGATTAGGAACTTAAACAATATGCACTTAAACTTAACTTGAAAAAAATGCTGTCTGGCTTTCTAAGTTCTTTTTTTTTTTTTTTGGAAAGTTTGATGGACAAGAAAAAGAATTATAACCGAGAAAGCAGAAATATTTTCCATCATTGTTACTTCTTTTAAAGCCTTTCTTGAGCACGTTGACCTAGGAATTTCACGTTTCAGGAAAGTGAAATAGTCCAGGCGTCAAGTGACACGCCAGTGTTTTCCCTTCTCACAGATACCTGTCAACTGACATCTGCCAGGTGGTTTCCAGAGGGTCCTCTGCAGCCAAAGAAACTAGCTCCTGCTCCTCATTGTGCTCTTTGCTCTCTCACTCCTCATGTATTCTTTCCTTCTCTCTTGCTTGAAACCTGTGACTATCTAATTAAAGTAGTTTTCTTTAGACTATTTAGACTGTCAAAGCAATGAAGTTATAGCCAGGTCACACTTCTACAGCGATGAACATGCTCTATGACTGCTCTAGGGGCACTGGAACTTTGGGAACTGTTCCAAAAGTTCCCAAATACAACATGACTGTTATGTCTAGTATTCACTTAATGGAACAGAAAACTGTATAGAGGAGCACCTGCTGCATACCAGGACCATGCACTGAACACAAAAAAATGGCACAGGTAGAGAGGGCTTGACCCATCATCCCCAGTACAGCACCATGGGATGTATAAAGCAGTAAACTAGAGGCAGAGCTGCAGAAGGAGATGATGTGGTGCATGTGTGTGTGTGTGTGTGTGTGTGTGTGTGTGTGTGTGTGTGTGTAATATTATCCTGTGAGAAGAGGCGGATTGGAGGAAATTATGCCTGGGAAAGGTTTGGAGCCTGGTTAAGGTTTTGACTTTCATGTTTCTGGAAGAGTCCAAGTTGTTCCTGTCAGTGAGGCCCAAGGCTTTGGACCTCTACCTTCACATTTCCTCTCTCTGGTAGGACCTTTTGTTTGTATTGCCTCCTTTTCTAAAGTCTCTCATATTTGACTCTTCTTTTCTAAGCCCACCTTTACCACCCTGGCTCAGATCGTTCACTGCTGCTGGGATTACTGTGTCGTCTCCTGCTCTGCCTTCTCGGCTCCAGCCTTTCCTTCATCTACCAGTATCTCCTTGGTATTATGGCTGAAGTAGTTCCTTGTTCTCCAGGGCTCTTGCTCATTGCAGGGTGTCTTGCATCTATGATCCCCACTGTGGAATTCCAGTAGGGCCCCCGCAGTCACGGAGCAAACAAAAATGTCAAGCACAGTTCCGAAGGCCTGGGGAAGGATAGCGCTCCAAGTCCGCCCACACCGCTGTGCTGGGCTTCTCGAAGCACAGCGTCCATCATCACTTCGCTTCTTCATTTAGAAATCTGTAATGGATCTCCGCTAACAATGCCAGAAAGTGCAATGTCCTAAACTGTCTGTTTATGGCTGAGTTTTGCCTCCTGTATCTGCCTTGCTCAGAGGCTGTGTTCAAGTCATGCTGGACTCTGTGCTAATTCCTGAATACTCTCTTGCATGTCCTCAGTCGGCCTGTTTTCTTCTGTTATACCCTGCATTTACACGGCTTACTTCACCATTTCTCTGACTCAACTTCCCATTGCCTTTTTAGATGTAATTGAAATGTTAATTCAGCTATGAAATTATCTCTGATTATGCCCTATTCCTCAGAGAGCAGTGGTCCCTTCTTATTCTGGGCCCCTTGCCCCCTTTTCGCCTCAGGCTGTGGAAACTCCAGGGAGGCAGGAACACACCTGACCCACCTTTATTTCTTATGGCTCTCCACTCAGGGTCTGCCATAAAGTAGTGCTCAGTAAATACTATTTGAAGAGAACTGAATTGGAGGTGTGATAAATCTTGCTGTGCTGCTTATGTTGGTAATAACTGGCTTCTCACCTACTATAAATTTTTCAGGAAATTGTCATGAGAGGTTATAAATATTATAGTTCTGGAGCAGAGTTTCTACACCAGATCTCCTTACTAAAAGATACATTTGTTCTTTAATTTTACATCATTAAACTCAGTTTCATAGATAAATTGACACATTTTCAAGCAGTCCTCACAAATCTGATCAGTTTTCCTTGCAAATCTCAAATTGAAAAGTTGAGTAGAAGGACTGAAACCTTGTTTCCAATGTGTTCTACTAATGAGCCAGAGCTAATTGGAACATGTATTTGAAATTAAGTGGCATTCGCCTTTCCCCGTCATTGTTCCATCAACTTTTGCCAATACCACAGCAAAAAATATCGAAGTTTTTTTGGCATCTCCAGCGATTCCCTGTGAGCACATACCTTTACCACTTGGACCATCTGGGTGACTCCTGAGTGGGCAAGTGGACAGGGCCTCTGATGTGGTCCTACCATTGGTTCCTGGCCCATTTTTTCTTCCAGGCCTCTCAAAACTTGCAAGGGCTTTTGCTGAGTGGGTTGGCTTTACTCTACTTTCATGACTCTGACTGGGATGAGTGCAATGCTGATCTACCTCCAGTTTTCTGAAGATTGTACACTCCTGGGGTGCAGAAGCCTGTCTCATTTCCCTTGAGGTCCCCACCCCCATCCTAACAGCCTCAAGCACAGAGGGCCCCATATGGTGTGTTGATGAGTGATCTAAGCTGTCTCCCTATCCACCCAGGCCCTGGAATGTTACCCCTGTCAGTGATTTGCGGAGCAGCTTGGACAGATTTTTATATACCTCTGCATGTGAGAGAATATTAAAACCTACACTAGAGAGAAATAGGAACTACATAATTTGGTGAGATTGAATAGATTTTAAAAATGTCTTTGTGGCAAACCTAAAAAATTATTGTAGTAGAGCTAGTATGATCCTCCAATGTTAATATTATAAAAATGGGTTTGTAAAAGCAACAATTGATAGAAATTATAATCGATCTTCCGGGTTAATCAGCATCCTTTTTGCCTAAAAGAGGTACTTAGTATGAAATACAGACTAAGTATAGTGATTTATAGTTCACATCTAAAATAGGCAAGGTACTAAGGATAATGTTTATTCTTCAGCTAGTTAGCATGTTGGGTAATCAGGCAGATACAACCACCAACACAGTCTAGCGCACAATGGACTAAAATCTATTTTTTTGGTAAAATAATTGTGACAAGTATAATAAAATTTTTTCTATGATATTTTAAAAGTCTAATAGTTCCATTTTCAAAGGAAAACTTCCAAATAGAATTATTTGTCTGATTTATTGAGATGAGTATTACAAAGTAGTTCCCAGTATAGCGAGCGGGTCCTCAGATAACATCATTTTACTCAATGTCATGTCTTTGTAACATTGATGAGATGCCACAGGAACTTCACTCTCATTTACATCAATTAGCCTATGGTAAATGTGGTTTTGTTATACATCATTTTACTTAAAGTCACAGAACCGATTGATGCTGCTGAAGGAGGACATGCTGTACTTGTTTATAAAGAGGGTGCCTTCCTGGTAATCAACAGTCTTGACAGGAACTTGAGAAATGAGGACTAGAGACATTTTTTCAAGCACAATTTTGTGCTTTTAAAGAGACGTGGGAGAGTTGAAAGGCAAAGAACATGTAATTAAACACTCCAGTAAAAAACATAATTTCAGCTGATTTCTTTAGCCCTTGAATAAAACCTTGGATAAAAATAATAACACTTCTAAAAGCTTACTGTGGGCTGCACTGTTCTAAGTGCTTTATGCATCTATTCAATCCTTTCTAATACTCTATGAGATAGGAACTGTTTTTAACCCCCGCTTTCTGGGGAGGAAAGCCAGGCACAGAGGTTAATTTGAGTGAAAGCCAGCCCCAGAAAGGTTAATTTGAGTTAATTTAACCAGAGTTGGTGGATGTCCAGCAGAGCCAGACTTCCAGCCTGGCAGTGCGGTGTGGTGTCCTCAGCCTCACCGCTACCCACTAATGCCGTGATGGCTCAAGTCGAGGCTCCACAGGATGGTTTTTATTTGATGTTAGCTTGCAAAATTTGAATAGTATGAGGCACATGTAGCAAATTTAAATTTTGGTATTCATAGAACTTTTGTAGTGAGCATTTAACAAAAGCCTAAGTAAAGCTGGTGAAGACAAACACAGCATCAGCCCAAACAGATTCCTAAATCCTACCCCAAACCTACAGAATCAAAATCTGGGGGAGAAGGGTAGAATATGGAGGGGAAGTGGGGAGATGGGGTGGTGGAAGACACCTAAAGGATTCTCGGGATTCCTATGCACAACCAGGGTTGGGGATCATGGGCAGAGAGTCTGCATCACTTTTCAAAGCCTTGAGTGGCTTCTTAAATAGGGATGAATCAGCTGATGTGTCTGAACCTGTCGGAGGTACATGTAGTGGCACAGAGCATCCAAGGGAACATTAGAGCCTTTTGTTATGGTCCTTACATTCTTAACGGTAGGATTTTGCCTTTTTTTTCTGGTTCTTTCCAATTCTCTTATTAAATGTCCTAAGTCTTATTGTCATGGGGTTTGTAGATATTATCTGTGGGCTGAATAACCACTCTCCTACCAGCCTCCCTCACCCATACCTGAGAATATGGTTATCATCACAGCTGTTGAAACATCAGAGACTTACCATTTATTTAGCACACATGTGGTTACCAGGGCAGGGTTAATTGCTCCTTGCAGAATGTATTTAGTTTAATCTACCTTCTTAAAGATTACTATTTGTATCTTGATTACTCATGTTCACCTTAGTTACAGGTGAAATTCCAGAACTTAGAAAAAGATTATGCATATTTTTGGAATACATAGGAATCTTAAGAATGCCCATCAAAAAATCTTGCCCTAATACTTTGTGTGTAGCTGGTCATTGTTGTAAAAATAAACGTTATTTTTTTTTTCACCGTGAGAAGATTTGTGTAGAAATACCTAAGTTTACAATAGCTGAGGATTTATAGGATGGAAGTGAAATAAACACGAGGGGCCATGTGCCGTCTATTTGTGCGGGCTCAGAGGAGCAAATGCCCATGCTTTCGCAGATCCTTTCCACAGTCCTGTGTGTGTGCGTCTGTCACGGTGCACACGTCCAGCAGAGCAGGCTCTCTACACCGAGGCTCTGAGCCACTCGTGTGTGTAGCCACGGGCCTGCTGGTGGTCGAGCAATACTTTTGACCTGAATAATAAGAGTGAATGAAAGAAGAGAAATAAGATTCCAGCAGAGAAAATCCTTGTCTTCGACTGGAAAAATAATTAATCTCTCCAAAAATAAATGAAAGTTTATATAATCCCTTATTTTAATTTAGCTCTTTCCTGTGGAAGAGAAAAAAAGTACTATATTAATCATCTCTATTTTGGATAAGATGGCATAATGGTTCATTTATTTGGAAGTGAATACTTGAGGTTGTGTCAAGGACTGAGTTTTCCCCTTCTGATATGATTAATTATTTTCCCCACTGATGATTATTAATTGTTCTGTGAGTTAAAGTCCTGTTAGCCCAAAGACATTTAGGATCTCAATCATGACGCAATTCAGAAATTATTTGAAAATGCCAAAAGAGCAGATATACTGAAGAAAAGCTATCTTAAGCTTTGGAGTGCTGGGCCATGTTAGTGGGGCAGAACTCATTCTTGATATTTATAGATGAACAGAACAATTTATCACAGTGGCTGGTCTTCATTTAGACTAAATCTTGCCCGTGTCTGTCCTCATAGGCACTGTCTCTGGCTTCTAAGCTGCTCGCAGGGTTAAGGACCAATGTATTATCTAAGCTCAGATACTAGACAGATTGCTTATATAAAATTTTTAAAACTATTTAAGAGCATTACATTTAAATCACCTATCAGTCATATGAAAATTATACCTCATAGCTAGAGACCTGTAATTTGGCAAATATTTCTTAATGCTTTAGAGAAATTGAAAATTCAGTAGGTTTGTGGATCTTGACATATTGTTCACCTTAGAGATGAGTGAGTAGCATAGGAGTCAGATCAAGACAACCTTATCAGAAGCATTTATGAATACTAAACATTCATATGAAGTCGTTGTGTCATTTAAGAAAACAAACTCACAAGACTACTTTCATTTTTATAACACTCTCCAGGAAATGTGATTGTTTACTCAATAACTTCAGGGTTCAGCTTAGTTGAACATATGTTAGAAATAAAACTTTTATCAGACTGCGTAACACTGTATGAAGTTGTCGGGGAAAGAAATTGAAGAAGAGTTCATGTGTCTCTTCTTCTCAAAGTTCTTAAAGTTTCAAATAAAAATTGAAATTGGCTCAGAAAATGAAATTGGAGTGCTTCTTTTGGTGTATCTTCATTATGGATTGTATGTTCCAAAGTCTGTTTAATCTTTTAAGACATGTTTAAGACAAGAATGAGTAGAGCAAAAGAATTTTTTATTTCAGAAACTTTATAAATTTCCACTATCTATGTCCTTTCAAAGTTGCAATAATAATGTAAAGGCAAACTTATCTGTCTTTGTCTCTTTTTCACTCTTTTGAGGTCCAAGATCATTTGCCAGATCATTTGCTTTAAAAAGTACTAGTCACTGGAAAACTTTACTCTCGAGTTTTAGGCATTGTGTGTAATTCAAAAGTAATGTACCTACACTTCAAGAACACTTAGTCTAAAGGAGGGCCTAAAGCATGTACATAAAGTAACCTAAGTTAGATGGTGATTTAGACGCTGAAAATTACTGATTGCACTTCATCAGTCATTTCTATCTGATGGTCTGTAATCACAAGGAACAGCATTTGGAACATTCGCTGAAGGATGAACAGTAGGGAGTCTGTAAGCATTTTACATAAAGGTATCTGTCTTTAGTTGAAGATGTGGAGAATCTATTTAAACAAAAACCTTGGTAATATATTATTTTATTCACATAATAATTAAGCATTCGAATGTTGGCAAACTATCCAGCAGACAACTGTTTGTGTTTTTCCAGGGTAGTAGAGGAGAAATAGGACCGGCGGGACCACCAGGCCCACTAGGCAAACTGGTAAGTAATGTTTCCAGTCTCCAGCAGTTTCTTTGCTTCATACAAAACACAATACATTTAAAAAAAAATAAGCAAGGAGAGAAAAACAATTTACAAAGGGCAATTTAATCATTCCTTCTTGATTTTTATTGTTATGTGAATATGTGAAAAAGTAAATGCATAATTTCAAACTATATCTAAAATACCCTCAGAGTGTATTTTCGTGTGTGGTTTGTAGCATACATTTTGAAGCCAGGAGAGACATGAATTGCTACATTTGGCCTCTAGTTGTTCTTGGAATTGGAGAGAACTGTGCTGAATGCTGCCTTTTACTTCTCCAGCTGTGCTTGTTTACACAGCAAGAGGCATGCCATTGCAGGGGCTAGACTCAAAGAGCCCACTGTTGGGAAGGCCTGCAAACTGGGGAATCAGAGGTGGGACAGAGGGGGCGGGGAAGCAGGGCTGTCTCCTCCTGAGAGTGTGGGAGGGACACATTTGAGGAAAAGAGTTAAACCAGCCACAGCACATTTATTTTAGGGGGAAGTCAGCACACCCAAGGTCTGTGTGCTTTCAGTGTTGCAGTAACAGTGATTCTGGGACCTTGTGTTTGCTTTCCAGGGTTCCCCCGGGAGCCCTGGCCTCCCAGGCTTGCCTGGCCCCCCTGGACTTCCTGGAATGAAAGGTGACAGGGTAAGATATCCAGCCCTCCAGAAAGTCCCTTATTTGGGAGGGATTTTTAGTATGTTGAGAAACCAATCTTGCTTTTGGCCTTGCTTTTCGAAAATACTAATTTTTCTAGAATTTATCACAGAGAGCTGTAAAGAAAGGTGTTTGAAATTACCGAGAGTTGACATTAAGAAGCAAGAAAAAACTTATTAATATAGTAGTTTATCAGGAGGAAAAACTGAGAAAGTAAAACTTTCAATTGTAACTATACTTTCTACTTAGTCCTAAATTTACATTCTTACTAGTCACATTTTACATAAATGTGATCCCAGAATACTTCAAGCTGTCCAGTGCCCTGGGTAGGACAATTGCTCGTTTCTCCAGTTCTTAACTGACTCTTGTTAGGTGGTGAGGAGAGGGAGATGTTCTCTCCTTTGACAGTATTCATAGTTGTGTTTGTCTACCAGTCCAATACAGGGGGTTGGTTCATTTGAAATTAGATAAAAATCTTAAAACATTGAAAAGTATTACATTTTACTTATTACAGGGTGTAGTCGGTGAACCTGGTCCAAAGGGTGAACAGGTAGGTTCTGTTTGAGTAGTACAAAGTGTGGTGTTTAATGTGCATGAATATGCTTCACCAGCAGGGGGCACTAGCTGGTTTATGGGTGTAATTAAAACGGAGGCTAGTAGTTCTCAAAATGTTTCAGTGAGTGAAACCTAGAGTTTAGTTTGGTCTGTAGCCTTATTAACTATTTAAATAAGCTGGAGGTAATGGCTCTGCTTCCAAAACTACCCATTGAAAAAAGTGTCCTTCCTTTGAAAAAAGTGGCCCTGCCTCTCTCCTTCACTGAATTAATTGGTTTACACTGATGAAACCTTCCATAGCTATGTCATGTTTTCAGTTTTCTATATCAAGGAATTAATAAATAAACTATACATGTGAATTAGAATCAGTCCTTTCTACAGATTGCTTTATATACTGTGAGAGTCTTTTTGCAAAGATTACCTAATTGTAAGATTGTTGAAGATGGTCAGTAATCCTCAACTTGAACAGACACTCAGCTTTCTTTTTGTTTTTTCATGTATGGATTTTTTACAATTTTATTTATCAATGACAGGTTACATTGAGTATTACTTGGAATTAGTTTCAGATGCACAGGACAGGGGTTGGACAATCATATACTTTACACAGTATTTCCAGTATTTCCAGTAGTGCCTGAGGAGGCCGTTTTCTGATTTGGCCTGGCCACTGATCGCTCCGCTGGAAAGCCACTGAGAGCGTGTTGTGTTCCTGCATGATCCTGGAAGCAGTGTGGCCATGTATGTGTGCTCATCAATGTGGACTGGTTAAAACTGAGCCCAGGGACTCAGAATTTTATGATGTGGCTCTTCCTCTTACTTTTCAGGGTCCATCTGGTGAAGAAGGTGAAGCAGGAGAAAGGGGTGAACTTGTAAGACATTTTTTTTTCTGGTTAATGATGAAGACTTACTGATTTCAAACTGTATTAGAACATAGATTTTTTTCTTCTCTTGGACTCTGTTATCTTTTTTTGCCTTCTTTAAAAGTTAAGGTGTTTCTTATATAAGGTAACAAATGACTCTCCAAGATTACAGCCAATATCAAGTAAAGTGGAGGGGAAACACTTCAAAGGTGATAGACCTAGCCTTAAACTTTTGGAGAACAAAGTATTCCTTTAGACATGGTGAATTCTCTTGCAGCTTTACATCTAGACATTCAGGGTGATTCTTACATGCCTATAGAAAGTCTGTGAATAGTGTCTATCATGGAAACAAAATTCAAGTTTTCATACAGTTAGACAGCTGTGGCTCCCACGTGTGATGGTGAGCATTCTCTCTAGTCTAAAACCCTCCGAAGATGTGACCTTGACCTCCCTCTGTGGCTCAGTCTCCAGGAAGACAATAAGAACAAGTTGTCTTTCCTGCCAGGACTGCTAGATCTCTTGGTTCATCATTATGGTTTGGACACAATCTAGCATGACCTAGTGTGGAAACTTACATTTCTTCCTGTGGGGTCAGGGTGATAGATTTCTCCTAAATTAGTTTCAGTGAGCTTTTAATGCAGGCAAAAATTCTGGTAATGTTGTTTGTATTCAGATTTTCAGGATTGAGAGTTAATATAAATGTAACATCTGAATTAGGCAAATCTTCATAATTATTCATTAAATTCCAAAAATAATTATTTTCAATTTTTTTGTTAAAATTGTTAATTTTAAGGACTAAGAGGATGTTTTTAATCATCCTGTTTTGTAGTGGAGATGAACTGATGTGCCAAAACCTGAGTGGGATTCATATCTAGAATTAGTCGTGGAAGATTTTTAAGTTATTTTTTTAACACAAAAGCATGCATATTTAGCTTGACAGACTTTTTGGCTAAGTTTTAAAATACTGTTAGAGTTTGAAACATAAAGTAACCAGGTTTAAATGTCTATTACATTTTATAACAGAATGCTAGTTTAATGTCTTTTGAGATTTGAATTCTCAACACTTAGCATTTTAGGTATGGGTGGAGCCTTAGATAGCTCCGATCCATCTCTGTTATTTAACAAATAAGTTAGCCAAGGCTGTTAGGTCACACAGGGTTATGAATTTAACTCGCAAAATGGGGACTAGGATACAAATTTTGAGTCTAAAGGTTTTCTGTGGTGTCAGGGTTCATCTCTGTTCATGGTTATCTATAAATTTCAGCAGCATAATAACCTGTTCCATGTTCTTAGGAAACTGTCATACATGAATACATTGTTCTAATATAATTTTGTTCTATTGATTTAGGGAGATATAGGATTACCTGGAGCAAAGGGAACTGTAAGTATAATGAGCAGTAATGGTATAAAATATAAAAATATCAATAATGTTGTAGAAAGTGTAATGCACTGCTTTATGAAATTCTTCTATAAAATTCAATTCTTATCGGGCTTACCTTCAAGGAAATGAATGTCTGAATTTATCCTCTAAGCAGTGGATTAATCCAAAGAAAAAACCAACAGTGTAAATGGGTCTGCCTATTGAACTAACCATTCTGAAGGAAGTTTTTTTCCTATTTTAAGTGGCTCAGTGAGTATATTACAGTAATTTTGTTTACCAATGGGCCATTTTTAAAGAACTAAGTTTTGTTTCATAGTGATGAGAGTATATTGGGTATTGTTTGTAGTTGTACAATTTGTTGGAAAATGTTTCAGTAATTTTCTTAATCTCCTGTGTTCTATTTGGGGAAGCAAGATAGAGGAGCAATGCATAAGAAGATATACTAGATAATTATTAGAGCTAGAAAATGATTATCTTGTTTAATTCATCATTTTATAGAGACTAAACTGATGTCCTTAGATATTAGATGAATTTAGAATTATAGAACCAATTAGTAGCAAACCTGGAATGATTTGCAGTTTGAAAGGAATGCACATCTAATACAATAAGGAATTTAGTATAAGGAGAAAACAAGTTAAGCTCAGATTTCAATCTGAAATGTCACTAGCCAGCACCTGCCAGTTAGTCTCCAAGTCCCTCCTGTTCCTGGAACCTTCCCCACTCCTCTCTGTGCCTGTCCAGCTCATTTCCCTCCTGGCAGCCCTGGGAATCTAAATTGAACAATCAAACACCATCTATCCTTTCTTTGCTTAAAATCCTTCAAGAATTGCATTTTATGGAGAAAACCGGATTCTTAGCAGGGTATACACACTTTCGACGAAGAGTTCTCTGCCTTGCCAACCTCATCTCCTGCAGTCCGGAATGTCACTGTTTGCAGTTCTTTTTACGTGGTGTGCTGTCTAATGCCTTATGCTGTTCACCTGGCCTGGGGTATTCCATTTCTCGCTTTAAAACAGAGACTTCCTTCATAAGCATTCCCCATCGTCAGCCCCACTTTCTCCGGGAGGACTCATGCAGACTCGGCCACACTGCCCAGCTCTGGGCCCTTCACACACCACCCACGTGGAAATTATTAGGTTGTATTTACTTCCCTGTTTACATACTACCTTTAAACACTGTGCGACAGTCTCAAGCTTCAAGTAACATCTTTATGCCTAAGAATCTTTGACAGAAATGGTTTAGCATGAGAAACATGTAGAGTAAACCTTGATAGAATTTGGTAGTAGAGATGCTGTTTCATGGTCTACCAATAATTACTGATGCTTAATGGTTAAGCATTGAAGCTATAAAGAAAAAGCCAGTGAACAATGCAGTGGTCACTTCATTTAAATGTGGATATAATACTAGGAATTGGTTCTCGATTCATGACCTCCCTTTCTAGTCTTGTCTTCTCCAACATGACCCAGATAATACTGATAAAATTGAAGTGTATTATCTCAGAATCAGGGGAAATAGTTACTAACAGGAGGACTTTTGCTGTCCCAAGTGATGTCAGCATAGACAAACTTGATAGCTGGTGAAGTCTGTTTCTACTCTAGTGTACGTGTCCTCAATTGAGGAATTTTCCCCAAAGACCCAGGGCATTTATGATGTCCTGGCCATGTTGGCCCTACATCTCTTCTTCAAAAACTTCTTGTCCCTTGTTCTAGCAACATTGCAGCATTGTGGCAAGATGACACACTCTGATTTGGTCTCCCCTGTTTTCTGCCAGTTCCTGAGTGCATTTCTGCATTCACTTTGGCTTCTTCTCTGGGTTGCTTTAGAAGCTGTCATAGTCCTGTCCTCCAGGTGCCTGACAATTCCCCAGCCTTCCACTGCCTGTCCTTAGTGAGCTCTCCCTGCTGGCACTGTCTTTCAGGGAGTCTTCTAAGCCGTAATTTCTTCATAGGAACAATTTTGACAGGTTGACTTAGATGAATGTCATTTTTTTTTGTATAAAGAAAACAAAAAGACTAAACAGACTAAAAAAAACACACTTGCTGAACTTTCTTTAGATGTGTCTAGTGAGAGCATTGCCTCATCACCTTCTTCCCTTCAGTTTAAAACATTTGAATGTTTGACGTGAGTGAGCTCTTTCTAGACACATGTTGCACATGAAAAGGAAGCAGGGTTAAATCATTTTATGGACATTTGTAACTGGAATGCTGGCGTCCCCTTGGTGCCTCCCACTCTTTGATCTTCTCATTCTCAGTCATACACAATGGTGCATTGTGATGACTGCGCCAGGAACTCCACCAGAGGTAGTTGGACACAAAGTGGATTAGTTTATTCTTGTTTTCAAAGCAGTTACTGTATTTGAGGCCTCTTTTAAATGCTTTTAGTCTGCTTTCAGAAAAACATCTGATGTCTATATGCTTTGTGCTAAGGAAGCAGTTGGTTTATTCCTAAACTTCTTTAATATTTGGATTTTTAACTTTTTCAATACTTAGATAACTTATAGACTTACTCTTTTTGTTTCAGTACTTCAAATACATCGATTTTAAGTGCAACACTTTAGATGTGGTGGTGTTTTAAATATACTGATATAGTTCATGTTAGTATTTTATGATTCCTGGATAGATCTGGCATCTTCGAATTCTCTGAAGAATGTGATAAGAGCTGAATACCGTATGTTCTTGGAAATGTCTTTATTTTGTGCTTTCTGTTTCAGTGATATACAAAGGAACAGTTGTGTAAGAACTTTGTGGCTTTCTAGTGGCCATAAAAAGTTGACAGGCCTTACTAAAAGCTAACTTGCTCTTAGGAAGTGGCTTAAAGTATGAAGGATGTGGTTTTAAAAATGTATTATTTCAGCTAACATTTTGAAATAATTATACAAAAAAGAAAGATTCATTAAAAGTTTATTTGAACTGGAGTTCTAAGAGACTAATGAGGTGTGGCATTTTCTGTCCTTACGTGGACTATTTGTAACCTGTGAACGAATAGGATGAAGTAAACATCAAAGTTTGTGTGTTAATATTACATTGATATAAAGCAGCCACATTACTTGTGTTTAGCCCTGGTTTCATAATGTGCCTTTTGTTATAGGTGGGCAACCTCGGGGAGCCTGGCTTGAGGGGGCCTGAAGGAGGCCGGGGGCTCCCTGGAGTAGAAGGACCGAGAGGACCGCCTGGACCCCGAGGTGTGCAGGGAGAACAGGGTGCCACCGGCCTGCCTGGTATCCAGGGCCCTCCGGTGAGTGGAGGGCAGTCCCTGTGGTTGCTCTGTGGAGACTGTCGCACAGCAGAAGGGGTTGGGGCAGCCTGGTTAGACCAGACATCAGCTCCTGGGCAGTGTGGGCAAGTGGTCCTGTTGTAAACCCAGCCACCCTGTTGCCTGCCAAGTCTGTCTGTCAGCTCACCGTTGAACCATGTGCTGTTTATGGTTCTGTGTATAAACTGCTTTCTTTCTCTTCTGCCCCAGGGGAGAGCACCAACAGATCAGCACATTAAGCAGGTTTGCATGAGAGTCATGCAAGGTAAATAACGTAGTGGCTTGATTTTTTTTTCTGTATGCTTTAAAGGAGGGAGATTTTAAATAATGCTAGTGTCAATTCTGTTTTATGCAGCTTGCCACCATCATAATAGTTTATAGCCTCAAAGAAAAAGAAAAATACCACTTTTTGGATTAGCTTTCTTTTTGCCAAGGGTGTTCATTGACAAGAAAACACACACACACACACACACACACACACACACACACACTTTGCTTTCCTTTGAAACAATTCTCAAGTGTCTTTCCCTTCTTCAATGCCCTACCACTCGGTGAGCACCCAGCACTGGCCGAGGCCCTCTCCGAATCTCCGTAGACTATGTGAGAAGTAATTGACAGACTTGTAAGAAGCATAAGGACATTATGGCTACTCATGTACCAAACCGCCTTCATCAAAAATCAATAACTAGTATTTTACCAAAATGGCGATACATATTCACATTTGTTAACCTTGATCTAAATTGGTCTGTAGCTGTGGCGATCGCTGTTTGTCACAGCTGTTTCCAAATCGGTCTAGTTCTGAAACTGCCCTGAAAATAGAGATGTGCAAATTCTCCTATGACTGAGGAGACCCTATAACCCTTGGGCCTTCTAACAAATAAGTATTTTATTCTGGGTGGAACCACTTCTGGCACAAATAAATACTCCTCTTTGTATGCTCATGAGACAGCCGAATTTGTCTCATAGACTTGTAGAGTTTTCCAGAATGAAACTGTCACCTCTGTATTTGAATACCAAGTTTCTTCATTGCAGATATTTTATCTTGAAAAGATATTTCAATTTTAAGCATCACATATCTAGAAAATTGTGATTTTATGCTAACTCTTACTTATGTAAGGCAAACTTAGAATACTCACATTGGAACAATTTAAAAATGTTGTTTAGAAATGTGTTTTCAATTCAAATTCTCCATCACACCCTAAAGTTTTAAAATATATTACATTAGAATATTTTCCTTAGAGGACTTTAATGGGAAAGTTGCCTTGTTCTACATAGTCTTAGTGGATGATTGTTAATCTATTTAATGATTCCTGAAAAAGCCCACACAGTTATTAATTTTTAAGACAGACTGTGACCATTCCCAAGGCTATTTTTAATGTTTATTGTCTATTCCAAGCATGAAAAAACTTCTGAATAGGAGAATTCATAAGAAGTCATGAATTCTTGGAATATGTCAAGTTACTTAATATCATCAAACTAAAAATGCAAGGCTAGGTCTCAAATGATGTTTCAGTAATAGTCCTGCACAATGCCCTTGGCTTTTAAAAAGCCTCTGGACATCCTCTTCTACCTACATTAAGAAACTAATTTTCTTCCTATCCTGGGTTCTCAGAGAACAGGTCAGGATTCAGGTGACACACTCCTTCTTGTAGCACACCCCTCATCCCACAGCCCTGCGGTTGAAGGTTTTTATCCCCATCCCTCTGCCCCCGTTGCAAAGCAGCAGCAGCACCAGATCTATCTAGGGAGACCTGAATCAAACAGCCCCAGTGAGTCCCAGAGTCTGTGGAAAAATGATGGGGCTTTATTCATTTCTCACCACAAGTTTGAAGTTCTGGTGACACATTTTTAAAAAGGCACTCATAATACCTCTGTTTTCATTTGTATCACTTCCACGTTTCTGAAGTTTCTGGGCTGTTTTGTTTATTATCTTTTAGAGCATCTTGCTGAGATGGCTGCTAGCCTCAAGCGTCCAGACTCAGGAGCTTCTGGCCTCCCTGGGAGGCCTGGACCCCCTGGTGCCCCAGGTCCCCCTGGAGAGAATGGCTTCCCAGGCCAGATGGGACTTCGTGGCCTCCCAGGCATTAAAGGTCCCCCTGGTGCTCTCGGTTTGAGGGGCCCTAAAGGTAAGCCTTTTTGCCCAGGTGGAACCAAGGGACACACACGGTCCTTTCTCAGGCGTATTCACATGTCTGACCAAGCTCCAGATACTCTGTGAGATAAGATGTATTATTCTCCTTTGCACTGGACACGGTAAAGATTAGAGAACTTAACGTGGGATTCTCTTGACCTTGCTATATGACGACAGTAGACTAAATGCTGGCATTAAGGTCCTCTGACTCTTGGTACTGATCTTTTTCAATTATACTGTGCTCATTCATAGTTCAAAATAAACTTTATAGGACCTAATGAAGATTTATTCAGTAGTTAATTTTTTCCAGAACGTGAAATTATTGTAGAGGTCTTCTAAGTTGACAACCAGCCTTAGAATGTTTGCATCCATTACTTAAATTAACAAGATTTGTTAGCAAGAGATAAGAAAAATTACATCGTGAGTAGAAGCTACCTTTTCCTCCTTCTAAAAAGTGATGTTGGACATTTGGTTTTGATGGATTTTCTTTTCAGCTTTGAAGTGCAACCTAACCTTATTCCTTCTTTAACATGTGAGAGAGTATAAGAGTGTTGGTTTCTTCCCCTTTTACTGCAAGCACATTAAGCCCTTGCATCCAGCATTTTTCAGAAAAATAGGGCTGTGTGTTAGGTATTAAGCAGGCCTTGCAGAAGGACTGGTTGCCTCAGATGGCATTTGCTAGTTGAGTGGGGTAAGTACGTCAGCCTGGGGCGTGTGTGCCCTGAATAATTTAGAGAGGACTGAATAAAGTGAGGACATTCTGTATCATGATGAGTGACTGACAGCTCTCTGGGGAACTTCAGAAGGGCGTGGCATCAAAAACAAGAGAAGGACTTTCATTTTTAACATGGTGCTGTTCCAATTAGGATTAAACATTATGGCGTGAATGGTCGGAGGGCAAGCGAGCTGCCTTTTTGGATCTATAAATGCATTGCTGATGCATTTGGTTAACTATACCCTCTGTTGGAATAGTTCCTTTAATTACATTTTTTGGGCATGTGCATGTTGATACATGAGCCCTAATTGGGGCCTCTTGTAAGCCTGGCACAATTTCAAAGCTTTCAGAGGCTGGACAAAATCAAATACAGAGAGAGAGTTCATCTTAAAGAGAACTGGAGAAAAATTTCCTCTGAGAAAATCACACAGACAGCCACCATTGTCCTGCTTCCAGCTGTTAGTTTAGGTACTCATGCCACAGGTGGTTTTTCTAAGGTTAGTTCCCATTCACTCTGTAAACCATCTCTAAGAAACCCCACTGCCTTGGTGATTATTGCCTTGACTGGCCCTGTTGCGCCAGAGCCCAGGATGTCTCCTTAGCTATTGGGAGTTCACCTCGGAGTGGTGTGTCTGAACAAGTGGCCACTGGAGCATCAGCAGCACCTGGGACTTTGTTAGGAAAGCAGACTCTCAGCCCCACCCCACACCCACCAATAGGAATCTCAGGCAGTGGTGGGGGTGGGGGGCAGCAGTCTGTGTTCTAACACACCGCCACCCGATTCCAATGCAGCTAAATGCACTTGATCCATTTCCTGTTGAAATGGGACACCTTGTAGGGACCATAGAAATCACAGCCCTATTGTCTTGGCTAAAAGGAAGTCTCCATATTTGGATAGAGCTTACCTGTGTTCATTAGTAACAGAACTCTCCTGAAGTCCCATCTTATTCCTTTAAGAAGTGAAGATGTCTGTTGACTTGGTAGGTTAGGAAAGTCTGCCTAAAGCTGCGTCTCTCAGTCTGGGCTGCACGCGGGAAACACCTGAGGAGCTTGAAGAATGACTCACGTTTGGGCCGTATTCCCAGAGCTTCTGATTTAATTGGCCTAGGCATCAGGATTTAAAAATACACCTCAGGTGATTTTAATGTGCAAGCGAGGTGGAGAAACCCTGGAAACAAAGAAGAAATGTGGGCAGAAGTTTCTGGGAACTTCTGAATTGTGGCTGGGGTGGGCTGGCTTGGCTCTAGCAGATAAACCTAATTTTGAAGGGAAGAAAGGTGCATTTCTCTGTTTGGAACTGGAAAATGTCTCCACCACTAAGTCCATTCGTCAGCGTGGCTTGATTATATAAGGGATTTCCCCCCTAATTTTCTTCGTTATTTATCATAGTCTATAATCCAGAAGGGATATAGTCCTTTCTTTTCTTTTCTTTTTTTTTTTAAACAGACGTTCTCTCCCCAGCTCCCTTTATCTGTTTCTTGTCATGGAATTCCTTTAAAGCAGCATCTTTTCTCATTTTATTTCTTAAAATTTGGGGTATGTGCAAAAAAAAAGCAAGTGGATTTTCTTTATCAATCCATGCTGTCACACATTTGGAGATGTTTGATTCTAGGTGCGTAGACTTGACCTTTCTTGTCCCACTACATACATTAACAGTAGCATTTAGTAGAAAACATGAAGTCTTTTACTATCCAAAGGTTACAGATCAAATTTTCCCCGCGATAAGCACCTCAGCACCGGAGACAGACGTGCAGCCCGATGGAGAGGTGAAGCATTTCATCATCCCCTGTTGCCTTTCCCCGTGGCTACTGAAGAAGGGGCAGTTGGGTCACTGTGAGATTCTATTTCAAGAGAAATTATCACATAAATAACAAAGGAGTAAGTTTTACTAAAGCTTTCAACAGTTAGGCTGTGTTTTAATTAAATTCCTGTTTTCCTCCTTAAAATTACTCTGGAAAACACAGTGGGACATTTTCAGTGGTAGCTAGTAGGAATAGGCCTCAAATCACACTCAGAGCTTAAGTCATATGTTTACATATGTTATGTTTTTGTTTTCCATCAACATGTTTTATACAATATTACACAAACATGTTAGGGCCACAGCCAATGCACTTTGCACATTTTATGTGTCTATTCAACAGACGCAAGAGAGATGTCCTATCTGGTCTATGTTCACTTTTCTTAGTATTAAGTCAGTCTTTTGTGTGGTAAATACCATTTTTAAATGTTTACGGTATGGATTTACTTTAGGTCCTTATGTGTAAAGCTGTATATTTTTTTCAGGTATTTCAGTGTGAGTCAGACAGACATGTCAATATGTAAGGGAAGGCTTGAGAAAGTATGGTCATAACTATGGCTAACACTTTTTAAAATATTAAGCTGCTCATAAGAAGATGGACCATCAATTATAACTTGCAAATAAATGAAGTAAATAGCAACTGTGAAGTGACGAGAATTTATTCAGTTTTAGCCATTTCGTTAGTCATGAGAAAGCTCCTGTGGCATGAGTCCCTATAGCTGAAAGCAGGACAAAGGTCTATGTGGTTTTCCCAGAGAAAATTTTTCTCCATTTCTCTCTTTTTAAGTATATTTTATTGATCACACTATTACAGCTGTGCCATTCTTTTTTCTCCCCTTTCTCCCCATCCATCCTGTACCCCATTCCCTCCAGCATTCTGCCACCCCCCCCTCAGTTAATGTCCATAGCTCATACATGTAAGTTCTTTGGCTTCTCCATTTCCTGTACTATTTTAACCTCCCCTGTCTATTCTGTACTTACCATTTATGCTTCTTATTCCCTGTACCTTTCCCCCCCCTCTGCTCCTCCCACTCCCTGTTGATAACCCTCCATGTGATCTCCATTTCTGTGATTCTGTTCCTGTTCTAGTTGTTTGCTTAGTTTGTTTTTGTTTATGTTTTTTAGGTTCAGTTATTTGTAGTTGTGAGTTTGTTGTCATTTTACTGTTTATAGTTTTTGATCTTCTTAGATCAGTCCCTTTAACATTTCATATAATAAGGGCTTGGTGATGATGAACTACTTGAGCTTGACATTATCTGGGAAGCACTTTATCTGCCCTTCTATTCTAAATGAAAGCTTTGTTGGATAGAGTAATCTCGGATGTAGGTCCTTGCCTTTCATGACTTGGAATACTTCTTTCCAGCCCCTTCTAGCCTGCAAGGTTTCTTTTAAGAAATGAGCTGGTAGCTTATGGGAACTCCTTTGTAGGTAACTCTCCTTTCTCTTGCTGCTTTTAAGATTCTCTCCTTATCTTTAATCTTTGGCAATTTAATTGTGATGTATCTTGGTGTGTTCCTCTTTGGGTCCAACTTGTTTGGGATTCTTGAGCTTCCTGGACTTGCATGTCTATTTCCTTTGCCAGATTAGTGAAGTTTTCTTTCATTATTTTTTCAAATAAGTTTTCAATTTCTTGAACTTCCTCTTCTCCTTCTGGCACCCCTATGATTCGCATGTTGGAACATTTAAAGTTGTGCCAGAGGTTCCTAAGCCTCTCTTCATTTTTCTGAATTCTTTCTTCTTCTTGCTGTTGTGATCGAATGTTTTTTTCTTTCTTTTGTCCCAAATCTTTGATGTGAGTCCTGGTTTCCTTCCCTTCACTGTTGGTTCCCTGTATATTTTTCTTTATTCCACTGTGTATAGCCTTTACTTCTCCCCCCCCACTTTTTTTTGCTACCATAATCAATTATTTCTGATTGAGCATGGTGAGCATCCTGATTAGCAGTTTTTGAACTCTGCATCTGATAGGTTGGCTATCTCCTCATTGCTTAGTTCTTTTTCTGGAGTTTTGATCTGTTCTTTCATTTCAGCCATATTTCTTTGCCTTAACACACCTGTTACATTGTAGGGGGAAGAGCCTTAGGTATTGGCCAGGGGAGAGCAACCCACTTCACTGCATTGTGGTCCTGTATGTGGGGGAGGGGTCAGAAAGGGAACAATGCTGTTTGCTCAGTTCTCACCCTACTTTGGGGAGATTGGCAGATTCTCCCTGCCAATGTAAAACCTGGTAGGAGTTGTGACTCCTACCGGTTTTTACATCCAGTGGTTCTGAGGCTTTATTTTCCTGGCGCTTGAACCCTGAGTTGCATAGTCTGTCTCGCTCCTCAGTTGTTCCTCCCAGTTTATCTGCATGTGAATGTGGGACTCCCTGATTCTCAAGTTTCAGCCTTGCTGCTAGTCCTCTCCACCCCAGCTGCCTGCCTCTGCCCCTCCCACCAGTCTGGATGAATGTTTCTTCTTTAACTCCTTGGTTGTCAGACTCCCAAACAGTTCAATAGTCTAGCAGTTCTGGTTGTTTTTTGTTTTTAGATTGGTTGTTTCCTTATTTTGGTTGTGTGAGGAGGTGAAACGTATCTGCCTATGCTTCCATCTTGGCCAGAACTCCTATAGTTTATCTCTCCCATTCTCATTAAGATGAACACTGAGCTTTCTCTGCATATTTGATTTTATCCAGCCTCCGGAAGCTTTGAAATTGGGCCAGGCTTACAAGAGGCCCCAATTAGGGCTCATTTATTAAAAACTGAATACTTTCCTTCACACCTTATCTAAGCTGATTTTATAAGCTCTTTATATGTATTTTCTGACACAACAGGCTAACAAAGGTGGCCCTTTAGTTCCTTGAGCCACTTTTCAAACATCTCAAAATAAGTCATTATCAGGGTTTGCAGAAGCAGAGTAACCCTGGTGACAGACAGAGCCAGGCTGTGGAGCAGCAGTCTGCAGTGTGGCTGCCTTGGATTCAGCTAAAATGTGTTTTTCTCTGACCGATAACCAAAATACAGCATCACAACTAGGATAGCAGTCTTCTCCCTAGCAGGCAACATTTTGAAGTTGTCATGGTTTCATACTGGAATGTGTTTAACTTTCACTATCTGTGTGAAAGTTGTATTTTAATTTATAATCTTCATCTCATATGTATAAAAAATATGGCACATTTAAAGATTCTCTTCTCATTGCCAGTCTCCAGAATTATAGTGATATGACATTTAAATTGCTAAGTTAACAAGAGTGCTCCAGCTGTTATTCTTAAAAGTGCCAGTTGTCATATCTTCCTAATACAATATAGCTATATTGATGATGAGTGTGAAAAAAACTAGCTTATGTGAATGTGAGTTCATCCTGAGCTCTATAAATACCCTACATGGTATTTATATAAATTTGATTTGTTTTGAAATGTAATTGATTCACTGTAAAAATATTCACATAAGAACATTCACAGTTAAAATCAGAGTATGAGAACTATTTGACTACTGTATCGATGGTTGTACATATATCTTACCTATTTTTGCTGTGTACATGCCTGTGCTTAAATTATAACAACAACTCAGTATTGAATGAGGTGGGGCCGATACAGATGTTTGGGGAAAAATGATTATGTATGGAATTCTTTACAAAATACCATTGCATTTTCTAAAAGTGTAGAAAAAACATAATACTATATTGATGAGATAGTAAAATAATGCCTCGTACTGGGAGCAGTAGAAGTCATTTAGGACCAGTTAACGAAGGTATTGGAGCACTCTGTTAATGAGGCCAGGTTTCTGGGTTTGGTCTCTGCAGGGGCAGGATAATTAGTGCAGCTCTGTTCAGTGACTGCTGATGCCCTAAATTTAATCAACTGTCCTGCAAATGCACATGGTTGGCTGCAACCAACAGCATGTTCCCTGTAAATAATGAGTCCATAGTGAAATGTAGACACTTCTAACAGCACACTTTACATTTGGGAAATTCATTAATTTATTTTTGGTAATACTAAATTTACATTATTTGAGAATTTTAAACTGTATAAAAAGATATTCAGTAAAGAGTTTTTCTGCCACCCATGTCTCCCCTCTGCTAAGTTTCCTTTTTTCTTACCATTAGGTCATCATTATTGCTAATTTCCTATACATCCTTACTAATGATGATATGAAAGGATCAATGAATATAGCATATTTTTCCTAGATTCTTTAAAAAGCAAATCATATTGTCCTGTAGTAAGTGATCTGGACCTTGTTTTTCATTGAACAATGTCTTGGAGATCATTTCAAAGAGCGTCCTGATTCTTCTTCACAGCGGTATTATATTCCGAACGCAATCAGCATCTGTAGAAGTGCCATGATGTATTTAGCCCTTTGATAGACATTCGATGGTTTTTAGTCTTCTGCTCCTTCAGTAGGCTCCAGGGAACACCACTGCATGTGCTTCATTTGTGTACAGAGGTCAACATGAGCTCTATATCTCTAGGATGAATTCCTAGAAGTAGAATTACTGGGTAAAATGGTACTTCCCTTTGTAATTTTGATAGATATTGCCAAATTACCCTCTAAGAGATTCCACTGATTTATACTCTTATCAGCAATGTGTAATAGTGTGTTTTCCCACAGATTTGCTAACATATACTTAATTAAACTTTGGAATTTTTGCTGATCATATAGGCATATAGGTTAGAATAGCATCCTTGTTATTCTGAGTTTACATTAATTCTGTTATGAGAGTGAAGTCAGGGAATTTTTTTATAGAGTTGAGAGCCATTTTTATTTTCTTTCACTGACTTCCTTGCTTATGTATTCTGCTTATTTTTTATTTTGTTGTTGGCCTTTTTGTATTGATTTCAAGAACTCTTCATATTAAGAGTTACAACTTTATATCATAATAGAAAGGCCAACTTGAATCTGAGGTTTTAAAACAATTTTCTCTTGTTTTCTTCTGGTTCTTAAATTACATTTAAAATATTTGATACATTTGCAGTTTATCCCGGATTGTGATGTGAGGAATAGATTCAACATTTTTTGTTTCAAGTAGGCTACCCACTTTTACAATACTATTTATTGAATTATTCAACTTTTTCCTACTTTGAGATGCCATCTTTGTTACAAACCAAATTCCTATATGTATTTGGAATAGGTATCTAGACTTTCTATTCTCTTTCACTGGTCTGTCTACTCGTTTACCAGTCCCACAATGTTTTGGTGGTTTAATATTTGGTAGGTTTAATTCCCTTCAAGTTGCTTTTCTTTTTGGAGTTCTTATGGCTATTCTGGTTTATGTCTTTTTCTTTTTTTTATGTATCAATTTTAGAGAGAGAGGAAGGGAGAGAGAGAAAGAAAGAAACATTGATTTGTTGTTCTACCTACTATGCATTCATCGGTTACATAATGTGTGGTCCCCGGTGAGGGACAGAACCTGCATCTTGCTGTATCTGGGCAACGCTCTACCCAACGGAACTACCAGCCAGGGCTTTGTTTCTGCACAAGCTTCAGGATCACCTCTGGTTAAAACAGAATCTGTATTTTTATTGTGATCATGATGAAAAGCTAAGGGAGAACTGACACCTTTTTATGATGATGTCATTCTGTATGAGAACATTTTCCCAGTCTTTTTGTAACTTTTAGAAATGTTTAGTTTTTTTTCATTTTGGATTTGCATATTTCTGATTAAACTTATTCCTGGGATTTACTATTTTAATTGCTATTATAAGTGATATTTTTTTTACGACTCATTACTGGTTGTTGTTTGTATATATGAATGTGTTTGTATATATTGTTTATATATGTATTGGTTTCCATATATTAATTTTGTATTTTGCTACTTTACTGAATTATCTATTTTATTTTTTATAGTATATTTTGAATTGATTTTTTTAGGGTTTAAGATAAATACTCCTATCCCTTGAAAATGGATGGTTTTAACTCCCAAACCAAATGATAAATAATAATGATAAAGTGGACATCTTTATAGTGACTGTAGTGAAAGTGCTTCCTGTGTTTCCCATCAAGCATCATGCTGGCTTTTGGGTTGAGACAGTAGGTTTTTCCATGTGAAGGAGGTAGCCATTGATCTTATCTTATTGACTATTGCATCAGGAATGTGTTCAATTCTTTAAAATGTCTTTTCAGCATCTATGAATATGGTTATTTGATTTTCTCCCTTAGATCTGTTATTATAATTAATCTGATTTTTGCCTTGCCACAATCTAGTTTGTGGCAATTTTATGACCCTTTGCTTTCAGAATTTGGGGTTTGCTTAAAGTTCAGAAGTACAGAACTTTATTTTTATAGATATGTAGAAAAATAACCTTTCTCTAATCAAATGCAGGTGACTTGGGAGAAAAGGGGGAGCGTGGCCCTCCAGGACGAGGTCCCAAGGGCTTGCCCGGAACTGCAGGTCTCCCAGGTAAGACTGCTGTGTGGCAGGGCGAGGCTGAGCCATTCGCAGCAAACGGGCAGCTGAGGTGGACCGTATTTAAAACACTCGCTCTTTAATCACTTAAGCATATCATGTGATACTCAAGAATGGTTTGTATCAACTTTCCAGACCAACTTTAATGAAGAGTTAAATGTTTTCTAAATCATATCTGTGTTCTTTATGAAAAAACATGTCAGGACTTGAAAGGCTAATTATTTAAATAGATGTTTTAAAAAATTGTTGGCCTAGCCACACATGCTCATTATGAAATTCTGAACGAATGGGGTCCTCTCCACTTCAAGGCCAGCTGATAGTTTCCTGTGTGTTAAAACATTTTAACTAAAAAGTCAGAGACATAGAAAAATTCATCCAAGTTTGCTAACTATTCATTTTGCACAGAGAGTAACTGAAATTTTATTTTAAAAGCTCCTGTTTCAAGCATCCTGACCCTCCAAAAACCCATATCCAAAAAAAGAAATAAATAAACCTGAACATTCCTAGTCATGCCACAAAGAGCCGCGCACAAACCACGCGTCACTGCTGTGTGAACTGAGGCAACACAGTAGCCTGTGTGTGAGAGCCCAGGTTCTCTCACCGGGCATCTGCTCCCTCTTTACAAACTGGTTACTCTGTCCCCCGAAAACCAGGCTGCAACGCATTCACCCCCTGGGAAAATGACCTACAAGTCCAACCAGAGAAAGAGCACAGCAGGACCTAAAGCCAGGTGGTTTAAGAGCAGGAGTGACGTGCTGTCTTGCTGCAAACTTCTCTTGTCGCTGCTCTGGAAGGCTCCCAAACCTCTGGGGTTGAGGAGAGTCCAGGCAAAAGGAGCTGTGCAGGAAAAGGGTGGCACATGCTTTCACAATGGATTTGAAAAACTTGTTTTAGAAAAATTTAGAAAAATTAATGATGGCTTTTTAATTCTGCCACAGGCTTACACAGTCAATCATGGCTATAATTATAGCCCCAAACATCATTGCTTTCTAATTATACATTTCATTGCTCCTGGGGATTGCTTTCTCATTAAAATACATTTAAAAAATATGAACACATTTGGAGATAGCTCCAACACTGCCTTTCTAAAACTGTGGGTCTGTTAAGAGGTTTTCTCAAATTGATACATTTTTTGTGATTGGAAAAGGAAAGAATCTGGTTGGCACTAAATGGGCCAGGAGAAGATTCACTGATAGATGTTTAGAGAAAGAGAAAGGAAATATAACTTACTGAGTGCTTTTTTCCTTTATCAATGGTAGCAACAGGAGATTTTAAAGCTGATAGAACACCATCATTACAATTTACTTAATTATCTATATATTGAATATACAGGATAACCTTACAGTTTCTCCTCCCATTTTGTTGACAAATCGCTTAACAGTTCTTGGACAAGCAACTTGCACTATTGTCAATATTTTCCTCTAACAAAGATATGTTATTGTTTCTGGTGACTCTTTCAAAAAATCTCTTGATAAACAACATTTTACAAATGGGAAGTTTGAGGAAGACTAGTTCTGTATGTGCAGTGTCTCAGGCTACCACCAGGGGGCACATGATTCCCCACCTGCAGTAGCCCACTAGGAGTCCCTGAGTCTGATTGGTTTTCAAGTGCTCTTGGGCCATTGCTCTGCCAAGATTGGGCTTGGCTGATTAGCATTTTGATAAATGAAACATCCATGCATGGGCAAAATGGTAAGGCAGTACAAGCTTATCAGTGGCAGCTCTACCTGGTTGTCATCTTGTCTCCTTTATGAAAAACAATAAATTTGTTACAACTGGTCTTGGATTTAATACTTAAGTTTGATTTGTTAAAAACAGTGTTATGGGCTCCCTTTTTCAGGACTCCCAAGACCTGTCCTCTTCCTTTCTGCCTTTGCCAGTCCTTGCCCCTCCCTTCCAGGTACCACTATGAAATGTGGTCCTTTTTTTTTTTCCTATGCTTCTGTTACATTTTTGTTGAAAGGATATTTGACATTTTTTAAAAATTAAAGCTAACTTTCAAAAGCACACAGGCACAAAGGGGCTATATTTATCATGCTCGCTCAGGTGCAGGCCCGGGGCTTGGGATTTTAGGTCAGCTGACATTCTCTTGTCTGTGCATAAATGTGCACAGCTATGATTTTTCCAAATCCAGCAAGGTCCTGAACAAGGGCATTCTGTGTCATTCTTCCTCTAGAGCTAGAATGCAGAGTGTGGGCTCCACAAGTCAGACACCCTGGATTCAAATCTTGACTCTGTCACTTACTAATTGTATGACATTGGGCAAGTTATATAATTGCTTTGTGGCCCATTTTCTCCATTTATAAGATAGTGTATTTGTGGTAGCATAATTCTGATTAATGCATCCTTGTAAAGTGATTAGGAAAATTTCTGGCCATGATAAGTGCTCAAGAAATGTTGGTTATTATTACTACCATTAATATAACAAGTCCACCTTTGCTTTTGGAGGTAGACGACGGAGTGCTGGGCCACAGCTGGACCCTAGTTAAGCCCCTGTAGCCTCCTGCTCCTGCTCTGGATCCGCAGCAATCAGCTACTCTTCTCTCAGTCAGCTCCACCCCTAACAGCTCAGACCTGCCCTCCCCGAAAATCTTCCTCAACTCCAAATCACAAATGCAAAGTACTGACTGCCAGTAAATCATCTCACTAATTAATTGACCACTGAGAGGCGGGGCCATTTTAAATTTTCCTGGTGGAGTTTGGAATGTGATTAGGACTGGGACTCTGGTCTGTCACAAACATAATTGTAATAGGACTTTAGGACCCAGGGAACCTTCAATATTTATGCAGGAGCTCTCTGGAACCTTCTAGGTAAAAACGTATCTTACCTAAAAGAAAGAGCCTGCAGAACGAGGTATACTACAACCTCCTCTGTTGTCTCATCTGTTGGATTTGGTACTCAAATCCTCCTGAATGGAATAAAGATCATTTGGTCATTCTTTGTGCTAACATATCTGATATATTTGAAAAAAATGTAACCAAGACCTTCACTACCTATCAGGTATCAGAATTCCTTTATTCTTTCTGGACAGTTTTAGTTCTCTTCTCCCCTTTATATCTGCCACCTTGTTCAGGGTTAGGTGTTACAAGGCCCTTTGGGGCTGTAATGTTACATTGCCTAACATGGACCCTAGGTCATTATTACATTGGTGATCATTTTAGCTGTAGTGCTGTGGTTAAAAGCACAGATATACCATCTAGTTTGTTTCTTCTCATAGTCAGGAGTAGCTGAGGCAGAGATGGAAGTAGTCTGGGCTATGGAGCTAGCCTGCCAGGGCATATGCATTGCTCCCTATGTTATTTTTAGCTACTCTTCCTCTTAGTGCTTCACTTTCTCCTCTGCAGAATGGGAATAATAGCTGCATATCCCCTAGAGAGTTATTTAGGAGAATCTATGTATATGTTACATATAAATACATATAAGCACTTATAATAGTGCCTGGCATATGGCAAGCATTCTGCAAATTTAGCTGTTATTATTACTGTTATTTCTCTTTTTATATTTGAGGATATAGAGTCTTACAAAGGTCATCTGTCCTGACAAAGTTCCTCAAGTAATAACTGATAGAGGCAAATATGTATGCTTTCTGCATCCAGGTGCACTTGGTAGACAAAATGACGGCCTGGCTGTCCCCTAACCACTTAGAGTCTTGATTTCCTTTGTGCATCTTTCACAGAGCAGTGTGCATCACATTAGAGACCCTGGGGCCTAAGAGCCTTCCTAACCCCTGGTCCCCCCTTTGGTTTCTTACCAGAGGCCTTTAGTGGTATTACTTGACCGGATCATCTCATGAAGAGTAAGTCTCTATGCCTGATGTCACTGAACTTTGTGATGAGTTCCTTGGCACTCTGAGGATTTCAAAGAAAAGTATTTAATAATGGGTCTTGACCTCCTTTGTGGGCGTTCAGACTCATGAGGGAAAAGTGTTAAATGAGGGACCGTGTACATATGTGGTCACCAGGGTTGTGAGTTGGGAGCTGAGATGCTTTTCCGTTCTTGGACGTGGAGGTAGAGCTGGCTTTGTGCTGGCCGACCAGATGAATGGGCTATTCAGGGTGCTCGTGCAAAGTCTGCGTGTAGGTGAGCTTGATTGTGAATACTGAGTGGGGAAAAAAAACAAAGAGCACACTCAGTTTAGCTGTAAGTTTGGCAGTAGTTATTTATCCTATTTCCATTGCTGCAGCCATTTTATTTAGTTGAGGCGATCTTATGTAAACAAACCACCAATTTCTTAAACATATGTGCTTTGTCCAACACCACAAAAGTAAGCGTAGCATAAGGTGAAAAATATAGGAAAGTCCCTGCCACGTACAAAAATTTTACATCACCAGTGGGTTAATATCGAATACCTTACTTAATACTTAAAATTATATTCAGGGTTTTTTTTTTTAAATCTTCAAACAGTCCCTTTCATTCTGTAGCTTGTATTAGATCCTTCAGAATGTTCTGGTGGGGTTTGGCCTCCACTGATGTAACATGACTGCCCTCTGGTGTTTGCACAGATAATGACATAGACATTCAGTTAAAAATCATGAAATGTTTTGCCCATTTTTATACAAGGTCTGGCAGAAGTAATGTCTGCTTGAGTGTGGTTGGAAGGGTGATAATATGGTTGTAATAATTTACAGTTTTAATTCAAACATTTCACTTAAAATGTCATATGGTGTGTTTGAGTGTGATGTTGTTATGTTACAGAATTACATGCTTATGATTTTGCAATAAAAAAGGGGAGTTATTTGTGCCAGATGCTGTAGGTCCTTGAAATTACAGAACACTGTGTAGTCATCACTCAACTGCTGTAGATAACACACACATCAGGCAGGCAAAGCAGAATGAGGACAGACCTGTACTTTCTCCTCAAGATTTAAAAAGTAATTTATAGATATTTGTCTTGCAGCTACTGGATTTCTTGAATGACTTGGACTGTGACATTGTTTTACTCCCAAGATAGGTTCTCACACGGTGACTTTAGAGCAACTTTGTGAGTAAATGCCCAGTGTCAGGGCTCACCAGAAACTGACAATTATGCGAAGGCTGTTTCTCTGCCCCCCAACCTCAGCCATTTCTCCAGGGCAAAATCTTGGGAAAATACCCTTAGTTATGATAGGCAGAGATCTAGAAGAATTAATACCAACTCTGGGCTATTGTGCCTCTTTCTACTTTCAGGCCCAATGAATTAAACAAAAAATACCACACACACAGACACAACACACACAGTTCAGCAGAGTTAGCAATTAAGAGGCATGACAACACAGTTAGGTTAGGGGAGTAGCCAAGGGCCTGTGTTGCTAACCCCAACACTTTCTAGGTGTAGGAGAGTATGGGCGATGGTTTAACCCTCCTCACTCTCAGGTTGCACAGGAGGACATGGGTCAATAATGAGCACAGTGCGTGGTGAAGGGTAAAGGGAGAGTGTTTTATGTGCAGGTGATGATGATGATGGTGGTGATGGTGACGACGATGAGTCATCACCCAAAGTTCTAAGGGGTAAATTGCTGTCTTTGCCAGAGGGAGAATTGGGCTAGATGAACCTTTTAGAAGATAAAGCAAGGCTAGACAGGATGACTTGGTCACCTCTTTCTTCAAAGGTTGAACAGGAATCTGAAATGTGAAAAACAAAAAAACCCTTCTAGAATGTGTTGAACTGGGGAGCTAAACATGAAAGCTTTCCTCCTGCTTTTTAATAGTGTGTGTATTAGAGAATTAATTTCCTTACACTGAAGGTTTTAGGCAGGAGGCTGGCTCTGCAAATGTTAAGTAAAACTTTGAGTTAGTTGCTTACATTATAAATTGAGAGGTATTTCTTTAAAAACAGTTTTCTGGCTGCTTTTGAACATTATCAGAAGTTCTGGCGTACCTGCCCACACTCCCTCCTGGCAGCTGTTAGCTGGAGCACAGCCGAGGCCGGCATCCGCACCCCCGTCCGCCTGGTCCTCGGTCCTGCCGCTGCCTCCCAAAGCCGAGGTGGAATCTCATATCCATTCCAACTGTCGTTACATTTGTACTGTTGGTTTTCTTCCAGTAAAGGCAGTGGTGACTTTCTTAACATAGGGCCATTTCTTTATGACACTGGGAGTCAGCAAAGACTGGGAGTCTTTTTTGTAAAAGAGCACGCTTTTTGGCTTCAAGGCCATGTGTATTTTGTTGCACCTACTCCGCTCTGCCCTTGTGGTGCAAAAGCAGCGATAAGCAGTGTGTAAACTAGCGACCGTGGCCGTGTTCCATTTAGACTATTTACAGGTATAGGAGTTGGCTCACGGGCTGCCTTTGGCCCCTCCCAACCTACGTACCAGCCTTATCTCTGTGGTCATTTTGTTTGCAACCTTTCCTTGGGGCATTTTCTCCTCTTAATCATGATTAATCTTAAGGTAGACTGGGTATTGCTACTGATAAGGCGTATGAAAACCACCTTTTATATGCATTTATGTCTGGCCTATATCTTAAACCTTAAAAAAACACCTCTAGGTGATCTGAAAAACACCTCTAGGTTCAGCACGAGGAGATCTGAACAGGCTCTGCTGAAGGCACGGTTCTGCTAAGGCCTCGTTTACAGGTGCTCTGGATGAGAGAGGAACTTTCTCAGGGGCCTCGTCTTTAGTGGAAAACACATAATCACTGGCTGCATCACAACTAAATATAGTCAGATGAAAGCTTATGAAATAAATGAGGGGAAATTATTTACATCTCCCTTAGCTACCACCTTGGGATGGACATTGTCAAAGATAATTATTTTCATAAAACTTATTAATATTTTGCCCTATAACATTGCTTTATATGGATCTACTTTGTAAGCCTCCAGGGAGAATGGGTGTCATATGTAAGACAGGCTCTCTAACCTACCTTCCTTCAAAAAGTATGTGAGGTATGTGTAATGAGATCACGTAATAAGACCAGACCACTATAAGACCAACAAGAGATGTATGTAATATGATCACTAAAATAGAAAAGGAAAATTCAACACCATTGAGAAAGAAGGAAAGTCAACCTAAGTAAATGAGGCATTGACATGTAGACTTGGCTTTAGCCTTTTTGGCTGAGTGGCCAAATTCTATGGCTGAGGTGGGGGGAGGGTCTCTGTGGAACTATAGGATCATCACAGATACAGGTTGTTTTACACTGGTTTCTTGTTGCCACCTTTGCAGTAATGGCGTGAAAGCACTGCTGGGGGGATGGGGCGAATGTTCAGAGAAATCCGTCTTTGTTATGAGTGCCTCACTGGGGGAACCAAACACCTGTGAACTTGAGACAAGGAAGACGCGCCCTGGAGGAGCCGAGACTTGGGTGCAGTTCCTGTCGGTGTAGGCCCCTGATAAGAGTGTCATGGAACTGTGTAGGGCGTATTGTGCAGTTTTCTAAAGATATTAATCAATAATATCCTCATAATTACAATAATAGTCCCCATTTATCAGATGCTTTCAGGCATAGATTTAATTATAAGGAACGCATTATCCCATCACAGAGTGAGAAATTAGTGACCTGTTAACATCACGCTATCCATAAATGGCAGAGCTAGACTTAGAGCCCTCTGTCTGCCTCCAAAGTCTCTTCTAACCACTGGGCGTTCTCCTCCCTGTTTGGATATCCATCCCCTGTTGGAAACCAAGGACACTGTTACAGGAGTGCTGTTCGAAAGGCATGTAATGGGAGCCACAAATGCCAGTTGCATGTGTGTGTAGTTTTTAACGTTTGTAGTAAGTCAGATGGAAAAAGTATGTGGGATATAAAGCTGGAAGGAACAAGACAAGCAGACAAATAAAGACTGACAGACACAGACAGGAGCATGGTGGTTACCAGAGGGAAGGGGGTGGGGGATTGTGAAGAGTGACATGGAACAAGAGTATGGTGACGGAAGGAGACTTGACTTTGGGTGGTCAACGGCGCAGTATACAAATCATGTATTATGGAATTATACACTTGAAACCCATATAATTTTATTAACCAGTGTCACCCCAATAAATTCAATAAAATTAAAGAAAACAGTGTTGAGATTATGAATAAATAAATCTTCAAGCAGCCACTTTAAGAAAGTCAAAAGAATCAGGTGTAATCAATTTTAATAATATAGTTTATCTAACCCATAGTGTTCAAAATACATCATTATATAATAAATATAAAAATTATTAATGAAATGTTTTATATTTTTCATACTAAGTCTTCATAGTCTAGGCGAGTTGTACGCCTGTAGCTTTTCCATTTTGACTTAGCCACACTTCAGTGCTCCGCGAACCTAAGTGGCTAGAGGCTACCGTGTCGGACAGCACACCTCTCCAGGTGGAGATGTGGATTAGAGACGCAAAGTCTTCCGCTTGTAATTTCTAAGGAAACCAAGTTCAATGAAGGAATTTTAGCATCTTCTTCATCGTCATCATCATCACCCACCATTTCCAAAAGCTCCTGTGTACACACTGCGGGGCTGTAGGATCTAGTGTCTTCTGCCATTTGCAGCCTTGAGTGTTCTCTTCACACTGTGATTTTGTGTGTGTTTCAGGTGATCCGGGCCCTGCCAGCTATGGGAGGAATGGCCGGGACGGCAAGCGAGGCCCTCCTGGGGTGGCAGGAATCCCTGGTGTGCCTGGCCCCCCTGGCCCTCCTGGTCTCCCTGGTTTCTGCGAGCCAGCCTCCTGCACCGTGCAGGCTGGGCAGCGGGCCTTCAGCAAAGGGCCCGTTCAGTGAAAGGCTTAGTGCTGCGTGGCTGTCTGCAAACACCGCCCCTGGCAAAGGAGCTGGGAGGAGAAATGCCACCGAAGCTGGGCAAGTGATGGCGGTGTGTTACCTTCAACATTATTACAGGGGTCCTACTTGACAATCTGATAGAACAATGGTGCTATTCCATAAATCCTCTTTCCTTTCCCTCAGAGGGGAGACAGCAGAGTCATCAGTACAAACAAACAAAATCTCCCTTTAAATAAATTTATAATCCTATTCCAAGGATCTTGAACTTTAGTGTGCTATACATATGTGATATATTGTGGGCCACTGTGCCAATAAACAAAAACAACTGTTTGGTTTACCTCAGTTGCAGTAGTTATTTTCATTTTTATTTAGATGTTCTCAAATTACTCTTAGTCTATGCAGAGGATCACAGACTAGTTATGAAGAAACCCCACCGCAGTCCGTAGAATTGGTGCTTGAAGTCCCCAGCTCTGTGCTCTCTCTGGAGTGGCAAGAGAGCGCTGGGCCATGTGGGATGATTCCACAGCGCGTGCTGGTTTTCATGGTCGGCCTGAACTTTTGTTGAATTGTACTGTATCCCAAACCTATTAACAGTTTGAGCTCTTCTATGTGAAAGGAAAGGAGGAATTTTACTTTCTGCTTTTTTAAAAAGAAATTATACTTTTTTAATTTCATCCTGCCATGCATAAGATTTATTGATGAGATTATTTATTTTAAAGGTTGAGGTAACATCTCTGGTTGTACCCAAGAAGAAATAAATATGGTTTCTTAATTTCTTGCATGTTTTCTTGTAAATAACCGTGTTCAATAAAAAGAAGTCACTGAACTTATTTAGATACATTACAAATTGTAACTTACGGTATTTCTCTAGGTATATGCTTGTATTAGTGCCTTTTTTCTACAGAGAAATTAAAAAGCCTTTACTGTCCCCCTGAAGGTACCACCCAGTGAAAGAAATTCTCTGCATATGTGTGTGGGGGGGCAGGGAGCTTCACAGGCCTTTTTAAAATTCTAATGAAAGCTCTGGGCCCAGACCCTGCAGAGACGCACAAAGGCGCGTGCACAGACATGTTTGCACACTACTTCAGAGTCTTGACGGACCCCCTAAATCCGGCCTTGCTCGGTGTCCAGGGTAGAAACCGCTGCTTTCACTTCAGTGTTTTGTCAGCTCCCTCACACCGAGAACTTCACTGCTGCCAAATGATGACGTTTCACCATTTTTCTCATACATTTTATAAAGACAGCTCAGCTGAAGCATTGTATTCTCATCAATGAGCTGGGTATTGCCTGACCACTCAAGCACTTTACTACTATTTACGTAGTCGCATTGGCTTGCTGTTTTACCAGCATCCATATAAATTATCGATCAGACTTAATGCATTCCTTCTATGTCACAGTGCATATGAGTAATGCACAGCACAGAGCACCAGGCAGTCAAGGGCTTCAGCTAGTTTATGGAACTCAGTTCTCTCAAGTCAAGGGGGAGTGAGCCCTAACAGGGTTTTTGATATCATTTTTTTCCTTGTGTGTACATTCTACACATTTAAAAATTTAGCCTTATTTGTTGGGCCAAATCAGTCTTGTGTAATTCCTTCCAACTGCTTCCAGCATCTAGTTCTGTACTTCTAGCATGGACTGTGCTTGAGGGAGAGATTCTGACGTGGCTCCATGGATCAGCGCTGGTTCCACACATGGAGAAGGATGTTCTGCTTCGTGTGGAGTAGTTTCTGGGAACAGAGGTACCTGCGTGGTCTACTTAAAATGATCTTTATAGAAATGGCAAACCTTTTCAGGTACTGTGACATATATCAAATAAATGCAAACAAATAGCCTTGTCTCTTCACCAAGGTGGTTCTATTTTTAACTGGAGTGACATAATTAAACACAATAAAAAAAATTAGATGACCAAATAACTCTGTTTCTCAGTTATGTTATACAATGTTCATAAGGAAATTAAAAATACAATTTCAAAGAACAGTTCACTCAAATGTTTAACTTGCTATACAAAAGGCTGTCCGATGAGCTCCACAGATGCCACAGTCAATACTGGAAACAACTCCCCGCACTGACAGAGGTGACGTACAACCGGCACATCCCAAGTGGTGGGAGCAATCCATTTTAAACCCGGTTAAGTGAAATCGTTTATGAAGCAGGAAATACTTGACTCAGAAATTGCAAAGAAAAGTGTCCAGCAAAGAAAGCCTCTCCATGAGAGTTGATAAGTCTTGAATTAGACCAAATATCTTTCTCTGGCAAAATAGAAATCTCCAACACCTCTCTGAGATATTTTTTAAAAGTTGGATGAAGTGCCGCCTCAAGCCCTTGCTGCGAGAGGAGTGTGTAAATAATTAAGTTGGTTCAAAACTGGAATGTTATTCACGGGTGAGCGACTCCCGATTTATTTCCAGGCAGGGCTTCTGCAGCATTACAATATGCCCTTCATCCCAGATGTCTGACGGGTTGGTTGAGAACTGTGGAAATCACTCCCCCGTCTGACGGAGCACACCCACTCCCAGCGTGGTTTGGGATGGCTGAGCCCCGTCCAGCAGACGGGTATGAGCGAGTAGTCTGGTTGGTGGTGTGACTGACTTGATTACTTACCGACACTTTGTATTTCCAGCTGACTAAACAAATAGTGCTGTTCTTAAACATCGTTAGTTAAATCTGATTTATTTGCAACTGGAAATAAGCTTAATGTAAATCCCTACTTCAGAAGACTACCTCTGATGGTTTTATTTAAGTTATGGCTATTGTGGTGTCTCTGCTGTATAATAACCTCAAAACAAACTAATATAGGGGGAACATCACGAGAATACATGAAATCATACCAAATATCAAACTGCTTTTAGACATTTCCTGGTAGCCTTCGAAAGGAAAAAGCAACAATAAGAAAAATAGCATCAGTGAATTAGTAAATTTGATGTTATAGATGGGCAATGGATGCAAATGATTTTAAATGTATATTTTTAAAGAGGATATTTGTGTCCAATAAATATAGATCAAGTCCCTTCTTTTCATAGAGTAAAATAAATCCTTTTCAGTTGTGCACTAAGTCCGTTTTAGTGATCTTGTGACCTCGGACGTGGTGGTATGAGGTCCATGTGGCTCAGGAAATATTAAATCAAAATTGGTAACTATATTAATGTGTGACTGCAAATACATGTGCTCAAATGTTCTTTAAATGATTAAAGAGAGGAAGTGTACCATACTTGTTAGATTGTCAGAAAGTGGATGCTGTTTTATTTTTAGTCTTAATAATATTATTAATAGTCTTAATAAGTAGCAATCCATGTTAACTTTCCTCCTAACATGTCTTCACATTTTGCTCTTGAACCAGGTTTTCTAAGAATAACTAGGAGAGAGAACTAATGAGGGAAACTGGCTCCGAGAAAGTAATGTACTTTAGGAGGTTCATTTGGATTTGCCTTGTCCTCCAAGTTGAAAATGTGTGTGTGAGAAGACTTAAGAATATTCCTCAGAGAACACCTGGCTGATTTGCAACATCTAAGGGGAATTGAAGATGAGAATAGTTGAGAACTGTGTAAATAAATTATTAATAAACATATAAACCCACTGGCATGTTTTCATGTAATTAATTTCTGTTAAGGAAACATGCCATGTATTTAACTTCTTATTGCCTAGTGTCTCATGACTAATGACGAAGAGCTTATATTTAAGATTATTTGTGATATTTCTTATCTCGTGCAGTCCCCTCTACCCCAATGAGCCTGAATGATTTTAGTGAGATCACTTTGTGGGCCGAAGTTGCAAAGGACAGCCTGTTCCCTGACTTTTGCTTCTGCTTATAATTCTCATTCAGAGTCATTAGACCAGACCTTCTAGGAGCTGCCATGGAGATGAGTTATAAATCTGATCAGCATGAACTGCACTTTGCCCCATGTGACAAACAGAAGTATAATTACCAGCACGGTGTAATCAAGCACCCTGCAATAGACCGATTCACAGGTTTCGTAGCATCCGCGTGGCTCCCACATGGTATGTGAGTGCTTTGGGAGCAGTCCTGTCACGGAGGCCTGACAACGCCCCCGCAGTGTGGTGCTGTGGCCACAAGGGCTGGTGAAGAGTAGCCATGGTGTTAATAACTGCACCTTAGATGGATAAGAGACTTAAATATAAACCGTAACACCATTAAAGTCCTAGAAGAGAACATAGGCAGGAAAATCTCAGATATTGTATGCAGAAACATTTTTACTGACATGTCCCCTAGAGCAAGGGACATAAAGGAAAGAATAAACA
>CM052541.1:122331147-122489001 GCA_028533065.1 Trachops cirrhosus | reverse complement strand
GGGTGGGTGGGCTGGAATGGGAATAAAGGATAGAAACTGTACTGAATAAACTAAAATAAAAAAATTAAAAAAAATAACTGCACCTTAGAATTCCTTGATTTAGGGTCAAATTCTTTATTGCTGAGATAAGCAACAAGCTCATTATACATCACGAATATATAGGAATCAAGGCCTCAAAACATTATTTCCATGTAAGACTTAGAATAAAACTAGTGCCATTCCACTTAACATGAGTGTGTTGAATCAAATCTTAGTTTGATGAGGTAAGAGAGAGAACAAACAAAATGGGAAAGTGTTATTTTTAACAGAGTTATAAAATATGCCATACAACAATCTGAACTTAAATACATTAATACACTGAAAAATACTTATCCCTAAAATATACCTTAAATAATACAGCAAAATAAAAAGTTGTAATTACCATCTTTACACCCATAAGCTTATGGTCAAGCAACACACACCCTCTGAAAAACAAACACCTCATTGAACTACCCCCTAAGTTTGGTGAAATCTCCTACTTTGTTGGTAGTACTCACTTTTGACAAATTCATGAAGTAACTCCTTGAGTTTTACCATATAATACTCACTGTTAGACCTCATGAACTTTTTTCCTATTTAGATTTTCTTAGACTTGACTTTGGATCTACAGACCTGCCTTATCTTTGAGATAAATTTTTCCTGTTCTGGGCCTGTTTCTTTGAATGAGTTTCCTCTGTGTTCACTTTGCCCTTTATTCAATTTGACTAAAGTTACCAGTTAGTTACTCTGGCATGATTTTGTCAAGAAAAAAGTGTGGGTACACCACACAATGAAAGTGGATACATCCATTTGTCTTGTTTCCTGAGACTCCTAGTCGTTAAACACATGTAATGTAATTAATCTACCTTTACCAGCCAACTAATAAATGAATACAATTCAAAGGGCTAAGTCATTTTGAAGTTCCTAGGCATAAAAGATACAAATTCAATTCTTTTCTGCATCTGCTGGTCTTAGAAGTCTGTGTAATCTCTGAGAGGAAGTGTATAAAAGTGGGGTTCATTCCTTAACACTGGAGTGTCTGAAAGAACATTGATGAGGAACCATGAGGAGAAACACTGTGTCTTAAGAAGATGGACATGAGCCAATGTGAAAACCAATGCAAGAACAAGAGCAATGAATGAGTCTGAAAAGTATCATGAGAATTCATCGAAAGGCATATTAATTAACCTGGAAATTCTCAGTCTCAGGATATTATTGCCAATGTTAGGAAAATTAAAGTGGTACTTTGAAAAATGGCATTCCTTATCTTTTGTAAATTGTGATATAGTTCTAGAAAAATATATATTATACACATCTAGTTGTAAAATTTTAAGTACCTTGAACAATATGAAGATTTAGACATTGTGTAATTTTATAAATGGTCAACTTCTTGTATTAAGGTAAATGCTTTTTACTTGTCTGTCAAAAGAGAGTATATATCTATCCTGTATAAAAGGTAGGATGATTTCTTAGGTGTTTTCATGTTAATCACTAAAAGTCGAGGGTAGTGTACAAAACAAAGTTACAAATAGTAAATCTGCAAGTTAACTAGGTATAAAAACCCACTGAAGAAATAAAGTTGAAAGAGCTAACAAAGGTTATTTTTGTCTGCTTCGAAGAGATAACTTAAAATAAGAAAAAATATAAATTAACAAAAAATTAACAAACATAAGTTCACAAGAAATTATTTACAAAAGTAAAAAAAAGTGCAAAGGCAAAGGTCTGATTTAGTGTTGTCCACTAAACAGTTTCTACCCTTGTATTTCTGCAAGACTGTTTAGTTCTGATACAAATCGCTTTAAACACCATCTTGTGGACAAAAGGAGGTATGTCACAGGTTCCCACCAGGTGAGAGACACTGCAGAAAGGCTAAATCTTATTTAACTTCTAACGCATACCCTTAAAAAATTATTTTATAACCCAAACATCAAATGACAACTTTTACAGAGAACGAATGTTAAGATAATTACTTAAGCTCCATAATATAAGTGACTAAAATCTTAAAAGTTTCAACAATGTCATGAAATATAGAAATAAGCATATGGGATTAAAACCATTAACTAAATTACTGTAATTGCACTATGAAAAATTTCAAAGGTTAAGACTGGCTGTGTTTCTGTTATGCTTAGGAAAAAAGGGTATGACTTCAGCAGGAAAGAACAGTGAACAAACTCTTGAATGATTCTTCTTTCTTTAGATTACAAAGGCCATAAATATTAGTGGATGTCATACCTTGTTCTTTGCATAGGAAGATTTCTTCTATTTGAAGTGTTAATTTATCTTGGTGTAAAAGGTTTGACCAGAATTCAAAAACAGTTGATAGGGCAAACACAGTTTTAATTATTAATTGTCATCATGGCCTATAATTAGTCTGTATTTAAACACTTATGTTGTCTAGAGTCCAAAAAAGAGATAAATCAGGAAATTTGATAGTTCTTCTTTCCTGCTGTGGACATTACTGACATCTGTGTGAAAGTAAACAAATGTTTTGGAATGGAATAATATGAGACAAGTGAGTTAGCGACCGCCAAGTTATTTAGGAAAGAATTTCCCACCCTACTTTGGGGCCTTAATTATTCACGTTCTTTTTATTAAAAAAAAATTAGGACAATGCTAAATCCCAACTTAACTGGGTCTATTAGCTGGACCCGGCCTCGTGTAATGTGTACAGAGACGATGCAGGAAAAGTGTTGGAAGACCAACAACACCGTCACGGCAGGGTGAGGAGGGCTGTCCCATGCGGACGCAGCCCCCTTTCTATGGTTTTGCCAAAGGTATATTCAGTCATGTGTGTTACCTATAAAAAATGAGCTTGAGGCATGTGAGAGCTCTGCTTTATAATACACACCATGTACCATTATAGTCTCTCCCCTCCCCATACACTTAAGTCACCTGAATAAATCCAAATTCTTGAAACAGCAATAAACAGCCCAGAATTAATGGAATTTAGAAAAAAAACAATTTGTAAGAAAGGATGCATGACATATTCTGTGGAATTAAAATAAACAGAAGTTATAAAACAAGAAAATGAATTGTCTTTTGATGTAGATGAGCGGGTCAACTCAAAGAAAACAAAGGAAAATACATTGATCACCATCAGCAAAAAATTTGTGGAAACATGAAAATGCTAAAATAAATACTTCTGGATTAGCAAAGAGCCATAAGGATAAACAACCTATTAATATGAAAAAATAATCTTTGAAAACATAAAATGTTTAGCTTTATGACAAATTCAAGTAAACTAATGAGTGGCATATGAGCTATAAGCATTCAGAAAACTCAACACATTGAAGTTCAACAAATTAAAAGCTCAAGATATACACATAGCACCAGATTTAGATCTCTGTACATTTTGGGGGATAAATTATCATTTTACTAAAAAAAATGCATATGTATATTCCAATTGTATAAATTTAAAACACAGCACCATTGTAGGTATTGCACAAGAAAGAAAAGGAAGAATATAATCAATTTTAAGTTAAAAAACACTTGAAATAAATAAAATTACCTTGAAAAATAAAGTAAACTTGGAATTAAAATATACAACATAATTCAGTATGACATGACCACAGGGTTGCATGTATGCACAGCCATGGAGACAGTACCTGACCAGCAGCTCATTCATCAATAATGAAAACCAGTTCAACTCATGGGTGCATTTGAACCAAGCCTGTCTTAATTGAGGCACGCCCCCAAACAACTCTATTCACAGCTTTTCCAATTTCAGTGGCTTTGCCTTTCTAAACTCATTTTTCAATGAACAGATAAAAGCAATCACCCTAACCTGCTTTGGCCAAATTGGAATCTGCACTGTTCCTTGAAGAGGTGTGACCTCCTCGTTTCTGTGACAAGGGCTGTTGGCAATGGCATGCTCTCAGGGACCCATTACTTAGATTTCAGTTAACATCTTCATGCCCAATGTTCTAGAAAATCATTTGTTTTCAACCCACAGTTTATCAAAATAATGTACAGTTAGGTAATACAAATACCATTTAGTGATTTGGTTAGTGATCACTGCGTTTTCGTTCCCTGGCAGAAGACTCGGACTTGCAGCTCTGGTTGTTTCCTTTGATGTGGGTGCCAACTCTTTGGTCTGAGTGCCAATTGCATATTCAGTTCCATGGCTTTTCCTCATTGCCCTGTACCTCCTGCTGCAGCTTCTGGAGAAACACGATTCTCTGTACGAGTCTCTGGGCTTCACCTTGTCCATATGCATCTGTCCACACCACACATTCATCTTCTAGGAACAGGGCTTTCTTTTTGAGTCACTACAGATCTCATTCTTTGTTCTGATGGCTGGTTCTTGTCTTAGTATAAGAGTGATGAGTCAGAAGGATAATGGATACAGGGGCCCAAAGATGTTGGTAGTATCACAGACAGCGTGGTGCCTTTACCACCAAAGACCTCTTAGGGAAAACACCTTTCTGTTTCTCAACGGAGGAACTCAGCGAAGGGACCACAGTGTTAGGTTTTTCTTGTGGAACTCATACAACTGGACTCTGTTCCTCCCTTCTCATGCAGTGCATGTTCATGCTGGTAGCGACTGCTTTGAATTGGGCTCATTATACAGAATTAACAAAATCATTTCGATAGTTGGCTATGGTGGGTTTTGGGACTCCCCAATGAAACAGCCTCTGTTTTTTTTACAAAGTACATTATAACATGAAACTCTTATTGCCTATTTCTCTGCATAAGTAGGATGGATGTAGGATGGTATAAGAATTCTTAAGCTAAAAAAGTAGTCAAAAAACATTAAGCAGAAATGATGCACTCTATCAAAAATGTTGATGAAATTTTTAGCAATGATAGTAAATTTAAACACCAAGAAAACCTCATGATAAGTCTGAAAGTTTAAAATTCAGAAAGCAAAGGCCAAATACCGGTTGATGGGAGTACAAAGTATACCTTGCCATCAGTCTACTAACTCATAAGATGCAATTTTCTCTTGAAGAAAAACTAATGGTAAGATTTACTTATGTATTTCATAGAAAACCCTGAATAAAAATCAGTAATGGTGAAGTAAGACGTATGGAATGAATTTGGGAAAAAGTTTAAAATTCTGATATCACAATTACTATAGGAATAGGATTCAAATTGTTGCTTTTAATGTCTGCCTACACTGAAAATAAAAACCACCCACATATCAGGAGAGTCTGACAGTATTAAGATAGCTCCAATGGCAAGGAGATATCACCAAAAATCAAGTCTTCCTCAGGTGTGTTTATTTCCCACCTGTCCGCTGACGGGCATGAGATACAGGATAGAGGCAATCTTCTGGGTTACATCTTCCACTCGGTCCTGGGGGTCCCTGGGGACCTGGGGCACCTGGTGAACCTGGCAAACCTGGAGCTAATGAAATGAAAGACCCCGTTAGATTGCAGATCACATATGGCCCTTTCTCCCTCACTCCAACCAACATGGATTTATTCAACTTCTCCTGTAGTGACACATAAGGGCTGTAGGGGAAAAGGCAAGGTTCCTGATTTTAGAAGCTTGCTTGTGTTGTGAAGATAAATATCACTATTACCTGAAGTCCCAGGAAGACCCGGACTACCTGGAAGCCCAATTCCAGGTTCCCCTCTTTCTCCTTTCTGTCCGCGGTAGCCTAAGGGTGAGAAGTATAAAAAGAGAGACACAAAGAGTAAGAGAATTCTATGGCAACACAGCATGAATAAGAATATTTCATGGATAGGATAGGATATTTCTGTAATTCATTCTAGGATATTACTGTAGTTCATTCACAACATATAGCTAATATTATTCTATTTTAGTTATTTGTTTTGCATTAACCACATATTAAACTTGCATATCAAACAGATAGATGCAATAGGCAATGATGATCTTAGAAATATGCAACTAGTATAAAAAGTGCAACTAGTCAAATGTTTGATAGTGAGATTTTGGGCTCTGAAAACGCTACCTAAATAACTCCAGTCAATCACTCAAATCTTTCAAATGGCTATGACAAGGTGTGTGAGCCATCTTCATAGGAACTATTGCTGGAGGGTAGGTACAGGCTAAAGGTAAGTATACTGAGAGAGTTCTGCTGCCTGCAAGGACAAAATAATGTGATGACAAGAAGCTGGAACTTAGTCTAAGAACTTGGGGGAATAAAAGGAAGAAAAATTTAATTGTAATAAATGACAGTAAGAGTGTGAATATGTTTGAATTCACCCATCTAAGAGTCAGGAGAGGACAAAATCAGGACTTTGTTCAAGTTACTGTCTATCACAAATTATATCCTTTCTAATACAGTTAAAACAGCAACCATCTGTTGGAAGTTTGTATCCAAAGGATGAGGAACTTCACCAGTTCTAGAAAGCAAGAGAAGATGGAGGCATCCTTCTGAACTCGCTTCATCAATTTAAGATACATTAGGCAAAATACATTAGGTCTAAGATCCCTGTATATTTTAAGATAAAATCATTCTTATTACTGAATATGCTTGTTGTCCCCTCAGGTAGAAAGTTTAGACCAATTTGTGCCTCTGGGAGCCCTTATCCCTGCCTTAAGAGTGCATAAAATATTTTCTTTTTAAATCTGTGTTTTACATAATGGCATCCATGTCAGACTTTGAAGAAAATGTCCTGTGGCCATAAGAGTTTCACAGTGATAGTAAATAGAGTTTTAATTTCCTGTTTTTCCTGGTCCTGAATGAACAGTGCAGCTGTGCAGAATCATGTAGACACACAGAAGGGTTAATAGCAGGACAGCACCTCAGTAGGAGACAGTGGGACCTAACTTAGTCATGTCTGTCCATAAGGTGTTATTACAGCTGAACACGGAGGAAGTTTAATGAACAGTAGATAGGACCGATGATTTCCCATTATTGTTCAAAACTGGATATCACTTTGGGGGTTATGAGTCTTGATGTGACCATTCAGTATATACATTGTTATCCAAATCACGTTACCAGCGTAATCACCACATCATTATTTCTTGGCTTTGGAGGTGTGAGCTGATCATAAATGTGAAAACAGTGGAAAAACGGGTATACTCTCAGGATATATTTTTGAGGTGCATATTAGAAATATATCTGATGGAAAATCTTCACCCGTTTATGTCTGAAAACTATGTTACAGTTGTTCAGCACAATCCTAGATCCTGGAGAGAGCAGTGGCTTGAACATGTGGCCCAGGACCCTACGTTGATAAGTATGCAACTTTAAAATATTCCCAGGATTTCTTTTATGTAAGGGAGTTTCACCTAACATACAGAAACAGCAAGAAAAAATGTCTGTACTTAGGGCCATTTTGAAAACACTCTTTCAGATGCATGATTTAACCTTTTCTGTAGTAAAATGACATTTAGTGCCTGAGGTGTGTTTAATAATCCAACCTAGGTTTCACTGTTACAGAAAGATTGTAAAGTTGACTCTCAAGCAATCTCAGTAAGTGCCTAAGGTCATAGGCTAAAAAATGAAAGGCACTTACTGAGAAAGAAAGAAAAAAGAAAGGTGAAGAAAAACAAGTAGAGATATATGAACTCTTGATTAACAAGATTAACAAGTTTGTAACACAATTCCAAATGAAGAATATATCTGCTAAAACCTGTATTTTTAAATTTAATTCTCAGATTTTAATTAAGGCAAAATATATTATTCCACATAGATTTAAGTGAACATAATATCACAAAATAAGAAACAATTTGTATATCTGTATAATGGGGTCACATTTACATTTCTCCTGTCAAAATATAATAATTTATTTATACAAATTTCTCAGCTCATTAGGTTAATAGCAACCTAATATTGCTAGATAAAGCTGTTGAACTGCACAAGGTCCCAGACTGATTATTTATGAAGGCTGCCATAAAGTCTTAGGGTCTTATCTTATAATTGCTTCACAATAAGACCTCAGATCGGAATACTAATAAAGTCAATGACAGCTTTCCTACTTTCTAGAATGAAGCTTTTCACCCAGTTAGGGGAGGCCTCACTTGAAATTTGGAAGAGGCTAAAAGGCCGCTCTATCTGCAGATGAACATGTACTTTCCTGTCTAGAAGTATGCAGGGTGACAGTCTGATTCGCTGCAGACGTGAGAGAGCGGGACTCAGACAGCAGCTGTGTCCTGATCTAAAGCATCTAGAGGAACTACTCAGTGAAGAAATTTGGTGCTTGCTGTAGTTTTTCAGGTGGTAGATTTTATTTATTTCCAGTAGGGAGATTTCTATTTTGACTCCAGGGACATTCTTCCAGTTATAAATCTGCATCTATTCGCATACTGGTCAAACAGGATCAGGAAGGAGTGTTACCAGCATTTTCAGAGGGACAATTGGTCACGCGGAGGCCTGTGTCCAGCGCTGTAAGTTGTTCAGCCTCCCCTGTGTCCCCTACTCATGGGCCACGGCACCCTCCAGTCATTCTGACATACACAGGCCTCCCATTCCCTGAGCCCCTGCTGCTAACAAACCTGAGCGGTCAAATCTTTATCAGTCACATGAGCTATGTTATGGGCCACTGGCTTATAAACAGCAGCAACTTTCCTCCATTATACACCAGTAACAGCTAAACTTTGAAAGTTCAAAAGTAAGAACAGTCCTTCCCAATAGTGTCTTTTCACAGCTGATGGGGGGTACATGAAGTGACTGGCTCTGTTCTCTCCTGACTCCACATCCGCACATTCCCAGGGTTTCTTTCATATAAGGGAGTTTCACCTATCATATGGAAACAAGGAAAAATGTTTGTTCTTAGGGCCATTTTGAAAACACCCTTTCAAATGCATGATTTAACCTTTTCTGTAGTAAAATAACATTTAGTGCCTGAGGTATGTTTGATAATCCAACCTAGGTTTCACTGTTACAGAAAGATTGTAAAGTTGACTCTCAAGCAATCTCAGTAAGTGCCTAAGGTCATAGGCTAAAACCCACAGTGTGGCATCTGTTCTCAGTTTTCACAGAGGTAGACAACCAACTGCATTTTGGAAAAAGTTTAAATATGAGGGGGGACCTAAAAATCTGGAATTTATTTATAAAGAGTTGTATATTTATTCTTACATGTTTAAACTTCAGTCACCTGCAAAGTTTTCTCCATTTGTTGTAATACACCTATTGAGGCATTTTTTCCACTGATCAAAGCTGTTTTTGAACTTGTCAATTTTGATACCTTTTAATGTTTCTGCTATGTTTTGTTTTGCCTCTTCCACATCAACAAAACGTTTCCTTTTGAGAACTTTTTTCATCAGGGAAACAAAAAAGAGTCACTTGGGGCAAGTTTGGGTGAATAGGGAGGGTGGGGCATAGGGGTCATGAGGTTTTTGGTAAAACACCACTGAACACTCAGTGTGATGTGGGCAGGTGTGCTCATAAATCACCCATCATGAGATGGGCAAATGGACTGAAAGTCTTCCAAAAAAAATTTACTGAACCTGAATGCAGCCTCTCACAAAAATTCCTGCCAGCTGGTACGCTGATAACAGATGGGTTCCTAGAACCCTGTCCTAGCAAACGAAGCCTGCTAGGAAGTGTAGGGCCCACCCTCCAGAAGATAATTCCAGGTTTTCTTGGGTCTCCTCTTGTGAAGTTCCTTTTCATAAAACTCATTCAAGAGGCTATGGTTTGTTAGGAAAATGAGCTCTCTTGCTCATACATTGGATCAAGTTGCAGCTGGATGGAGGCTTCTTTGACCCTAATGTGGCACAACCTTGTTCTCCTAGGCAGACCAAGCCATCAGGCCCCACATTGCAGACTCAAGGGGGAACCATACCAAGGAAAATGCTCTCAGGGTGCAGCACTGATTGGGAAGGCAATCATCAGAAACCCACGGGATGGTTAAAATGTAAAACTATCTGGAAACGCTTTCAAATTTAAGAAAGATGCCAACGATCAGCCCCTTTGAGAATCAGAAAGATTCACTATTTTCTCTGCAAGAGCAGGGCGCTCAGGGAGGGCCCACCACTTTTCATGATCACAGCCTTGGTAGGAGCGGTGACTCCCTGCTCCAAGCTGGGTCGCGTGCTTCCAATATTCTTGCATGAGGATTCTTCTCCTTGTTTTTTGCATGTCTCCTGCTTTTCAAAACAGGCACAGGAAAGGAATGAGACAGACCCCTTTAAACTTGTCCTTCCCTGAACATAGAAATATAATAAAGGACCCATTCTATAGTGCATATTTCAAACCAAACCACTTTATTTCAAATGGAAATGGATTTCTTTTGTGAAAAACACGGAAAAAAGAATTCTTTTAGAAATTTCAGAGAGCCACCATCGAACAGAATTCATGAGTAGGCAGAACACACAGTTGCTCAGTGTTTCCCTTTCTGGGCTGCATGTCATACGTAAGCTTTTTCTCCAACTCAACCATGCCACGTATGAAGAGGACTAATTCGGGCAGCAGCATCTGAGGTTTGCACAGTAACTGGGGTAACAGGTTTATACACATTTTTTCGTTTCTTTCTGAGAAAACTTTGACATCGGGTGGAGCAAAGCTTTGAAGTTATGCGCATAACTTTATCGTGTCCGAGCACTTCACATCTATCTGCCTCTCAGAGAACAAGGCATCAGCTCCTTGTGGACTTCTGAGGAGGCACCGAAAACCAGCCCCATGGTTTCCTTTCCACAGTCAGATTTCTCTGTGGCTTTAGAGAAGGTTATCAGTACAGCATGGTGACAGGCAAATATTTCTTAAAAAACAAACCCCATATTTTGCAAGTTTTGTTTTTCTGCTGAATTTTTGGCATTTAATAAATATTGAAAAGGAGATACCATGCAAACACTGAGGAGCCACTGAACTGAATTATAGTCAAGACAAGCCTGTTGTTAGAAACCCTCAGATGAGACAAAAATTTTGTCAAGTTTATTAAACCTTGGTTTTGAAAAAGTTGAAAATCATTTGGGGAAGTCTTTCAAATTCAAGAATTGCATTCAAAATCCTTATCAGGAGTGGAAGGAGGCTCTAGAAGCTCCTCAGCAGAACAGCAGGTAAAACCCATAGAAATCCTTCACAAAGGGGAAGGTAAATCAAGTGGCAAATAGGAGTCTGGTTTCCAAAAGCTTCAGTGGGCTTGGTGTTGCCTCTGACTGAGCATTCCTCTCCAGACAGGCCTCTCCTACACAGGAAGGCAGCCTGGAGACAGGTGTTCATGTGGACAGGGGACCCCAGTTCCAGAACGGGTTTCCTCCAGATCCTGACTTTCCGTTGTCCTTGTCCTCTTAGGCTGCCACTATTTGAAGCATCTGTTCCAAGGGTTTTCTTCTATGGGTGTTAACAGCCCTTATTCTTCACAATTTTTGAAGCATCAAATGTCTTCAGATTGGCTTTCAAGCTTTTCACTCCAGTCTCATAAACGCTGACTTCACAACAGACCCCACTAGTGAAGGGTAATAATTCACCACTCTCTACACAACGGTGCACACACAGAGGCTATACCTGACGCTAACTTTAGCTGCCAAACCTCCCTATGACCTAAGGGAAAGACAGAACATACTGTGTGGGTAAACTAGAGCGATTTTACTACTGCCGTTTTACACTATGCTGACGAAACCAGAAGGCTCGTCATTCTCTATTGTAAGTTAGGAGCCTAACAGGCCCTGGAACTGGGGACAGTTGTTGCTCTTTCCAGACGAGCGAGGGCATGCCAATCACCTGGGGCACTTCTAAAAGAAAACAGGCTTGGTGTTACAGAGAAGCAGTAGGGAGGATAGGGAACTAGTGAAAAAAAAGATAATTCTCTGCACATATGGTATTTTGGGCTGTATTCCTATGTAATTTTGTTGTTGACTTTCTCTTTTCTCCTTTATACAAGCTCCCGATTATTTCAAGGAGGGCCATTGAGCTCAGTCTGTGGTAGCACATGGAAAGCAGTTCCCTGGTCGTATCTTCCATGGTGTGTGCACACTGGGTTTACTTTTTCCTTGTTGGAGTTGTGACTCTTCTCAACCAGGGGCTGTTTGGTCCCTTTGGTGACAGCGAACAGAGTTCCAGAAAATGGCCTTGCCAGATTAATCTATTGAAGCTACATGCAAGATCTTGTCTGTTAATTATTTGCCAATTTAAGTAAGGTCTTGCTTTAACAATTTTATAAACTCTATGAGAAATTCTTTAAAATTCAGAAGTTACTATCCACAAGGCCTATTACAGGGAAAATGATTCTAAATTTTCTCAAAAATATATTTTGGCTCCAAATTACTACTTAGAGTAGCTTAAGACTTTTTCTCCAGTTTCTTTAAGATACTGAGATGATGACTTTTGGTATCTGTGTACAGCCACAGGGCAGCAAAAACAACTTTGAGATTCCCAGGTAATGGTATATAAGTGTCTGTGATTGCAGGTATTATCACAACAAACATTATGAAAATACACTTAGATTAACAGATAATTATTATTCAGTTTTAAATTTGAAGGAGTCATAATTAAAATCTGTTTCTGGAATATCAAATATTAACAAGTATTCTACATTAAGTCATTATATATGTAATATATATTCTTAACTGTGATTGGCATGTTAGAAATATGGAGTGTTAAAGAACTGATAAGCAAATGTTACACTCGAAGACTTACCTTGGGGCCCAGGGTCCCCTGGCGGCCCAGGTAACCCATCCTTTCCGGGTGGACCAGGCCTCCCCTGAGTTTGAGCAGCTAACATTGCAGCTGGCAGCTTGAGCTGGGAGAGGAACACAGCCATCCTCTCTTCATTTATGAAAAGGAAAAGAATATATTATGTGATGAAGATATTTTCAAATATTTTTTTTACACAAAATTCAACCAAAAAAACTCATTTGGCTTTCAATTTAAGCGCTTCAAATGTACCAACTGGTCTGATTACTGAGAGAGGTTTTTTGATTGGTCAAATAAAATGGATCACACAAAATTGTTTGAATATACAGGGTTCGGCAGAAGTAAGGCCTGCTTGAGTGTGGTTGGTAGGGTAATAATATGGGTGTAATAATTTATAGTTTTAATCTGAACATTTCACCTAAAATGTCACATGGTGTGCTTGAGTGTGATATTGTTATGTTACAGAACTACGCACTTATGATTTTGTAATAAAAATGGGGCATTATTTGTGCTACACCCTATAGATGCAGACTAGCTGTGCTGATCACAGGATCACAGAATTTCCAGTGCTTCAGAGATGCAGCTGATCCAGTGGAAAGAACAATAACCTAGCATCTAACTCACCTCTGGCAATGGCTTGTGGAGAGAATTTAGGTTGCTATTTAAAAATACTTTTAAATAAATTTAAGCCACTTTCCAATAATCTTGTGAATGTATGTGACTTAAAATATGTTCAGAAATTCTTTGACATTCCCTTAAATGGAATTCAGGGGAGCCTAAGTCCTCCATTCCCGATGATGGCCTGGAACTTACTTTTCATTTCTGATAAACAGAAAAGAGCAGAATTGACAGTGTGTACCAGGAAAACTAAGTCACACAAGTACTGTGGCTTCCTGGCTGCTCTCCCTTAGACTGCTGCTCTCACAGTGCAGTGGAACACTCAAGAAGTCCTGTGGAGAGACCCACATGGGGACAGACTGAAGCCACCTGCAAACAGCCACACAAGCAAACTTGAAAGCAGATCTTCCAGCCCCAGTAGAGCTTTTCGATGACCTCAGCTCTGGCTGCCATCCCGATTGACTTCATTATAGACCCCGAGCCAGAACCACACAGCTAAGCAAACTTCAAGTCCCTGACCCACAGAAAACGTGAGATAATAAATGTATTTTTTAAGCCACTAAAGTTTTAAGGTACTTTTTTATGCAGCAATAAATAACACATACAATTCTTAACCCTTTGTATCCTTGAATGAAACTACATTAGCAATAAAGAGGTATATTTATTGAAAAGATGATCATTGGCTGCATATCACTGTGATTTCACTGTTCTAATTTCTGCACTGGGAAAATACTGTATTTTGTCAACAGCTAATTTTTGCTTTTTGAAGAAAATGTCTTAGACATCCTCAATATTATTAATTTTTCTGGTTTAATTCCCAATCAGTCAGTCCCATTATTTAGCCAAGGTTTTAGTAGGAAGGATGTCTAATTTGACCAAAGGAAAAAAAAATTCAGCATTAGTGAGGATGAGCATGCTCTCACCAAATTCCAATTGTACACATAGTGCAAACAACAATAAGTTTCCATACATTTCTGTGAACCTGAAGAAAACATCGAAACTCAAAGCACGCAAGTTATGGGAAGTGGACAAATTGTCCAGAGTGTCAAAGAAATTCTTTTTCAAGTATTGAGTGACATAACCTTTATGAATTGAATACTTCCTAAATAAGCAATGGTGCCTTCTCAAGGAACATATCATTGTTATTTGCCATTTTCTTCATCTATTAAACTGCCAGGGGCCTAACACTGTCCATCTGGGCCCTAAAGTAACAATCCAGGGAGTGACGAGGGAACTGTTTAAAGGTGCTTCTGCAGGCGAGCTAAGTCATTAGGCCATGAGAGTATCTTTAGAGGTGGCATGCAACTATTAATACTTAGAGACTCAGTAACAAATCAACCATGCTTTTGGATTAAAGTGAGTATACTCTATAGAACATTGGTGTATTAATAACTTGTGAAATTGAAAGGATTAAAAAATGAGAAAGCTCAAATCGATAGCTTTAATTCATAGCATTTTTGTTTCTGGGCACAGGATGCTGCTGGCCATGATGAAGGGTGCACATTATACAGTTCCTGGAAGCTGAGTGAGTAATCAGAACACTGGTGGGTGAGCACAGCACTGGGGTCAAGGCAGCAGCTGTCTGGAGTGAGAGTTCTCCCAGCCCCGGGTGTGTCTGACGTATACACATTGTAGCAAATGTGGAAACGACCAAAAAGCACAATGAAATATAACTGACTTAATTCTACTTGTGACAGGAACTTGGATGTTTTAAATGAAAAATATTTTCTTTTTAAAACAATAGTATTTTGATTATCTTTCCATGTCAATAAACATGTTTCTATTATGTTCTTTAAAAAAAATGAGAAAGTTCAAAGAAAATGTGCACATGTAAATTAAATAAGAATTTTCACTCTAAAATAAGTTCCTATACAAAACATATTATTAAATACATAAATATTCTCTGTAAATAAGGCTTTGTATTGGGCACTGTATACTCTCTGTGTCAAGTGCTCTTATTCAGGAATCACAGAGAACACTCACAAAAGACTGTCATTTCAATAAGAACTATTATCCATGTTTTTATAGGATAAGTCCTTTATTCTATAAATATTATGGTAAGATTCATTTTATGATTAGAAATTGGTTACACAGTATGAGTATAAGACATTCATTCTCAGAATTATTTTTTAAATAATCACTCCAGGATTATTACAGAATTCTTGGTAATATCATTAATGCAAATCCATCAAAAGTCCATTATAAATACACTCCGTCATTTGGAGTCTTTATTTAAACTTGGTTGGTTTGCTTATATTTTGTATATATCATTTAAGAAATCTAATAGTATATAACAAGATTTAAAATAGGATACTGGTCCCTGGCTGGTGTGGCTCAGTGGATTGGATGCCAGCTTGAGAGCTGGTGTGTTGCTGGTTCGATTGCTGGTTGGGCCGCCAGGTCCCTAGTAGAGGCAACCACACATTGATGTTTCTCTCCTTGTCTTTCTCCCTCCTTTCCCCTCTCTAAAAATAAATAAGTAAAATCTTTAAAATAGGAGACTGGAGGAAGGCAATATCCTTGCCATCACAAACAAAAATTAACCACATTGTTTCTTTTTTTCCTTTTCACATATTTTCTTCAAAAGCAAACTCATATGATTTTATTTGTAAAACTAACTTGTACACAATTTTTCAAGGATACATCTAGTGTGTTATAAGAGATGAATCTTTAATGTGAAAAATTCAGCCTAGGTTTGATGCAGACATATCCTCCAGAAAATGCATACTGATTAAATCAGTGTTTATTTTTAAGGGCTGAATGACAGAAACATTCTAGAAACTATAGCTACCAGTTAGAAGAAACAAAGGCCAAACCATACAGACCTTGTAAAGACTTATTTCAATTTTCTCCAGTTTTTTTTCATTCACTTTAGTTCATTCAGTTAGACTGTAAAGGCACATTTGCTTTAAAAATGTGTTTTTATAATTTTTTAATAAAGAGCAAATTATTCCCGAGAAAACCCTAGTTTTTAATGGGTTTTCAATTAAAAAAAACTTCCTAAAAATGTAGGTCCATACACTGTTTAAGGAAGTAAAACAAAGAAATTTTTCAAATAGAGTTATGGAGAGAAACGCCCCAATAAGTGCGGAATATTTGCTGAAATTATTAAAAGAATCTTGACCCTATACTCACATTCTCAAATCACAAAGCAAGCAGAATGAAAACATTACGAAGCTCCCAGGACCAGGATCCCTTACTGCAGATTGATTGACAGTGATGGGACACCAATGAGAATCTGAGGAAATCACTGACCTTTCAGAAAAGCTTTTTACTACCTGACTGCATATGCCTGGGATGTGTTTGGTTGATGTTAATACATTTGTTTTCATTAACAACAGACAAAACACATCTTTAATTAATATATAGTTATAATTTTGCAAATCATTATACTGAATGTAGTTATATCTTCATGACACTAAATTGTAAACTGGGTGTTTTATAAACAAATATGAAACTCAATGATTATAACTTGAAAGTTTGCAAACTATTTGTTGTTTTCAGTTGAAAAACATATATTTCAGTACAAGTTTTCTTAAGACATACCTCTTTGAATACCTCAATGTCTAAATGCAAGTATTCACAGTACTAATTTTTCCCCTTCCATACATGAATTAAGTTTACAGGTTATTTGCTTGGGGTGTTTTTTAATATTTTTAATAAAACAGAAAAAAATTAAAAATAATTACTTATAGCTGTAAATAATCTAGCATTAATATATGTTCAGTAATAGTTATTTGGCATAAGAGTAATTACTTCTGAATCCTACTCTAATTCTCTATAACTTAATATAACTTAATAATGTTTCTGAGTCTCCAAATAAATTGTAAAGACCTGTATTTTATAATTGCTTTTCCTCTGTTTTCAGGGATCCTTCATTAATTAAGCTGTTATTGGCGATGCTTTCTAATGAGGCAGGAAATTGAATAGTGCAGACAGCAGCTGGCATAAGCCCAACCCACACGTTCACCTGGCAGGGCAAACGCACAGCAGTCCTGTGACACGTTAGACCAGTGGCTTGCCTGCCATGGAGAATGGGCTCAGTAACATGATGCAGACATTGATATTAAGTAGTAGGAAATCACCCGTATGGAGAACGGCACTCAGGGGTCATCTGGCCCACGTTTACCTTCTATTTCACAGATAGAGTTTGTAAATATTTTCAGAGAGAGAAATTCATCTTTTTTGCCTAATGCCCATTCAAATGTTTAATTCCCCATGTTCCTGGTACAGCCTCAACTGTTAGCCCATAATGGAAACAGAAAGTAGTTAATGAGTATTTCTCTTGGGTAGTCAGTCATATACTTAAAAATATTGTTACCTCTTAGCCTTCAGGTTAAACAACTTTTACTCATGGGTTTGGTAACCTTTTTTTTCTAAATCACTTTTTGGTTCCCCTATTTCAGGGCTTTTCTATGCATCTCTTCAATGTGGAAACCAAAACTACATAGAGTTCTCTCCAAAGGGGCAAAAAATATCAGAAGGATAATTTCCTTTTATATCTTAATAATTATATTCTAATTTCATTTTAACTGTTAATTCGACAGCATCATTTAAAGAATTTGTGTTCACTTGGTGGTTCATCATGCCCCAAAGACTGATACGGCCACACTGAACTCTGGCCCAGTTCTTTGCCACCCTGGAAACATGTTGTTTGAAATGTCACTGTGGGTGAAGATGGTGGACTGCACACATGCACCTGCTTTGACCCTCTCCTAAATCCCTGAAAAACAAGGTAAGATATTTTGAAAGGCATAACACCAGAGGAACAGAGAGACTATGAAAGGAGACAACATAAAATTTTGGAAGCTGAGAGCCAGATAGCTGTCAAACCATAAGCTCGTAAAAGTCTTAGGAATTGGCAGTGCAAGTTACATCTGGAAATGGGGGTAATGGACGAAAACTGAAATAAGGAGAACTGGTTGAAAGTCTGTTTAAGGAAAAGCCTTAGAAATCCCTGTCTCTGCTCCATACAGCTGGGTAGTTGCCCTCCCCAAGCCGAGCGAAAGACTGAATGAAGAAGGCTCATATTCTGAAAAGGCTACACAGACTGTCTCTGCACTGGGCACCACAGACTCCACTGAGGTGCAGGCTCTCCTTCTGAAGACAAGGAGAATAAATGAGCATTTATATGTTCAGTGCTGAAGCCCCAGCCCTGTTCTCCCACTTGCTCCTGGAGGAAGGAAAGTGTTTCCTTTGGGGAATCTGACCAGAAAAAGAGCTAAGACTAAAAGACACCGAAGTCTGAGGATCCCACAAATAAAAAGCCCAGCCAGACTGCCCTAAAGGGAAGCTCGTGATTGGCAAGCCTCACCGTTCACTCACAACTTTCAGTTTATTAGGGCCCACTCTTATGTAGGGGCGGGACAACCAAGGGAACACCGTAAGCTGAATGATAGACCCAAACAAAGAAACAGAAAAGCAAATGGGACAAAATAGGGACTATGCTATTAAAAATATTTTTAAAGAGTTCTATATTTTTAGATCCAATTATGTGTATCTATCAGATGATGTGTGTGTACAGATACATATGTAGATGAATATCTTATTTGTAGAAATGCAAGGGGACATGTTGCAACCTTGGAACAGAAGCACAGGAGAATACATATTCACATATATGCATAAAAATGGAGAAAACAGGTAGAAGTGTTTTCCTGGACCCTGGGGATCTGGAGGTGGAAATACTGTTCAGGGGCACTGAGCCCTCACCTTCCTGCTCTCCCACAGGGGCAGGCGTGGCCTTGTTGGTTCCAAGTTTGTCTCAAGAATCAAAAGAGTCAGCTGCGTGTCCACATTCCTGTACGGCAGGGATTTTCAACCTTTTTCATCTCATGGCACATGGCACATAGAAACTAATTAGTAAAATTCTGTGGCACACCAAAAAATAGTATATTTTTTGCCAATCTGACAAAAAAAATAGTTATAATTTTAATTCATTCACACCAGACAGTTATTGTCACATTGGCTGTTGTCATTTTCTTATTTGGCAATCTAAGGGAAAAAGGGTCAGTGTCCTTGACTAAATAGTCAGGTATTGCATGTTTTAAAAACTCTTGTGGCACACTGGTTGAAAATTGCTGTTACATAGGGTTGTAAATTTTTCTTGTGTGATGACTTAAATCTCCAAGTATAATAGGGTGTTATCATAGCAAGAATTAAGCTTCTTGGATGTGGAAGGATCCTAATTTTATGTGGGAAGCATCAATGGCCGTTGTAAAGTCCTCATAATACTACAAAAAGAAACAGACACACAGCATCTGTCCTGCTTTGTGTGGCCACCTTGCTTACAAAAGGATCTGACCTGTTAGCCAATATAATCAGGAATTTAGCTTTCAATTGGGTGCATGTTTGTGCACTGTGATCCACCAGAGACTCAGGCTTGGGGCTGGTAGAAAAACACTTTCCTCCACCATGGCTAGGTTTGGGACGCAGCATTGGGATGTGGAAGGAGGGCTAGCTGACCTGGAGAATAGCCCACAGTGGGCAGTCTGTGGGGGTGGTGTACGAGTGGGGCCACCCGGGAATTCTCAAGGGGAGTTGGAAAGCTTCATGAGGTGAGCCCACATTTTGGATCCTGGTCAAGGGCTTCACACATGGGATGATAAAATGGGGGAGCAGGATCCCCTAAAAACTTTCTTGAGCCCCCTGATAGTCTATGACTTGCTGAGTAGAGAGGATTACTCTTGAGGCTGTAGATGTGAGTGGGACAGAGATAAGCATTAGCTGCCATTGACACAGCTCTCTTGTGAAATTGCTAAGGAAAGAAGAGGCAGAAGGATGTGGCTTAACTGTAGCATATAACTGTAAGTGTTTTAACATGTGAAAATTAATCTTTGCTTTTTTCTAAAGGATTTTATTTATTTATTCTTAGAGAGAGTGGGCGGGAGGGAGAAAGAGAGAGAGGAAAACATCGATGTGTGGGTTGCCTCTCGCAAGGCCCCACTGGGGACCTGGCTTGCAACCCAGGCATGTGCCCTGACTGAGAATTGAACTGGTGACCTTTTGGTTCAAAGGCTGGCACTCAATCCACTGAGTCACATGCACCAGGGCAATCTTTGCTTTTACAGAGAAAGTTTTCTGAAAATGACAACCATGACATTGGAGCTCTATTATTTGTGAAAATAGACTTTTTCTATTTTTGTAAATAGTGTTCAGAAGCCATGGAAAAAGTGACTTTTAAGTGGAAAAGTAAATGGACTGAATTGGAATAATCTTGAGACAAATTAACTGAAGTGCTAAATATCTAAATTTGGGTTTCAGGTACAATTTTGTTTGGGAGGTGAGAATTTTGTGGGGCTGGTGCCAACAGAGATAAAAGGAGAGGTGATATCACTTGTGCAGTCTCAGAGTCTAGACGTCTCAGGAAAAAATTTCCCTGTGGGCCACTTTAGCATATTGTTTTAAGGCTAAAACATCTGGGGCTTCTGAGGGAGACTGAACCTAGTTAGGGTGGAAGAGGCTGAGAAAGGTGGTGGGAGAGATGGGGGAAGCCAGAGGGGACCTGAGGAAGACTGCACCCCACAGGCTTCCAGGGGGCAGAGAGGACTCTGAGTGAGGAAGGAGGGGCTGGAATGCAGAGGGGGAGCTGGAAGACTTAGAGGCGGAGCTAACTAGGGTGGAAATGGGAGGGAGGTGCCAAGCACTGGGAGGGTGGGCTGGGATGGGAGTAAAAGACAGAAAACTGTACTTGAACAACAATTAAAATTAAAAAAATGTAAAAAGAAAAAAAAGAAAGAAAGAAACTGCCAGCAGGGGGAGGCGGCCCCAAGACAGCTAAAAGCAGCCAGATTCCCCTGACCTCCTTCTCGGAGGCTGACAGCTCTTCATGGGAGTCAGCACAGGGCCGCCTGGGAGTGGGCAGCCTGGGATCCTTTCCCGGGCGGAAGCAGCCATGTCTCCTCTGCTCCTGGGGCCATGTCTTCATCGCGGTTTTGAAAATGAACACCTCTCACACATCAACATAAAATATTTTTCAGACAGTGCTTAGTTATATTTTTTGACATTCTTAACTAGCCTTTAAAAAAGTTGGACTCATTAACTGCTGAATTATTTAATTTATATTTTAATCTAAAGTTTTCTACAAAATAGCAATTCAATATTAAACCAGCCTGAGGTAAAAGATAACTGACATGAGAACCCATGGAAGTTAGGAACGAAAGGAGAGTTTTAGATTGCAGTCCAAAAGTGTGTATTTGCTGGCATTCCCCTCTCCTACTGAAGAGGCGGTGCTGGGATCCCAGACACCCTGCGCCCGGGGCTGGCCTCACGGACAGGCCCTCTGCTTGGTACAGTGTTCTGCTTTTGCTGTTTTCTATCCTTAATGAATTTTGAACATGGGCACTTAGAGTTTCATTTTTCATTGAGTCCTGCCTATGCCTCTCTAGTCTTCAGTGTTCTGGAGAAATTCTATGTCTTATTCTCTGTCAGGCAGTGACGCTTGAGAAATGCTTGTTGAGGAACAATGTTTGAACTGCAAAGGTTGGAGCCTAATCCAAGATGCTTGATTTAAAAGTCAAAAAGGAAAAGAAAAGAGAAGGAGATCTTAAAATTTATGGGCAACATTAAAATTAGAAACAGAAAACTGGTAGCTGAAAAACAAAGAATGGACCATCACATCAATAAACCATCATGTCAGAGCAGCGTACAGATACTTTGTAGCAAGTAGATTGAGATCAACAGCACGAATTCATGACCTCTTAAGAAAATATTTCTTTTTCTATTTTGTCACTGAAGTGGCTTAAAGTTCCTGTGTTACTCTGTTCTATCTCTAGTACTCAAGTGAAATAAGATAATGTGCTCTCAAGCTCTGAGACTTTGGTCTCATGCTAATTACTGCTTATAATAATCAGAGCTTCTTGAAGAGCAGCTAACTCCATGTTTGCAGTAGAGAGATTGAAGATGAACTTTGGGGCATTTTATAATCTTATTCCTTGAAAATTCAATAATGTATTTTTAGTTCAGCAAAGGAAAGATACTCTGTAAGAGAAGCAGGAGCTATGAGAGACAATGTGGGTTTATTTTTTAAAGACAAATAACTCCCACTTTATTAAGTCACAGTGGAGGGGAGTGATCTTGATTTTAGCAAATCATCTGACAAAATCATGTGATATCCAGTGGATAGATAGAGAAATACAGAGTGGGTTTTAGGACAACTGTATGGGTTCTGAGCTCAGAAAAACAAAAGATTAACAGATGACTTACAAATGGGCAGGAGGAATGCAATGGCATTTAGAAAGGCCTAATCCTGGACTTTTTTTTTAAATTTAAAATTTCTATGAATAATTAGAATGATGGCATGCTTATAAAATTTAGAGATGACACAAAATTATGGAGACCAGCCAACCTACCCTATGAGACAACATTCCAAGATGTATGTTCAGGTTGGAACAATGTATCAACACGGATCATTTGAAATTTAATAAGAAGTAACATAAAATCACACACTTAGATTTTAAATATGAAAACAGTACATAATAAAGAAACTCCTATTTTTTAAAAGTTTGTAAAGAAAAATCCAAGGTTGTTAGTTGACTAAAAATTCAAAATGAATTAACAGTGTGATATGGATGCTGTAAAAAAAGTGCTATCTTAGGCTGTATCACTGAGGCATCTGTATCAGGGGTCAGAACACTTTTTTTGGAAAAGTCAGTAAATATTTAAGGCTTTGCAGGCTATACCACGCGTGTTACAACTATTCAACTCTGCTGCCCTCGCATGAAAGCAGCCAGAAAAAATGCATACAGGAATGAGTGTGACTGTGCTCCGATAAAACTTTACTTATGGACACAAATTTGAATTTTTCACATGTCATGAAATATTATTTTCATTTTAAAAAAACATTTAAAATGTACCATACCCTGTACCCCCACCCCCAAAGTAAGATCCCTTCTCACATGGGCAGTACTAGAACAGGGGCAGGTGCATTTGGCTGGTCGGCCAAAGTTTGCTGACTGACCCTGGTCTAGATCGAAAGACACTGTACTCTGCTCTGGTCAAAATACTCCTGGGTGAATGAGGGTCATTTAAAAATTTAGTGTTTCTCAAGGCAATGATTGTGGAGGAGCTGGATATACCTACTCCACAGAGGAGAAAACTGAGGAGGAGGACCATGGATGCTGAAAAATACTTAAGGGCTGTCATGTGACTGGAGGCAGCTACCACACCTGTGCTGTTTAGCAGATAAAGAACGGGGGCAGGAAGTTAAAGGGAGGCAACTTTAATGTAGCACAAGGAAATTTTTTCTATGAAATAGAGCCGCCCCATCGGAAAACGGGTTGCCTCTTAAAGCTGTTAAATGATCATCTTTTGAGAATGTCGCTGAAGGGATTTTTCAGTGGATGAGAATTGGTAAAAGATTCAGAAATGTTTATTAAGCAAATCTAACCTTCAAAAATCCTTAGAACCTCTTGATTAATATACTTCTTTATTTCTTCAAATGAAACCACATCAGCCTGAAGGAGAAAAAAAAAGGTCTGTTAATAGAGCATAACACAAATGAATAGAGAATAGAAATATTGGGTTGGAATGCATACTTGAACCTTCTGTAGAGACATATTTATCAAGCAAAATGCTTTTGGCAACTCACTATATTAAGCAATAAATATCTTTTGTTTTGATCAAACGCTAGGAAGAAGTTGAAGTGCATAATTGCTTTAAAAGCTGTGGGCTGAAATCATAACCAGTGATGTGAACATATTTCCTATTAAATGGAGAGACACTGCTTCATCTAATTAGGAAAGACATTTCATATTACTTCATTTTCTGAAGTTACAGGATTTGAACAGTGTGGTCATGATGTCAATGTCCCAGGCACGATTTGACTTCTAACCCGTCCCTAGACACTGGTAAAGCCATTATCTAACTGATATCACGAATCTTCAAGGGAAGACAACCTGGAAGAGAACTCTAAGTGTGCTGGATTATTCTTTATAATCTTTTATGCATGGGATAAAGCTTACTAAATATTACCCCCATTACATGGTAAAGTTTATTCTGTAATTGACACTCTGCAGGCATATTTATATTAACCGATTTTCTTTTTTAAGAGCAATCAAGTAGGTATATGATGTCAGTTTTTAACTTCTTGACAAATAAACTTATATGACTCTGCCAAAGAATCTAAATATTTATAATAGTAATGTTTTACTATAGACCTTGATATTTTAAAAGGGAGCTATCATTTTTCACGATGGTTTGAATTTCTAAGTATTCTATTACTCTTCTTTGTATTTGGTGGTTATTATTCAGGGGTGTGGCATTAAAGACAATGAGATGGGTACAGAAAGTAATGATTTTTGTTAGGACACATAGTTCCAAGAATACCGTCTTTCAACATTTTATTTTCACTGTGTATCGGACAAATGAACTTGAATTAATGCATTTAATACCAATTATTGACACAGCGTGGAGAGGTCATTCTACAGGCTTTCTTCAGGGAGAGCTTAGGGAGTGTGGGTAAAAATAAAGAAGCATGCAAGTTGTGGGAATGCTAGGTTTGACTCTGCGTCTGGTAATGACTGATCACCCGAGGGCAGCATGTCCTTCACTCCCTGACCTTCCTCCACGACTCTCCTTTCCTCTTGACATGGACAGTTTCAGATTAAGTTCCTCTGTGCAACGGCCGTCCACCGTGCCTCCTGGGAACACTAATGAAGACATGGGCTTCTGTACCCAAACACTCTCGGCCCAACTGGTCTCTGCTTCAGAGCACTACGCAGAGCAGATCTGCTGTTCTGACAGTCAACGAAAGGGAGTTTTGGTATGAAACAGACACAGTATTATTTTCTGTGTAGTGTAAGGAGACATTGGAGATAGTAGTTAGGAGCATGGCTTCGGAGTCAGTGGAACATAGGTCTGATCCATGAAACAGCTGTGACCTCGGACAAGCTGCCTCTCGGTTCCACATTTGTGAAAGCGGCACGGGAGCCACTCCTGTCCTTCCAGTTAGTTCTGAGGATCTAGTGAGGTAATGCATAGTAAGTGCTTAGCAGAGTGCCTGGTACATAACCTAAAAGAAATGACAGCTACTGTACCCTCACAGAGATAAGATTGGGTTCATTTTATTGATTTTGAAAGAATTCTTGCTTTCGTGGGAAAAGGGATGTGTGGTCAGTGCGAGCTAGGAGCTCCTGGAGCTGTGCGCGCCACTTACTGGAATGCCGGGGACGCCGGGCTGGCCTGGGGGGCCTTGGTGCCCAGGGGATCCCATGGAGCCCTTGATTCCTGGTGGCCCCACAGGACCGATGTCTCCCTTCATGCCCGGAAGGCCTGGCTTTCCCTGTTCACCTTGTGGGCCTCTGTCTCCTGGGATTCCCTGATCACCCTGTGAAAGAAAAAAATAATTATAAAGAATGATCTCTTCTATAACTGCAAGAGTTGTGGTTAAGAGCAAAGGGTCTGGATTAATATTGGCATTTACTAGCTGTAAGACCTTGGATAAGTGAATTAAATTCTCTGTGGCCAAGCTTTCTCTCCCACAAAGGGAGGATATTAATAGTGCCCACTAAGCAGGGTGGTGCCGAGAAATGAATGAGCGAACTCAACTGAGGTGCTCAGAACAATGCCTGGCATGGTGAAGGCACGCAGTAAAAAGTTAGCAACCACGCCGGGTGTGCCCAGTTTCTAGTCCAGAATAATGACACTTTTGAAAGTCAATAATAGCAGCTGTCACTTCAGGCCCGGTCTCCTTGGCAATAATAAAGGAAGACTGCCAAGAGGATTTCATTACTGAGGTTTTCCACTCAGAAGGACTTCAGGGCACTCAAAATGCCTCCCAAATCGTGTGCTTTTCTTTTTTCCTGCTTGCCCTTGTGTGCTTGGTCTTTATCAGATTCTGTGGGTTGGTTTCTGTGCTCGTGTTTTCTGTGAGTGTGTGTGACTGTGTGTATGTGTGTGAGAAGGAGAGTCACAGAGACAAGAGAGACAGAAGATGGCAGGTGTTTCCGTTTTCACACACTCAGTTCCACAACTTCAGGGGGTGATGGCCACGCCAGATACAATGGAATGGTGCACTGAAGTGGCCCTACTGCTTGCTATTATTCTTTTCCTTGTGGCTTCTCTGCAAAAGTCCAACTATTTCTCAATATTAAAACATAATGAAAACAAACGAACAATTACAGAGATCTATTTGATCATGGAATAAAGAGGTATAAAAAGAAGAAAACAGAGGTGGAACTAATTTCAATGGTACTATCTCAGTTATAAAAATGTATCTGCATACAAGTATATCAACCCAGCTCCCATTTGGAGAAGCATCTGAGATTGGTAACACAAAAAGAGAAATAAAAGAAACACAAATACAGTTGATCAATACCTGGATCATGTGCCAAATAGACACAATCTTTAACATATTAAAATTATTTTATAATTTAGGCACAGGGATGTTCATTATAGTGATGTTTATAATAAGAAAGTTGGAAAAAACCCTAAATACTCCCCAAAGGGGGACTGGGTGGGTGAAATAAAGTATATCAAACAGTATAGTGACATATAGTCACTAAAAGGTAGCTGTAGATATGTATTTACTTGCATGGAAAGATAGTCAGTATATGTTAGGCAAAAAAAGTTATTTACAAAAAATTATGAGTCCACTTTTGGAAAAAGTATATATTTGCTTGTATTGCTATATTAAGTATGTGTGTACGCCAGAGAGAGAGAGAGATGGAAATAGGGCCCAAATGTCAATAGTGCCTGTCTCTGTGTAGGGGACAAGGTAGAATTATTTTTGTATTTATAATATCTCTATTTCCATGTTTCCTTCAGTCATTGCGGATTATTGATGGAACAGTAAGTAAAGACTCGGACACTCGACACCAACACACACACTAGCAGCCCTTCCTAGGGCTCCGGGACGGAAGAATGCGCGAGAAACCTGAGGCAGGGGAATGACTCCAGCTCTACAAGAGAATGTTCAGGCTCATTCAGCAACATAGTGGGAAGCTGGAATAATGATACTAGCAACCAAAACAATTAAAATGAAGGCACACAACATAAGTGGCACAAGTAGTGACCCTACATTCAGTTGCCCTTTCCCTTTCTGTCCATCCTCACACCATTCCCCTCACTCCATTCCGAATTCCCCTAGGTCAGGGGGCCTCAACTAAGGCAACTGTGCTCCCCAGGAGGCATTTGGTGATGTTTGGAGACCTCTGTGGTCGTCCAGGCTGGAGGGAGGGTGGTGCTACCCCATCTAGTGGACAGAGACCAGAGATGCTGCTAAATATCGGATGCACGGGACAGGCACCTACAGCAAAGAATGCCCCAAATATCACAGGGCTGAACCCCTAGTCTAGGTAAAGAGAACATGGGTGATGGTCATAGTAGGGACATGTGTCTGAGACAGGAGGATAACAAAACTTTCCAAAGCAAAGTAGCAAACTAGACTTAGCTGCATATAAAAAAGTCAGCCATGTATCTGCCATTGGCCTGCTTCTGGGACCTTTAATTGTCCTAGTTTATATCTAGCAGAGATCTAGGATCATATTCCTTTTTCATCCTGAGAGATTTTCATCCTAGGATCACTCTACCCTTTTCATCCTAAGAGATTTTTAGGAGGTCTACATACATAACTGTGAACTCAAAGGATGGGACAATTGTAGCAGACACTCTTAAGCAATGATCAAAATGGTATATACATACACGTTCTCCTTTGGGGCCTCTGTCTCCAGGCTTACCCATGATGCCCTGAAAAACAGACGTCAATGTGAAAAATCACTGCTTGCCAAGAATTTTCCTCAATCTGCTCCGCCAGGCTTTTCCTGTCAGGAATTCTGCAATTTTGCATTAGAACATTTATTTTAAATGGTGTTCTCCATACCTGAGCACCTGGTAATCCATCTTTTCCATTTATTCCCTGTAAAGACAAAAAAGATTAATATTTCTAATTGGGTGAAAACAGACATGGTTGGGGTAACAGACAACAAAAGGGTAAAGTTGCAAGGACTTAATCATATTTCCACTGAGGTTTTGACGGTGCAGAGTGGTGACATGGAAAACAAAACTGATACAACCAGACAGCCTTGAATTTAAATTCTGACTCTGTCATTTAAAAGTTCCATTTACTTCAGACAATTTACTTTAATAGCATCAGCTTCTACATTTATAAAGTGAAGATAAAATAATGGCCTTAAAACTAAAGACTTCGTGAAATAACAGAAAATGTCTAGCTCACTATAAACAGACAACAGGGTGATTTTCGTGGCTTATTCTGTGAGATACATTCCGAGAAATAAGAAGGTGCCCCTAGTGCTGGGTGGCTGGGACATGGCATTTACTGCTTCTGCCTGACAATTTTTTCCAGTATGAAGAATCATTCTCAGTAAATGGTCTCACTTGCTGCTGGGGAAATTTCATAACAGAGTCAGAGCATGGTCTTAATATGAAATAAACTGTCAACCCGAGAATGATTGTTATTTTTCAGCTGGAAAATATGAAAGCAAGGACTCTGTAATCATGGTTTTTGAGAGTATTAAGAAGTGGCTTTTTATTAGTAAACTGGAAGTTTCCCAAACTTTATAAGGCAGCTCTGCTGGTGGTAATAAAGCCCAGTCCTGCTCGGAGATTTATAAGTGGGGGAGAACTATCGGCTGGGAGATGTGAGAAGGAAAACCTCTTGGGGGTCAAATAAAATACCTAGAGTCCGAGAGCAGATGTGTTTTTGAGATTTGATTTGAAGGAGGAGATCAAGGTGAGGAAAGTGATTTCTTAGCCAGCAGGCAATTGCATGGACATGCTCCTTTGAAAAGCTGAGGAGACTTTTATTGTGCACTGGGGAACAGGTTCTGTGAAGAACTGCAGACGACCGCGTGTTTTCACTGCTGTAAATTACACTGAAACCTGTCACAGCTGAGAGCCCAACCCGGGTCCCCAACCCCTTGGAAAGGTCCTGGGAATTATCTAGAGTACTTTAACTGAGAACATGTTACCTGAAGTGTATGGTTCAAAGAATTTATGACACACAGAGACACAGGCAGCAAAGATAAAGCTGATTAAGGAGAGGAGGTAAGAAACAAGTGTGTCACTTGAATAAAAGAAGATAAATCTAGTGTAAAAATGTAATTCATGTTTTTGGTAACAATCTAACAAAGGAAATAACCCCTATAGCCTTTTTTGGGGGGACTCATAATTCAGCCAAGAGGGTCATGTGTATCCTCTTTAGTATATGAAGGTGTTACTAACTAGCTTCACTTGTGGGAGGTATTTTCAGAGACTTTTAAATAACCTATGTGCACTGTACTTGCTTCTCCGTCCCCTCACCTGACCTATCTGGAAGAACCCAGTATAACCAACTTCCTGTCTACCACATGTGTGCGTCTGAGCAGGGAACTGTGGCTGAAGACAACCATGCATCCCTGCACACCTGGTCCAATCTAAATGCAGGATGGCGGATGGCAAGAAGCCCTCCGTGTTCCCAGGCCACCCTTGTGCATTTCTTCATTGACCTCCCTTCCCTTCTCTCCACAGCACTCTTCCACATACTTTCCTAGCTCTTCCGAAGTCCAGCGTCATCACCCCACTCCTCATGTTCAGCTGGTGACCTTGATTCTTCCTTCACTGAGGACATAGATGGGAGAGAACCACCTCCCCTTCCTTCCTCCCTTCCTTCCTTCCTTCCTGCCTTCCTGCCTTCCACCAGATCCACCAGCTACTTGCATTTGTGTTTTGACTTCTGCCTTTTGTTAAGGAGGGAGGAACTGCCCCATTTCTTGCTCAGACCATTCTCCATTGTGAGTGGAATACCAGTCTTCTCTTCTTACCTAGAGTTATCTGCACTCCCTTAAACCATCAAAATTTCCCCTCTCGGCTGGGTCATCCTTATGAAGATACTAACTTGCTGCAATCTCCCCCACCATGACCTCCACATTGCAAAATCCAGTGGGGAATAATCAGCTCGTTGTCACTTATCTGCATGTTTATCACTCCTTTCTTTTAAAATGGTTCTTGTGACATTCAGGACCCCTCACTCACCTGGTTTTCTTCATATCTCATTGACTGCGCTTTCTTAGACTTTCTGCTAGATCCTCTTCCTAATGGGGGAAGTGTCCTCTTTCCTTCCTTACCACAGAGACTCGTCTCATCCAGGCTCAGGTTTAAACACCTAGATCAGTCTCTTCAATGGATTAATTCCAAATGCTTATGTCCATGCTGACTTGACATTTCCTGTCTTGGTCTTTCCTCCAAAAACTACCCATGTCTAGTCTTTCCCATCTCACCAAACACACCACTCTGACATCACTGCTCACGCCCCAAACCACAGCTTTGATTTGTTTCTCCATCACCTTTTACATCTGGTCCGTCAGCAAGTCTGCTTGGTCTTCCCTTCAATCCCAAATACTCCTCCCCCTCGTGACCTCCCTGTTCTCGCTGCCGTCCTCTCTACCAGGCCCTGTGGCAGTTCCTCCGCTTTCACCCTGCTCCCTGCAGTCCATACACTAGTCACAATGATCCTTTAAAATGTAGTCCAATCACCTTCCTTCCCCTTTGCAAGTACTCCAGTGACTTTCCACCATGCTTCAAATGAAATCCAAACTCCTTTCAAGATTTAGAAGTTCCACCCTGGCTGGTGTGGCTCAGTGGAGTGCCGGCCTGCTAACCAAAGTGTTGCTGGTTCAATTCCCAGTCACATGCCTGGGTTGCAGGCCAGGTCCCCAGTAGGGACCTCGTGAGAGGCAAACATACATTGATGTTTCTCTCTCTCCTTTCCCCTCTCTAATAAAATCTTTATATAAAAAAAGATTTATAAATTCCTTGTGGCCTGGTCACTGCCTACTTCTCCCTCACTATCTTTCCCACTTTTCTTTAACTTAGTTCATTCTGAACTCCTCGCCTTTTGCTCTTCTTGAAATACACCATGCTCTAGTAGCCATTTCTTTTTCTTAAAACAATGTCCTCCCACCCCACCCCAACCTCCCTGTGGCTTGATCTCTCACTTTGTGCAGGGTTTGCTCAAGTGGCATGCCTTTGTTGACCACCACAGAATGCTACTCTGTTACTTCATTCTGCTTAGATCTTTTCACTGTGTGTGTACTTCTGTGTGTACTTATCTGCTATATGTCTGTGTCCTTATCCTAGAATGTAAACCCCATGGGTTGCAAAAACCCAGTGCAATGCTTAGCATGTAGCAGGTGCTTAAGAAATACTTGCTGAATGAACAAATTGCTTTTAGTGTAATCCCCAGGGAACCCAGAGGTCAACATTTATGAGATGGCTCATAGGGGTTAGTAATGGGGAGTTGGTAAGGGAAGGTAAAGTGAGGCAGGGTATGAAACTGATGTTTAGCGAGCACCTCCCATGGGCAGGCCCTGGAAATGCTTACCCCACATCATGTTACTTAAGTGACCCACAGTACCCTTTGAATCATAATTCAAACCCAGATCTTCCCAATGCTAGATTGCAGATGCTTCCCATTTCTTCACATGGCCTCCTCTGCGGAGAGATGGTAGTCAGGGTGTGCACTAACATGAAGGTGTCGCAAAGATACTGAGCCAGTCTTGTGAACTCTGTGCTGCTTGTTTACATTCCGCACCCTCTTGTCCCAACAGCACCCACTTCCCACACACGCCACAGCAAATAAAGAAGCCAAGGGAACAGTGACCTGCTATGAAAAAAACACCTGAGCCTGGGATAGGTCTTATTCACATTTATATCCCCTCCCTTAGGGCCCAGCACCTCCTTAGCAAAGAGCAGGGACTAGATGAATGTATTGTTGAATTGAATTAGTAGGAGTGGTGGTTACAATGTCACAGTGATACTATATATCAGTAGCCAAGACTCTTTAGGACACAAGGGGATGATATATTTGGCAGCAATGATTTATGAAAATGTAAGAACAAGGCACATATATAAAGAAGGGAACCTGAGAAACTAGCTTCTACTTTAGTCTTTAGCTTAACACAAAGGTGTTATATCTGTGAATTTTCATTTTCTTTACATTTTAGGATGTGATGGGCTATTTTATTTTTTAACTTCACTGAGAACATTAGAGTTAAGAAACAATGGCTCTAATTTCCTGATACTTGAAATGAAAAAATCTCACCTTTCTTTTTCTTGTGTAAGACATAAAGATACCTCATAGAGAGCCAGAACACGCAGTGAGAACCACATCCCCAAATCCATCCGTAAACCTTCACTTACTTCCTTAGAAACTACTTATTTAAATCTCAGATTTTCTGAGGAGATAGGTGAAGAGATAATGCTTAGAACGTTTCTCAGAATGGCAAATTTTAAACCATAGAAGTTCTTACTGGCTTTCCTGAGGGTCCTTCCGGTCCAGGGAAACCGATGTCTCCAACAGGTCCTCTCTCACCCTGCGGACATGCCCACAAACATTAATTGCCCAGAAGAGCTTTAAGACGGCATGCAGTGTGACACAATGAGGGCTCTTAAGTGACCAACTCACCGGCTCCCCTGGAACTCCTGGAGGCCCTGGGGCTCCAGGTTTGCCCTGGGGAATCAAATCAAGGAGAAATGTTAGGAGCCAAATTACTGAATGATGCCACATGCTTAACCACACCTCCACCCCCACTGCCCGTATGAGTTTACCGTGTGGTGTCTGCCCTGCCTGGTTTCAGGAGCCGTAACCCCCCATGGCTAAGGCTGAGTGAGAAATCTCCCAAAACTGGGAGACCTAAGGAGACAAAACTTATTTCCCTGAACATGGGCACTGCCTGCTCTGCTATTCTCTTCAGCTTGGTTGGATAGTCAATGACGGGCAACCATTCTCTGAAAAGAATGGACCTAAGACAGACATGATCACGTGGGAATAAGACATCAGGGAAGAGACTCAAGGGGCTGTGGAAGTGAGGGAGTGATCGGTATCACCCCTGCCCCCTCGGCTTTGCAAATAGCCTGAGTCCTAGTTCTGGATGTGAGAAATCCAAGTCTCCTGGCTGCCTTTGTCTCCTCCGCCCAAATCAGGGCCTGTGGAAATAGCAGGGGCGGTGAGGCTCAGACTAGAGTCAGGGGACACCTGGGGTAAATTGGACCTGGGGCATAAGATATGTAAAATCCTGTGAGACCTGCTTGCTAGGATGCTCTTGATGTGTAGGCTCTGGCAGGAAACTATATTAATCATGTACCTGTTAGGTGATACTAGCCCCAAAACCCAGTGTGAGACTTTTGAACCCTATGTAAATTATCTACCTGTTTGATCTTTTCTGCTAGACAATGAATCTACACTCTGTATCTGCTCACCTACCCAATACTACCTAATAAAAGCCTATTGAGGCAGCTGCTCGGGGTGCTCTCCTTTGAGAGAGTGGCCAGGCCACTCGGAGGCACCCTCCCCTTGAGAGGGTAGCCATGCCGTCCCTATTCCTCCACAGGACTCGGTAGTCCGTGTGTATGTTTTTCTCGCCACTCGTGAGCCATCTACAACGTCTTCGGTCACCGCGGGTGGACTGCAACATTACTGTGCTGCCCGGTTGTGGCTCTTTCCACTGAAATGGCATTCCTAATGGGACAGAGTCCCAGCAACCCTGAACTCAACCCTGCAGGCTCTTAGGTACAGGCTGGAGTACAGTTCTCTGAAAGTGCATGTGTGTGTATGTCGGACGGGTAGGAGGGGAGGATATATTTTTGAAAATATTAAACAGATGCATCCCCACTTCTGGAAATCCCTCTGGTGCCTAACTGACTGGCAGTTCTTTACTTTAGGTGGTGGGAGTGCACAGAGGGTCAAAGAATGTTTCTTAGACTTAATAGTTTTACAAGAGGGTTTCAAAGTTTATAGCATGATAGCCTGACAAAGAGCTTGTTCGCTTTGAAAAGCTGTATTTTGTTGAAAGGGAGAGGACAAGACTGATTTGCTCCAATACACATTGATAGATGTGTCCTGAGGTGCTGCCAGGGCAAGGTCCTGGGGTGGAGAGACCACAGGCCCAGATGAGTGAGGAAAATGGTCCAGGAGAGTCCGGAAGAGGGAAAGTGTAAGAGTGTCCAGACCAGGCATAAGAATGTTGCCTTTGAGAAGGTCCTGCCTGTTGGGCCTAACGTGGTTGGGACAGACAAACCGAGTCGGGCGGTAGGTGTAGGTTGTGAGGGAATCCAATAAGGGAGGGCTTTTCCCTATTTGCCATTCAGAATTTTGGGAGGAGACCCCGCCCCTCACAGGTGAAGGTATGGCTGAGTGGTGAAGCAGGCAGACTCCAGGCTGAGAGAACACCCCTGGCTTCCCACAGCCGGTGTGGGCGAGCAGGAGCTCCCGAGGTTCCTAAAGGCCTGAGCTGGGGATGTGTGAGAGCTGAGAAGGCCAGTCTCCAAAAGGGTATGGGCATGGGACTTGGGGGTGCAGAGTGCTTGGGCCTTGAGATTTGAGACAAAAGGATGAGGCTCATAGACAGCAGGCAGCAGCCATCCCAAAGATCATCTGGTGCGGGCGGAGGTCTCAGGAAGCCCAAGTGTGGTGAGGGGTGCATGCTGGCCAGAGGCCCCGCCCACTGCCAACAGGTACAGATCCTTCCCCTGTGCACCCACCCCTATGCCATCCTGGGAGGAAGGGGGGAAGGAGGCCTGGAGGAATGTCTGCACAGGCCTGAATATTCTAGAAAGGGTTTAGAATATTCTAGAACTGGTATATTCTAGAAGAGCAGGATTGGGTTCCCTTGGTTGGTGCTCAGCTGAGTGACCACGATGTGTCTGACAAGGTGGGTCTCAACCAGAGCAATCATCTTAAAATTGTTTTTTCTTACTGTGGTTAAGATGTGCATAACATAAAATCTACCACTTTAAACATTTTAAGTGTGAAATTCAGTGATATTAAGTATATTCACACTGTTGTGTGACCACCACGATTATTTCCAGAATATTTTAACTATTATATTTCCCAAGCCACTGTCAGGTCCAGTTATAAAAATCTGTTGTGTATCTAATTACAGCACTGTTTATTTGCATGTGCAAAAATTTTTACCCCTTCCTGATTTTTGTATTTTGAATAAAATAATTCTTTTAATTATGAGATAAAAAACTGCACTTCACCCCTAATTTCAATCATGCTGCAGCCTTAAAAAATATCTTTGAAATTCTTCATTTGGATTGCCTTGGAGTCTGTCACTCATCTTTTAAATACCTTCAGTGGTTGCCAATGATCTTGCTCTGAAGAGAGATTTAACTTAGGGTAATAGCCACAAGTGATTTGTAGTCACTCCGAGGTGAAGACAGTGGGGCATTAGGTCTGTTATACCATGCAGAAACAAAAGCTGGTGTGAATGAATACAAGGGGTGCGGGTTGTCAGGAGACTTGGGGCAATTACATCATTAGGAATGGTAGTGAGGGGAGAGGGGAAGGAATGGGATAAGCTGTGAGCCAACTTTTAAGAAGAATATTTTCTTATATAAAATATCTTGTAGTTCTTGCTAAAGAAAATATTTCCATGTTACTTTTCAATCACACTAATATTTTAACTTAATCTAGAACAGCTAAATAAGATGTCATCCTCTGTAAAGAACAGCCTTCTATGGACTGTGGACACGTTTTAATTTTTGTTATTAGATTTAGCAACTAAATAGAGTGAAGTAGAGTGGCTACTGGTCTTTTCAGGGACGGCGTGGAGGTAGGTGGTGGTGGGTAGCAGAGTAGCTGGTGGCAGGGGGCTCCGGGTGGTGTTGGGTAGTGGTGGGGGTGATGGATGGGCCCATTTCATCTTTCTCATATGAGTTCAAGCACACGGTTTCCACTGACTTTCCTACCCTGCCCCTTCTTGGCAGGGGCACCTAGCAAGAGGATAAATGGGCTTTCATAGAGCATGGTCACAAAATTTTAATTAGAGCATCATGAATGAAGATCAGAATGATCCCTAGGGCTCTGAGAAACTATTTCAACCTTTCCTGGAGCACTTTCTATTCATTTGAAAAGACCTTGAGGAGATTAAAACATCTGACATCAGAGAGCAACAAAAATGATTAATATTATTGAAGGGCTAGTTTATGAGGAAACATTAGTAGCAATAAAGCTCTGCTAATAACACTGGGCTGAGGAAAAACTCAGGCAGACTGCCATTAGATACAAAGAACTTGAAGTGCATGCCTGAGGATGAGAGCTTTACCATTTGAGGACCAAGAAACCTTGACATATGGCAAAAGCCATAAACAAAAAGACTTCAGAGAAACAAAAAAGACTTCTCAAAGCCGTGCTTGCATATTAATGTACCATCACAGGTAATTGGGCTCCCCCACACCCCCTAGAGAATTGGGAAGGAAAAAAAAAACAAAGACAAAAATAAGAAAAAGATGAAAATGAAGGACCATTCTTGAGGTGGGAGAGGAACAGATGGTTTTATTTTTTAAACTAGAGGTTTCAGGACCCTGGTGTCATAGGAGCCACCGTGGGCTCCCCAGCCCATCTGGACCCACAGGTTCGCTCTGGAGACACAACTGCTCACCCGAGAAAATCACGTGAGATCATTTGGACTCACCAACATGCCGGCTACTCCTGGGGGACCTGCTGGGCCTCGATCTCCCTATTGGGATTAAAAAAAAAAGGTACTTATAATGATATCTATAAAATCTTTACCTATAAAATGAGTGCTCAAATAATCATTTGAATTTGGTTAAGTTTTTCTTTGGAGTTGATAAGTATTATCAATACCAGCTGGTGTGATGCTAGAGGGTAAATGGAAGCAAATAATCTTAATGAAAAGAAGCATTCATGTTATCATTTCTGTGACCTATTCTTAATAGGACTCTCTGTATACTTACAGCTAAAATCAGTCAATATTTCTATTCCACACATTCAAAAGTAATTTATTACTAATACTTAAGAGAGTGAGCATACTGAATTCTACTTAAAAGCTTTTCCTACGCTTGTCTCATTGGATGTAGGGTTAGAATAAAGATATTTAGAGCAAGGAATTTTGTAGTTCTCATTAGGCCAATCAGAAGATCCCTTGAATTGCTCTGGACAGCAGAGTGACTCAACAGTTTTTCCAAAGGCAATGTGATATTTCAGATAAAGCTGACAGTGCTGAAAATATCAATTATATATGGGTTGATAAAATGGCAATTTTTATTGAGCAGAACCTGCATTAAAAAACTTCATGACTTCCTTCAGGGACATAAAAGAAGAGCTGATTAAATGAAGAGATATGTTTTGTTCTTGGAGGGTGAGACAATGTAGTAAAGCTGTCATTGCTACCCAAACTAATTTATAAATTTAATGCACTTCTTATAAAATTGCAGATTGATCAAATAATATTACAGTTCATCCAGGGTAATAAATAAATGAAAGGATAAAAATTTTAAAAACTTAAAAGAAGAATAAGATTAACAAATACCAGTGTTTAAGCATAAAAAAGCTATAACAATTGAAATAATGAAATGTTGGTGAAAAATTAAGCAGTGTACCAGTGAAAAAGAGCAGAAAACTCAAAAACAGACCAAGATGTATGGCAAGATTTTAGTAAAGAAAGGGATATATTATTCAACAAAGAGTGTTAATAACAGAATGATTTTTGAAAAAAGCTTGATTCCTCTTTTTATATTGTACGCTATATAAAGTTCATGTGGATTATGTAAAAATAAAATAATATGAAGTATAAAATAAATAGATGAAAATATAAGTGATGATGTATCTGTGGTTGAGCATAAGAATAGAAGTCATTAGGGCATAAAAGCAAAACAAGATTTCATAAAGAAAAATAGTTTTATATTTGACTAAATAAAAGTTTTATTTACATATACAATAAGATTAAACATAAAAATGAAAGGCAAAGATGAACTAGGATAAAAACTCCAACATATAAAATGGAAGTAATGCCTTTAATATATAAAGCATAGCTAGAGTCAAACAGAAAAAGAACTAATAGAAAAGTGTGCAAACAATGGAAACAGGCTAATTCTTGTTAGTTTCACTGTGCGCTTTTTAAATTATGGGATTTTCACGCTTATAATGAATATGCTAGAACTTTTCACTCAGTGGAAACATTTACATATCTGATAAAGATGAACAGTAAGAGAACTCTCTGACAGGATGGTCCTTCCAACAATCAGGTCTCTGGTTTCTTTGAACTATCCTCCTCTAACAATCTGGCTTCTTTCTTATCTCCAGAGCTATACCCAAGACCTCGTCAAGAACTGTAACTGCATCCCCCCAAAACCTCAATTTCATGCATTCTAACCTTGGACCACCATCTCCTATCATTATAATCTATTCCTTTGAGCACTTGAACCCCCAAAACTTTTGATGCCACCAAGATCTCTAATTCATTGATGGTACAAATTCTGCATTATTCTTCATTTACTGGATGGCTTCTCTCCCTTATTTATTCCCTTATTTAAATTTCATGGTCACCTGTTATAATCATTCTCTTGTATATATTGCTAACTCTTTTGACCCATTGTTGCTTCCAGTACTCATCTGTCAAAACTGGAACCTTGTTTAAATACAACTCCCTCCTATTCTGCATCTTTATCTGAGTGTGTACATGGCTGGAAAAGCACACAGAATTTTGCTGATCTTTCTCACTTCAGTTCGTGACCATGAATCTTAAGGGGGCCCCTAGAATTGCCCAGCCACCACACTCTGTGGTCCCTGGACTCTCCCTCTCTCCTAGAAGAGCTTCTCCTTAAATAAAAGAGGTGTCTTCTCCTTATTTCACTATCACATGATGGCCTTGCTTCCTCCATCTCAGAGATTTAAGCAAGCAGGAAAAAACTTCTATAGACTCCAACCAACTCATCTTTCCCCTTATCAGCATCTGTACCCCCAAGCTTCTCTTTTTCCACCTGTTACGACAGATGAACTATCCAGGCTCCTCTCTGAAGCCAAACTGCATCTCTTTTAGCTATTTAGGGATGTTTTGGAAGTTCTTTCCTTCCTATATCATTCTCCACCCTCCTCCACTTTCTACTGGATCATCTCTTTAGCAATCAAAACATTCTGGTATTTCTATGGTCTTAAAATCCATTTAATAAAATTTTGCTCTACTTCCTTCAGTGGCCAGTGGACCATTTCTTTGCTTTGCAGCATAACTCCTTGAGCATTCATTGTTTATACTATATTTGCTATCCCTAATTCTTTTCTCATTCTCTCATTCAAATCCAACAGATGCCTCTACCAATATAGTGAATTAATAATAATTACTCTGGTGATACATGGCCTCTACATTGCTAAAGGCAATGCTCATTACTTGACCATCCATCCTACTTGACCCCGTTCCCATCACTCTTGACCTATGGGCAATATTTGAGGAAGACAATTACTGCCTTCTCTGTGACACATTATCTGTACTTGGCTTTCAGGGTACCAAGTTATCCTTCTACCTCCCTGGCCACTTCATCTGAGTCTCCCTTACCAATTTCTCCTTTTTTTTCTGATCTCTTAATGCTCAGGGCTCAGCCCTTGATCCTCTTCCCTTTTCAAGAAGCCCCAAGTCACTCTTTCAGTGATCTTACCCACCACACTCCCTTCACTCACTGCCTTGGTGTCCTTGGATGGAGCAAGAATGCTCAGGTCATTTAGACCTCCTGCCTCCTTTTAAAAAAATGTACATATTTAACAAGTACAACTTCATCATTTGATGTATGTTTATATTGTGCAATAATCACCACAATCAAGCTAATTAACATCTTCATCACCGCACATAGCCACCACTGTGTGTGTGTGTGTGTGTGTTAAGAACACTTAGCAAATTTCAAGCATACAGTATAATATTGTTACCTATTGCCACCATATTATACACCAGATATCCAGAACTTATTTATCTTGTCTGGAATATTCCTCCTGCAGGCTTGAGGAAGACTTGGCTAGCTCCCCCTCACGTCTTCCAAGTCTTTGATCAGCTATTGCTTTCCCAGATCATCCTACTTAAAAATCACCAAGCTCCCCTTGAGCACCCCTTGTCCACTTTAACCTGCTCTACTTTTTCCCATTAGCACTCACCCACAGTGGTATTTAGTTATTTGTGTGTGTGTGTTTGGTTTCTGTATCCTCTCCTTGAAATATACATTCCCTGAGGGCAGAGAGTTTTGTCTGTTCTGTTCCTCAAATATTCCCAAAACTAAAACAGTTCTTGGTGTGCAGTAAACATGTTGGAACCTTGAATCAGTGACACATTTCTAACCCCTGAACTTACCTTTATACCTGGAAATCCCTCTAGTCCTGGCAAACCCATTGCCCCAGGTTCTCCCTGTTAAAACACAAACGTAAGAAACTCAGGAGCAATGATCAAAAGGATTTTAAGCATTGGTTTCAAAAGCAGATATATTTTGCATAAAAAAATCCCTTGAACATTGATTGGCAATCTAGGAAGTAAATTGTATGCTCTGTTTTCAAGAATTTGTATTCTTGCATTTGGTGTTTGAAAATAGTTTGTGAATAAAGCTATTCCCTGGAGAAGTATGAGTCTGTTTTATGATTAATTGTTTTTATTCTGATTAAGAATCTAATCAGAATGAATCCTTCTAGTCAGTGATAACTCTAATTGCAATAAGAATTGGAAAGACAGGCTGTGTCTTAATGATGCTTGCTAGTCTGTGGGGTACCTGGGGCTGCCAGATTAACAGAAGATGAGACTAAACTCTTTTAGAGTAGATGAAGATGGAGCCCTCAGAGCTAAGTTTATCATTCTCCAGCCTTCTCTGCAGCTAGACAGGCCTGGCAATGCCTCAGAAGACGACCCCAGGAGTGGCATCTCCAGTGATTTGCGAAGTTATTGATCCAGCTGATGTGTCACTGAGAGGAGATGGGTGAGCACTTCCATTAAAAAGTGTCTTACATATGCCAGGGTGTGGCCTCAGGCTGACTAGGGACTCTGAGTCCTCAAGGAGCACACTTAGAAAGGTCAGAGTGAAGGAAGCAGTTAACTTTGGGCAAATAAACATTCAAAGTTTTAAATCAAGTGGGTAGCATATGACTTGATTTTTTTCTTTCTTTTTTCAATTAAAAAGTATTTTTCAATTATAATTGGCATTCAATATTATTTTATATTAGTTTCAGGTGTACAGCATAGTGGATAGACAATTATATTATTTAGTGAATGATCACCATGATAATTTAAGTGCCCACCTGGCACCATGCACAGTCATTACAGTATTATTGACTATATTTCACATGCTGAACTTTACATCTCCGTGACTGTTTTGTAACTATGAATCTGTGCTTCTCAATCCCTTCACCTTTTTCACCCAGTCTCTGACCCCACTCCCCTATGGCAACCATCAAAACAGAAACAGACTCATTGATAATTTTTTGCTTCAGAAATCTTTTTAAATGTCCATCAATATGTAACCTGCCAATCAGAAAAAAGATATTCAAATTCTATCCTGCATAAACCTCTGTAAAAGAGTCCTTGGGTTATTGACAGAGGAAATCAGCTCTTTGGTTGTCTTTGTTTACATTCCCAACAATCCGCAGGACACAGGAAGGTGTGAAGGCAATCAATCACTATTTGTTTGAAAATAGCTAATAATTAAATATTTAATTGAAAGCCACATATAAATTGTATACCAAAGAAATGAAATGCAGCACCTCGGCAGATAATTAATTCAATTAAGGGTAATTTTCATCTAAAAAGGTTTACAGAGCCGACCAGAAACAGAGGTGATTTGGTGTCATCTTGGGGATGCTCCAAGAGTAAATCTACCTCAACCCACCTTAACCTGACTTTCCATTATCTACTCTGTGACCTAAAATCCTGCATCCCTACCTTATTTCTGTGGCATAAGATATTATTTCTCCATGCTGGGCACCCCATGGGAAATGATGTTGCATGGTGGTGCTGACATAGAGTCCAAAAGAGTACTCTCCAAGTTTTATTTAAAATAACCTGAAGGTTTACATAGGATTTAATTTCATGATCCCACATTCTGTTTTTGTGCTTCACCCACTTAATTCACATCTTTAAAAGCATGGACCATTGGCCCTGGCTGGTGTGGCTCAGTGGAGGGGGTGCTGGCTTGAGAACTGAAAGGTCGCCGGTTCCATTACTGGTCAGGGCACATGCCTGGGTTGTGGGCAGTTGGGGGCGTGCGAGAGGCAACTGATCAATGTTTGTCTCATACATTGATGTTTCTCTCCCTCTCTTTCTCCCTCCTTTTCTCTCTCTCTAAAAATAAATAAAATCTAAAAAACAGAGCAAAGAACACCCTTTAATTAATTTTTATTCTTTATCCTTTGTTGCAGCTAAGAAATTTGAAGCTTAATGTCTTCAAATTCTACTCAAAAAGAGTAGAATTTTTGTTGCCACTCACTTTCCAATCCAAGTGAATTATAATTTCTCTTCTATTATAATGCTGTTTTGAAATGAAACATAGAATTTATTAATGTATTTACGTAATTTATACTTTTTAAGCAATGGTCTCATAAATATAGACTACAACTTTACGTAGGCTAAGCAACAGATAATTGTTTTCCCCACCAAAATACTTGGGTTAAATGAAAAACTGACAGCATGTACACCACTTTCTTTTTATTATAATGCTTTTTAAAAAGGTTTCTCTGCCCTGGCTGGTGAGGTTCAGTGGATTGAGCACTGGCCTGGGAACCAAAGGGTCGCCTGTTGGATTCCCCAGTCAGGGCACATGCCTGGGTTGTGGGCCAGGTCTCCAGTACCCGGTGTGCAAGTGGCAACCACATATTGATGTTTCCCTCCCTCTTTCTCTCCCTCTCTCCCTTCACCTGTCTCTAAAAATAAATAAATAAAATCTTAAAAAAAGTTTTTCTTGCCTTAACCTGTAGTTGTTAATGATAAAACTTGAATGTTCCAGAAAAGCTAGTGAGAAGCCCAGGTGTCCCTTGACAGTTCAGAGGGATGTTCTGTGTGCGTGAGAATGAGAACGAAAGACTGGGAGGAGATGTTTATCAACAAGACGAAAGAAATTAAAATTAGAATGAAGATATAGTTGGTGAATGCATGAAAAAGTTACAGATAAAGCAAGGGCAGAATGAGTAGCAAAACAAAGGAAGGTTTCTATGACATATTTGGGGTTTGAAAATGTTGTTAACTGGTCAAAATTATGGTTTCAGGGAAAAACGAGCTTGCTTTTGATATATAGTGCCCCATAACAAAAGTAAACTCTTTAATTCATCTCCTATGAAAATACACTTAGATGTGAAAATATTACTTTTTATGGTTAGTTCTTTTGCTCATTTAAAATTTATTCATCTAGTTTTACCAAACTATACTGTGAAGAAAGGTCCTTAAGTTTTTTCACATGACAGTGTAAAGTGGCTGGAAAGTTTATTTGTTCAGTTTTAGGGGCATCTGAGTTTCAGGTATAGACCCTGAAGTTAAAGGACATACAAATGAAATATAAAAGATGGACATATGCTTAAAAAGGTCACGGCAAGGAAAAATGCCAAGGAATAAGGGGGATCCAATCGAACTTGGTAGAACTTTCACAGGGATGCCCATGGCTGGGAAGGTGCTTGAGAACAGTTACCAGCCTTCCGGCAGCAGCAGAGGGCCTGAGCGCTCAGCGGGCAGCGCTAACCTCCGGCACAGGGATCCTGATGAGGGGGTCGTGGCAGCTCACCACATCCACAGGATAACTGCCTAACTAACGTTCAAAGCACTAAACAGCCTCCCCCCTTTTTGTCGTGGGGATGGCAGATATTTTAAGGACTTTCTTTCCAGTAAGTATTTCTCTTCCACAGTCTACTTAACACAAAACCAATCATCAAAAGTGTTCTATTAGAAGAAAGTGTCCCATCTTTCAGGAGCTTTATATGTGCCTCCCTCCATCACAGGGTGACTTTAAAACACACTGATGAAAGACAAACGTCAAGGGCAGTGATGACATCAGGACGGACGCATCTTACAAACGAAGGGCACCCTGCTGGCGTTTCTTCAGTGGCCAGCCTGCCACCTCCAACGTGTGAACTGATGAACACCTAAGAAGGCAGGGCATCTCTGCCTGAGGCTCCTCTCCCACACTTTAATAAAGACCTATTTTCTAGATGACACAAAACACGTGAATATACATACCACGGGTCCGGGATCACCTTTTGGGCCCTATGAGAAAAAACAGGAAGTCATTTTAAAAATAATGACTGAAGCAAAATTACAGAATATGAAGCATTTTTGCCCAACTTGCTTTAATACACATAAAAATATTTGCAAGTTTTGTTTTGCTAGTTTAGATTTGAAGAATAAAATGAGGAAACATAACTTGAAGGAACTGCCATGGCAGTGATTGCTTGGGAACTGATATAGTTCTTAGATTTCCTTTCTTTTTTTTTTTTTTATTGTATCTTATTAGTTCTTAGATTTTTCAAGCAAAAAGTAACACAGCTATGTATAATGCTATTTTTCATTATTTTGGCTGTGTACATTGTCTCAATTTTATTATAACTGGTTTCATTATTTCCTCCAGCATAAAATTTTGGTTCTATATATTTTTTGTGTGTGTGAACTTAGGAGTTTTGTTTGTTTTGTTTTAATTGTGGTTATTCAGCTTGGTGATAAATAGTTATACTCACAGGAGGGCCGGGGGGCCCTGGATAACTGGGAACATTCATACCGCCCTTCAAAAAATAAAAAGAAAAAGAGGACAAGAATTATATTAATACTAATAGAAAAATTACTTCATATAATTATAAAAGTAAATACCTGGATTTTATATAAACTGCTCATTCCATTTCCTTCAGTGAATGGGACACCCTTAGGAAAGAAATGAGATACAGAATTATTCTTTTAAGTTAATGGCATCTCTACCTTATATCTTTTCACAAAAAGATATTTTCCCTATTCTATTTTAAAAGTGAGTTTAACATTATAAGTAAAAGAATACAACGTTTCTATTTTTGGCTTTGCAAAAGCAAACACAGAGGAAAGAATGAGGAGGAGTGTGAACTACACCTGGAGCACACAGACACAGGCAGCGGGGGTGTGATTAATGTTCAGGGCCGACAGATGAGACACTAATGCATTCAGAGGAAAATATTATTTGTGCATTAAAATTCAGTTTCTGAATTGCCAATTTATGCTAACTGTTTACAGCCCGCTGACCTGCAGGCTATAACGCAGTGCTGCTGATGAAGATGTGAACAGGGAACAATTTGGCTGCTGAAAAGTAATTTTTTTCCACAGTCTTTTCATACTAAACAGAAAATTAAGGTTAAATGGGGGAGATGATGTTACTCACAACCTTGTGTGGACGTCGCCACAAAAACATATTCTTTACAACCACGGGGAACAAGAACTTCCTGATAAAATTGGCCGGAGAATGGCGAGTCCCAGAGTGACTACCACTTAAAAAGAACTAATGCGAGATCTTTAAAAATCACACATTTTGGGATGTGAAAGTTTTAGGATCTTTTATCATTTTTAAAGAAAGTTTCAAACAATAATCTACAAATGTAGCTTTGTGATGTCCACATTTCGGGTGCAGAGGTGAAGAAACCATCATTTCACTGTGTTAGGACAATCGTGGTCAGTGGTGTGCAGTGAGCACGACTCACACTCATCTTCAAAACAAAGGTGGTGGACGAAACACGCTTCATTCCTTTAGTCCTTTATTATTTCACTCATTCATTTGACAGCTGCTGACTGTCTACTGCGTGTTAGTTTGCTAAGTCCTGGAAAGACGAAGGGCAATTTTGTTTGAGATTCTGTTTTGCCCCCAAAAGACATTAATCTGTCTCAAAGAATAAAAAGTTTTGGAGAATTCAGGGGGAAGAGGAAGATTTCATAAGCACATAGTAAAGTACAGGTATCTTTCATGAGTTCAGGTTATATTTCTGCTGTTCATTCCACTGGGGAGATAATGCATTTTAGGATTCGAGCCCCATATGCTTTCTGCCCTGTTTTCTTGTCGGGGAGAAGGTAAGTAAACAAAATGAAGACCAGGTTTAGGAAAACTGAGTGTAAATCACTTCATTTATGTGTGCAAAGCCTGCATTTGCACAAAAAGTATTAACATATCTGTGTGGTCTTCATAAAGTCACAGAGGAATGCTGCCCCTTCTCCACTGAGTGCGGCTCCTTAAACTGTTCCTGTACTGTAGTGTGGAAAAGAACCTTTGGCCTGGCCCAAAGCTCGGCTGCGATTTGAGCGTGGCTCCACATGAGGGCAGACTTGCTACAGCGAGAGGTACCTCTTCCCACGGTCTCCCTGACAAAGTGTACATCTGTCTCAATCAAGAGCATAAAAGCATCGATGGCTCTTGTACATTTTATTCACTAGGTGCTATATAAATAGAATTTCCTCGCGTCTCAGACATCATGGACAATAATGAATACATACAGCACAACACCAAATTTTGCACCAACTCACATTGCTGGAAGGGATCTTTTTTTAAAGCCCATCTATTTTCTGCGACCGAGGCTCACTGAGGTTTAATGACTTTCCCAGGGCCCCCCAAGCAGGAAGTGGAGCATCTGGACACGTACCCAGGTCTCCTGAGTTTACAGTCAGGAGGCCTGCAGTATGCGAATCTGAGCATTTCACACTGCAGCAGAGCTAAAGGGAAAAATCAGGTCTCCCTAAAGCCTTTTCCTGAAAAATCAGGAAAAATACTGACTAATATTTATATTTATACACAAAACTCAGATGGCTTTTTATCCTTGAGCACATCTAAATGTAGTCTGACCTCTGAGATATAGATGTCTTACGTAGACACACATGAATGTAAGTTTTAAATTTGAAACAACTCACAGGTGGTCCAGGTGGTCCAGGTCTCCCAGGAGGCCCCTCACTGCCCTGCAAGGGATATTTAGACCACAAATCAATGATTTAGGCATTTCTACCCCAGGTTTATGAACTGGTTTTTACTTTGTCAGAGAGCTGTACTCTGAAATCAATATGGGTTGTCATTTTGTTCAGGCCTTGCAAAATCTTGCTCAGCTTGACCTTTCTCTTTCACCCGGGGAAATATAGCTCTAGACCAGAGAAAAGGTAAATGCCTTTCCCCCCATTCAAATTCTTGCTGTGGATGCCCCAGGGGTGAAGCTTATTTTAAGACAGAGCCGGACACCCAGGGGACTGTGGCCTGGACTTCAAGTGTGGCAGGGGGAGCCTTCCCCTGTGGGGGTGCAGGGCGCATCTCCTGCAGGCAGGGGACAGGCTGAGATGTGGCTCTTTGGGTCGGCCCCTCACTTAGCCTCACCTCCACAGCTTCACCTTTTGGGAACCAGAGAGGTCATACGCATAATTTGACCAAAGTAGAAAATCACAACCTGTTTTGTGTCTGCTGGAAGAGAAATTTCTTTCACTTCTGAGGTTGATACTAGACTTCATAACCAAGTCAGGTCTGTCCCACCGAACAGAGGAAGCCATGCTTCAACACTGTTTAAGGAAAATATTCTATGCACTTTAAGCAGCTTCAGACATTCTTCTTCTTACAGAAGAAGCAGACTAAAAATGGAATCTGTGAAAAATCAATTCAAGTTGAAACTTGAAAAATGGATTTCACTTTTATTTTTATAAAACACAGAATGCTTACTGGTCCCTGATAAGCAGAGGCATTGTAGTCCCTTTGGTGCCCTTACTAAGTTATTCCTGTAACTTTTCCTTTAGAATCCTTTAAGTCTCTCAATATGAGGAGCAACAGCAAGAAGTGGTTAATTAAAAAAGAATTCAGAGAGAGTAAAATTCCTACTTACCATGCCCAAGAATTTTGAGGGATTTCAGTCCATTTCCATAAATTTAAGGAAGGATTTCATTCCAGTCTCCCCATTTTTAAAAGAAACTATCTTAAAAACTTTTTGTTTGTATATGTATTAATAAAAATAAACCGTCAAGTTTTCCTTGTGATGTACCTGACTGAGAGCGGGCCACAATGCATGTATTGTGTCTTTTCGCAAACTGCTTTGATGGTGGCCGTCTCTTTAAGGCATGCCACACTCTGCTGACTGCTGGCCGTGTCCTTCAGAGAATTATGTCACAGTTCTCATGAACGAGGAGAGGACAACAAACAAGGAAAAATATGTGCCTATTGAAAAGACTTTTTCTGGCACAAGTAAAAGTCATATTTTCATTCTTGATTATGCCCCAAAGCTCATCTCAGCGTGGAATTCCCATCAACTTCAAAAGGCAACTCTCTGACTGAATAATTCCCATAGAAAACGAAGCCGGTGGGGCTGGGCAAGCTCCTCGGAATACTGTCAGACAAGTGTGCGTTGAGACTATCTAGAATAAGCACATTGTTTCCTTTCAAATTCCTTGGGATTCCTTTGTTTCTTCATGCCATTTTGCCCCATTTTGGTCATTTTGGGGCAGAGGCCACTTGTGTGCCTCATGTACTTTTGATTCTTCCCTAATCTGAAGAGCTGGTCCTATTTCACTCATTTGCTGGCTCTGTTTGAATTCATACTGTGGGGTCAGTTTAGATCCTAATTAGGTAAGCTTATGAGGAAGCTTACCTGAGGTAAGACCACAGGTAAGCAGCCCTGTGGTCTTCCTGTCTGTCTCCTGTATTGCTGCTCCTCCTTCCGACCATGGCAACCTATTTGTGCCATCAGCGAACCCAGGGAAACAAGTTTTCCTGGTTCCTCAGTCAATTTCCCTCAAATGACAGAACTTCCAGATTTTCTCAGCAAGCCCTGCATTTATTGGAATCCTGATCCTGATGACCAGCCCACCCTCTGAAGCTTGGGCACCTGTGGCTGCAACTCCCAATACAGGCCACCTTACCCACCTCTTCAGGGGGCTCCCCCACACCATCCCTCCATAAAGCTGCCTGCCCTGGACGCTGGGTCCAGCTTGGACTTCTGCTGTATAGCACAAGCGTCCTATTCATCCTTTCCTCTAGAATATATCTCCTGTATTCATTCAGACCTATTTTTGGACCCATGCCCACCAAAGAATAGTTATTCCCTGACATCATTCTACTCTCAAGCCTTGCTGGATGAGACTGATCTCTCTGTAAGTGGTCTCACCCTGCCCTGACCCCAGGCCCCAATTCAAAATCTGAGGCTTTTCCTCTGTACCTTGTCACCCTTTGCTCCCGAGGGACCAGGATGTCCAGTTCTTCCCAATAAGCCCTGTAAAACACAAAACTTAGTTTGTTACAAAAACAACTAAGTGGACAAAGGGTATTGAAAGTTGGTCTAAAACTGATACATTTTGAAGGTCATTTAATTCTAATTAAATCAGTCCTACAAGCTTGCATTTCTGCAGGCTGATACAGCAGCTGTATCCTGCTGATAAGCTCTTGCAAGGGTAAAATTTGTATTTGTGGTTGCTTTTCACCTTGGCCAACCACATTTAATGACCTTAATTGGAACCTTTTGATACATTTAAGAATTTAGCCTTGCTGTTTAAATGGTAATTTACATAACATTATGCCTCTCTAAATGAGCTATAATTTTGGTAGCGACCAACATTTTACATACTTCAAGATGCGCAGACTTAACAGTGTGCATGCTGAGTCATGCGATCTGTGTTTTACCATGGAAAATAAAATTTAATTCTAATTATTTTTGTGAGGATAGAGTTAGGTATAATTTTCAGGGCTCCTTTCACAACTCCTTCTCTTAACTTTTAATTTTAGTCTATAATTTGAAGCCAGGTTTGCTATAGATAACTGTGGTCAAAGCATAAATGATAACATTTTAATTATGGCAAATCTATGGTTCAAACCACTTAAGGAGCGTGACTACATTCATGCTTGTGTGGTAAACACCATTTGCACAGGGACTCTCAGAAGGGAAGAGTTGGAGAAGTTAAGACTTGAGTAGATTTGCTATATTTAGCAGATAAAAATACAATAATTGGGACAAACATTCTAAGAAAATTGTTCACATGAAATTCAAATTTAACCGCATGTCCTGCCTTTTAACTGGCAACACTAGGCTTGAGCTTTACTTTGTGAGAGACTGGATTTAACAGGTGGAAAAGGAAAAGAGATTCTGTTTTAGGAAAACGGTATGACCACGGTGCTGTGTCTGAGGGGCAGTGAAGAAAGGTGCTGAGTAAAGTAGAGGGCATTTTCATCCATAAAAAAGAATAAAAACAAATGGAATCTGATGATCCTTGACCCATTCTTTTTCCCTAGAGAAAATAAAGTCTTAGTTTATGGTGCTTAAGAATGTAAGGGTGTGATGATATAAACATCTCTTCCAAAGGTAAATGCTAAAAAAATTACAACTAAAAAAGGAATGTTCTTTTATATACAACTTCTATTTAAATAGACTAGCTTAACTACAGACTGATTTCTGGTCTGGCAGAATTCTGATGACAAATCCCCACAGCCTTGAGAAAACTCAGGTAATACTAAATGAAAATCCGAGATGGGGGGGTGCTACTTTTCTAGGCAACAGATGCATAATCTACACAGGAGCACAGAGAGCAAAAAGCAATGAGAAACAGTAGTTCACCGTCCATCATTCCAGCAGGAATGAACTCTGAGCAGAATAGTTTTAGCAAATACTTACAGGGGGTCCCATCGGGCCTGGATCACCTGGAAGGCCTGGAATTCCTTGAAGACCCTAGAAGAGATAGTTTCCACCATAAAATCTACTATACCTTTGAAAATAACTCATAGTTAATCAAATATTTTGACTATTGAAAATGAAACATCTATGTTGGCTTGTCAAAAAACAGAATATAAGCCATATTACAAATACCCGTTTTCAGAGAGTAAGGATGCTGAGCTTAAATGCTGTGATATGGAATCTGTAACCAACATAATTTAATGTGTTTGGTGATTCCTGGGGCATTTCTGACTCACAGAGCCACCCATCAACAATAGTATCACTGAGAGCCCAGCTCTGTTAAAGCACGGAATACAATTTTCAGACTGGCAGGACGCCATCAAAGAAATACTTGACTACACTAATGCTTCATTCTACTAGTGGAAACATAGAATGTGTTTTATGATACAATATTCAGTTTAGCTGGCCAGTTCATTATAAGAAGGAATTTGGCTCATTGGTGAATTTAAATTTGGAAACCTTTAATAGCTTAAGCATAAAAATGAATGGGTATCCCCTCCCTTACCTCCTTGGATTTGTGGAATAATGCTAATTATACTGGATAAGCTTTGAGGTGGTGATACATTTATATAATCAAGGAAAGATTGGCAAGATTAACTGGTTACTTGGGTAATTAATTTTGTTCCTTTACCAAGTATGTCAAGAATAGAATATTAGTTAAATAAATTATATATGGTCCATAACATAAAATTTTGGCAACTATTAAAATCACGTTTAGGCAAAGTTTTGGACAACATGGAAACATTTAAGTTGCAAAATACTACATAGGGTAGGGTCCAAATTATAAATGCACTTAATAAAAGATGAGAACAGTAAACAGAGGTCTACCATGCCTTCTCTGGAAACTTTAGTGTCAGTTGTGTTTCATTGTTCTGATTTTCAGATTTTGTAAAAAACAAAGGTAACATAGTAATGCATACTATGTAATACTTCCAGTTGTGTCCAAGGCAGCACCCTCTAATAAACACACAAACACTTCTGTAGCAAAACTTATGGTATTCTCACCGAGGGCAATAAATAGCACATCTCTGTGTGAGTTCAAGTCAGGTGTTGCTGCCAAATGAATTTGCTGCAAACTTGGAAAAATTTCTAGGGTTTTCAGAGGCTTTTGAGTTTTGGAATTGTGGAGAAGGAGTTTGTGGACTGTAATATCACTATTACTAACAGTTCTTCCTCAAGTGTGAAAACAGAAATATCTTCCTTTTTTTAGTGCTTCTGTGTATTTCCCAAATTTTCTATAATCAACTTAGATGACTTCTAAAATTAGGGAAATATACTTTTAAAAGTACCCTTTTGTTATTTTAGATAACCACACAATGCAGGAAGTTGTAGATTAAATGGTTTCACTCTTTCAGGATTTAATTGTCTTTACTGACTGATCTTTTTATATTGCCAAACCATTCATTGTTGTAATAAAATTTCTTTACCTTTTACTATGATACCATATGTATTTTCATACACATTATAAATATTAGGTGAGGTGACATTGGTTGAATTACTGCATCTTTATTTATGAAATTTCTATAGGACCAAGATTCTATAAGATCAAGATTCTTTGCATAAATGGGTTCAAGGACCAAGGTCTGACAGGCCTATCTATCTAATGCTGAATGGGATCATATGTTACTTCAGGTATTTTCATGTGGGATGATGTGAATAAACACTGAAAAAAATCCCTTTGAAGATGCTGAAATTTCTCATGTAATAAGAGTCTTGTGTAAAATCTCAGGTATGCTCCTGTCAAAGAATGAGATGTGTTGTTTATGCCTGGAAATTTTATTCTCCCTTTTAAAAATTTGTTTCAAAGATTTCATTTATTTTTTACAGAGAAGATTAGGGAGTTTGTTTATATTTTTAGAGACAGTTAGGGAGGGACAAAGAGAGGGAGAGAAACATGGATTGGTTGCCTCTTTCATGACCCCAAGTGGTGACCTGGTCCGCAAGCCAGGAACATGCCCTCACTGGGAACTGAACCTGAGACTGCAGGTGGACACTCAGTCCACTGAACCACACCAGCCAAGGATCTCCCTTCCTTGTAACTTCTCTTTTACGTCCTCCTATTGGCTTACACTTTGGGAATGCAAAAACCAAGGGGACTTGTGGGCTAATTCTGCTTTCCCTTCTGCTGCATATCACCTTCGAGGCAATGATCACAGCTCCATGCTTGAACTGGAGGTTAGACAAGAGGGGAAATTCAGAGACAAAAACACCACAGACTCATATCTCAAAATAGCTTCCAGCCACACAGAGTTGATTATGAGCTGAATAAAGGTGAAGCCATGGAAATTAATGCAGTACTTTTATTTTGTTAAAACAAATCCATTGGTCTACCTCGCACTTTGAAGTCACACTTCTGCCATCATTAGAAAACAACTGTGCAGGGACTGCTGTGGGGGAGAGGGGTGGGAGGAGGTGGGGGGTGATGAATGGTGCTGGGAATAGACAAATAAAGAAAGAATGTGGACATACTCTTTCTCCATGATGATGTCATCTGCACTGGGCAATGCTGTGTGTGAGTATGTGAACACGCGCATGGACATGTGTGAATGCTGTTCATTAGCATAGTGTATCGGCCCCCTCCACGCCCAGACCATTCACTTGTTTGCAGGTGTATAAGCGGAAGGAAAACAAATTTCCTTTGGAAATGGCACTTCCAAATATCTGGAGACTATAAATGCTATACCACAAACTGCCTTGCCTCAAAATACCCACATCTTCATAAAATTCTCTCTATACGTACCTGTACAAAATGCATATGCATACATATGTATTCCTTCCTTTTCTTTTTAATTTTGACTCTGAATCAGGGTAGAGATGGTAAGTAGGTTGTTAGGTAGTCGAATTTATAAACTTGGGATTCACTAACCTTTGATGACCACATTAAACTTTAAAATAAACTTCAGTCCATAAATTTAAAAAAATCATTCTCAGCAGTCTTTTTATGAACAAGCTGAAATTTTGTAGTCGGGGTAAAAGTTACTAGGGAGGCCTAAAGGGCAGTAAGATAATTTTAGAGGACAAGATGGTCATTAAAGAAGACAAATGCATAGTAAGGAGCAGGACAGTCAATTTAGCATATAATGCCAAACTAAAATACAAATTAAAATTTATTGCATAGATATTCAGGGACCACTAAATTCTTTCCCTGCTCTGATATTTTGGTTTTGCAAGTGCTCGCTCAGTTGCTACCAAGAATATTTATTTATGTATTGTGATAAGTTATGGCTGACAGTATTTTCATGTCGCACTTTTAAATTATTATCCCGAAATACTGTAGCTTAGGCCTGCATTGTAAGCAGGAATTTACTCTGTAAGAGGCGTGTTCTGTTAGTTGTTTACTAGTTGCCACCTTGAGCCGTGAAACAACATCTGCGAAGACGGAGGATGATGTCACTTTTCTAAGAGCAATAAACAGACAGGCAACACCTCTCTCTAAGTTCCCAGATGGATTAAATTGAAGGTGTAATAATTAGAAGTCCTCAAAGAGACGGGGGTATCCTCTTTTATCTCTTCTTCTATGAGTACAATAGGTATTGGAGATTTGGCAGGAATAGTCATTGTGTACATATTAAAATAGTATAGTGTATTAGCCAGTTAGAAATGTGTATAGTCTTGATTGGTTTCATTCTCTTTAGTGAACAAATTATAATTTCAGGTAGTATATGAGCCTAAATAGAAGACAAGATGGTATTTCCCATCTGTCAGAGAGCCAAGTGTTGCTTTGCCACATGACGCCCCAAAGAGTCCAGCTGGGCCAGTATGTTACTTCAGGTTTATTCATATAATTTGTGAAGAAACAACTGAAGAGAATCTCCTTCTCAGCTTGCTGGAATTCCCCATGTAATGACAGTCTTATGAAAAATGTTGTGTACTCTGTGTTAAAGAATCCATAAGTTGTACTTAAGAAAGAACACATGAAGATAGTAGAGGAATAATGACAATCGATTTCAGTTCATCAAGAGGATGAAGTATCCCATTAAATCAATAAAAATTAACTTCTAATAAATGTAACTTGAGTCATTTATAAAAAGCCTGAATCACATGATTTCCTGGTCTTTTTGTTATTACCTTCTCAATTGCCTCTAAAGCCTGCCTCTTGAATCCAGGCAGCTAACAGCTGCTGGACTGTTAGAATCAGACACTGTGCTTGCACTTCAGTGGAACTTTGTATGGAGCATGAAGAGGCCAAAGCTCAATAACTCTTACTTATTTTGAAAATAAAATGCCTTTACAGGTTTATTTATGAATGAAAATAAATATTATATTTCTTTGTTCTTTAATTTTTAACTCAGAAAAATTCAAGAGCCAATCCCCAGTTTTCTGGAATACAATCAATATTAATGAAAAACAATAACACCCAATAATAATTTATAATGTCAAATATAACTCCAACTCAAAAACTAGATCTACTTCATATTGTTATGATTTTCTGCACTAACATCAAGGTTAATATATGTCAGATGGCTTATTTCCTTTCATTAAGGGTTATTAGTATCAGAACTGTTTAACTAACAACAATTCATCATCCTAATTGGTTTTTCTGAGTCAGTGTGTGTTATGCAGGAAAAGAATGATATCCCGAGCATCACCATGGCTTGGAGGCAGAAATTACACCATCACTTCAGAAACACATTTGACTTTGAACCTTAGTCTACGGATAGGCAGCTGATGTAAGCTAGTCCAATCATATCCTTTTCTTCCAAGAGTTTGAAAGCTGAGCAGAGACAATGACAAACCAAGGTCATTGAAGTTGAGTCATGTTATAACAGAGTCCCAGGGAAGTCCTGCTGAGTTTTGGTGGCTATTCTTTTTTTTTTTTAAAGATTTTATGCATTTATTTTTAGAGACGGGAAGGGAGGGAGACAGAGAGGGAGAGAAACATCAATGTGTGGTTGCCTCTCACGCCCCTACTGGGGACCTGGCCTGCAATCCAGGCATGTGTCCTGACTGGGACCCAAACTAGTGACCCTTTGGTTCACAGGACGACACTCAATCCACTGAGCCACACCAGCCAGGGCAATGGGGGCTATTCTTATCTCTAGGGCTGGTTGTTAACTAGTCTTTCAATTCTACCAGCATCTTTAGAATTTGTCAGTGAATCTCTCCTTCTCCAACCCCTTGCTTTTATTTTGAGAGAGCTGGAATTATCATCTGCTACATAAAAATACAAACATAGTAACTGATATATTAACTTGTGCTTCAGTTTCCTGGTCTTAAAAACTGGACCACTGGTAATAAACCTAAACATATTATTATTATTTAAAACATGCTTACATTTGCAAATACCTACCTAAGTCATTGTTTTTATTTGTATTGGCATTAAACATGAGCTCTAGAAAAAATGATACCTTTCTTTTGTTGAGTTACATAAAAAAGATCAATAAGACTATTTTATCAGAGAACAGTCTCTCACCTCATCGCCTTTGCCCCCAGGTATCCCAGGGTAGCCTCGTTCTCCTTTGCTTCCCTAAAGAGACAGGAGATTCAGCTGGTGTACTTAATCATTTTGTCACCTTTTGAAACAATGACAAGATCTCTTCTCAAGACACTTGGGCTATGTAATTTGGGCAGAATTAGGGAACAAATAAATGACATTTGTAAATGGCTCTATATCAATCTTTCAAAATATTTTTGCAAAAAGTAGTGTCTATTAAAATGCGTTTCCTTTTTTCACATTGAATTGGAGGTCACACAAGGGAGAGTGAAGAGACTTCCTTACCTTTGGTCCCTCTCTGCCTGGGATTCCTGGAGGGCCCCGTGGCCCTGTGTCACCCTAGAGAGGACAGGAGAGTGACAGATCTGAGAGAAGGTACTGTGTGTCACTGACGGGCCCATCAACATTCCTCCTGCCTTCTTACCTTCCGGGCCAGAGAATCGTATTTTCCAGGCTCACCAGCACCTCCGTCGTCTCCTTTGTTGCTTTTTAGTCCAGGGACACTGGTTTGGCAGTTGCCACAAAAGTTCTGAGTTTAAAGATAAGGTGACTGAGAGATTCATCAAAGTCATCTACAAAAGTGAGATCTGATCATAATTTGAAGTTCTCTCTGAACTTTTGTCAGAGAGAAGTGAGACAGCAATTGCTATGTTACTACTTTCTAAAACTAAATTTATCCAATTTGAAAAGACTACTTCTTGTGAGGTAAAAGTTACTTATGAACCTAGTCAGTGATATCTGTTTATGATAATGGTGAGCTTCTATTTAAGAAAACATGTCTACAATGATATTTAAAGAGAAAATTCTAAATAAATAAGGAAAGACATGTAAGTCAAGAACACAGGCTGAGTTTCAATTTCTTAGCAGCATGTTCAAAAGGAGAGGTGGTATTAAAGTTTTGAGTAACTATCAACATTACAGAGTTATGCAACCAATAGCATAAATCCTTAAAAGAGAAAGAGAAAGCTGTGAAGAAAGGATTTTTCCTTCTGAGAGCAAAATTAGTTGGAGAACCATACACACAGTTTAGCAACATTTTATTTGTCAGTGGAAGCACTCATGTGAGAAATAATTACTTGAGTGACTTGGACTTGGCTTCTATGTCAAATGCAAGTACAGATAGGAAATCTAAGTGGAATTACCTTTCCATTGCCTTCTCTGTAACCTTTAGCTGATCTGGAAAGGCTTGAATTTAAGTGTCTGAGCTCACAAGATAAACTTCTTATCACATAGTTAAAGAAAAAGTGTCTGTGGAAAGCCTTAGAAAGGTTTATTTTTAAATAAACTGTTAAATAAAAATATGATCAGGAAAGGCACAGAATAGGGACCATTGAATGGGGACAAAGTTTACTTTTAACAGTTGACAGAAGGTAGGACAATACAAGCCTCTACTCTTTCATCCTTTTCACCAAAGAGAAGAATGTTGAAACATGAAAAGGGAACTAAAGATTGCTATTGTTGAAGTTAGCAAAAAATTTGCCCATGACTATTCCAGTTCAATATATTTTTAAAGATTTTATTTATTTATTTTCAGAGAGGGGAAGGGAGAAAGACAGGGAGAGAAATATCAGTGTGTGGTTGCCTCTCATGCGCCCCTTACTGGGGACTTGGCCTGCAACCCAGGCATGTGCCCTGACTGGGAATCAAACCAGTGACCCTTTGGTTCGCAGGCTGGCACTCAATCTACTGAGCAACACCAGCCGGGGCTCAAGTTCAATATTTTTGACCTAGTGAATAGCAGCATAAGTCTGATTTCAAAAAAAAATATGCCCCTTAGAAGACTAATTTATATGATATTGAAAAGATCTAAAGTAACTTATCTAAAAAAACATGCTGGGCTAAAGAGTTTTCGTTGGGGTGGTCCTCCTTAGTTAGAGCTGGGCATGGTGATAGAAAAGGGAGCTCAAGTGTTCAATGTTTCCCAAACTAAGTTTAACACCAGGATCTTTCCAAAGAGTTAATATGTTGGTAGAGGAATTAAAAATATGTATATAATTATAGACAACTCATTATATCTGAACACTATGAGAGAGAGGTCTGAGGACTTATGAGAACCAAAAAGGTTTTCATACTTAAAAAATTATGAAGAAGATGAATTATTGTATCTGTAGACATACATATAAATGTGGCATATCAATATAGAGCAAAACCTTGGCATATCAATATACAATAACATTTTAGAATGGGTTATTCAATTGACTATTTTAATAAAATATGAGAGATGGTAATTATTATGAGTCAATAGAATTTTGTAAGGGTCATTTTAAACTGACCTCATTTTGTCTTTTTTTTGTTTAGGGTTGCCAGAATGGCAAATTCAGGGAAACTAGATTTCATTAAGTTTCTTGAAAAGATATCTTAAGACTCTTATGAAGAGAATAAGGGCGCACCAGTTATTAGCCGACATATAATCTCGTTCCGAGAGGAAAGGGCACACATGAACCTGCAGGGCAGTCTTTGACAGGCATCATTCGGGCCTGGAATTATTTTGTGTTTTTTCAGTATTTCAATCAAAGATATTTTTGAAAACAGAAAGCAGGATGATCAAGTTTGCTAAAGACTCAAGATAGACCAGGAGAGTTAATCTGTTGGGTAACAGGATCAGGATTTGAAATGGCATTAAGGTGACCTAATGGATCTAAGAGCCTGTGTAAATTCCTGTATTCGGTTTTGCCTTGGGGAACTACACGTTTCCCTAGTCTATTGAATACAGTTTGTTGGGACTACCAGTCAAGATGTCCTGCCCACCTCTCGCCGCCAACCGGCTCTCGTGGGTCTCAGAACCACGGCTGAGATGCTAGGAGTGGCACAATGGCACAGAACATTTATTACAGGGGTGTTGCCCTGATGGAACGATCCACTTCTGAGACCCTTAGAGTCCCAGTCCCTTTTCCCATCAGGGCCTATTTACAGTCTTTTTGTCTATTCTGTGAGCCAGCCCATATTCTATCAGGATGTTCATTTCTGCTCAAGTGTAGGAATTTTTGATCCTCAAAGAACAGTATTTTGGAATGACATAAGACGTACAATTCTGCTATTTATAACATTACTGCTCTTAAAAAGAACCTAAGACAATGTCTGAAGACCCATATTTCTGTGTTAATGTGACACATACTAGCTGTGTGAGCTGGAGTAAGTCACTTAACTAACTGCTCAGAACTTCAGTCTCTCATCTGCAAATGGGGACACTACCACAGCCTAAACACAGAGGGTAGTTGTGAGTTTGAGTGAGAGGCGATGCGTAAAACAGCACATCGCCTGGCATGCGATTGTAACTCACTGGATATAAGATCTCCCCAAAATGCCCATAAATACTCTTTTGTGACTTATAAGAAAACATTGGCTTTCAAAGGTATTAAAAACTTCTATATTTTTATATATTGATATTCATATGTACATTTATATATCTATTCTCAAAACTTTAATCGCTTAACAAATACATATACTAGAATCCCTGAGTTTTTTGGATTTAACAAATATTCCTGCCTGCCTACTATTATGTAAGTCATTGTGCAAAACACCAGGCAGGTGCTAGGAATATAAAATAAATCACATATACACACATGTAGCCTAAGTGTATGCATGTGTATTTGTGTGTATACATGTATGCACTTTCCATTCATGCACAGACAGATAATACATATAAGGTTTGAATACAAGGTAAAGAGACAGATTTCCCTCTGGGTTCACTCAATCTTAGCATACCACAAAGAAACACGCAAATACACAGTGTCACAGGTGTTTCATTATTGTTCTTCCTCCACCTGTTTCACATGGGGAAGTATTAGAGAAAAAATGGTAGCTAGATTTATTCCCTCTGAGTTGGAAATAGCTATAGATAGACATTTTTTATTTAATAGAGTAACAGGTGTTAGGGCAGTTGCTGGCTTTGGAGTTTTAGAGTTCATTTTGTAAAATCCCATGCAATCAAACCTCAGCCTCGCAAGCTGGCTGTTTATTGAGCAGCTCTAGCTTTCATCCTCGGTCTGGACAGTCCAGAGACTGGGAGAAGGACAGGGTTTCTCAGCGGTGAGCTGGGGTGAGTAAACGCCCAACAAGAGAGGAGAGAATGAGCTACTTGATTCAGTGTGTGTCAGTGACACCATTCTTCCCTGTAGCTCCGCTCAGAACCACCCTCTCCCCCCGCCACCCATCTACACCCAAAAAGAGATGGGGGCCATGAACAGAGTAGAGGAATTAGTGTAAAGGGCACAGGGGACATAGAGATATGTATTTCTTTTTCTATCTTATATATGTTCTGCCATTTAAAAATTGAATTTTAGTGTAGGCTAAGCAATTAGCTCAATTTCTGATATAGATTTCCTTTCTGATTTTCCCTGGAAATTAACATGTAATTTCTTACATAGCAACAAAGTACCTTGAGCAAAGCACCGATGTCTCCCAAAAGAGGAAGGGCAATCTGTGGTGGAGAAAGAAACAAATACATGTATTTGTACATGCACAGGCACCCGAGACAATACAAACATACAATGCAATGTAGACATTTTTGAGAAAGAGTCATTATTCCTCTACTAGGAATACCAAATGCATGCATATTATTGCTTTGATTCTGCATCTCTATTTTATATTTTCATGACTGTGGCAAGCAACTTTTATGCCAATCCTAACATATTATTGGTTTTACACTTGCTCCCAGCCAAAAGGCTGAGAGCAATTTATCCTTAGTTTTAAATAATGCATAAAGGTAAATCATTTATTTAAAAAAACCCACTCCTCTGCCAGGCAAATTATCCGATTGTTGAGAAATATGAAAATTACTGGATGAGTTTGCCTTAAAGTTCTTTCTCACTAAAGTTCAAAAGAGCCTATATATGGTTGAAGTGATGGGCACGACAGATACTGAGGGAATTCAGGCAGTGTTCTGACCTCATGTCTGAAATTGCCCCTTTAAAGAGACACTGTAAACCCAAGTAACACTTTACAAGATTCCCAGATGATGCACAATGATTCACTCGAGGGCGGAGTTAAATCATGGCCAAAATATGCCTCTGCATGTAGTTTATAAAGGCACATAAGGCCCAAGCAGTGTGGAAAGTAAAAGGATTTGTGAGGCTTAGAAAGGAGAGGCCAGATTTGGATTTTATTATATAAAACTCTTAATACAATGTCATGTACCATGAGGCCTCTCAGATTATAGCTGCTGATTTTGAAGCTATCTAAAGGGATTTCACTGTCACTCAAAGAAAGGTTTAACCTAAAAAAAACCTTTGGAACACACATTTAGTGCCTAAACTCATTTTGTAAGAGCTCATTCAAGTCACTTTTTGTAATTTAATCATTTCATCATTTTAAAACCTCAGAATCAATGGTTCTGTACCATACTATAAGTAACTTACCTGCAAACTTCTATTTAGAGAAATGAAATTCATTTAGTCACCAGCATCAGAAAGAATAGAAATTGTGGCTATATATTTTAACTCAATTTTCCATGGGATTGAGACATTATATGCCAAGGCTCAGCCTGGGGCAAAATTGTACAGCTGAATTATACCCTTAGGAAATAAGTATTCATCACACACACAAAAATGCTGACACAGCTTGAATTTTTTTCCCCTTCTACAAAATAATGGGGACAAACAAAATTGCCATGCAGTTACTAAGCATTCTAATTAGTCTGGACAGCAAAACTTGCTTGGTAGGCTGTTTGGCTTCTGGGTGTATTAAGGGTCCATAAATCAGGCAGTCTGTCAACATACCGGGTCACCTGGGGGGCCTGGAAGACCTGGCTTTCCATCCTTCCCTGGAGCTCCCTGAAAATGGAAACATTATGTTCAAATCTCGGCACAGAGGCACAGGGGCAGGTTAAAACAAGTGTGGTGGGAGGAGTGGGCCAAGACTATCCTTACATGATTCCCTGGAGTTCCTGGCAATCCAGGGAGACCTCGAGGACCCTGGAGAAGGGGGGAAATGGTTACTTATGAGGACAGTCTTTCAGTCATTTCCCCCAAGTAGCAAGCTGGATTTGTTGTGCCAAATAACTTGATTAAGTAGCTTACCTGAATACCTGGCGCTCCAGTTGGTCCTTGGGGGCCCTAAGTAGAATGAGATCCAATGATTAGAATTCTGCCAGCAGTTTCCGTAAATTATCCACGTGGACTAAAGGGCTAAGTATTGCAATTTACTTAGTGGAACAACAGGGCTTGCCACCATGCACATTCTGAAAACTGTCTGGAAAGTCAGCCAAGACTTCAGGGTGACAGGTAAACACTTAATTAGATGCCTGTTGCCGGAAACATCAACATGATTTTGCTCAGGTACCTGGGTGTCTCTCTCCGTACCATCATCTGTCCCTGTGCCTCCACGGATGCACAGGCAGTGCATCCAGATTCTCTCTATTCAGAAATGGACTGCCCACAGGGTAACCAGATCAGGGTTTCCTTCCCCTTCTGCTTTCTACTTTGTGTCATTTCTGTTTGAAGAAATTTCTAGAACCAGTGTTCAGTGACAGGAGTAGGAAGTAAAACATTAATCAGTTGTTTGTTTCTACTTCAGCAAGTGGGAGTTTGGTGTAACCAGAACGAGGCTGGGTGATAATCAGTGACCCTAATGATAATAGGTCTAACCTAGTACACGAGGTCTGTCTGGAAAAAGTCCAACCATTGTTAATACAACAAGAATGACTTGCATGACATTGATGTAACCTGGCATCCAAGGAGAGTGGACTGGAATGCACATGTGTGAATGATGATGACTTCACTGTACTAATCAGTGGGGCGGTAGATGCCATTGAGTGAGCATGTGTATGTGTGTAGCCATCACATTCAAAAGGACTGAGCTAGTAGAGCAATGAATCTGCATCAAATTTTGAGTTAAGCTTGAACATTCCTTTGCAGAAGCTATTCGGATGATTTAGAAGGCTGCAGCTATGGGCATCTGGTGATTGGCAGCTTCATCATGACAATGGGCTCACTCATGCATCACATGTGATGCAGAGTTTTTTGACAAAACATCAAATCACCCAGGTGACTCAGTCCCCTTTTAGCCCAGATTTGGCATCCTGTGACTTCTGTCTTTTCCCAAAACTAAAATCACTTTTGAAGGGGAAGAGATTTCAGACTGTTGATGAGATTCAGGAATGCAGGACAGGACAGCTGATGGTGATTGGGAGAACTGTGTGAAGTCCCAAGGTGCCTACTTTGAAGGGGACTGAGGCATCATTGTCCTATGTACAATGTTTCTTATATTTTGTATCCTCTTCAATAAATGTTTTTATTTTTCATATCACATGGCTGGATACTTTTTGGACAGATCTGTATAACTGTGGACCACTGATTGAGGCATTGACAACCTAAGTGAAGAGCTGTTTTCTCCACGGCTGGTTTCAGCAACCGCTCACTAACATTTCCTTCTTTATTTTTTTTTATTTATTTTTTTAAACTTTTTTTTTTTAGAATTTATTTATTTATCTTCAGAGGGGAAGGGAAGGAGAGAGGGAGAGAAATATCAATGTATGGTTGCTTCCTATGCATTCCCTGCTGGGAACTGGCCTGCAACCCAGGCATGTGCCCTGACTGGGAATCGAACCGTGATCTCTTGGTTCACAGGCCCATGCTTAATCCACTAAGCTACACCAGCCAGGGCTTTATTTTTAAAACTAAATATTCACATCACCGTTATTGTCAAAGCTACTTTTACTCCCTTTTTATTTATACTGTGTTCTTATTATTTTTTATTTTTTGCTTCAACCTGTTCCACTCCCTTAATAATTTTCCAATCAATTTTCTAAAATTTGGTTTAATCTCCAATTTCCAATGGTCTTTTATATTCTTGCTCCGGAAAATCAAACGCCAGTCACAAACACCACAGTCATTCACTATTTACACTTTCTTTTAGCTCTCACGGTAACTTCACTTCATTACAAGACCAATTTCCCAAAATTAATGTCATTAAAATAAACCTATATTTCCATTTTTCTTGTTCCAGAATCTTTATGTTTTTAATAGCAAATATAAAGCTTTTTTGCTTATTACTATTTAGTCAATAAGAAGGTATACACAGTGGTCATTATTATCAGGCCCTGTACTTATAGCTAAAACATGTCAAAAAACCTGTCTATTCTTTGTCTTAACTGTTAAAACGTCTACTCTCTCTTCTTTAAGATAATACTTAGAGACTTTTGCTATCCCATTCACACATACTCTATTCACTTTAAATGTTAACTTTTACTTTATTTTAGTTAAAAACAAGTAGTAGTTTATAATAATCTAACATTAGGTATTTCTATAATCTCACAAACACTCACTGGCACCTTTTACATATACCCAACAGAGAAGTATGACGTCGCATCACTGCCTGTCCCAGAACCAGGTCTGCGCCATCAGTCCGGGAGTCAGCGCACCGCGAGTGCCTCTGCGCCTGGTGACGCGACCTTAGTGCCGTTTCATTCTCTCCCTCTGCCTAGTGTGTACTGGCAATTCCTTCTCGGACCAGTTTATGCTTTTCTTGTTATCAACTTTGTCACTAGATTTTATTTTAAGATTTGGTATCACCAGGTTTTCAAAAGCTCAACTGAATTTCACTTACCATTCGGCCAGGAATTCCTACCCCTGGAGGGCCTGTGTCGCCTGGGGAACCATGGACGCCTGGCAGCCCCCTTTCACCCTGTAAAGTGACACACTTCTGTTGGTGCAAGGCTAGAGGGATGTGACTTTTCTTGCTGTATTTTGTCAATTATTAATTCTTTAAAAATTATCTATGATATTTTTATACCTTTGGCCCACGTGGACCAGGTGCTCCAGGATTTCCATCTAATCCCTCAAAAAAATAAAAATAAAAAGAAGACATGAGTACATTTCTTTTTTCTAAAAAGGTTAAAAACACTTTAGAAATCATAATTCAAAAGTGTCTTATTGCTCTTTATCTTTCCTGAATAATCTTTTTCTATAAGAAAATAGCAAACGAGGAATACAAATTTCATTAGGTTATAGGTTTTGTATAGTTACATTAAAATATGTTTTCATCTTTAAAATAAGGCATCTGAGAGCAATGGGGAAAACTGGGACAACTGTAATACAACAACAGTAAAAAAATAAGGCATGTGACACTGAGAACTATTTATTATTAATTTATATAAAAGGTCAAAGGAGATGAGAAAATGCATATAGAATAGGTGTATTGGTTATTTAGATATTTCTATCTAACAAGTTCTCTATGTCCTGGAAACAGCCTGGACCACAAGGACATTGTCTTCAAATGACCACCTATGGCCAGACCTGCAGAGGTCCTTGAAAGGAAATTTAAGGCATTTCTTCTGTTTTAACATGGTGTCCTAGGGAGGCTTATGATTTAAAACCAGTGTTCCTTACTAGGCTCTGTAGATCCCTAAAGAATCTGTGCCTTCTGCAGAGGGAGCCTATGAATCTTCCAAAATTGGCTGTAAAATGGTGCGTGAATGGGCATTTTCTTCAGAAGAGAGGCCTCTTCTGAAGTTTACCAAGTTTACAGAGACTGGGAAATATCATTGAAGAATAAGATGGATATTTATTTTTCTGCAGACCTAAACATGTTCCTATTCTTGTAATCTGAAACTGGGAATATACAACTGATAATTAACAATCTTTCAAGGGAAATATTAGTAAAAGGGCTGGTACTTACTGGTTCTCCTGGCAGGCTCTTCCCTGGAGGACCAGTCTCACCTTTTGGACCTGGAAGCCCAGGAGGGCCTATAATCCCACCTGGGTCTCCCTGAGGAAAACACGGTAAGATTCTTACTTCGTTGCTCAAGTTCATGCTGGGAGGCACGGAGGTAGTAGTTTCCATTGTTTTAAGATGCCATTATAGCCAATCAAACTTCATTCTCTCATTCAACAATATTTACTAAGTGCCTCATTCAGGCCAGGCCCTGTTGTAGTTATCTTAAATGCATTTAGATTTTGCAGTAAGTTATGTTAACAATAACTTTAATGGTATCATGACATATGCATGCGTGCAAACTTATGCACAATAAAGGCATTTATTCATAAAGTTCTTTAGCTAATCTTTATGTTTTCTTTAAGTTACTCCCCAGTAATGGTTTAACATTAATATACTATTCCCACAGAGACATTAAGAAACAGGTCCGGAAAGATTAAGATTTCTTAGGTCTATACCAGAGTCGGCATCGGAGCCTGAAACAGACCTTCTGAGTCCTGAGATCTTCATCTCTAAGTTAGTTCATTTTATCCTATTGTGTTTTTATGCCAGAGCCAGGGCTGCCACAAATGACTGACTTCAGGCGGCATCATTCACACCACGGTTTTTGTGACTGTCTCTGCCCTGCACAGTCCTGGCAGCTTAGTCCTGCTCTTTCACTCCCCCTATGCCTTTTGACCCTCTGTTTCTTCCTCCTATCTAGCTCCTGAATATAAATGAGTATAAAATGAGTAATGTGGAAGCTATACCTTTTCTCCTTTAATGCCTTGCTTCCCTGGGATACCATGTTCTCCTGGCAATCCCTAGACAATTCAGAATTAAAGGGAAAGAGCAATTAGAACATCTTCTATGATAATAACAGTTCTGTCTGTGAGTCTTTGTCAGGAGAACAGAATTTAACATATAAAGTATGTGGAGATAGGTTGCGTTTGGTCTGAGAGGGAAAAACGTTAGTGAAAATATGTGGCTTGTTGTTTCAAGTGAAGTAACCAGATGGAATGAGAAAGAAAACAAGGGAAAATTGAACCAAAGGCCCCATCCATTGTATGCCAAGAAGGGGTGGGATGATGATGGTTCAGAAAGACAATAGGTAAATAGGAAAATATGCTTTTACAATATTCTAGCAACAGGGTCTCTTTCCCTTTTGATTTTGTCCTCTTTTTAAACTCTAGCCACTATACTTCACCTAACTTCATGGGCATCGTGTGGCTTCATCTGTGCCACCAGCATTTCCTTCACTTTTCATAAGATCTCTTGACTAGGTCCAACTGGGATGCTTCATTCACTGGCTTGCGGGGGAAACAAAAAGCTTAGGTCTATGAACTGAATGTTCAAAGTACCAAGCAGAACAAAGTGAGCCGAAAGATAGACCTCTGGGACGTGGAAAATAGAGCGAGAGGTCAGGGGGCTATCTCCAAGATGATGGCAAAAGGAGAAAGTGGATACTTTTCTAGAGGGCACTGGAATTGTGGCCAAACAGAGATCAGTTTCCAAGAAGATATGGTCAAGTATTTTCCCTGTTTTACTCAAATGAGGACTGATGGTGTGTGTTAGCTCCCAAAGTGTCAGAAGGCTAGGGAGATGTGTGTATGTGTGTGTGTGTGTGTGTGTGTGTGTGTGTGTGTGTGTGTGTGTGTGTGTGACAGAGAGAGAGAATATGAGTCCACTAAAGCTAGATTTCAATGAAACCTGAGGACCTTTCTCCAATTGCATTATAGAAATATTTTCAGCCAAAAGACTTGTTCTTTTTGGAGGCTCTCTCAAGAACACAACAACAGAAGTTTAGGAAGATTTTTTTTTGATGGAGAATTAAACCGGAACCCATGCATAATGGAAATACTTGCTTTCTTTTTTGGTTTTCATTATTTCTTGCAATGTTTCCCATCTCCTTTACTACTGGCACCCCACTGACAAGCACATCCAAATGATAGTGTAGTTAACTTGTGTCCCAAAGGCCAACTTATTAGGCTACTGGTATCCAAAAGGACTTCACATGAATATGTGAAGGTTCCAACCTTCCCCAAGGCCCCTGACACTAGGTGTGATCAATTTCAGTGGTAGAGATGATGACCTATGTCTTTGGAAAATGCAGTATAACTCAGTCACGTGAACAGATGTTGACTTGCTTTAAAACATGTCTCAGTCTCAACTTAATTTTCCAATATCAAATACAATTGTATCTACTATACGTACAATATCTCCTGGGGGTCCTCTGGGTCCCATAGAGCCTGCAGGTCCTTGCTGACCCTAAAATAGAAGTATGTATTTTAATGTGGCTAAGAAATTGTAACTGAATTTATGTAAAGCATGCTGTGATTTGTATTGTAGAAAGATCAGCTTTCCACCACCCTACCTCCTCTGTATAATACAGAAATGTGCTTTGTGCTTACAAAGATAGTTTCAAGATGTTCTCATTTAAGTGGGCTGTTCTTGTCAGCAGGTGAGGCCTGGACAGCTTGCCTTACCTGGTGGGAGCACACCACATTAATCTCTCCCGCACCTCCCAACAGCAGGTCTTCTTGGGACACTTCCCCAGAATCCCAGATGGGGAACTCAAGCATCTCAGGGAGGCACAATTTTGGTGTAGTAACTGAACCCTGAATCCTGTTTACTTTAACAATATAGTTCAGGGTCACAGATTTAGCTCACATCATTTACTCTTGATGCTTCTAAGGATGCTATCGTACATTCTGAAAAAGGGTTTAAAACTCCTATTGTGAACCAAAAGGCACAGTTACTATGTATGTAATAAATGCAGCAAATGGGGGCCTATCACCATGGAAACATGATAAAGCCTCTGAGAACATTTGTGAAGAAAATGAGTGGCATCAGTGCACATGGAAATGGCTAAAACTGCAAATTATTTCCTCATTTATTTCAGTGATTTCTTATATACCTTTAGTCCTGGGTTTCCTATTAATCCAGGGGGACCAGGATCTCCAGGTTCACCCTAAACATATGGGTGGGAAGGAAAGGCAACTGGTTACTTTAATTTTCACATTATCAGGAGGTTGAAGAGACAGTTGAAGAATGTCAGATTACCTTTATTCCCTGTGATCCCATTATCCCAGGTTCTCCCTGTAAATAAAATAATCACTACAGATGTAATGCTTAAATTCAGATGGAGATGAGCATCTCTAATAATGAATTCATTTGCATTTCCACTAATTAACATACAATAAAGGGGGGAATTATGGAGTCAAAGAGGGTTCATTTTAAAGCATGATTTAAAATATTTATTGCTAATAATGTTCCATTAGGAATAATTGCATTCTACACTTAGCTGACTTGTTAAAATTTGTCACTAGCTAATCTTGTATCTCGGAGAATTAAAAATTCCTCTGAGGAGATAGAGAAGAAGTTAAGTTGCTGTGTTGTGGTGATTCTACTATCAAGTATATATACTTAAAAAAACAAAACAAAATTAAAGGTTATACAAAAGACAATGATATTGGCTATACTGAGCTTGCTTTTATTATTTTCTATGACTTATTATTGATCTTTTTAATAAAATCCTGTTTGATAAATCCAATTTGTATTATTAACAGAATTTTTGAAAAAAACTATATCTTGTATTTTAATTTTGTAGTTTAGATATCCTAAGTGGTTATATTTCAAGACACTTATTTACAATAAAAAATAGTAATGGTTTAAAAAAATATACACTACACATACTGAATGTTAAAGTGCCATCACACGCTAAAACTTACAAGGTTTAAAATTTCTCATTTATTAAAACAAAAGAGTCAAAATACACAAAGGAAAAAGTAAAATTCTCTGGGACCTTATTTTATCAAATCTATTTGACTCCAAAGTAAACATACCAGACAATAGAAAGAAATCAATGAAGCAGAAAACCCAAGACAATGATAAAACATCTACTTACTTTATCTCCCTTTTCACCTTTTGTAAAAGGTTCCCCCTAGGAAAATGGGTAGAAAACACAATCAGCTGTAAACACCTCTGGAAATCAATCCTCCAGAACTGAGAGTGGACGCTGGCAGGCCAGCCCAGACCACCGCTGCAGACAGGCCTCGGCAGTGACCCAGCCTGTGTGGCTCAAAGGGGCCCGATGCCAATTAGTTAAAAAAAAACTTTCATAGTCCCACAACGAACAATAAGCTAATCATTCTAATACCATTTTGAGACCCTGAGTGGCTGACAAGTTGAAATGCTGCCCAAGGCCAAAGTTTTCTTTTGCATGGTTCCCATAGAAGGTGATCGCACACACACCCCCTTTCTCTTACTAGCTTCTGTTCCTGAAGTTCCATGGACATGATCTCCTTTACTCTTACATCAGTGCTATGGGGAAGAGACTGGCTCATTTCAAGCACGAGGAAAGAGTCTCAGAAAGGTTCTGTAAGTTATTTCCCCTCAAATAGCTTCGCTCACTTTATGTTTCCAATTTATCCTGCCTATAGACCCTCCAAATGTACAGATACAATTCATCTTGACTATCATAGCATTTCTGGTATACACTGTTGGTACCCAATAAAAATTTAATAAATTAGAGAATTTATGCATTTTTAATCCTCACCTGAGGTCATGTTTTCACTGCTTTCAGAGAGGGAGGAAGGGATTGAGAGAGAGAGAAACATCTATGTGAGAGAAAAGCATGATTGGTTGCCTTCTAGTATGTGCCTTGACTAGGGATCAAACCCGCAATCTGGGTATGTGCCCTTGATTGGGAATCAAACCTGTGACCCTTCGTCTACAGGAAGATGCTCCAACCAGCTGATGCTCATACCAGCCAGGGCAGTAAATTAGAGAATTTAAAGGTATGCAGATATTAAAGTAATAGACATTACAAAAATAGAATTTGTTAAAGTTTTATAATGCATCAAACACTATTCCAATCACATTATATATATTAACATAGTTTATCTTCAGGTGTCAATGGAGTAGGTACTAACAGTATACTCATTTACAGATGAGGAAACTGAGTCACAGAGAAGTTAAGTAATTTCTCCAAGGTCACAAAGGCAGTAAGAGGTCATTTAGGATTTAAGCCCAGGCTTTGGTCTTAAGCTTGGTCTGTTTGATTTGATTTGTTATTTGATTTACTTATTATTTGAATGAGGTGAATTGAGAATAAGGTGAAAACTATAAATTTAAAAACCATTTAAAAAAATGTTTCTTTTGCAAGAGAACTGTGAGAAGCTTCAAACTACTCTCAGTTCTTCTAGGGATTGCAATTTTCTTAAACAAATCACTATTGAGAAATAAGTGGTTACTAATGAAACTTGGTGATTTTTACCTCATGTCCTATATGAACTAGGGACCATGGGCTCACCTTCTGTCCCCTATTTCCTGGCTCCCTTACAGGTACATGGAGCCTTGCAGGTAGTTGTGGCAATGAAATGTGAGCAGAAGTGACATGTGGTACTCACGGGCTGAGGCAGAGAAAGCCCATTCACGGTCCTCCAGGCCCACTTTTCCCGCAGTGCTGACTGTGAAGGCTGTGTATCCCACATGGCTTAGCTACATGGTGGTGATCAGCCTGTAACTAGTGAAGCATGGAGAACACCCAGCCCTCCCAACAGAACCTACTGGACATGCAGCATGAGATAACCTTTCTTGGGTGAAGCCACAGAAATTTCTGGGGTAATCTGTTGCTTAGAGTAACCTCACTAAGGGGCACTTATATGCCCCATATCTAGCCAACATCATTAAATGTCTTATTATTGGTTCATTTCAACACATTACATCAGGGCTTTATTTATATTCTTACCTTTCAGCTTTAATTCTTCAGAATCTACTTGATTTTTAAGCTAGGAAATGGTATTAATTAAATATAAGCAATGGGCCACAATGCTTATATAACAGCTTTTTTCTGCTAATATCACACTGCTTATGCCATTGCTCATTAAAGCCACCATTAAGCCACACTGACTAAAGTAACTGGTTAAAACAAAACAAAACAAAATAAAACAAAATAAAAATAGTAGTCTGTTTGTCTAGAGACTTGATGTTCTGTTCTCCCTCCAACGGCTATTATCTAGGTCAAGTCACTTACCTTTTAGAACTTGTCTACAGAATCATGGGATTCAACTGGATAATGTCTTACATGTATTTTAGCTCATATGTTTTAGATCTAGTCAAATCTAAATGTCCAGTGTGGGGAACAAACTTCCACCCAGAACAGGTGGTTCAGAATTCAATTGGGCTGAAGTTTTTGGATGAATTGTTCAAGCTTTCTGGTTATTATACAAAGTCAAGTTTAGATACTGTTCTGGAATAGCCAGGTTGAGACCACAAAGAACTAAACTTCTTTCTATGCATAATAATGTAAAAAAGTGTGCTCTTTTATGTGTGGAGGGGGGCAGAGAGACAGGCAAGCAAAGATGTATAAGGGTGGTGGGAGAATTCAGAGATGAAGACGTTAAGTGACAAGGAGAAGAGTTAAAAGAAAAGAAGCTTGTTCACCTGAGTAAGACAGATGGGGCTAAAGGTCATCTCCACAGGGTAGGTGGACTGCCCCCAAATGTTGGTGGTAGAGGGAGAGCCAAAAGGAACCTGTGAGGAGCTGTGACGTCCACCAGTCCTTGCTCCTCAGAGCGTGACTCGTGGGCCGACAGCAGGGGCACCCCTTGGGAGCTCGTGAGAAAGGCGCCTTCGCAGGCCCCACCCCAGGCCTGCTGGATTAGAACCAGCATTCCAGGAGGATCCCCAGGTGATTCGAGTACACAACTGAGAAGCACTTTTCTAGCTAACCCACTGGAAGTTTCTCCTTGCCTGGCCTGCCATGTGTCATGTGGAAATTACTGTCAGGGTTCCAGCTTGGAGGGGAGATGGTGGAGACCTAGAGAAGCAGTTAGGGGTTGGTAAGTGGTGCCAAGTGGGGAGCGTCAGTGGTGAGTTGGCAGATGGAAGGGGCAGCAGCCACCAGACTGAATTTGTGGAGCATGTGAGTTTCCCAGACATTCTTGGAATCGCCCAGTTGGGGAACCCTGCTAAAGACTGTTATTCCTGCAGAGTGTGGCGGCCTGGCCGGCTGCTGCAGGCAAGCATGGCCCCTGCGGTAGGAGAACTCAGGGCACACAGGTAATGGCACTCATTGTAAAGATGCCCGAAAATGTGCTGTCACTGCCAATGACACCTAATTTACAACACTGAATGTTTGGCTCTTTAACATTAAATACTTTTAATATTTGTTCCTGATTGGCATGCGGGCATTTTAGAACCTCTTCATTCATCATCCCTGAAAAATCAATATCCCTTGTTTGTCCTGTAAAGGAAAGAGGTAAATGTGATTTTTAACAAGTATTAGTTTTTTTTAACACAAAGGTGAAACATTTGTTAAGTCTCATTCTTGCTGATTCATTTGAAGACTGCTATAGGTTGTTTTTGTTTGCTTTTAGTAGCATTAAAAAAAAGTTATTTTTGTAACCAGGATTTGTGTAATATCTGTAGGTGGTCCTATTTGAATATAAAGGATATTGTAGGGTCTCCCTCCTACTGCCATCACCAAACTAAATTTTTTAAAAAACTGGGCTCAGTAATATTGAAAAGTGGCTTGAGAAGCCACTTTGATCATATAAAAAGCAACAAAGGAAAACAACTTCAGAAAGTGCACTGAGAGCAGTTGTTTGAGCAAACAGATACGTTTCTAATTGAGAGGAGGGATACATTAGCCCTACTCTTTAAATATACTGATTTTAGTATTCATTTTAGCTATAATATTTAGTTTTGGCAGGGCAACTTAATGAGTTTTAAACCCTGGGTTCTACAGTCAGCCTAAGGGTGAGTCAGCCCTAAAAGTTCTTGGCTGTGTAAACTTGGGCAAGTTACTTAACCTCTCCGTGCCTCAGTTTCCTCCTCACAGCAATAAGACTGGTAATAGCCTACCTCATTTTTTAAAATGAATTAAGTTACTACAGGTAAAAGACTTACTGCCTACATATCTAGTACCTCACACTTGCTCAAATATCTGGCCTATTGTTCTCTGCCATGCAGGGGGACCAAGGTATGTAGAAGTGAGGCAGACCAGGAAAAATATTTTTTCTTTCATTTTTTTCCATTTTTTTCATTTTTTAGACATTGGTGATGGTGGTAGGGGAGTGAGTAGAGGATGGGGGCACTGTGGTAAAAGGGAGTGCTGGGGGCTGTCTAGGCTGCCTGGATTTAGGGAATTAAATGTCTTCAAGCCTATTTTGTTACCTAACAATTCCCACCGTCCAGTCCCACTCGGGTTTGTGCAAACTGCCCAGCTTTCCACCATATGTTCTTCAATTCTCTTGGCTAGCAATGCCTCCAAAATCAAAATGCTTCTGGTATTTTCTAACATCTTAATGCTCTTTAAAGACTTTTTTTTATTATTAACTGCAGCCCATGAGTCCAATTGGGATCAGAGACCAAAGTCATGCTGGGGATTCTGAGTGGATTCAGATACTGTTGGCAAAAGCAATAAAGCTGGGAGAAAGAGATGATGATGAATCACCTCTATGATAATTGAGCTTCTTATGCCACAAACTATATACAGGTACATGTATACAGGTACAAGTTTTCCCGCAGAAATAAATTTACCAATCATTAAATTCCACCGGTATGGATGGGAGGTATGACTCACAGGCTCATTTTTATCAAACTGTCACTAGTTCCACCAAAGGCTGCAGTGTAAGTGATTGAATTATCCACACTTCCCTAGTCCTATGATCTGAAATACATTCAGCAAATTAGGACCTTGAAAATTTATCATACTGTCCCTCTCGATCCTTTCCATTGTTCCTCTTCTCTCTTCGAGCCCTCTGGCCCAGCATGAAATTCCTTCCTCCCGCCTCTTCATTATCAGGACTAGTGCTTTAATATCCTTTATTATCTATGAATTATATGAGCAAAAAAGTGGGGAATGGTTAAAATTAAGTTCTTCTGAAGCAGTTTAAAAATACTGCATATGAAATTCAATTAGGCAAATAAGAACTTGGAGTACAAATGTAAGATACAGGACTTATGGCATAGTGAAGAATTCACAGCCTAGAAGGAAACAATAGTTTAGTGAGGGAGGAAGACAAGGCCACGGGGTTTGCCTGTTGCAGAAGAACAAAATGCCAGCAAAAACCATTTTTAATTCTATTTTTTGGATATTATTTCTTTGTCCTAAAAGGAAACATACTTACAGATTCTCCTTTTTGACCTTTTGGGCCAACAGGCCCTGGAAATCCTGGTTGTCCAGTTTCACCCTTTCAAGAGAAAGCAGAAGAGAGATTTCTGCATGAGGTCACATGGGTACCGCCGTAACTGTCAGAGTCAGAGTAATTGCCTGTGCTCCTGGAATTTATCTGTTATCCTCCAAGAGACAAGCTCTGAATCCAGTTAGACTATTTGCATAGTAATGTGTTTGTCAGCACTTCACAATGCCTTTAGGTCTTTTAGAAATCTGTAATATTCATTATATTTAAAATTAATCTGAAACAAAAGTTAATTATTTTTCAAGGAAAGAACATCTAGAAAAGTTATAATTCTGCTCTGCTGTACCAAAAAGATTTTTTTTTATGATCTTAAAGACATCGGATTGTTTAAGTGACACAATAATTCAGGCTCATTTTATTTCAGAAACTTCTGTCCTTTTTAGGTAGGGGGCGGTGGAGGAGTGGAGAGACAAATAAAGGAAAACGAGTCTCAGCTGTTCCCAGCATTCACACTGCTGCGTAAGTGCCTGGCTGCGGACAGAGAGGGCGCTCATGCCCATGTGGCGACGTGCAGAGACGTCTGAGATGCCTCAGACCCTGATGAGGGGTTTGTATGCGACAGATAACGAGCACTCCGAAAAAATGCAATTTTAGAAATAATACTTGTGGAAAGGAAATGTATTACTGATCAGACTTCAGAGGAGTCTCGGCATTATGCTACTTTAGTGTCTACCAAAATTCTTTAATATCGCATCATCATATATCACATAAACATAGCTGCCAGAAGTTATGCAATTTCCCCCAACCTTAAGATTATTTTTGCAAAATGATGTTTCTGAGTACATATATATATTTTTACCTGTCCTGCATTTTTTTACTAAAAGCACAGAAAACATAAAAGGTGAATTATGTCAAATCTCCTTGTATGAGGCACCCAAAACTTTAACAATTAAAAAAAAATTATACTAAAAGAAGGAATCTCCTATATTTCTCTCTCATTCTTGTCCCAAATGGAGCCACACTCTTAATTTGGTACTCATCTCTTTAGTCCATATTTTAGCACTTTTACTGCATATGTGAAATCATAAACAATATATTATTCTAAATATTGAAAACAAAACACTAACAAAAAACCAAATTCCAAAAGTAAATTTACTTTGTATAAAACATTCTGTGACTTGTTTATTCAACATTGTTTTTAATACCCATTTCTGCTGATACATATAGATCTAGTGTATTCATTGTAAGTATTGAATTTTATAATGTTGTATAATTATAGCATTACGATGTCAACGTACCAGGCCTTATCCAATCCCCACTGAGGGGCCTCTGGTTGTCACTACACCTTCTCTATCATAAATTAGGCTTCAGTGAACATCTCTGTCACTGTCCCCTTGTGGGGGTGTGTTTATCTGTTTATTTTGGAGCCTCGAACAGTCTTACTCAGATAGTCTACTCAAAGTACTTCAAGTACAAATTTATTACAGTACTAAAAATTTTGGCTTATTTCAGATTACAGGAAGAAGGAGCCTGTCGTGTGTAATGGATAGGCAGGACCATGTATTTGTTTAGGAGTTTTCTAGATTTGTGGAGAGTATTTTATAAATTTAATCTTGATTTATTAAAGATTATTTTTTCCTTCTAGTATCTAAATATTTAGTACACCACCCATCTTATACTTACTATAGGGGAAGGCATTTTCCCCCCTAGAGATAATAAATGCTATCCAAAGCAAAAACAGGAAGAAATTGGTGGATATAGTTAAGGGACCAGTTGCTGTTGGTTTAAAAGAGGAAATAAACAGGTGGCCTTGTATGAGCATCAGGGTGTACAGTGTGACCTTCCTGCATCTATCTGGTAGGTGCACAGGTGTGAAGGAAACATATGCCTACTAGTTAGACTTATCTGCAAAAAATAAAGTAGATTTCAGGGAAGGGGTCTAGAAATGACTATAAAAATCACACCTGCCAAATTCCAAAGGGGACGGGGATGTGCATGTTGGAAAAGTAATTATATTCATAGTTCATATTCATCGAGCTGAAGTAAATAGGTCTCCATTGGAATGTAGATGAAGGACTCAACAAATGCTTTGGTCCATCTCTCTGAGTGGTGTATTGGTTTGGTTGGATTTAGAAGAAATTATGGGAACCAATTCCCTCATATAAAATTCTAAAAACAAAAGCATTTCATACCTGAATCTTAGACACATGTTGAGTCATTTTTCATATTTAAAATAGATGTTCAGTGATTTATCACGGTGCATATGACTGGAAAGACAAGTGATGAATTTACTTTGCTTCAGGACAGGCTGTCCCTTAATTTGACACTTCTGATGCTATTTTAAAAACTTGGTGTTTTTGTGGCTCTATCTTTTCTCTCTAATAGTCAACCACCAAAGAACCCTGTTAATTTCTCGGGAGTCCTTAAATATTCGATCACCTTATTCCACTGTCTCTATAAAGAATCAGTTGTTTTCAACCACCTGACAACTTCATTATTCCTTCACCATATTTAGTCAGTCAGTCTCAGACAAGCGGCAGAGCACTGAATCAGTTCAATACTGGTGGGCTGCTCACATAAATGCCATGATCTCTATCGCCATTTACCACTAATGGCTGCTAGTGTTCCTTACTGTTTCTCCCTGTATCTTAGTGCTCTTGATACAGGCTGTGGCTCCTAAACCAGGAGTGATTTGCAAGTAAATTCCTCTGTTGCTTGTGTCTGTTCTGGTGTGTCACTGGAATGTTGGGTTCCAAATGGTAGGCTGGTTTTGTGATTCTATTTTGCCTGTCAGCATGTTGAGAAGTGATAAGTCATTTATGTGCTGAAATTGTACTTCTGGTTAAATCTTTTATTCTATAACATAGGTAAATTGAGTCCTTTCACTTTCAAAATGATGGTGAGAGATGAAAAGGTGAGCAAGACCAGGTGTTAAGGATGGTAAATACTATTAACACCAAAAAGAAATATATGAAGTCTCATGAGAAGAAGTAAGTTTGGAGTGGATGAACAGGAAGGAACAATCTGTAGTGGTGGCTGAATATGTGTCAGGTGTTGTGCTTTTAGGTAAATTATGTCATCTCATTTAATTTTAATCCTGCCATCAACATTGTATATATACGCTTATGACCATTTTATAAATGAGGAAACCAGTACTCAGATAAAATGATTTTTCCCAAGAAGACATAGTTGTTAATGGCACAATTAACTTTTACCCCCAAAGACCATGCTCTTTCCACCACTTGATGGATCTCAACCCTGGCTGCCTGTTAGAATCATCAGCAGCACTTTCAAATGATAGTGATATGGACCCCTCCCCAGATCAACTAGAATTTGCCCCAAATCAGAGTCTCTAGGGATGGAGCTTGAACAATAGTACTTCCTAAAAACCCTCCGGGTGATTCCAATGTGAAGCCAGGGTTAAGAACAACTGGGGTCCACCACATGGACAAATAAATTTGTGAGAGTAGATTGAAGAAGCTTTAAATTCTTACTATGGTGACCCTTGAACAGCATTATAATTTTTTAAAAAATCAGTGTATTGCCCTCAGTGGGCTGGGCATTGTCCCACAAACTGAAAGGTTGCTGGCTCGATTCCTGGTCAGGGCACATGCTTGAGTTGCAGGCCAGGTTCCATGTTGGGGGCTTGCGAGAAGCAACCGATCGATGTTTCTCTTGCACATCGATGCTTTCCTTCCTATTTTTCTCCCTCCCTTCCCTTCTCTCTAAAAATAAATAAAATCTTAAAAACTACAACAACAACAAATGTGAACCCTCTTTAGTAAGGTAAGAGACTGTTTAAAAAACAATGTATTGATTCAGAACAGGGGATGTGTATAAGGTAGAGGTGATTTCATTCTTCCAGCAAGTGCTATGCTTAACCTTTTTTAGTTTATTTTATGTATTATTTATTGGCAGAGTCTTTCTCCTATTAATTAGAATTCTTAAAAATCATCTCATATGTATACTTGTATTAGGTACTACATCAAGCTCCTTGCAGATTCTTTCTGCAAATAACCCAAAGGTTATTTCTTTGGGTAGCAGGAGGAGAGAGATATGCCCCTGGCTTTTCTAATTCCACTTGAGATTCTGAAGCAATTAGAAGAGATTTTGAGCAATAGAAAAGGTCCTTAGAGTTTGAAATACACCTGTTTCACAGAATCAAATTTCTCATCATTGAGGTCTTAAGAATTTCTAAGTAACATATGTTTCCTAATGAACATAGCAAAACAGAAGCCAGCTGTTTTGTTTCAAGAAATGAATCATCATTTAAATACTTTAAAAGTACCGCATCTCCTTTCTTTTCCCAGCTGTCCTGTGTGACAAGCTCTGTGGCTTTATTTTGCTTTTCCTTCCCCCGAGGTTGCAGGTGTCCAGTAGTAACTGCTTAGAATGTAATGTGTTCTGTATGGTGGTGTAGGGGTTCTGTAAGCTATCTGGTTACAGGAAATAGTGCTAATGTATTACCAGTACAATCTAAGACACACAAATTACATTATTGCTGTATAATTAATATTTTTGGCTGCCTTTTAAAGAATGTCATGGTTTTATTATTTATTTTTTGCTGAAAAATTCATTTTCAATGGTCAGTCTATAGAAGACCTGATTTTCTGTTCAGACTATCTTTTAGGAGTATTTTTTTTGGTGATGGATGTATGATCTTTTGAGTAGATTGGTTGCATTGATTTATAAGGCACAGAAGTCATATTTTCTTAGGTTCATGTCAAAATACTCTGCCCTCAATCAAGAGAATTTTTACTGGGTGAATGAATGAAGTTAGCACGCACAGGCCACATTCCCTCAGAGTATTTTCAAACCTACTCATTTCTGTCTGTAGACAGAATGTGTATTGTTTTTTCCTGACAATGGCACATTGACACTGAATCAAAGGTCATCACAATTTCAGAATCCAATGGGAGTGAAATATCTTTCTGAGTGGGCAAGTGAATCTGTAATCTTCACAGCTAATACAATTAAACCTGTGAATCATGATGAGAATGCATTAGAAATTCATTAGCATTTTCATTTTAAAACTGTTTTGAAGCAATTATTTGGTTAAACCATAAATGTACATTACAAAACCCCACCAAAAAATGCTCCCATGATGACAGGTTGTTTGGACACTTAAGAAGACACAAAAGTAGTGTGTCTGAGCCTGAGGGATTTTGTCAAAGGGGTCTTCAGATTGTTTTTCCCACCTACAGGAAAATGGATGCAGGAAGTGTCCAACTATAAACTGAGACTGTGTCCTAATTTCATTTACCTTGTTACAGCTAATTCCCCTTAAAATGTGCCCTTCTTTGCACCAACTGCAACTCTGCAGTCTTCCCCGAGGGCCAGATTCCAATCCTGCTTCCTGGTCAGGAGGTAAGGAGCCTGTGCTGGACAGACAGCCCATGGACAGCGCCCCATGGGGCAGCAGCACCTTCCCTGATATGTGAACATGTCACTTGGTCTAAAATCACTTGGTTTTTATTCACTTTGAAAATCCCATTACCTTCTCTCCTTTTGGGCCACCAGCTCCATGTTCACCAAGGTTTCCCTAGGTAAACATAAAACAACAAAATAAATCCCCACAAAATATCCATTTATTTTTGATACATTCAGTCTCTATTTTAAAAACAGAAATAAATAATAGTACTGTGACAGTGTTCTATGGATAACATTTTAATCACTTTTGCCTTTCTCACCTTCTATTAAATATTCCTGGAAAATTCCAACTGTAGGTACCCTATCTATCTTCCCTGAAGTTTCCCCCTAAGAGACGATTCTGGAGAAATATCACACCTCCATGGAAAAAAATTATCTCTACTCCAAATTCATGCCTGGAAACCTCACATGGTCCCCAACCATTCCATGGATATGACTCTCTAATGCTATTGATGGCACTGTGCTGCTCAGTATAATGGACAGTCTATTCATTGACCTCATGGCTGTACTTGCTCCTCTCTTGACTTGTATGATACCTCACCCTCCTAGTTTCTTCCTATCTCTCTGCCCTCTCTTCCTCTCCCCCCACCTGATTGGTAAAGGTTGAATTTCCCCAGGACTCCGTGCAGTCTCTCCTTTTTTGTGACTCAGCATTTCCTCTCAGGCCCTCTTATCTACCCCCACAGTTTAAGTGTTAGCTACCACACAAAAACAAACAAATTTATACACCAGAATACATCTCCTTTCTGAGTTTTGACTCATATATATAATTTTCTATTTGATATATTCACTTGTAAATTCAAGAAGAAATTCACATTCAGCAAGTTCAAAGCTGAATTTAAAAACACAACAAATACACACATATATATTCGAGAAAGAAAGAAGAAATTATTTTGTACTATTAACAACTGTTAGTCCAGAAGTGCTAGAATGATTAACTTCTTCCTGGTGTAAGTCTGCAGTTTGACTTGCTAAAATGAGTGGTAATTTCAATTTACAATTGGAAAAAAAAAAAACAAGGATAAGCCAGTGCTATATCTGAGACTTCATCAACCTGGCTAATATTGTTTGGCCCACCTTGAAGATCCCCAAAGATTCTTTCCCTTGCCCACTCAAGCTGCTTTTCCATATGAATGGCTGGTCTTGGCTCATGCTTCACAAGTTTCTAAATCTTATCAGACAAGCAACAGCTGGCCTCAGTGAGCTCTAGCTCTGGCACTAGCCGCAGCTGCCTAGATTCACAGCTTGACTTTGCCTGGGAATCTTCAATCAGAGCATAAGTAGCAGATATCTCGGATTACTTTATAGCTCAGGCAGAGGGGCCGCTGGCAAAACACAGGTGGAGGCTGACTTTGGCCTGCACCACCTGGGAAACTCCAAAGCCTGAATACCCAGTGGACAGCTACAGACCACATGGGAGCACCATCACAGTGCCCCTGCACAGCTGATCCTCCATGGAAGGCAGAAGTTGGAGATTGGTGATCACAGACAGTCCTTGCAGCTGACTGGCCTGGGTGAATCTTTTCCATTGATCTGCCAACAGCAACCAAAGCTCAACTACAAGACGGGGGGTACTTAGCCCACACGAAGGGTACACCTTGAGTACCCAGCTCAGGTGACAGGGGAGGCTGTGCCACTGGACCCTATAGGACACTTACTATATTAGGCCACACAAACAAGACATGGAGTCAAAGCAGCTCTACCTAATACAGAGTAACAAACACAGGGAGGCTGCCAAAATGAGGAGACAAAGAAACAGGGCCCAAATGAAAAAACAGATCAAAACTCTAGAAAAAGAGCTAAACAAAATGGAGATATGCAAACTATCTGATGCAGAGTTCAAAACACTGGCTATAAGGATGCTCAAGGGACTTAGTGAGAACCTCAGCAGCATAAAAAAGATCCATTCAGAAACAAAGGATACACTAATTGAAATAAAGAGCAATTTACAGGGAAACAATAGGAGAGTGAATGAAGCCAAGAATCAAATCAGTGATTTGGAACATAAGGAAGTAAAAAACAACCAATCAGAACAACAAGAAAAGAGAGTCCCAAATGAAGATAGTATAAGCAGCCTGTGGGACAACTTCAAGAGGTCCAACATTCACAACACGACAGTGCCAGAAGGAGAAGAGAAGGAGAAAGAAATTGGAAATCCATTTGAAAGAATAATAAAGAAAACTTCCTTAATTTGGTGAAGGAAATAGAAATGCAAGTCCAAGAAGCCCATGTCTTTGGGAGAGAGAATCCGAAACAAGATGGATGCAAAGAGGCCCACTCGAAGACACACAATAATTAAAATGCCAAAGGTTAAAGATAAAGAGAGAATCTTAAAAGCAGCAAGAGAAAAGCACATCTTTACCTACAGGGGAGTACCCCTAAGACTGTCAGCTGATTTCTCAAAAGAAACTTTGCAGGATAGAAGGGATTGGCAAGAAATATTCAAAATCATGATATGCAGGGGCCTATATCCAAGATTGTTCTACCCACCAAAGATATCATTTAGAATCAAAGGGCAGATAAAGAGCTTCCCAGATAAGAAAAAAATAAAGAAGTTCATCATCACCAAACCATTACTATATGTAATGTTAAAAGAACTTATTAAAGAAAAAGATCAAAACTATGAACAATAAAATAGCAAAAAATACATATCTATCAACAATTGAACCTAAAGAACAACTAACCGAATAAGAACAGAGACAGAATTATGGATATGGAGAATGTTTTGATGGTTGCCAAATGGTAGGAGGTGGAGAAGACTGGGTGAAGAAGTAAGGGGATTAAGAAGTACAAATAGGTAGTTACAGAATAGCCATGGATTGCAAAGTACAGTATAGGAAATGGAGTAGCCAAAGAACTTATACACATGACCCATGGACATGAACAATGGTATGGGGATTGCGTGAGGGAGTGGGGCTGCTGGGTGAAGGGGAGCAAAGGGGGAAAGTCAGGACAACTGTAATAGCATAATCAATAAAATATTATTAAAGTAAAAGAAAAAAAGACAAGGAAAGAAAGAAAATCTGAATACATTCTCTCCCTTTCATAAAACACTTCCTTCTTCAGTCTGGGTGTCCTTCTTAATGCTGTCGTCCTTCTTCCTCCAGTACAATCAGTCTGATCACCTCTGTCTCTAAAATCTCTACTCTCCACACTACCTGCCTTCACTCTGGGAAGGCCATCACTGTGCCTTGCCAGTGTTACTGCAGTAGCTCTCTCATTGGCCCTCTATAATTTACTCTTGCTCCCCACCAACACACATACTTTCTAAGTAAGATCAGAGCAATATCTTTAAAAGATATTCTCATTTCATTCCTTCTAAACCATAGCAAAGCCATCAAAACCCTGCATGACCTGAATTCATTTCCCTCTCCAGCATCATCTTGGCCCTCTTCTCCCTCAGGAGTTTCAGCTATAGTGGTCTTCTTCCCACTCCTCAGATGAACCAAAGCCTTCCCCATCCCACCCTCCAGGTCACCACTCTGTCTTCACCTCTTTGTCTGGCTAGCTGTCACTCATCCCTCAGGTCTCAACTATTATAAAACGCCATTCATGGGAGCCTCCTGTGAGTCTCGCAGACAGGTTTCCCTTTCAATATCTTCTCCTCAGACATTGTATTTTTCCTTCATAATATTTACTGACGTTTTTATTTTTGTGTTTGTTTAAAACACTTTGTACCTCTTGCACTAGAATGTAACCTCCAGGATGACCTGGACTTGAATTCTCACCCCATGCCTAGGGCAGTACCTATCACATAGGAAGCATTCAATAAATATTTGTTGAATAAACCAATAATTCTAATTTACATGTTTTTCCAAGAAAGTTTTCAATTAAAAATACATGTGTTGGTAGAATAAATTAAAAGTACAGAACTGTTTAAATAACAAAAATACTCAAAGGTACTCATTCATCAGTGTTGGCTATGGTTTAACATGTTCAATGGCCTTCTATGCTACTCCAGTTAAGTATATGTAGTTTACGATTGCTGTCAGTATTGATCTTGTGACAGATATTCTGTTTGTCTTCCTAGTTAATTTTGATCTGATATGTCTAAATTGAAAACAAAAATTGTATCCTCAAACCTGAGCTATAAATTATCATAAGCAAAATGTGGTATAAAACTCTGATACTCACATGCATACATAAAGGATCAGCACTTACAAAATGTTAGGTTGCAACCTACACAAAAACATATATTTTAGGCATTTTCTGAAAATACTAGCCATCTAAAGATGGTGCCAATCTGTGTGCCCAGCACATCAGTGTCTCTCCCTGGCTGTGCTTATGCTAGGACATCACTGGGGAAGCTGGAACATGATCTGAGTTGTCCAGAGATGATATTTGGATTGGGTGGCCCCATGCTCTTGGCTTGCAGAGAAGAAGAACCAAAGTGCTCTGATGAGATCATATCACAGTTAGCACTTTATTTAGATCTTCCTCCCCAACAACGCCATGTGTCAGGGACGCTGTGGTTTGAATGAAGAAATACCTCTTCAGCGCTGTTATATTGTTTTATCCATGTGCTCTATTATTCTAAAATTTTGATTTTTCTGGTGTCTTTCATACCCAGAAAGACAATAAGGCCATTCACTGTCTAGGAGAGCACCACAAAACTGTTTCACTCAATAGTTAAGCCAGGAAATCTATCTAATCAAGGATCCACATGGCCTCTACAAATGTTTTCCACTCTTGGGCAAACAATACTCAAGGCAGATTCAAACTTTAACTTCAGTAGCATTTATTCATTGACATGTGAGGTTCTCCTCCCTACTTTTCCAAGCTAATTGGACCAGACAATTTACTTGGCTCTACAGAAATAATAAGACATAGTCCTTTTATTTCTGGAACCTACAGTTCTGTCTCAGATGCTACTCTAATTTTACTAGGTCATTTTTGGACCCTGGTGCCATGCTATTTAAATGTTTTTATAAGCCTTATGAATAAATATAATAGCTGTACAGTTTTGAATGTGTTTATTTAAAAGTTCCTGGTGAAGTAGTAAGGGTTGTAGTGTGGGGAGTACTAACTGGCCTGCCCATGTCAAGAAATCTGGGATGTCAGAACACATCCTTTGTTCTCCTGTGGGTAATGGTGAATGGAACTTTGGAACAGATACAGGCAAGTGGGAAGACTCTCAAGCTATTCCAATTGCCCCAGAAAGGGTATTCTCTGTGAAGAAGGTACTATACCTGGACATGCATAGGTTCAACCACAAGAGATGGGTGTTTTTATAGGCTCTGAGGAGTCAAGTATCAACAATTCCGCGTAGCTGCATATTATAAAAAAGACTATGACATGAACCCTCTCCTAGGACATGGGGTATTTAAAAATCCCCCAGTTTAGCCTTTGGAGAACTTGCTTTAAATTCCTAAGCATAAGGGAACATAATGTTAAAAAAAGCAGATTATCTATTTTCAGATTGAATTGTGTCCTTCCCCACGATTCATATGTTGAAGTCTTAACAATTAGTATTTCACATTGTGACCTTATTTAGAAATAAATTCTTTGCATATGTAGTTAATTAAGATGAAACCATACTACAGTAGGGTTGACCCCCTAATTCAATACAACTGTGTCCTTATAAGAACAAATTTTGAACCAGAGACATGCACACAGGGAGAATACCATATGGAGGTGGGAGATATGCTGCCACAAGCCAGGAGGGAGGCCTGGAGCACATCCCCCTCCACTCCTTCAAGGAGAGTGCTACGTACAGACACCTTCACCTTGCACTTTCAGCCTCCAGAAATGTGAGACAATAAATTTTCGATGTCTAGACACACAGTTTGTGATACTTTCTTACAGTAGCCCTAGCAAGTTAAAGTATAACATGTGGCCTAAGAGGGCTGGGCTGTCTTGAAAATAAGGCTTAAAGCTGGCTCTAAGTCTAGCCTCTCAGTTACTTGCATGCAAACACTTTGCCGGCTCCAAGTGTGGTGGACCACAGAGGGGAGGGGGAAAACCCAGGAGACTTTCAGGGTCCTTTGCAATAAAGCTAGCATTCAAAACTAAGATATGCCTGTGCCTAAATTTCCAGTGTTTCCCAAAGCTAGTGGATCCTGGGATGCAGGGAAAGACAGGAAGTTAGGGCTTTATTTCTCAATATGCTAGGCCCAGAGAGTGGCTTCTGGTGTCTCCAAGGAAGGGTTCACTTTCTGTGCTGTCATTGGGTTTAACTCACAGCTTGGAAGGACCTTGAATATTTGATTTTGGAGAAAGATTTTCTGTCCTTTCTAGTTTGTGAATATTAAAATGAAATTATGATTTGATACTTGGAAGGAGAGTAGATTATTTTACTAACAATTTTTTTTGGATCAATAATTTGGAGAAGTGAACACTAAAATTGGTTCCTGGGAGGCACAGCAGCCATCTCCAACAGTTGCAGAGACCGATCTCCGCAAATTTCACCGAGTGTGATGATGTAAGAACACAACTATGCATTTTCAATGTGGATCTTTAAAAACACTATCAAATGTAAAATATGCCAGTCCTTGGCCTCCACAGATACCATCTTCCCCTCTCTGCAATGTTGTACAGGGCTCAGGATCTGATAGCTTTGGCAGTTGACAGAGCCTATCAAATTTTTATTAAAATCCCCAGCGCTGGAGACAATGAAGAGCAGTTTGCTGGTTAGTGAGCAGATTTTCCTTAAGGGGAAGAATATGCTCAGTATTGCGGCTTCTTTGCAAACAATCTTGCAGAATGGGAGCAGCTGTTTTGAAAATTACTTTTGTGATGGAGAGGGAAATCTTCTACCTTTTGTTCTTTGCATCCTCAAGTGGGCATGCAAAATACATATAAACACACTCTGGTAATCTTGCCCAACTTAGTTTCTCTCTCTCTATTCTTTGCTTCCTTCCCCCCCATTTGCTTTTTGATTTGTGTTGCAATGGGAGAGCATTTTTTAAGGCCTGACCTTCTCTCTCTGATGACATAAGGAAAATTGTAGGGAAAAAAAATCAACTCTTGTACAGGGGCCAAAGGGCAGTTCCTTTGCCTTTGAGGATTCCTGGCCGTGGAATGAACCCTGGGCTCTTTCAGTTTGGAAGGGGAGGGGTGCGTCTGACTGGTCTGCTGCTCATCCTGCCCTGGGTCTTGGCTTCAGCTGCTTCAGGCTGAGGAGCTGTTGTCCGGGACTCTAGTGCAGACATTACATAAATCAATGCCAATTTGAAAGGGAAGATTATTTTAACCTTGGAATGTCACTTTTTATATCTCAATACATGGTCCATTATTTAATCTCCGGGAAAGTTTCATGCTGACCCCCACCCCCTGCCCTGTGCTCATTTGGTACAGCCAGACCATTGGGCATGCAATGAATTGCAAAAATGAAACAACCTCCCTATCCAAAAATAGTTCTGCGTGGGGGACACTGCCAAATGGAAACATTCATCTTGCTCATCGTGGCCCATTTGGCCCTTTCCTTTGTGAAGCTGAGGGTGAGGAGAGGGTGGTTAGCATACAGAAACATTGGTCAGTGTAGGTACTGGGACGCTGGGCCTCACCCCCTCTATCCATTCTGGGGGACCTCAGTGTAACAGCGCTATTTGCAGAAGGAAACAGGGCAAAGTGTTTGGGAAGTTACATTGCATTAATTCCCAGATGGGTTTAAAGCTTTCTTATGCTAAGTGCTTATAATGCATTATTTGGGAAAGAAAAGCTATGGTCTTTCTTTTTTATCGAGTCATGCTCCAGCTGGACAGCCTCATTTTGAGCACATGTGGATAATATACCTGAGAGCCTCTATCCTGTAATGGCAACAAGGACAGCCGGAGTTCTAGGTGACTCAATGAGCTAAGTTCGAAGTACTGGTTTGCTGTTAGCAAGGCTCTCTCCTCACCTGCTCTGGTCAGCCCCCATTTTTTTGAAATATAACCTTAAAGTTTAAAAATTTACATTCCTAACTGTAGACTAAAATATAAATGCTCCATATATCTTCATTTAAGGGAAAACTGACTCATTGGCAAGATAAACTATACATACAAGCAGTGTTAGGAGACCTGCAAAGATCCGAACTTAAAAAGTTTTGCAAGGGATAGCAAATATTTAAGTAGCTGAGTCGCAACTTGGTAAATTTTATATCAAGGGCAAAAGTAATATAGTGGGCTCTTTAAGTTTTTCTAGCTGACACTGTGACATCAAAGCCAACTCATTCTCATTACTTTGAAGCATTTATGATAAATTCTATTTTGTAATAGATGTCATTAGAGAAAAGTATTGTATTTTTATTGATTAGTTTTAGACATGCTTCACGTACTTTTTTTCAAGTACTTCATGTACTTTGTGCCAAGTCCTACTGTTTTGAAAAAGCTAGTATAGACCTATTCAGAAGATGTTTAATTATACCCCAAACATTCCTAATATAATTCTCCCTGGAAAATCTAAGTAAATGAGAAAATTTAAGGTAGGATTACTTAAGGAAGTATAACAAACTTTCCACACCCTTGACTAAATTCATCAACCACAAATGATCCAGTCCTTCATGTTGAACTTAATCTGATGAAAAAGAATCAGGATTTAAAAAATGATTTAGCTTATTTTATAAACACTTTCCTGAGCCCATGCTATCTTTAAGCCCTCTGCTGGCACATAGTGTCTTTTTGGATTTTCTAGACAAAAAGGAATAACAGTAGTCAGGAATTTACAGGAAGGCAAAGCAAAAACATAGAGGAGAGTCTCTGAATGCATTTCTGTGTAGTGGCACAATTACTCAGCAGCACCATATCCACGACAAGCTACTATGTGTGTAAGGGACCCTAACCAGTGGACAGAATGGCTCATACCAAGTGGTCAGACGCCAGATATTTGTTATTGAATGATGGGTCAATGAATGGTCTCACGTAGGTCTCTCAGTCTCACTTCACTGCTGACGCCCATTCTTCGCCCTGTGTTGTGCTTCCTTGGAGAACAGGAAGCACAAGTGCCTTGCCTTTGTCACTCAGATCCTTCCATGTCAGAATTCCATCCACCCTAACTGGAATTTAAAAACCTGGGGGAGGTTAAAAGTGTCCCCTCCCTGAAAGGTTGGGGACCCCCAGGTTTGACCTATGAGATATAAATATTTGCTTGAGATTTTAGTATAGCACCTATTGATTTTCATAAGAATTTTATCTCCTTTATGTTACCCAGAGCTTCAAGTAGGCAAATAATCTCTTTCTGCTCTCAGAGAAATTAGATATATGATATTATCAAGGGTAAAATATGATTTTTGCATTAATTTTTTACATAAATTTCAGAAATTTGAAGTAATTTTTCATTTATAAAGATAATATCCTGGTTTTGAAAAAAGACACTGACCAAAATACTTTTTTGGAAACATTTTCAGTATAGAAAGATGTTAAGAATATGTGATCAGTTTTCAAAGTCTGAGCAGTTAGGAATTAATTTTTTTAAAAAATATGATCACATAAAATCTCTGTGTGCATAGCATGTGGAAAAGGCCATACCTTGTTATACGATCCCCCAAGAGCCGGCTGTGTCCCTTGTGTTCCAGGAGGGCCCTGTGTTAGGAACAGACAAAAACCTAAACATTTACCAGACAATGTGAATTTAAACAATATATCTAAGAACTCTTGAAATCTTACAATTAAGAAAAACAGTCTGTTTAGTTAAATATTCCAAGTAATAGAGAATTGCAGGGGCATTAACTCATCAGGTTCCTCGAGGTATCTCCAGGTTGAGTCCTGCATGAATCCAGAAAGGGCCTTAATGGGAACATGGAACATTTTACCAGAAGGTCAGCCATCAGCATAATCTTTATTAGAAGGAATTGCAGCCATAAAACTCCTCAGGGGAGGAGGTTTTAGCTTCAGTTTATTTTTGACACTTCTCACAGAGTTTTGATCCATGTATTGCAAAAATGGGTAGCCACATATTATTAACTTAGAAAATATGGTAAAATATGTTTTCTATCACTTTCCTCTTCTGAATTAATGGGATGAAGACGGGTTGCAAATGACTTTCATGCCAGAAAAAGATGTCATCTCTAAGACCTCAGGCTTAAGTTATTTATATATTCACATTTTTAAGTTTATATGGAAATACTTGCTAAGCACTATGCTGAGCTTTGGGGAGCCAGGAAAGAGGTAAAGGCATTTCCCCCTAAAATTTCCAGGAAGAGAGAAAGAGAAGAGTTTTCTGAGTTTTTTTGGGATTATATTTAGTGAGGAGGGCCCTATGAAATACAATGCTTAGCATTATGTTAAATCAAGTAGTTCAAGCCAAGAGAGAGTCAGCTATATAAAAAATATATTTCATATTTCATCTACATCTCAAAAGCACCTAGGAGAAAATATTATAGAGGCAAAATTCTTTACATTTTACCTTGGAAGATAAGACAAAGGATTACGACTGAGTAAACCAAACATTACTGTTATACACAGATTATTTTTTTAACAAGTAATGAAAGCTTTAAAAAGTGGAGAAGAATTTAAGGAACCACTGCCAGCTATACTCACTGATCTAGGTAACACCTCAGATATACTGAAAAAATTAATGTTTAACATTTATGACGGGTGTTTCTTATGAACGGCTTGTGGCTGAAGATCTCTTCTAACAGGAGACCTTTGTGCTGTGCCAGTAAACGTAGAGGACACAGCGATGTGGAGCTGGGTGTCTGCAAGCAGGCTGGTGTAACTCTTAAGGAAATAATAGGCCTTCTGAGTAATGGGGCCACCTGTGATTGGAAAGACAAACGATGCTGTTACCTCACTGAAGTAAAAACAGAGCTAATGTCAGAAAAGAACTCTCATTGCATTATATATTGTTCACATTTTTTTCTTTCCACCAGCCAGCTTTGTGTAAGGTACCCTAGGTCACCTCGATGAAATAATGAGGAAAGCAATTACTGAGCTGGAGGTTGTTGTACAAAGTTTCTAGCCAAGAAGATGTGAGTTAAAAACTCATTCTTGAAACTTATGAGACATAAGCTTCCATATACATTGATCCATCTTCAATTATATAATGAGGCAAGAAACTTGAGATACCACACGTGGTGTCATCATTAACAGGTAGCTTAGGAACGTGCTCATTGTCGTTGTTTGGTGGATGGTGAATATGTGTTAATAACGCTGGTTAGATAAAAATAGTGATGTGGTGGGTAAATGTGGCTTTATACACACTTCATTCTAGTTATAAAGAGTCTTACAATTAGGGATCCAAATATGACAGAACAATGAATACAGTATCTCAAATAGAGCAGAAGAATCAATCAAATAATAATAGCAAACATACAGTGCTGATTGTATGCCAGGTATTATACCAAGGGTTTTATATGGATTAATTCATGTAATCCCGACAATGACACCATGAGCTATATAGCATCATTATTTCCAATTCAACAATACAGAAAATAATATTTAGAAATTGTTCACTGGCTCAAGGTCACAGTGCTGGTAGGTAGAAGGGATAATATTTAAAGTAGGCAGCCTGGGCCCAAATTCGGTTCTCATTTACTCTACCATCTTAACCTAAAAGCAGACTCTCAGCTTAAACTAATTTTTGCAATATTTTTTTATCATGCTGACCACGCCCTTGAGAATACTAGGCAATCACTCTTCCAGGTTCTACTCCCCAAACTGAAGTTGAAAAAAAATCAACAAAACTTATACTTAGCATTTCTTATGAGCCAGCACTGTGCTTGACACAGGAAGGCAGGAGATAAGCACTTTGCCTTTAGATGTAGTCCTCCTGGACGGCTGACAGAGGCCTGCTGTCTGTCCCTTGCATCTCCCATCTATCATCATATAATCTCTCAAGACATGATAGGAAGCTTACGCCTGAATATTCCAAAAAACTCCTCTCAATTCACTAATGTGCTAAAAACGCATCCTATCTTAGTTTGCAGAGGTTGGGAGAACAGGTGGTCAAAGGATATAAGAAGCAGGAGCCTTCAAGGGGGCCTTGGAAGGGAGTGAGAAGGAAGAAGCAGAACAGCAAACAGTGCGATAGGGGTTGTACGGCACAGAGCAGGCAGGTAACAGTATGGACCAGAATAGTAAACATCTTAGGATGGTGCTGATTTTTTAAAAAATTGGGTAAGAACTGCATCTGACCTATTACAGACTGGTCACCTGCCTGCCTCATGTAGGTGCATTCCACAAACGCAGATGATAGTCCGCATCCGGAGTCCTAATCTTGCCGTTGAGCTGACTGTCAGGGTAGGTAGGGGGCTCAGCGCAGCTCCTCTCAAAACAATAGCAAGAGCATAGCTCTCTGACCAGCACCACTGGCCAAAAGAAAAGTTTGGACAAGATTAATAAGCCCTTTAAAAGTTATTACCACATTTTCATATGTTCTGTTCTTGCCATAAAATGTCATATCCACAGAGTAGTGCTCCAAATGGGGTCAATACGAAATTTTAGGCTCTATTACTTAATTGGCTGATGAGCAGTTATGATGACATTTTCTTCCTTGTTCTTTTAGTCATTGGGACACTTGGGGTATCACGCATTTCAAGTTCAATGTAACGGAGACTTATAGCTAACAGTCCACCCTGCAGGCAGTGCTTTACACACTCTCCCAGAGGCTGATGAAACCCTGCAGCAACTGAAGGAAGATACCAGTACAAAGTCCTCCAGCTTTCTACCTGTACCTGACTGCAGCCGGGAGAGCCACGACTCACTGGGTTGTTCTCACACTGTCAGAAATAAACTACCTCAATCAATGTGGAGATGGTGACCATAGAGAGACACTATCCACGTAAATGCCAACAGCAACTCTATTTGCAGTTAGAAAAACAATATAGACCCTGAAGTCTCAGAATTGGTGGCTGTGCTATTAACCACATCCCCAAGAGATGTGCTATTTTTTTATTTTTCTATTCTGGTACAAATGCATAGTTAGAGAAGACTCAAGGAGGCATTTGTTTCCTAGTTTAGCAAGAGCTGCCAGTCTTATAGAGTATCAATCAACCCTAGGAAGGAGAAGTTAAAGACTTGTGTTAAGTGACAGGTCTCCTGGCATCACGCAGTTTTAGTAGATGCACCAGGGCACTTGAGAGCTCACTTTCTCTGGGTTTTGCAATTATAAGGACTGGTCAAAACGATGCATAGATGACCCAAGGCTGGGTGGAGAAGAGAAGCCAGTTATGGAGGGCATATTGGCATTGGCTAATGCTCTCAGGAGCTCTATTAAGAAAACAATTTGAAGGTTTATAGAAAGGAAAAATGTCCCAAATCTTGCTCATGATGGTGACTGCCATGTCCTCTTCCAGCCATGTTGTCTGACAAGGTCCGGACGTGGAAAGAAGGAATTCAAGGAATTCATCTTCCAGGGAGAGGACGTGGCATGGGAGTGGGCTTAATTACTATTATTAGAACATTAGTACTAGGAACAGTTTTGTTTTTTGCTCCGAGTCTGACTAACATGAAAAATGTGCAAAATACAGCTCAGGGTAAGTTAATGTTTAATAAAAGTGATGGGAGAAATTCTAAAGAAACACTGAGTTTCCCTTCATCCACTAGTGCATGTCCAGAATATATTAATAAATCTAAATGGTTAATGTATGTAGGTGTGATTGCCATAGTTGTAGTTAATAGAAATAGTTCATCAATAAAAACAGTTTCTGAGGAAGATTCTGTTCCTCACTATTCAATTTTAATAAACAATAGTTAATTCTTAAATCACCCCTTGTATCTTAGCATCTGAAAGTTTGTGTTCATATAGCTTCATTGGTTAGCTGATTAATAATCCTCTCGGTCTAAATAACCTTTGTTTAACATGGTTGATCTGTGGAACCTCTTGTACTCTTTGAAGTTATATCTTTGTTTAATATGATTGATTTATAATATGATTGATCTATAAGCATGGTAGTCATAGCAATAAAAAGTGAAATAAAAGGCCTGAGGAAAGTACGAGCCTTGCCTCGAGCTTCACCTCTTGGCCATTCACCTTTCCTTGAGTCTGATGTCTTATTTCGGCAGCCCCGCAGACAGTGAAAGACCCATGTGAGGAAACGGTAAACTGCGTGCGTGCGTGTGTGTGAGTGACTGGTTTTAACTCCACGAGCCCTGGCTTACGGAGTTTGAGTGGGTCCTACCCTGTGTTTCCTCGGTCTGTCATATGGCATAACGGCTGATAACCCAGACTCTGCTTGGGCAGCCTTAGCTAAGACAGACCTAAGTTCCCCACGAGGGAAGAGGCCAGGCGGACGCTGTGAATGTGTGTGAAGCGGTGAACCGTGTGGGCATTGCGGAGTTTGAGCTGCCCTGTTCGGCCGAGCGTGGCCCCCATAGAAATTAAAGGGAACAGAACCTCACTGTCCTCCGAGGCACGCTGTTGTCTGTCTTCCTTCGCCGACGCCTTACCCACCTTCGGGACCCCCTGGATCCTGCTGCGGCTGGACCGCGACAGGTGACCCATAGCACAGGTATACAGAAATCATTGCTATGTGGTGTCTATCTTTTATGCAGTTCTGTTTCACTCTATTTGTATTGGGTTGGGAGACACGGGACATCTGGGTTAATGTGATGGGTACACAGTTAGACATCAGCTTTAAAATGCTCATGAACTCCAGTGAGACATACCAGTTCAGAACTGTACTCTGGTGTAATTACCTGAGAGGTGTATAAACCTGGTATAGGTAGAGAACCTGATATTGTTTCCTACTGCGAAGAACCATATCTAGTGTGAAGAAGTGAGTTAAAGCTACATTCAGTTTGGGAGTGTAAATGTTCAGTGATAGTTTAAGAAGTTTTTCTTCTTGCTAAAATTTTGCTAGATAAATGTGGAAAACAGAGAAATATGATTCTGCCACTAGCATCATCAGATGGGTAGTGTGAAAATGAGGGGTCATTTGCATTATCATTCCTTTAGTAGACTTCAGTTTGGGCTACAGATCCTCTGTTTAAAAGATGCAAAGAGTTCTCAGTTGAAAACCATACTTCCTCAGGCCTGGTCTTGGCTGCATTTCATTTTCAGCCAGTTGATGTAGCACACTTAGCTAGAAAAAGTTGACTTTTCCCTTTTTTCCCTTCCCTGGTCTTTGTTGTAAACATTCTGTGCAAGTCAAGGTTTGGGTCTTTTGATTCAGCTTTAGCACACCCTAGATATTCTGAATCAAAGTTTCCATGGCTACTCAGCCAGCTACTCCATTCCCTGTCTGATCCTCCTTCCTGAAGTATTTTCCTTTTTTCCCTTCCTGGGACGTATCCTTTAGTTCTTCATAGTGCTGACGAGCCTGCTCGAGGCATCTGGGTGCCACTTCTCTCCAGGCACCATAGCTCTCACTCTTTTATTAAGAACGCCTCTCAGGATTCACAAATACATATTTTTAGGTTACACATACCGGTAACTGTCTTCTAGCCCTGTGGGTTTCCAATTAACTTCAGTAACAATCTTTGAAATTCCAAAAACCTCTGTGAAGAAAGTTGCACTAATCAACTCTCTTCGAAACATGCTTAAAAAGCTTTGCTATAAGAACGAAGAGAAAGTTTGTTATTGGAAAGTCATTTGGGCTTATTTTCTTTTCTTTAAAAAATATGTTTATTGCTTTTAGAGAGAGAGAATTGTGGGGGAGAGAGAGAGTCAGAGGAAGAAAGACTGATGTGAGAAGAAACACTGATTGATTGGCTGCCTTCCATATATGCCCCGACTGGGAATCAAACCCCCAACCTTTTGGTGTATGGGATGATGCTCCAACTAACTTAGCCACCCAGTCAGGGCTGGGCTAATTTTCAAGAAATGTTTCCAATTTCCTAATAGCTAAAATAAGAAAAGGAAGAGATCAGTAATTTCTTTCTTCTTGGTATTAAAGAAAATAAAATAAAATACCATTATGAACCCTAAACTCATTCATTGGAATGGAAAGATGAAGCACCTATACGGTAATCCTGAAAAAGTTAATGTCAGAAAGATTTTCTCTCATATAAATTTCCACCTATAACACTATATATAACTTGGTAAGGCATATTTACACTGATTATAGTGGCTTATGAACATGTCTGTTTTCCCAGTTGGAATGGAAATTCCTTGAAGGCAAGGAGTTTCAATTTTTTTTTATCTTATCATAATACGGGACGTGGTACATAGTAGCTCTCCCCTCCCCTCAAATGTGTGTTGAATTTAGTAGATTCATTATTTTTATAAGGAAATCTCTGAAAGGAAAGCCAATTTCTTGCTTGTTGGTTTTGGTTTCAGTTGGAAATGGCAGCAAACAGAGCAGAGGCCTTGCTGCTCCTAAACTCACAGCAGACAGGGCCCACAGGTTCAGATTAATCTAAGAATCGGGCTAAATAATTGGAAACTAAGCTGCAGCAAGCTCCAGTTAAGTAGAAAAGAGCTTATGAATGGATTTTTGACCAGAATTACAATGTAGAAAGTTGTATTCTAACTCAGAGGGAAAAATCAATAATACTCTTTAGATAGAAAATATTTAGAAAATCAATTCATTTTTCTTTTAAATGCATCCTTTTATTTATGTTAAATATCTGCTCTAAAAGAAATTTTCAGTGTCTCTAGGGACTTTATTATGGAAGTTAAATGACTGTAATTTTATAATGAGTTATTTTTCTAAGAATGCTTTAGCTACAAATTTTTTTTGTGACCAAGTAGATGCCAAGACTCCTTTTCCCCGGCCCCTAAAATTGCTGAAAATGCTCCAAGTGCAATATATGATTTCTGAGGCCAGGAGAAAGGTCATTGACATTTATATTATGTTTACATTTCAATACAGAGACCGAAAGCCCTGCTTTTGGGATTGCAATGGGAATGCAGTACAGAGCTTCTATCTACCACACATGGATTAGGTGAGATTTAAAGTTCTTGGGAAGGAGCCCTTATTCCTCAAAGTATCTCACCCATTTCTGGTTTATGCAGAAAACTCCATAAAGATATGTTGATTTATCTGGCATTGGGTTTTATCACCAGCTCAAATGCAAATGTTCCTGGGGGATGTAAAACTAATGCTTCATATTTATACAGTTCAGGATAGTTCTAAATGGGGCTTCCCTTATATTTTCTTGTATGGCAAAGCGATATGAAAGCTAAACAGATTATCTTATTTGATGTTCTTATAACTAAGTGAAGTGGATATTATTATATTCTCCATCTGACATAGAAAAAATGAGTGATCCCTCCCCCCAGTCATGCAATAAGCAAATGGTAGTAGAACCAAGTCTAAGAGCTGTTCCATTCCAATATAGTCCTATGAATCATTTGCTAAGTATTTCCTGAGAGCAAGCTGGATGGGACAGAAGAGAAGAGGGATGGTACTGGGAGTAGGGACAGAGGAAGATAGCACCGAGGGAGGAAAGGGGTACAGAAAAGGAAGGGTGGAGATCCAGAAGACTGCTTCTTTGCCGATACCACTGTCAAGCCCAGGGCTCTCCCTTCCTGGTGTAAGGGTCTGAGAAATGGAGCTACTACTTCTGAATCAAGTATTGAGGTTAAATTTGAGTGTAAGAGGTTAGAACTCAGAAATAAGCTCTGGGAAAACTCATGTTTCAAGCTAAGGGCATATTTCATTCATTTGGCCAATATACAAAGACATAATCATGAAATAGGAAATGCCTTTGTCCTTAAATAGATGTTTTCAAGTGTTTGGTTTTTTTCACATTGAAAATAGAATCTAGTAAGTTTTTTCTGGATGATGAATATGTCAATGAATATATTTAGGTTAACATTCCAGGGTGGATGAAGTTTCTCTATAAGTCTTGAATGGAAGAAAATAGAAAGGAGGGCCCTGACCAGTGTGGCTCAGTTGGTTGGGTGTCATCCTGCAAGGCGAAAGGTTGTGAGTTCCATTTTCTGTCAGGGCATACGTCTGGGTTGTGGGTTTAGTCCCTAATCGGGGTGCATATGAGAGGCAACCGATCGATATCTTCCTTTAGTATCAATATTTCTCTCCCTGTCTTTCTCCCTCTATTCTCCTCTCTTTAAAAATAAATAAATAAAATCTTTTTTTTACAAAAGAAAGAAAATAGAAAGGAGGGGAGTGAAGCAGGTAGAAGAAAAAGTTACATGAGGACAATAAGGATAGAACTGGGAAAGTATCAACACTTACAAAAATAATGAGCAGATGGCAGAGTTATACAATGTGATAATGATAAAATATTAATAAATAACAATAAATGAAACCAACGAAGTAGGTATTATCATTATTTTACATGTAACAAAAGGTTAATCATCTTATTCAAGGTCATACAACTAGCAGACAAAAGCAAGGTTTCAACCCAAGTCAGGCTGACCCCATAGCTTTGAACTTTCAAGTCTTTCCATTATCTACTTCACAATGACTGGGTTGACAGACAGGGAAATAAAATATCAGTAATTTTTTTAAAGATTTTATTTATTAATTTCCAGAGAGAGGGGAAGGGAGGGAGAAATGGAGGGAAACATCAATGTGTGGTTGCCTCTCGAGCACCCACCACGGGGGACCCAGCGTAGAACCCAGGCACATGCCCTGACTGGGAATTGAACTGGTGACCCTTCAGTTTGCAGGCCAGCGCTCACTCCACTGAGCCACACCAGCCTAGGCAAAATATCAGTCATCTTAAAGCTGCTTTAAAAAAATCAAGCAGGATATTCAACAGAATCCCTTAACGAGGTACCAAATCGATAAGAGGCAAGCAAAGAGAGTTCTGGGGCATGAGGAAGATACACATTTTCAAAGATTTAGGTGACAAGACAAGATCAAGAGAAAGTGACCAGCAGGGGAAGAGGGCAAGGCAAAGAGAGATGGACTGCAGAGAGAGCTTTCTGAGAGGGAAAAGGAAAGAAGTTGGCAATCTTAATCAGCATCTTAAATAACTTTTGAAGTTCAAATGACACCAAATAAAAGGTAAAATCCAGAGCATTTATGAGATGATAGAAGAAAAAATAAAAATTGTTACATGTTGACAAAGGACTAGCTAACCAAGAGAGCAATATTGCTAGGGGATGATTCTGTTAGGTTGAAATTCCTATGAGCATGAAATTGCAATAAAGAACTGTTGTGGGAAAGTTGTCACACTTAGAGAGAAAGAAATGCCCTTCAAATTAGACTACAATGGAACTGTTGTATTTGTTGTGGAGGAGAGATGTGTGTATTAGCATTCTGGGAATCTGACGGATTTAAGTGATACAGCAATACACTGGTTTAGGCATTCGTCAAGGACATCTTTTGGGGACTTCCTCTAAAAAAAAGCAATAGCAGCCTTGTAAGAAGCCAGCAGCCACACACTCATTCTTGGTTAATCTCCGGAAGTCCTGAGCAGCACTGTGATCCATGATCTTCTCTTGTCTCAGCCCATTTTCTACTGACAGTGGCATCTACCTGCACCATACTTTGAAAGATCGATAGCTCCTAAGTGTCTCAGTCTAAGATATTGCCAGCATCCTTGGTTCAGGAGTTCAGAAGCAGTGCGATTAATAGGTGAGGAATGGCAGCAAAGGCAGCTTCTGAATCTTGAATGAGAATTTTTCACATCTGCCACTTTGGACATTTTTCAAACTATTCCCCTGTGTATTCCAGAAAGTGCTCACTTGAGCTGGGTCTGTCTTTTCTGGCCTGAATACTGAGCTGTGTAATTGAGGGAACTCAAGCATAGGCAGTTTATGGTTGTATGAATAAGCAAAATACTCAATATGCAACCTGATTGTTTTCCAAAATTGCACAGTCCCTGGTTTTACTTGTCATTTTGGAACAGGAGTGGGAGGATGAGGCTGTGACAGTGAATGCTTTCAATGTGTATAATTAACCCATTTCATAAAAGCAGATTTTCTAAATTATGCTATGAAGCTCATAAATTTTTAACACTTTATTTTCTGGGTTGGGGGAGAGGGGTTCTTTTAAAGGTACTTACTTTCCCTGATCTCATAAAACAAATCAATCAAATTGGTATAAAGCCATTATACTCTTGATAGAGGAGGATATTTTTGAATGATTTCCATGGCACGATGGTTAGAAAAAAAGATTCCTCCCCTGATGCTGCCATTCTGCTTATCCAACCATGAACTGTTTCACACTCATCTCTGGCCAGTATGTCCTGAAAAAGGGAATATTTGTTGGGTGCCTGCAATATGAGGAGCAGAAGGAATTTTGAGAGTGCCTTGCTATCCCACGGAAGCGATATCACTGATCCAGCACAAGGTGATAAAGCCACAGGAGTAGGGAAACAAATTATTTGTATCCAGTGAGTCCCCCAAAGCTCACTACCCACAAAACCTATACCTGGGGAACAATGGTGCCTGCACCCCCTTGTCTGACCTTGGGAGTCTTCCAACATGCCACCCAAACCAGGGGGAAGTCAGCTCACACAGCTGCACCTGTCAGTGCTGTGAGTTCCCCTTTACTGTCGTTAAGTGATAACATTATCTCTCTTTGAAAGTGGTGGTCAAATGAACAGGCTTCCTGGGCATGGAAAATTCAGTTTTCAAGGCAAAGTGCTGGAACTTAAGATATCCAGGCTGATGGCAATGGCTCGTATGCTGCCAAGTTACACAGAAGCCAAGAGCAGGGGCAAAATGCAAATAGTTGGGGACATTCTGAACAGCTCATAAAAAAAGCAAAATGAACAATGTGTAGGTTTTATTTCGGGGTGGTTGTAGTCTCCATTTTCAACTCAAACGTGTAACATCAAGGTCTCTCTCTGGCCTGTCAGTTGTACTGATGATAAATCTGCAAATGACAATTCTTGGCTCAAGTGAACAACATGGTTATAAAGGGTGTGTACTCAGGGGACTTCTGGAAAGAAATACTTCATGATTTCATTTTTAAAAATCCTCACTTGAGGATATGTTTATTGAAAAGAGAGAGAGAGAGACAGATTGACTGCCTCCCATATGTACCCCAACCAAGGATCAAACCCGTAACCTTTTGGTGTATGGAATGATGCTCCAACCAACTGAGCCATCCAGCCAGGGTTTGATGATTTCATTTTTAAAACAACTAGACCTATTCCACAAAAGAATTCAGGTGAAGGAGAAGATACTGATATTCTAGGCCAGTGAAGAAGTAATTAGTGATATTAACCTTTGCTAACCCTGTAAGATGTTTTCTATTTCTTAAAATAAATTTAGAATATTTCAAGCATGCTGAAAAGTATATAAAATTATACAATAAACACCCATGAATCCACAATCCAATGTTGTCACACCCTAACAATCTGCCATATTTGCTTCAGATCTTTTTACTTTTTAACAAAAAATACAGATATAGCTAAAGCCCCTTCAAGTCTTATTTTCTACCAAATTTCCATCCATGTTGTAGGTCCCCAGCTAATGCTGAAAACGTGTTGCTTCTCTAGTCCCATAATTTCTTTTAGTATTTCCTTTGATCAAAATAGTTTCCTACCACATTGTAGTTGTTGTGCAGAGAAGCTGATTTATGGATTTAGCAAAGTCGCTTACTTTCTAAAGCTCAGTTTTCTCATTGTTAAAATGGAGATAGTCAGTTCTTGCCTACCTCCAGAGCTATACAATGGCGACATTATATACTGTATGAAGATAGTTTTGGAAACTCTATCATCAAATACAACTATACGATTATTTAGGAAATAAGTCTCCCTTTCTGAATTATCTTCTCAAAGGCCAATCAGATTTATTAAAACCTTAATGTTTACCCACCATAGAGAAATGCTGCTTAGTCCATGCACTCGCCCAACTAATAAGTTTGGCAACCGTATCAAGGATTTCAAATACTCTGTCTCATCATTGCTGTACACAATACATGTCAGTTCAGACATAATAATAGTTGGTTTCAACAACATAATCCAAGATGAAAAAAAAGTAGGCAGTGGCTGTAAGATAAAATCCTTTTCCTCAATAGTCTAGCTATAATTAGCAAAAATTCAGGAAGTCAGAAAGTGGCTACTAATGCCTCCCTGCTGCTGATTATAGGGAGAGAGAGAGAATCATTAGGGAATCGAACCCAAGTGCATTTTCGAATTCTCAGACTGATATCCTCAGCTGCCTCACTTGCATGTCTCCGTATTCTGTGGCAGCACAAGGTGACACTGGAATTTTAGCAATGGTGGCAACAGCTGTTTTGTCTGGGACAATGACCCTAGTGGGGGACAAGTGGCAATAAAATGATTAACTGGCCGTGTCTGTATTTTATAGGTCTTATGTATCTTTATTTTTATATCTAAAGAGGTCATCTTATTTTTATTAAGAAATGAAATTACTGTTCCCATTGACTCAAATAAATGGTCAGGTTCATTTTCTCTAAAGATATCATCATTACAGTGCATGGCCTCTGGACATTTAATAGACCCAAGAGACTAAGATTATTTGGTGAAAGGAAAACTGAGAAATATGACAAAACTGCCATCAGTTCAAGGCTTCCACAAGGGAAGGATATGAATTAGATTTCCATTGAGACATCATAAGCCTCAAAATGCATCCAGAGTATTTTAACAAGAAATCAAATGTTTTAATCAGATTTCTTTTTTGTCATCCACCTTATTCAGCAGTCCAAAATGTTTGGGGGTACAGACTTGTTTTGGAGGTGGGGCTTGCTGTGTGCTGAAAACAACTTTGCACCTTGAGTCCTCAGCACATCATAAATCAAGTTGGGGTGGAAGACACAGAATCTGGGGACAGTGATGGGTCAGGGGCACAGGTGCCATGAGGCATTCGTTTGACAGTGCTTTGAGGGCATACACATTCCCTGCTATGACTGTTCCCCTGATTCAACCCCTAGCTTATCAGAAAGGTGGACAAAACAGATAGACTTATATGTGATTAGTCTCCATCTTTAATGAAAAATGTGATAGCCACTGGACTCAGGTGAGACTGAAATTAAATGGGCTACTGTCCAAGCTTTTTCAGTTTTCTTGTTTTCTCTCAGCAAACTAGTCTATTCCCTGTGTATGTGAAGATGAAAAATAATGTGTTAAAAAGGTGTTGCCTTTTGAATTATCAGTAGAAATAATAATTTCATTTCGTTTATATAAAAATCTAACCATTTCTAATAAAAGCACATAGCCCTGGCTAGGTGGCTCAGTTGGTTGGAACACTGGCCAATGCACCCGAAAGGTTGGGGATTTGACTCCCTGTCAGGGCACGTACTGGAGGCAACCGATTGATATTTCTCTCTCACACTGATGCTTCTCTCTCTCTCTCTCATCTTTCCTCTCTTTTTAGAACCAGTGAACATATCCTTGAGTGAGGATTTAAAAAGAAGCACACATACTAACTCTACTAAGACTTACAAAGGGAGATGTAACAGGTTTGATTATTTTCCTTGACACTTATCATCATCCTCCCCCCACCCCTGTCCCCACCCCCAATCCTTCTCTCACATGATAAAAGCCATTCAGTTCCAAAACATCTCCTGACACTATTCTTCTCCTAGCTCCTTTATGTTTATTAAATATACTCAGTTCTTTCCTGCCTCAGGCCCTTTGCATGCCCTGATCTTTCTGGTTGAAAAGTTCCTGTTCTGGCTGTCACATGGCTAGTTCCTTCTAAAGTAATGTCATCTAGAAGATACTCAGAGGTGCCACTTGGACCACTTTATCTAGAGTAACAACTCTTCCAAATCATTCTCACATTACCCAGTCTATTCCCCTATAGCACCACATGCTAAACTGAAATTGTTTTGTTTATCTATTGAATTGCTTAATAACCATTGTTCCCCCACCCACACAATGGAGTGTAAGCTGCTGAAGGTAGAGGCCTTGTCTGTAGTTTGAGAGTTGCTATGTTGTTTTTTTACACCACTGTATACTCAATGTTTATAATAGTGATTCATACAGTAGATATCAGCAAGTATGTGTTTAATAAATAAATTCAATTTCACACCCTAAATTTATTCTTTTTAAATATTTATTTATTTATTTATTTATTTATTTTCACCCAAGGACACTTTTCATTGTTTTTAGAGAGAGAGGAAGGGAGGAAGAGAGAGAAACATCAATTGGTTGCCTCCCACATGTTCCTGTGCCCAGAATGGGGATTGAACTGGCAACCTAGGTATGGGGCCTGACTGGGAATCGAACCTGTAACCTTTTGGTTTGGGGACAACACTCCAACCAACTGAGCTACACCAACCAGGACTAAGTTTACTCTTTTAACTGTATACTGTGCTATAACCATAACCTTCAGGTCTGTGCAATGACTAATGTTTTAAAGGTAAATGAAATTCTTCTACACTGAAGTTAAAACCAAAACAGAAATAACAAGATATGTATGTTTTAAATCATATTGTTGTTTTAGAAAAGAAGCATAAATTTCATTGGAGTCAGCTCCCACAAAATGAACACTGGAGTTTTATCAGCATTTTACTGATGGGCAGTTTAGAGATCCATGAGCTAAGGGTTTTCACTTCAAGAGAGCATCATGTTGACATTGAAAATGACTGTAGATGAAATAGCATTTGTATTTAAAGTACAAGATAAGCAGAAAATGCAACAAAACCCTTAACATATATTTTGAAAATCATATAGATTTACAATTAAGCTTCAAACACTGAAAAATTTCCATACCTTGGACATTCTCCAAAGAGCTGTGAAGTGTCATTCCTTGCTTAGAGCTTTTCCAGTAAAAACAGTAGAGGGAGCTGCTGCCCCATGTTACAAATTTCTTAAATTTCTGTTTTCAACATAAATTGCTATGCACTGAAATGTGACACATTTGAGCCCAACACTCAATTCCCATACTGAAATAATGAAACAATGCACAAAAACAATGCTGAAAAAAAGAAAGGAAATCAAGAGCCCTGCCTGGAACAGAAAGAAATAATAACACATTTTAAAATTAATGTGGTTTTTAATAAACACTTTTTACAGTGATGAGGAATGAGAAGTAAAGTTAACGTCAGATGAGTGGGCTAACACATACTTCCTTTGATGGCTCATTAGTTTGAGTCTCCTGCCTTCCCTCCTGGTCTGCCGCATTTCCAGCTGCTTTCCTCTCTTTTCTGAAGCAATGAAAAATCAGAATATTCTGAAATAAACTAGGGCATTTCAAGTACTGAGACTTTCCAAGTCTCATTATCATAACATGAGGCCACTATTTTCCATTGCTTATGCTACTCAGATAAATGTAAGGTTTGAAAAAAAAGTGAAATTTTTATTAGCATGTCAGGGGCAGTACTTGAGGCTTAAGAGAAGATCACAACTAATAAAAGGCAGCAGCTCTGATCATGGATAAACTAGCCCCACAAGCAAGGAAGAAGCTGTATATCTGAGCAGAAAAGACATCACTGGCCCTGGCTGGTGTAGCTTAGTGGGTTAAGCGCGGACCTGTGAACCAAGAGATCACGGTTCGATTCCCAGTCAGGGCACATGCCTGGGTTGCAGGCCAGTTCCCAGCAGGGAATGCACAGGAAGCAACCATACATTGATATTTCTCTCCCTCTCTCCTCCCTTCCCCTCTGAAGATAAATAAATAAAATCTTTAAAAAAAAAAAAAAAAGACATCACTGAATACTTAGACCCGGTTGTTATCATTGCCTCATTGTGAGTAACTTTTATCTATCTCTTCATGAGTAGATTTACATTTCTGGAATAAGTATTCCATATGCAGAGTATGCAATCTTTCATTTCAGTTCACTGAAAGACATTCAATTTTTTAATTGAATTTTGAGAAATCTGGAAAAGAAAAAATGTGTTGGTTCAGTTACAGAATCAAGACAATCTCTTCTATCTTCAATACCATAGGAGTGAATGGATGTTCAGAAAGATAGTAATGGATTTAAGTATATTTAAATAGAACCTTGCATTTAAAGAAAGTTCTTTCACACACATGGCATTTAATTCTCCCAGCAACTACGCAAAGTAGATGTGGCAGGTACTGTAATTTTGAATTTACAGAAAAGGAAACTGAGATATGGAAATGCCAAGTGACCTGCCCAAGGACACACAAGTGAGGAGAAGGATTGGGTTCCTCATTGTCTTCTCCCACTGTCCCGCTGTCCTCAGGCACTGCGGTGCTGTCAGTTACCAAGGAAAGCTCAAACCGTGTTCTGTGTATTGTGTTTAAAGTAAGGCCGATCTACTCCAGGTGTGAACGAGAAGCTTGTCTTCTATACCTGTGATCCTGTGATCTAGTAGAATACAGGTGGGTTTAGGGATCAGTTCCTGGGTTTTAATTCCAGCTCCACCTACTTACACTTGTGTGATCATGGGCATGCTACTTGATGTTTCTAAACATACTTTAGCCTATTATAAAGTGAGGATACTTTCTACTTCTCATCATAGTTGTGAAGATTATATAAGGCATTGGCAGGTAAGTAGCTTAAGTAGAGCTAGTACTATATAAGAAGTTCTCCCGATCTATTCCTTTCTTTTAAACCTGCTTCCCTCAGAAGTTAGTGCTATTTCCTTCCCCAGGAAGATGCTTAATGTTCTTCTGCTTCCTCTCTGAAAAACTGCTCTCAATAATAATCTTAATGTATTTGCTGGTATTGTAATCCAAGACATCTCTACTCAATGGTTTCCCTCAACTGAAGAATATTCACTTAAAACAAGATGGCAGAAGTTATTTGGGGCATATGGAAGCTTTTTCCTTTTATAGGTAAGATCAGCTCTGCTTGTTAACAGAAAATTGGACCAATACTTTATAAAAAATACGTTCATCATGAAGTGTTGTGGCTGCCTCTGTTAGCCAGTTTAGCTGCTCTTTAATTATAAGCATTCTGATTAAGAGTAATTTTATTAGCCCTGGTTGGTGTGGCTCAGTGAATTGAGCATCGGCCTGTGAACCAAAGGTCGCCAGTTAGATTCCCAGTCAGGGCACATGCCTGGGTTGCAGGCCAGGTCCCCAGTACGGGGTGCACGAGAGGCAACCACACACTGATGTTTCTCTCCCTTTTTTTCTTCCTCCCTTCCCCTCTCTTTAAAAATAAAATAAATAAAATATTTTTAAAAAGAATAATTTTATTATAAGAACATTATATGTGTGTAAATTTCAACTGAGTCTTCCCCAGAGAGAGAGAGAAAATTGCTACTAAATGTGGGGAAATGGGGAACCAAAATGCAGTGGTATGTATGACTTTGATAAAACAGCAATTCATCAAGACAATTTAATAACACTAGTTCACTAGATCTACTTTTAGCAAATATTTCATATTAGAATTTTTTCCTTAGGAAATACACTCTGTCAGGGATAAAGAGGTTGTGTGTGTGTATATATATGTATACACACACACAGAGACACACACACATGCATATATATATATATATATATATATATATATATATAAAAGCATGCTAAATGGAAAGTTGTAGGTAATTATTCTTTGTAAGCAACTTATCTTTTTGGTACAGATATTTCTTTAAAAGGAGAGGAAATACCAATGTGGCTTCTGAACAAAGAGTCAAAAGTAGAAAAATTGGTTAAAATGTTTTAATTATGTGAGTTGTTTCAGGCCATTAGAGATTTCTTTTAGTTCCATTTTTGGAAATTTTCCTTGACACTCCCTAAGCAACAACACTGTCTTTGATTTAGGAAACATCTCTAAAGCCCCACAGGGAAGAAGATTTGTTGTGGATCGAAGCATGTTACCCAAGGATCCAAGCCTCCCGGGAAGATAACTTCCGTTCTTCTTGGTTCTTTTCAGACACTTGCACTGATCAGATCAAAGTCTGTCCCCCCCACACACTTTTCTAAAGGCTAATTGCTCAAACACATTTGCTAAAATTATATACTATTCACTCATTTGTGGGATATTACATATTATTTGATTGCTATTTGATAAAAGAGATAAAATTAATATATTTTGCTATTTCAAATTATGACATTCTAACATGACTTTTGGAATCTCACATGCAAGCCACTAGGGTGAGTCATATACCATCTCTCCATCTCAACGAGAAGTACTTTGGTTCTGACCAACCTTTTCCTCTTTCTCTTATTACGTTCCTTCCTGCTATCAAGTCAGGCTCATGTCCAATGAGCCTCACACAGGGTCCAACATTGAAAAAGACAAGCAAGTGAAACATAATATTTTGACTTAAAAATATTCATAAGTAAAGGGGGCTGTCTCTTAAGCTACATATAAATTGTAAAAAAAAAATACAAACAGCTCCATGGGACATCTTAACAGAGAAAAAAAATTCTGCTGATACATTCAAAATAGGAAATACTATGATAGCTGCAATAAATCGTGCTTATTCTCTCAACAATCCATCTCCGTTGTGCCACTACAGTGGCCTGTCAGTGAAATCTGGCTGTGGGGCCCTCCACTCAGAAGTCTTCGCAGAGTTGATGCTGCTGCTTGACTTGCCATGAGGCTTGCCAGGAGCCGGCCTGCACTTGACTTAGTTCTGTGTCCCAGAACCGCCTGAGCTGTCAGCCTGTCACCCGTCCCCAGAAGCTCAGCACTTGTTCAGCTTTTGTTCAGGCTGTTTTCAGAACTTTCCAAGTTCTGAGCTTGCATTCTTCTTCCCCTCTATTTACTTCACTGGAAAAACCTTCTCAGCTTTTAAAAAATAGCTTTATTGAGGTAGAATTGATAAACAAGCAACTGTATATATTTAGTATGTCCAGTTTGATGAGTTTGGAGAAATGGAAACACCCATGATACCATCACCACAGTTAAACTGACACATCAAAACCTCCCAGAGTTTACTTGTTACCCTTAGTTTTTCTGTTTGTTTGTTTCAGTGGTAAGAACACCTAACATGAGATCTACCCTCTTAACAAATTCTGAAGTGAGTATTATATGGTTAACGACTGGCACTGTGTTGTACAGTAGAACTCTAAAATTTATTAATCTTGCAGAAGTGACACTTTATACCCATTGAATAACAACTCTCCATTTCTCCCTTCCCCAGCCTCTGACAACCACTATTGTATTCCCTGCTTCTATGAGTTTGACTATTTTAGAAATCTTATAAAAGTGGAATCATACTGTCTTTGTCCTTCTGTGACTGAATTATTTCACTAAGTACAATGTCTTCCAGGTTCATCCATGTTGTAGTAACTGGCAGGAATTCTTTCTTTTTTTAAGGCTCAACCCTTATGCTTTAATTTTCAGTTCTTGAAGGAAACCTCCCCAACCATTATCTTTTCTAAATTGTCATCCTCTGTTCATATTTCTGTGAACTGAACTTGAATCCCTAGAGGACAAGGACAATATCTTGTTCATTTTTGCAAGCCCAGCTCCTAACAGAGTGTTAGGTACATAGCAGGCCTCAAATGTTTGTGAAACTGTTAAACAATGAGAATTAGAACAGTCTGATTGTTTGTATGAGCTCATTTTCCTAAAATATTAGTTAATATAATCTTGAAAGGACAAATTTCAAAGAACTCTGTTCATTTCTAACATTTGGGGAACAACAGACCTCTTGCGAAAATACACTATGCTTAGAAAAATTAAACATGAAAGTGGCACAGAAAAAGGTGGACAGCCGGTTATTTGACCTTCCTTCCCAACGCTGCCCTTAGCTAATTTTTGTAACTGTGTGCAGATGCTGCACAGGGGTTTCACGCCAGTATGCACATCACCAATTCAACCAAAAATGCAACCAGCTTCAGAAAAATTCAAAAGCTGATGTAAACTGTACCCCAAGATAAAGTTTTTATAATACTTGCATTAAAGAAAAGATCTTTTAGTCAAGTGGAGGAGTTATTCCAGAATTAAAAAGACAAGAGGTTTCTATAAACTATAATTTCTTAAGCAGAAAATGAGCTGATGGTATAGTCTCATACTTTTTCTCTTAAATAAAAGCTGACCTATAATAAAAAAACCTTTTCTTTTTTGCTTAGATTTTTTCCTTATTTTTTGTAGTCTAACGAATTGTTATCTTATTCTATTACAGAAGATAACAAACCATTTTTCTTTTTAATACTTTGGACTCAGGATTTAATGACCACTGTGTATGAGACCCATGGCTGAGTTTAAATTCTAAATCTAATACTGGAGATAAAATAAATGCCTCTCTTCCCCAAACATTCTGGCAATAAACTGAAACCTATGAAACTGAATATTATAAATACTTTCATAGGGTTGCATATTTCTTAATCTTCTAAATTCTCCAGTCAACTCACTTGATCTATAGCTGAGAATTCATTCCAGGATGCAGTGTAATCCTTTTCTCTCCTAGACATTTGGCAAGCTTGGCATGAAGGCCTTCATCTTTCAAATTCCCCCTTTGAGACAACAATTATCCTGACTTGAATGCAGCATCGTACATTTAGAAAACTACAGGAAGGTCTAATCTTGCCTGGTAGCATTCACCAGCTTTTCTTTTTTGTAGCAGAAGACAATTATTGAAAATCCTACAATGTGTTCTCTCTTTTGTCAGAATCCTTGGAATAAAAACCAACAAAGCTGATTCCTTTAAAGACTGGAATCCAGGATGCCAGTTTATGCCTCTTCCCCCCACCCCCACTTGCTTTTATAATCACTATCAATTGACACCAGTACATTGCTGATAGAACAATTCCTTGCATGACTAAAGTGGATGAAAGGAAATCCATGACAGGACAGCAATCATTTTTGGCACGTGACCACACCCTATTAGATTCTTCAGGTTCTATGTCTGGAGCCCTCTGGTGGGGTTCAGTTCTTTAAAAACTTCCTTATTTTTGGGTCTTCATTTTCTCATCTACAAAATATATTCATTTGTTTACTTATTCATTAAATAATTAATAACCACATGCTACATGCCAGAAACTGTGCTAGGCAATGGTTATAAAATAGAGGTTTTAAAAATTCACAGGACAGTGGGCAGACAGATAAGGAAAATAACAATGTGCTCTCTCCATAGGAGGTATAATAGAGGATGGTGGAAGATGACACCGCACATACTGTGAGCCCTTACAAAGGCTATGTAGAACTGATGTGTGAGCTGAGTCATGAAGGAAGAGGGATGCTTATCCAGGCCTCTGGGAGAACATTTGCTAAGCATGGTATTTTTGAGATAGTGAAGGAAGATCATACTGCAGATTGCAAAAGAAGGAAGGGCACAGAGAAGGAGAGGCATAGATAGGTACAGGGCCAACTGGGAAGGGTTAAGAATGGCATACAGAAAATGTGGAATCCTTCTTGATAGAAAGATAAATTATTAAACAGTTTTAAGCCAAAGAGTTGCACGATCAGAGTTATGACTTAGCAATATTACTCCGCTCATAGGAGGCAGAGGCAACAGACCAGCTCTGAATGTCTACAACAATACAGATGTGAATTGACAAGGGCCTCAATGCAATGAGGAAAGAGAGGAGGAGATAGTTTCATGAGCTACTGGGATGTAGAATTGACATCATTTAGGAGCTGTCTGGATGTGGAGGATGAGGAAGAGAAAAATATTCTAGGATGTTATTAGAGTTTAGTTTGGGGATGCTCCTTTTGTTGTACATAGGAGACCTCCACGTGGAGATGCTGAACAGGCAGTGAGCTGTACAAGTCTGGACCTCAGCAGGAGTGTCTGCGTTGAAATAGAAGACTGGGAATCTTTAACCAAGGCAACATATAGAGAGGGGAAAAGGGAATGTTGTAATGAAGGAGCCAAAAAAGGATGGTCCCAGAGGTAGAGAGAAAAAAACAATCAATGTCACTAAACTAAGAGAAGAGAGAGTTTCAAGGAGACAGCAGGCAACAGTATAAATTCCTGGACAGCACTGAAATAAGATGAAGCCTGAGAAGAGCCCTGGGAATCTCACACCTCAGAGATCACTGGTGACTAGAGAGAGTGCAGTGTCAGTGGGGTAGCTTGGACAAAACCAGGTCCACTAGGGTTAAAGAGTCAGCAGAACCACAAGAAATGGAATACTTTTTCTAGAAGCTTTGTAAAGGAAAAGAACAGCTAATTGTCTAGAAGATCTCAATAGCTCTCTTTAGCACCAACATTCTTTGAAATTCTATCAAGAAAAGTGGGCATACTTCCCCAGATATTTAACTCACTACCTGCCTGGCTGTTAAGAAATTGAGCAGATGGAGTCAGGTGGGTTCAGAACAGGATTCATTTATTTGGAGTCTTGGCTTAGGGAACTCATGCAGGCAGTAATGAACGTGTGGGTGAGGTGTGTGGACGGCAACCAACCTCCCTTATCTCTTGGTTTTTGTGGTGGTGGGAGGTATAGGCAGTAAAACCATCTTAAATGGTAGAGAGATGGAAATTATTTTTATGAGAGGATGCAATAGCCCTTAGATAAACATAGAAATAAAAGATTCTCCACAAAATCAGTCATCCTTTACTCACAGGTGGTCCTGGGGGTCCTGGTTTTCCTGGAGGACCTGTTTTTCCTCGTCTTCCCTTGAAATCAAAGAGAAACAGAAAATAAATGATGTGATCCTACTTTATTTTAAGATGAAGCAATATGAAATGGCAATGTTAAAAACAGTAAACATTAACTAAAAGTGAGAAAACAATTCCAAGTCCACATGACCTTTAAACATCAATGAAGTCTAAGAGTTATGGGCCAATTTGAATTTATTCTCATGTGTGGTGTAAGAAGGTGGTCTAATTTCATTTTTCTGAATGTATCTAATTTTCCCAACGCCATTTATTAAATAATCTGTCTCGAGCCCATTATATGTGTTTGCTTCCTCTGCCAAATATTAATTGACTATGAAGGCTTGGGTTTATTTCTGGGCTCTATTTTGTTCCATTGATCTATGCAGCTGTTTTTATGCCAGTACCATGCTGTTTTGATTAGTATAGCCTTATAGTATAGTTTGATATTAGGTAGCATGATTTGTACAACTTTGCTCTTTTTTCTCAGGATCACTGTTGCTATGCAGGGCCTTTTGTGGTTTCATATAAATTTTTGAAACATTTGTTCTAGTTCTGTGAAATATGTCATTGAGATCTTGATAGGAATTGTGTTGAATCTATAGATTGCTTTGGGTAGTATGGACATTTTAATCATGTTAATTCTTCCTACCCAGAAAAAGGTATGTGCTTCCACTTATTTTTCTCTTCAATTTTTTCTTCAGTGTCTCACATTTTTCCAAATATAGGTCTTTTATATCCTTGGTTAGATTTATTCCTAGGTATTTTATTCTTTTTGAAGCAATCATGAATGGGATTCTTTCCTTAATTTCTCTTTCTGATAGTTCATTATTGGTATATAAAAATGAAACTGATTTCTGAATATTAACTTTGTATCCTGCTACTTTGCTGAATTCATTTATCAGATCTAGTGGTTTCTTGGTGGAATCTTTGGGGTTATCTATGTACAGTATCATGTCACCTGTTAATAAAGACAGTTTTACATCTTCCTTTCCAATTTGGATACCTTTACTTCTTCTTCTTGTCTGATTTCCATGGCTAGGACTTCTAGTACTATGTTGAATAAGAGAGGAGAAAGTGGACATCCCTGTCTTGTCTGCAATCTTAAGGGGAACACTTGTAGTTTTCGCCCATTGAATATGTGTTGGCAGTGGTTTTGTTATGTATACAAACAACAAGTGCTGGTGAGAATGTGGAGAAAGGGGAACCCTTTGCATTGTTGATGGGAGTGCAGATTAGTGCAGCCACCATGGAAAGCAGTATGGAGATACCTCAAAAAATTAAAAATAGATGATTTTTGACCAAGTGATCCCACTTCTGGGAGTATATCCAAAGGAATCTAAAACACTAATTTGAAAGAACATAAGGATCCCTGTGTTCATTGCAGCATTATTTACAATCACCAAGGTATGGAAGCAGCCCAAGTGTCCATCAATGGGTAAGTGGATAAAACAACTATGGGACATTACACAATGGAATACTATTTAGCTGTAAAAAAGAAGAAAATTTTACCCTTTGTAACAGCATGGATGGACCTGGAGAATATTAGGTTAAGTGAAATAAGCTAGTCAGAGAAAGACAAAAACCATGTGATTTAACTCATATGTGGAATCTAATGAACAAACTGAACTAACAAGCAAAATAGAGGCAGACTGAAAATAGAGAGCAGGCTGACAGCTGGAGGGAGAGGTTAGGATGGAGGGATTGAGCAAAAAGGAAAAAAGACTCATGGACATGGTAAATGGTGTGGTGATTGTGGCAGGGAGTGGGGAAGGGGGGTAAATGGTAATGGAAAAAATAAAATAAAAATAAAAGTTATGGGCAAAATCTTAACAACCAGAATTAGCAAAATAGTGCCTGGAATGAATAAATCTTAAATGTTATTAGCAGTCCTTGATACTCTAGTAAAGTAATATAAAATATTTGAAAGATGGTCTAAGATTGGCATTTTATCTGATGATTCTGTGGTTTCAGATACAATAATACATCTATTTCTTATCTTAAATTGGTGTTTCTCACAGAGTGGTCTGAATTCTAATCTATAGGAGTTACCTGAGGGTGAGATTGGATGTTAAAAATACATATTCCCAGCTCCATTCTACTCTTGTTGGTTTAGAATCTCTGGGGAAGGGGGTTATGCATCTGCATTTTTAAAACTACTACAGGTAATGCTCATTTAAGTTTGAAAAACACTTCCCTAAACCATATAATAATTATATATGCTGTATAAAGCACATTAACTAACTCTATTCTTCCATTTGGATGATTAAGCTGTTTTATAAGTGACCTTAAATATACACTTGCATATTAAATGTTATTATTGTAACTGAATGTTAACTCTCCCAAGTTTACAACCAGCTAAATTCCAATGGAAAGATTTAGAAAAATAAGATCATGCAGACATCTCTAAGTAACTGTGTACCTAATACCATTTTTTTAAAGAGCAGTTATTTATTATAATTTTTTCTTAATTTTTCTCCTTTGTAATAGAAGGAAATAAGCGTGGGTATTGAAAGCACACATTTTGAATGAGAAGCACTTATGAGCATGTTTTCTACATCTGGCCCCTCTATTTCACTGTTAGTAATAACTTTTTTATTACCATATTGGTAATACATTGGTAGTACACAGGTAGTACATACTGCTTCTATTGAAGAAGTAAAAGTACTGTATTGCTCTTTTAAGGACTTTTTTGGGAGAATTATAAACATAAACATGAAAAGGCCTATTTCATTCACTAATTTTCTTGCTCTGAAAGTGTTAGGCAAAGTTCAGTCTCTGGTTTTCATTTAGGCTGGGAGTAGGATAGCAAGTCCAATGCCAGCTGAGCCGGTGGAGTAAGCTTTGGGAGGTGAGTAATCACATACCACAGTGCAATTGGGTGGGAAATGCTCCCTTTGTGGCTGGAGGCAAGTTAAGTACATCCCTCCAAGGACTTATAAAAATAGCAGCCATTTCATAAATTATCCTAGCTAACATCTACAAATTTTAACATATTTTATTAAAGCTACAATTAGTGGTGTTTTCATCTACCTTCTGTTTTAAACATCTGAACCATGGATTTTCTTTGGGAGACTGTAAAACTGAAATAAGCATAAAATTTAATATTCTGTATCCAAAAATGTTATACACACATAAACCATTTTCTAGTCTTGTAGTTTACACATTTTGAAAATCAATATATTGGGTCTTTCAGTAAACGTAAGTCAATTAGCCCCTGAAGATTAATCAATGATAAAAAGTTTACTTAGAAAGTGGAAGCACTGTAATCTAATTCCCAAGAGGACAAAGGAACAAAATCAATAGCATTCAAGTAGGTGATCGTTTTTTGTTTTTTTTTTTTCAGTTTGAGGTCGGTTAAAATCAGAGAATCAACATTTGTGTGCATTCTGCTTTCTTTGAAGGCGACATGTTTATTGATTTGAGCAGGAAGTGGGGAAAATGAGGCTGACTATTAATCAACTTTTATCACAGAGTTAACGTTTAAGACAAACTGAGTGTCAGATGTTGTAACATGGCATTGGCATGTCTTAAGATGAGGAGTGAAAACATTCACGATTCAGTGTGGTATGGGCAAGCATCCAAATTCTTGCATATCACTGCTGATTTACTCGATCATTTAGGTCAGCCTTGCAATTGTAAGAGTGCACTGCAGTGTGTGCTGAAAGAGTGCAGGGGCGGTGCTCATTGGGCTTATGCATCCTTGCCAAGAGTGTACATGCAGATACATATTTTTGAGGTTGTTAAATTACTGGAACATATTGTGAGTAGGTAACTTCAGCTAACTCATAATTTCAGTTTAAACGTGGCTTCTGGTCTTGAGTTTCTAGTAACACCTAGAGCAGGCTTGAGTAATTTTTTTAAAGATGTGCTTTACCAAGCAACACAGTCACCATTTTCTTAGCCATTCCCCCAAATATATTTTAGCAATGAGGTTTACCTGAAGTTCTAAGTCTCACTGACCTGTAGAACGGGCCCTGACAGAACAGAGCAGAGGGGTGAATGGATGAAAAACGTTGGTGGAAACTCCAGAATGCAAGGGAAGTATTGGGAGTCACAATTTCTATCAGTGTGATAGTCAAGCCCACTCTCAAACATTATCCTTCCCACCAAAAACCCCAGGAATTAACTCCTTTGTCTTCTTCCCCTGATTCAAGGCTACCACCTACACTGAATACAGTCTCATAGTTTCCTATTCCTCCAAAGGATCTTCTCCCTTTTCACTTAACATCATCAGGGAAAGGCAAAAGCCTACTTAAGAGTTAACAGTAGATTTTGGGGAAGGTAAATTTTGTGACTGAAGCCAGGATAATTTGGGGAGGATTTTATTATTAATAATTATGCCAAGACACAAACTACAGCTCTCATCCCAGGGCTAAATCAGACTCCTCCATTTTTCTCAGGAGAGTGTAATCTGTGACTCTCCGTCCTTTTCTAATAGGGCTCTGAGGAATCAGATGAGGACACCTGGGGCCAGGCGCTGAGGCTGGGGCTGCTGATGGTAGTACCAGGGAGTACCCTGGAGATGCTCCTGATGGGAGGAATGGTTATTGCATGTTCGTTTCCACTTCTGTCTCCTTTATTTCAGGCCCATCAGTACAGGGCTAACTGTAGACCCATTGTAATGTAGGACAAAAAGCAGAGCTGGCTGTGGGCGGGGATGGAAATCCTGGCAGATAACAGACAAAAGCTTAGTTCTGTGTGGCCTTCGTGGTGAGGGTTCTGTTCCCAAGTCACCATTTGTTCATAAGCAGATTGGAGTCTGGCTGAATCTCCTAATGGCTGAAGACCTACTACTGTTCCAGTGTAATTACAATTGGGTTAATCCAACCCTTTCCTACAAACTGGAATATAAAGCACAAAACACAGATTTACTATATCAGGTTGCCCTAGAAACCTGGTGCTCAGCATGTCAGTTTCCTGTTTGGCAACAACATAAAGGTTATTTAGATATTTGTCGAATACTTTAAACCCAGTGGTGCTCAAATCTGATCATGTACCAGCATTGTCAGGAGGGCTAGTTAAAACAGATTGCTGTCCCTGCTCCCTGAGTTTCTGATTCAGTAGGTCTGGAGTGAGACCTGAGAATGTGCATTTTTAACAATTTCCCAGTAATGCTGATGTTGCTAGCCTGAAGACCACACTTTGAGAACCCCTGCTCTAAATCTCAAGCTCTTATTTCATATTTAAAGTCAGCCAATCATGTAGAGATCCTAATACCTTGTAAATCTTGTAGCTCAGACCTGAAGAGCTCAATCGGTTTTGTGATTATGTGGCACTTTGAGAATAAAAAGCCCATTGTCAAGTTCAGAAGCACCAGGAATGAAATCCAACTCTTACAGAAAATTTTAGGGTCAAGATTTCATTGCTGTAAAATTGGTACTTTTACTTTGCAACAGGTTTGTTAAGGATTAAAAAAAAGAGATCATATATAAAATTCCTATCACACACATCCATTAGGATAGCTACTTTTAAAAACCAAAAAATAAGTATTGGCAAGGATGGAGAAAAACTGGAATGCTTGTGAAATATTGGTGAGATTGTAAAATGGTGCAATTGCTATGGAAAACACTATATTGGTTCTTAAAAATTAAAAGTTGAATTATTCTGGGTATATCTCCAAAGTAATGAAAAGCAGGGTCTTGAAGAGATATTTACACACCCATGCTCATAACAGCACTATTCAGAGTATCCAAGAGGTGGAAGCAATCCAAATGTCCATTAACAGGCAAATATAAAAATGAAATGTGGTCTATACATACAATGGAACATTATTCAGCCTTAAAAAGGAGAGAAATACTGTTATGTGCTACAACATGGATGAACCTTGATGACATAATGTTAACTGAAAGAAGCACAGTGAAATAAATCACTAAAAGAAAAATACTTTTTGATTCCACTTATATAAGGAGCTTGATAGAATGGTGGTTACCAGGGACTGGCAGTAGGGGGTAAAAGGGAATTTTTTAAAAGATTTTATTTATTTATTTTTAGAGAGAGGGGAAGGGAGGGAGAAAGAGAGGGAGAGAAACATCCATTAGTCATCTCCCATGAGCGTCCCATCTGGGGACTGAACCCGCAACTCAGGCATGTGCCCTGACCAAGAATCAAACCAGTGACCTTTCCCTCTGCAGGAAGACGCCCAACCAACCGAGCCACACTGGTCAGGGGGAATTTTATGTTTTAGTTTTATAAGCTGAAAAAGTTTTGGAGATCTGTTTCACAATAATGTAACACTACTGAAATGTACTCTTGAAAATGGTTAAGGTATTGTTTTTTTAAGTATAATTTTTTTAAAAAAGCACTCCTACTGCAATATCTGATACATGGTGGAAATAATAAATGTTAGTTCCTTTCTTCCCTGCCATTCTATTATCCTCTACACAATTATCCATTTTTTCAAATTAAAAAATATTTGGTAATGTATCAAAAACTTTCTAAAATGTGAATTGTGAATCAGTCAAGAAAATGTAACCAACTCTTAACTATGCATGTGGAATTTTTTCATCTAAAATATCAATCAAGATGCCCACTGAGAGCAGAAATATAAAAAATAAATGATGGGCTATCTATACAATGGAATACTATATAGTAATAAAAGTGAATGGAATGTAAGTACCTACAACAGTATCGATGAACCTTGAAAATATAATGTTGATCAATTTACATACAGAATTAAAACCGGCAAGACTAATCTATTCTGTTGTAAGAGGTTGCTGATGTAGCAGTGGGGGTGGCTGAAGGAGAGCATGACATGGGTGTTTGAGGGTGGTGACAGTGATATTCTGGTGTTTGAACGGTGTCCTGCTGTCATGGGTATGTTGAATTTGTGAAAAATCATCAGTCTGTATCCTTATGATACATATATTTTTCTGAATATATGTGATACTTCAATAATATTTTAAAAAATGAAACCAGAAAATTACCATGATGAAATGATTTTGCTTGAATTAACTAATGACTTTACTCATCTGCATTTACTGCGCACGGAGCCACAGAAAGCCATACTGTCAGTAGTCAAACAAGCTGAGGCTTTTTAAATAAGTGACATCTACAAATTTGCAGCAGTAAAAATAACTTGAGGCTCCTAGGATGACTTGCAGTATGAGAGCATGTGTATCTTAAATTAGCCACTTCATTTATAGACATCTGGCCCTTCAGGAGCATTAAGAAGGGAAGAATGCAAATAATGGACTACTGGTGCTTACTGGACAGATGGTTTTTGTTGTCAGGGAGGATGAGGATGATAAAGACGAGGTTACAGCAGTAATTGGATTTAAATAAAGGGCAGTATGCAGACCCCAAGACCACAGAGGAGACGTGTATAAGCAGTCTCTCTAAATCGCCAGGTCTTGCTAATACAGCTGGCTCCGCTCAAGTATTTCTCTGTTCCCATGTGTGTGTTTAGCACACTCTCAGGCATCAGCCCAGTCTGAACAAGGTATCAAGGAAATGTCAAGGAAGAGGAGACAGGGCCTTGACTGGCACCCAACAACTGTGAATGAGGTGTTAATTACACAGGAAAACATTACAGACTATCTGGGAAGTTTCGTTTTCTTTTTTTGTATTGTGAACGGAAGTAAGATTTATGACAGATGTTGTAAAAAGTTACCACATTTTGAAATCAGTGATACGTGAAAAACATGGGAATGGAATACTTTATGTGAGCAATGAATAATATCCAAAGTGTATTTTATTTCTTAACAGATATTTAAAAATACATCTATGACAGCAACAACACAAGTTATAAAGGTTTCATTATTTCAGGGATCAGACAAGTGGCTCTTGCAAGGACATGGGAAGAAGACATAATTCAGCATGAACAGACGATCTGAAACAGGTTTAGAGCTAAGGAAAAATGAATCACACTGTGATGTTATTCTCAATGTTGCCTTCTTCATTTAGGTTGGGGTCTCAAAATTTCTAAATCATTCCACAGTTTCCCCATCTCTGCCCCTTTCCTTTGCTTGGATGGACTCATGTGGCTTTTCAACACAAGTTAGAAGTTATGACCTCATTATCTAAGCCCCCTCAGCTACAGCTGAATAAATGATTACACTTCATCAGAACACAAGAGTGGGCTAAGTGGTCTGGTCTGTGATCGGTAATGTCTACAGTCCCTGTTTAGAAGTTCTGTTAAGTTGTCACGTTGATTTCAATTTGGTCATGAAAATAAGTATAGTCAAGGTCTGACCTCTTAACCTCTTCTGACTGGACATACCCAATAATCAGCTTTTCTCCTGTGCCCTGAACGGTCCATGTTATAATAGGATTATAAGAAAGGTCTATGATTAAAGAATATTAAAATGGTTACCATTCATCACGTGCTTACCATGGTATAGGCATAGTAAACACTAATGATTTCATTAGTTACATGATTTCATTAGTTACATGATTTCATTAGTTACATGATTTCATTCAATCCTTTCAAAATTACTGTGGGTAGTCAGTATCATTCCCATTTTACAGAGAAAGACAATTTAAACATCTAGCTCCAGGTCACTTGTCTCTTAATTGATGGAGCCATAAATTAAACCAAGTGTATCTGATCCTAAAACCCATAATCCTCAGGATTAAGGTGTCCTCGGTGGGTATCCTGATTATTCACAATTTGGGTTACTTTGCTGCTGTAATTGCTGAGGTTCTCTTGTTTTCTTCAATGAGTCTATTCAACAACCAAGCCAGATTCTTCAATGTCCCACTTGCTTTTCACTTTTCCCTTTGGAATCTGGGTCTTGCTAGTCCTCACCTGTTCATCTGATTCCTGCTTGCACTCACCTCAGAACCCACCCTGGCCACCACAGGCCTGCCAACACACTAACCACAACCTCCCATTTAGATTTGTCTGGACTCCTGTGTGCCCCGCCAAACCACCACCTCTCTCAGTCCTGATTTCTGGCTCTGCTTTCCATGCCTGCCATAGACAATCTCTGCCAAGGAACTTGATTAGTCTCGGTACCATGGGTTGGAGCAGCGGTAGGGTGTGGCTGTACAACTTCCTGAGCATGGTGTGATATATTTTAACATCTTTGTGCCACAGTAAGAGCGTGGGTACTGGAAGTGCACTGTGAAGTGTCCTTCCCTCCAAATTTGGAAGTTGACAGCAGGAGCGCTCCCAGGCTGGCGAAGGGGAGCCAGACCTTACACAGTGCCTTCCTTGTCTGAGAACTGTGCCACCAGACGGCCCCACCGCCAAGCACTGTCATATGCCTCCTGAATGCAGTTTTCTCTTTCATTTTTATTAAGGGCATTTTTATATTTTTAGACTTAGAGTAGATAAAATCAACATGCAGAGGAATAAGTAATGCAGATAAACTGATAGTGTGTTGTTTAGTGGGAATGTGAAAAGGAGAGCAATGTGGTGAGCTTCCTCAGCAAACTGCAGGCAGGTCAGAGTCTGGGCCAGTGAAGCAGGAATACACTCAGCCTCACTCAGTGTTGGAATGAAGAAATCATTAATGACATTTTATATTTTGATTTCAATTAAAGCTATAAAGGGTATCGTATTTTCAGCATTTTGAGTTGCCACTTTAAAAGATGAAATGTATCCTCAAGGGGTGGAATTTTAGAAATTCATTTTCAATGTGAAAGATCAAATTGACTAGCACCAAATAAATTCACAGGAATACATTTTGTAGCTATTCAGTAACTGCTTGGTAAATGAAAAGAATTCCAGAGGATCTGTAAGATGAAACTGTAAAGGTCACCCAGTTTTGAAACAGAAGAATTTTCAGTGCATAATTCTCAATTTATTAATTTGAATTTAATGGGTTAAATTGCATTTGGATTTTTAAGTGCTAATTTCAGAATCGAATACTGTCAAAAAGATAAATCTAATGAACAAAACAAACTAACAAAATAGAAGCAGACTCACAGATACAGAGAACAGACTGACAACTGTTACAGGGGAAGGGGGGTGGGGGGGGCTGAGTGAAAAAGGTAAACAGATTAATCGAAGAAAAGAAAAAAAACCTCACAGATAACAGTATGGTGATTACCAGAGGGAAAGGGGGTCAGGGGAGGTTGAAGAGGGTAAAGGGGGCATAAATGGTGATGGAAGGTGATTTGACTTGGGGTGGTGAACACACAATATATAGATAATTATAGAATTATACACCTGAAACCCAAATAATTTTATTAACCAATGGCACCACAATAAACTCAATAAAAGTTTTTTAAAAATATGAGTAAATTTATTCAGCAAAAATTTACTGTCTGTGTCTCACATATGTGCTAAGGGAAATACATTCAGATGGCTGAGTCCCGGATCTTTCCTTCAAGGTAGAAGAGTACGGCCAGTTTGCACAACAGCTACTGAATAGACTCGTGCATTTGGTTATAGGTAAGCTCTGGAGTTCCAGGGACCGATAGTGAGTGTTAAATTCCTTCCCAAAATGAATGTGTTCTACCTTTCAATAACTCTCTTCAACCTTCCCTTTGGGAGTTGGAGGGGGCTGTGGGGGCATCGGACGGAAGGGAAATGTCAGCAGAGGAAGCTGTCTGTACCCCCTCAGCAACAAGATAGGGCACTATACCCTGAAAAGTCCCCTCAAATAGGGGCAGCTCTCATTGGATGATTCTGCACTGACATAAATGTATGTGTGCCCTTTGGTCTTTTTCTCCTCTGAGACATATCACCAGCCTTTCAATCAAATGTGTTCAGAAGGCATTTCCCAGCCTGCTGCTCCTTGATCTTGTGTGATTGATATAAGTGCTGGGAAAATGTATTAATGACCTTCAAACACCGAACACTTGGGGACATGCCATTATATAATTACTGGTTATATTTTTTCTTGATTTGAATATTTTTCATTTCCTTAGACTTAACTTCCAATATCACTTAAAACTGTCACTGGGTAAAAGAAATTCGGAAACTTCACCATCAATCCGTCTTCCCACAGTCTTTTTCTCCTTCAGCTCCAACCATTTCCCAGCGTAAGGTCAGGGTTTCCTGGAAAGCTGGTGCCCTAGTTTGTTCTCCCAGCCCCATCAGTGGGTCATTTGCTGGATTCTTTTTATGTCCTCCTTTGACTTTTCCATCCCCTGTAGGAAACTATCCTATAGGCAAAAATCTGTTATGTCTTGTCCTTAGCATCCTGCTACAGGTAGTACTCATATGTACGTGAGTGCATACAAACACATAAATGCATACATAGAACCTAACCAACTCAGCTTTATCAGCTATAAAATTTTTCATTATGAATTTTAAACTCTTCATTTGTTCGCCTCCACCTTTTTACCATGTCTTTGTAGAAAATTTTTCCTGCTCTCAGTTGGCACATATCCAGATTCACTCATTAAATCATACAGCAAACATTTATTGAATCTCTCCTATGGCCAGACCCTGCTCTATGCTCTGAAATACCTTGAACCTTGTCCTTGCACACTTTATATTCTGATGGGCATAATAATAGTAATAGGTAACGCATGGTCCTTACTCTCTGCCAGACACCATTCTAAGCAATTTATATCTATTTACTCATTAAGTCCTCACAATATCTTTGCAGTATCTCTGTTTCACAGAGGGGGAGACCGAGTGACAGAGCAATTTGCCTGAGGTCACATGACTCGTAAGTAGCAGAGTTGGGATTTGACTCCAACTTGGCTGTATCACCTTTGATCATTACCACTCACTGCATATCTCCTAACTATTGGATAACAATAAGAATCATGAAAAATAAGGTAGGGAAAGGGCATAGAGTTACATAGAGAGGTGTACAGTTTGAGGAAAAAATATCAGGGGCAAACACCTGAACCAGGTGAGTCTGTGGGTCATGCAAAGTCTGAGAAAGGGCATCCCCCAGAGAGAACACCAGGAACAAAGTCCTGAGTTTGGCTTGTTCAAGGAACAGCAAGAAACACAGGTCTCTAAAGAGGAGCAAGCCAGCGGGTGGGTGGTAGGCAGGCCAGAACATGCAGGGCCTTGTAGATTGAGGTGAGGGCTCTGAGTTTTACTATTTTCATTGTGATGGGAAGCAACTGCAAGTTTTGTCTTAAAGGTCATATAATAGAGGCTAATCTAAGTATTTGCCAATGTAGATAATAGGCAGGGAGGTAAAACTGTAAACTCATCATTTAATATAGTGGCTCGATGGTCTCATTTTAGGTCATCGAACTGAGATTGCTTATGGCAACATTTCCTTACATTTGTGCAGATAATCAGGAATTGATTATCTGTGTAGCGTCTTGTGATGGTTTATTTTATGTGTCAACTTGGTGGGCCCAGAAAGCCCTGATATTTGGTCAAACATTAATTCTGACTGGCCTAACTGAAGTGAAAGACCTTGCAGGAAACAAAGTATCAAAATGTAGAAGTACAAGAGGTGAAAGGTTATTTATTGGATTATAAAGCAAACTCTCAATTGTTTTTTCAGGTTTTCTGTATTGGCATCTAGGGTTGCTGAAGTCTCTTACCCAAGAAAAGACCTAACAACCCAAGCTATCCAGAAACTACCATTTTATTTTCTCTGCTAAAGAAACCTTATCCTGTGAAATGTCAATTCAATTGTTAACATATGATAAGTGTTACATTAGCATAACTCACTTCCAGTATTTCATCTTCTATATTCAGATAAATTTTAAAACAGCTAACTGAAGATCATAAGGGACTGCCAGTTACATAAAACATTAGTGGTCTCTTTAACAGGACAATAATGGCAAATGTTTTTTAATGTCATTTAAAGTGTAAACTGAGCCAGCTGAAATTAAATCTGGATCTCCAGATCCAAAGTATCGGTTTCTTAGAGCTTTGAAACAGAGTATCTGTTTACCATAAGCTAGATATATGGTGACCTTAAAAAAGCCTCTGTCATATTTCATAACATCAAGGAATGGAAGGAGAAAGAATGAATCCTCATGAAACATTTGCGGTCCATAAAACATTTCAAAAAATACTTGTCAGCCTATGTTATAAATAGTTTACTCCTTACGCATTGCTGGATTTTACAAGCATCTCTACAATGACAAAGAGAAGAATCTCTCAAAACTGTTCTAGAATATCATTAGAAGTACAAATATTTGGGAGATGGGGGAATCTAGCACTTTATTAAAAGGAAAAGTTCACTGAATGACACTTCCAAGCTTTCAGAGGACAGTGCTAACTGACTGTGATGACCCAGGGGATGGGAACATCAGTTAGCTGAGAAGGTGCTTCTGTACTAATGAGAAAAAGACGCCCTTCGTCCTGGCGACTGTAGCCCTGCACTGGGGCACACAGTTGGTGTGTGGGGCACAGGCTGGACTTCAGCCCCTGAACACCTGTTGGCTGGTTGCACTTCTTCAGGGCAACTGTGCTAAGTGACAAATCCACAAAAATCTCCGGGACTCTAAAAGAACCACCAAATCTTTTCCATAGTTTTCATGCTAGCAAACTGAACTGTGCTCAAGAACTTGGAAATTAATAGTGTAAGCATGATATCATAATGAGCAGTTACTGAGCATATGCTGTGTGACAGGACCTGCACTGGGTACTTTACATAAATACTTTTGTAATCCTCACTTTGGGACAGGCATCATTCGCATAATTTCTGCTGTGTAACTGGACAAGCGAGGTTTAGAAAGGCTGGTAGCATTCCCTGCGTCGCAGAGCCCCTGCTTACCCAGGAGTCTGCATAACTCCAGAACCTGTGGCCTTTGAGGTGTGTGTTCCTGCAGTGAAGCAGAGGTTAACATTTTATTACTAAAAAGTTCAGGCAACCAGATCTCCATACAAGGTACCAGCCCATCCAATGATGAGTGGTCGTCCTGTTGGTGAGGTGTGTGGGCTGCTCTGGCTCCCACCGCCAAGGCCACGCTACAGCAGGAGGAGCAGCCTCTCTGCCCACCGGCTAGTGCTCATTACAAACTTGTAGGTCAGGGGAGAAAAGAAAAGTTGAAGGGGTTAGTGGGGAAATGAATCAGGCAGCTGGGAACAGACAGGGGCTGGGCAGAAACAAATAGGCAGAGAAACATCTGTACCAGTATTAGGGATGGTCTCTGATGTCACCCATTTCCCTCCATGTTAAACTACTTTGTATATTCTATTGTATGATTTTTAAAGTCTGATTGTGACCATTCAGTTGAATTCTGACATGCTAATAGATCATGACACACGGTTTGAAAAACATGGCTACTGCAGAACCAGAACTTGGCAATAGACTTGGGTTAGAACCTGACGACCAATTTCTTGTTCTGTGACCCTGAACAAGTCACTTTAAATTCTTTAAGCCTCAGTGTCCAAATCTGAAATTGGAGATAATAATCCTTAACAGAGAGGGATGTTGTAAGTTGCCAGGAGAATATAGAATTACCATACCTATTCTTTCACTGCTATAATGTTGCATATATTAACATATCGCTATAATATAGCACCCACAAGTGATGGTCCAAAATTGTACAGTTTTGTGATCAGTCAGTTCTAGCCAAGCCAAAACTAGGCAAGTTCACTTTACCTAAAGAAAGCCAAGCAGCATGAGCCTAAGCTCAGCCATAAAGTTAGTTACCGTCACAGACTGTTACCTGGATGCCTTCAGCTGCATCTTGTTTGTCTGTTTCTGTACCTAAATTCAACACATAATTGCCCTTTTCTCTGGGCTCTAGGCTGCTAAATCCTTTGTGTAAAATGGATCCTCACATCTTAAAAAGGCAAGTCAGACTACTGTTCACACTTTACCTACTAACTTCCATGTTATCTTCTTCCCACAGACAAAACTGAAAAGAGAGGTAAGGGCTTTTTCCGCTTAGAATACTTTCTCAGAGATTCCATTTACAAAGTCGCTTTTAACCCCATAGGTTACCTTGACCAGCACATTGATTCCAGGAGAACTAATTTAGGGATCCAGAATTAAAGCAGATCCGACAGTAAAACAAGTTACCCTTCTTTGACACAGAATACGGCTGCCTGTTTTCCAAACCCTGGTACCATATACTGCATAGCTGACAGCTCGTTTTCATAGTTAATTCTAGAGTGGACATGGCTAAGTGCACATTTCTCTTATTACAAAGTTAAACCATTTTTTAAATGCTTAATTAGTAATACTTAAATAAGAGGAATTTTTATGCCGGTGATGAAGTTTTTGTTGTTACAGTTTTAGCCTGTAGTCCATGTAGTTCACTAAATTCGTGCCTCCCTAACTCCATGGTGGAGGGCTGGCTTTTAAAATTTCCAGTCTGCTGTGGACTGCACTTTTATAAAGTATAATAAAACTGAATTACTAGAAAAAATGGAATAAGGGCCCATGAATTATAAGTCCCAATGTTTATTACTGAATTCAACAGACTTAAAATTATACTTTAATAAGCATAATCAAACATAACAGAGGGAAAAAGAAAACATGACAAAACCGTGCACATTGCTGAATGTGCGCATGTATGCTGATGATAAGATTCACTATTATGCACAGAACTTTTTGTCATTTTGCAGTTCTAATGAAACAAAAATTCTGAGTGAAACAATGATCCTCCATTCTCAGTGCCTATAAATACTCTGAACAAGTACATACTAACATATCAGTAAAGATTCAGAGTAAAAAAACGAGCTTGTGCCTTGCTGGCGGGCACTTTCGACCTGTGCTGGGTGGACACCGCCGCCAGCAGCGCGCGGCTCTCCGCTGCGGTGCTCATTGTTTGCTGCGGTGGCACTCAGTGCAGAAAGCGGTTTAACAGAGGTGTGCTGAAGGGAATAAAAGATTCCAAACTGGCTTCAGCAAACTCAGAAGAATATACTTTATAACTTTTATAAAAAGTACAGGGAGTGATGCTGTGTTTTCAAAATTCATTTTCAATCTTGCATTAGTAGCCAGTTCCAGCAATCTACCCCATAAATGTTCAATCTAAACCTAAGTGCCCATCAGCAAATTAATGGATCAAAAAACTATGGTACATTTACACAATGGAATACTAGGAAGCAGAAAGAAAGAAGGAGCTCCTACCCTTTGCTACAGCATGGATGGAACTGGAGAGCATTATGCTAAGCGAAATAAGTCAGGTGGTGAAAGACAAATACCATATGATCTCACCTATAAATGGAACCTAATCAACAAAACAAACAAGCAAGCAAAATATAACCAGAGACATTTAAATTAAGAAAAATCTGACACTAACCAGAGGGGAGGTAGGAGGGGATAATGGGGGAAAAAGGGTGAAAGGTTTTCAGGAACAACTATAAAGGACACATGGACAAAACCAAGGGGGAGTGGAATCAGGGGAGGGAGGTGGGGAGGGCTGGGGTTGGGGGAGAGGTAGGGGGGAAAGGCAGAATACTGTACTTGAACAACAATAAAATTTAAAAAATGGAAAAAAATAAATAAAAATATTATTAAGAAAAAATAAATTATTTTTTAGTGAAAAATGAATATGGCTTGCTTATTATGGAATTGCTATATATATGAATCTTATTTTGATAGGAAATAAAATTTTATCAAAAATAAAAATATTTAGTGATAATTTTCATTGATGTAGATAATTTCAATTTTATCACTTATTTCTTTGATAACTGTTGTAAACCTATGGGGATATATAATATCAGTCTATAGAAACTTCAGGTTTTTCCTCTACAGCTCTTTTTTTCCCTGCCATTGAAAGACAGATTGCATTCCTTCTGTGCACTGAAGTGTGGCTATTATTTACAATACTGAGGATGTCAGGCAAACAAGCAAGTCTGCCACAGTCCAAATTATACTTTTTTTTTTAAAAAAGTGAGAAGAAATTTCTTTCACCCCATCTCCTCCACCCCGAAGACCCTGGAAACCACCATTCTAATCTCTTTCTGTATGTTCCACTTTCTTAGATTCCCCTAGAATTATTTCATATGTCATCTGCCTGTCTCTGTCTGACTGGTTTCACTTTAGCATAATAGCTGCAAGGCTCACCCATGTTGTGCCAAACAGAGGATTTCATGGATTTTCATGGCTTCATTATATAATTTTAACTTACAGTACATAATCATATTCTATCACATATCACATCTTCTTTATCCACTCATCTGCTGAGGGACACTAGATGGTTTCCACACCTTGGCTGTTGGGAGCGGCGCTGCAGTGAGGGTGGAGGTGCAGGCACCTTTCTGAGAGCCCGTTTTCATTTCCTCAGGACGTGAATCCAGAAGTGGAAATGGTGTATCATACGATAGTTCTTTTTTTTTTTAAAGTTTTGAGGAACCTCTACACTGTTCAATACATTCAATACAATCAATACATTCTCATGAATAGTGCACAAGGGTTTTCTTTTCTCAGCAGACTTGCCAACGATGATCACCTCTTGTCTTTTTGATAAGAGCCATTTCAAAAGATGGAAGGTGATATCTCATTGTGATTTTAATTTGTATGTCTCTGTTGATTAGTGATGCTGAGCCACTGCTTTCTTAACTTGCAGAAACAAGTTGATTCCATATTTCTAAATTTTTTCCTTGATGACCATCATACTTCAGTATGTAACAATAACTATTGTTATTGTTACAATAGTTAGGGCTTTGACCCTATTTTCCATATTATCTCAAAATTTCAAAAATCTTGAATTTAACACATTAATCTTTACAAATTCACATTTTTTACCATGTCATTAAGCCTATTGTTTCATTCAGCTGATATTTCTTTGTTAGCAAGACTTCAAATTTTTTTAAGTATAGTTGATAATCAATGTACCAATTTCATGTGTGCCATGTAATGATTTGACAGTTATATATCTTACAATGTGATCATCACACTAAGTCTAGCACTCATCTGCAGCAAGAATTTCTTTTTTTTTCCTCCTATTTTCCCCCATTACCCCTCTCCCCCCTCCCCTCTGGTTATTGTCAATTTGTTCTTCATTTCAATGTCTCTGCTTAGATTTGCAGCAATACTTTCCTGATGAAGGAAGCGATGTGCTGGTTTACCGTGGTGGCCTGATTAAGCTCATTAATCAGGGTGACTTCTGCAGAATGTTCCCTATCACTGCTGCTGTCCCATCAGAACATGTTACTGTTAAAAACTGAACTCCAAACCATAGCTGTTGACAATGTAATCTTCGCTATTTTTCTAGAGCTCAGAGCTAGTTATCTTTGTTGCAAAGAAGCTGAAGGAAAAAATTCTTCCTTGTATCACAGTCATCTACAATTTCAAATACACCCAAAAATTTGCTACCTGTGCATTGTCAAAATGTAGTAAAAATATTTTGCTGGTTTTCTTTGTTCTTTGAGTATTAGCTATTTTTTAATTTGTCAAGCAATGAAATCTTTCCCACATATTCACTCAATATTTCCAAATAAATATCTCTGATGTCATCTTTTACTAATGCCTCAACAATGGTATCTTTATTTTTGTCTCAGTACTATTTTATGACATCTCCAAAGCACTAAAGTCTAAATATGAAGTAATGAACATTTGCTTCAATTGGCTTTTAAAGGCCATGTTCTTTATTTCAAAATTCTTCTGGTTTTGAAGTTATTTATGTTTTTGTATATAAAGGTTGCCTACATTTTGATGGTTTCATTGCTCCATTAGCTGTTTATCTCTACAAATAACATGCTGTGATTTAAAGCTTCTCTGTCAATGAACTGAACTCAGTATATGAATGACCACACTTCCCAGTAAAGCTAGTATCAATTCTTGTGCTCTTCATTACTGTGGAAACACTTAAATGGCCATCATTAGTTTATTTGTGCTGAAAATGTAAGCAAAAAAACCAAAAGTCCTGTGAAGCTTGTCTTGCCAACAGTTAGTTAGGGTTAAATATCAGACAATCAATCAATCAATACTAAAAATTTTACTTCCCTAACTTGATAAAATTAAAATTAAAATAATAATTTATAAAAATACATAATTACATTTCCTTAGATTTTTATGCATGACAGTTGACAAGGCAATCTCAGAATGCCATGTGTTGTGACGCGGCCCCACTGTTCATGAATTGTGGGAGGCTAGCACCTGTGACCCCCATGGGAGTTCAACAACACAGCGACTCCTTTATAGTCAGTCCTACTGGATGGGTCCAATAAGCACATGCTTAGATTACACAGCAATATTAAATTATTTTAAAGGCTTCTAAACATGTATTTTAACTTTCCATACTTTTTATGTCTTGGTAACACTTGGAGCACCACACTTGGGTAGAATCGTACTGCACAGTGCCCACGGTTTACTAATTCCCATCTCTTTCATGGGGACATTCTTCTCAATTTTTCTCCTTCCTTCAAATCCTTTTACCTAGGTAGACAGTAGACTATGCTTTCAAAGTAAACAAACACAAGGGTAATTGTAAGGAAAACGCAGGTCAGGCAGGGTCTGTTTTCTTTGACCTTGCCACCCCTTTCCTTTTTCTCCATCACATAGTTCTCCCAGGGATGGTGTGGGTGCATCATTCACAATGGCCTTGTTTCATTGGCTGACTCTTCCCCACTTGATTAATCACCTGTTTTAGGGCTGGTTTAGCTCATTTCAATGTCTCTGCAAAGTGATGCTGCTGACATTTTTGTAACAGAAGCAAACTAGGTAAAACAACTGAAGTCATAGAATATTACCCAAAAGTGTCTTGCTTTGATTTTTCAAGGGATGTCTACAAGACTTATAAAATCTGAACATGAACAATAATAAAATCTGAGAAAATTTCATAAACGTGTTCATCTCTAGAATTGTGTTATCGCTATAAAATGTCTACTTGTTGGCAATGATGTGGCAGAAAAAAGAGAAGCAATAAATTGTTTGTTTTTAAGAAAAGCCATTATAGGTAATTAGATTTGAAATTGAATAGCAAGATATAAAGAAGGAGTATAGAGGTGGAACATGAGGGAGATAATTAAGAATGTTGCAAGTCTTAAGAATAAAAGATTAGAAATGAAAGCCTCATCACACTAAATGCTGTGGGGAATTCACCTATTTAATTTTTGCTTCAGTTTTTCTCATACTAGAAATTATCTAATAAAAGTATATTAGACACACTCAAGTCATGCAATTTTGACAAAATAAAAAAGAAAGGGAATAGTGCATCATTTTAAACATTAAATTAGAAGCATAAATTATTTTGAATTAGTAATTTTTTGCCACCCCATTTTAAAAGGTTTTTATCTCTATGGTAACCATGCAAAGAAATACACCATATTCATTTTAATCAGTTCCCACTGAAAAATATTTTAAGCCCATAGTAAGTTAGCAGTATACTACACAAAATTTTATAACTATAACCACAAGGATTTATTTAAAATACACAGGCAGGACCACTTATCTGTTAAACTAGTCTCTTGACATTTCCTAGCTTAGTAGTTATACTTAATTAGCATGCTTCAGAAATTTTATATCATTTGAGATAAAATAAATGACAGTTTACAGAATGTGTACAGAGATATAAAAAAGTGAAAATTGCCAAAAGCAATAAAGATAAGAGCAATTTAAATTTGGTAATATTTTACTCTGACATTATTTAGATTATCCCAATAAAACTAAGTTTTCCAAGAAGTTAGAACTGTATTCTAGCAAAACAGATTTATAAAACAAAATAAATGAACTCAAACAGCTGATGACAGAGTTGTTCTTCTAAGATACTACTGGTAATTTACAAAAGAAGAAAGGCACAGACAGGGTGAAAAGAGATGCCTACATTTCCACCAGTTGCTTCAAGAATCTGGCAAAACTCCGACATTGCAGTTATAGACCTTCTCCAAATGTCCCACCCCTCTCCACCAGTTTTAGATCTGGCTTCCTCTACTTCTGTAATCCTCTCTGCTTTTGCTTGACTAAATAGGGCTTGCTATTCATGAAGGAGGAAAGTAGTAGCTATCTGGAAGCTATGAACAACCTTGAGACCAATGCTTCTTACAAACAGCAACAGTTTTATTAAATTAGATATATAAAATAGATATCTTTCTGTCGACAAGATGAATATGCACAGTGCCTTGATTCCTACTTTGCCCCAGCTGAGTGCCAATACTCCTCCTCTCTTCCCACGGGTTGTCAAGGTGGAGGTGCTGATCCATACTTATTACATGTGTGCCTTTTCTAACCTCCTCTGGTACTTTTGGATTATTATTTTCTGTTGCTTGCAACTTCAGTTTCTCCTTAGTAATTGGCTTCCTTGCCTCAGTTTACAAATGCACTCAATTACAAAAAACAAATCTTTTTCTTGAGCTCTCCAAATGAGATCTTATGCCGCCTCTCTTTACATCCCAGCTTCTGAAAAGAATATTCCCTCATCCTCTGCCTTTCACAATACTTACTACAACTCCCAAGACCCAACCTGTGAAATGTCACATCCACCTCCACACAGAATGGCCATCCTTAGAAACCACCTTCATTCAAGATCACCAATGGCTTTGCCTCAAACCCATCTTCCTGATGCCTCTGAAGCATTTCCTACCAGTTCACCACTCCACCCTTTCAAAGCATTTATTTCTCCATACTTTTAACATTCTCTTTCACCTCCCAACGCATTAACTCCAAGGTTCTGCCCTCAGTGATTTTCCTTCTACAGTCTCTCCCTTGGCCGTCCTACCCACTCTGGTGATTTCAATTATCACCATAAATCAATGACTTCCTACTAGTAAACTCTGTCCTTTTCCATATGATCTCAATGCAGATTTTAAAGGGCCGGCACATTTCCATTTGCAGGTCCTTTCAGCATATCTAATGTTTTAGGTTCCTAACTGACTCATCTTGTCCAAAAGAATGTTGTCCTCCAGAGTTTTCTACTTTGGTTAAAGGCACTATCATCATTTCAGATTTGATATGTCAGTAGGAACTTTGATATATAAGTCGATTGCCTTGTCTCTCTGTTCATTCGTTCTCCTTGATGTCTGTCCCATCTGGTCACTTCACTTTGTTTTTATAAATGTGACCTGAGATTAGCCTCTTATTACTTACTGATTGAACTGAAAGAACAGTTCTGTCATCTGCTCCAATATAAAACACACACACACACCCCCTCTCACGGTGAAGTTAATATTACTGAAGCTTTCATTATGTCTTCACTTCTTCCTAAAAGCCATGGTGAATGCTGCTTTGGTAATATTAAGGGTGGTGTTTTATTTCACCTCTGGTACAGATGCAATTGGTACCAGGCTTGGTTGATACCCAACCACCACAGGCATTGGTTGCTAATGACTTCTGCCTGTACCCCTCTCCAGAGGCTGCCTTGGTCTACAGGAGCTGGAGATACCTGGGAAGGCACGGGCTGTATCCTGACCCTGTGTGGTGTTGGGTATTAAAGCCTAGCCCCTGCCCCCAAGGTAGGACAAAATCTGTGATGCTCCTGATTGCCTAGTGGGATCAGGCTGACACTAAACTTTAGAAACCATGTTATTGCCTGCATTCTTCTTCTTCCTGTTTCTACTTCCCTCACTTTTCTTTCAGGTTTCTTCTGAAAATCACATGCACAGGACTTCCATCCTAGGTTATGCTTTTGGGAAAACCCAACCTAAGCCACTTCCATAGTACCTCACACAAAACAGGAACTCAAATTTACTTTGCAAACTAGATTACATTGTTTTCAATAGCTCTCCTCTTCCCTGAGAACTGAAATATAACACATTGAAAAACTAAACTACTATCAAATTAAAAATGCTTTGAGAATTTTGTGCTATCACCTAAGGTAACTCAAAATACTACGGAGTTTTACAAAGTTAAGGTCTTACATTATTTATTACAAACATAATTTGCTGGGTTTCAAAGTCATTAGACCATAAAAATGTCTCATGTTACAAATGTTTTGCATTTTTGAAAACTTGTATGATAATATTTCCCAAATTGATTAATAATGTACGATTATTGGTTTTGGCAGCCATCCACATACATATTCACTGCATCCCAAATGGATGAGTAACTTCGTACTCGACATTTCCAAAGGTAAATGTACCAAATAGCTACTAATGTGTTTAGTGTGATGTACTGAATAAAAACACTGATGCAGGAGTATTAGCATATTGCTACTGTGGTGAAAAGTGTCTTCTGCTTTTCCATTCTCTTAAAATGTTTCTGTAGCTAAGTAGTTTATATTTATAAAACTCTTTATTAGCACACCTGTCACCAGAGAGCTTCCGAAGTGCTTGTGGCTTAATCCCACTTTATACCTTGATCACTAAATTGTGATGAAACAGATAAATTTAGGTGAAAATCTTGAATGACTTGCCTGAAGTCACAAATTAATCCAATCCTACAGCTGAGAAAGAGCAGCTCCGCCTCCCACCCTTGATCCTCCCTGACCAGGCCACGCTGGTTCCCAGCTGTTGGTGCAGGATAAGCAGGGCAAGGGGACAGAATGTGCACTCTTTACAAAATGTGGGGACCCAAAAGGGCCAGCGGTCCCTATGTACATTTGTTCCTTAGTAATGTGTGGTCTTAACTAGAAAAATAAAAGAGCTTTGGTTAAATTCTTAATATTCTCCATTTTAAAGACATGCAAATCTAGATTTTGGTTTGGGACCACAAAACAGATAGTGGGTGGTCCTCCTTATATAGAATCATGAAAGACAGTAATAGCCCTGCGGCCTTGGAGAATGGCTGAATGTTTCTGGACCTCAGTTTCCTTATTTGGTAGACAGGAGTAATGTGACCGTTCTCTTTCAGTTCAAAACTGTAAAAAATCTGATGTCCCTGAGATGGGCCTTCCTCTCAGGCCCTTTCCTCTGACGCAGCTCCCAGGCTCTCCAAGCCTCAGGGCTTAGGCGCCTCCAGTTCAAAGCACTTGGCACGAGATGGGGTGCTGCTCCCACAGCAGAGACCAACTCTTGGGTCTATTCATACACATAAGCCGTGTGGTGCCTGCATCCTATTTGAGAAACATGCAACATTTCCTCCTTAACCCAAATAACAGAGAGAATTTACAAAGTTATTCTGTTACACAAATAGTGTCACTTGGTTCTTCATTTAAAGAATGAGAACCCTAGCTCCCTGTGGTTTAATAACCTATATAGGTATTACTGAAACGAAAACATCGGTTACCAGTTATACATATATTTGTTACCTCCTTCCCAGGGCCCTTGTCTCTCCTGTCTCAAGTGCACTGCAGAGACACACTAATTAGAGTGAAGTTTACCACAGTGGACCACGGGCACACGGTCATTAACTAGCTGTGATATTTAGTTTCACCTAAGGGATGGCCTATTGTCACAAAGTCTGGGCTACATCTCCTACCGTGTCTCTTTGTCACCTGACTCTAATTAGACTGAGCGGGAAGTTGTCTCCCAACATCTTGTTCCTTTGACTCATCTTTCCCACCCATCACAGAGTGTGAGGCAAAGTGGAGGATTCTTGTCCTTGCTACACAACTACTCCCTTTTGAACATTTGTTCGACATTAACATGTATTAGCTGCTTTCTCTTCTTCCCTCCGTACTCCATTTCAGAAGCTGTATTTGATGCAGCGCTGGGAACACCAAGCTGGAATGGGCAGGGGTATCTGGGTGCCGGGCACTAGGAGAAAACTGTGAAGTACAAATTTTCAGATAAAGCAGACCACTGTCATTTCTTGAAATCTTTTCAATGTCTTCTGAAATTCTGATTCTAAGTGTTGGGGGCATCTAACTGACAAGAACTCTGAAATGCTATTAAGAAATCTCACAAGTATGAAATTACACTTAAATATATGAAACAGCTGATGGGAAAGTCACATGCTTAATAATAAATAACATGCTATTTGGGACCTCATCACTTAGGACTAGCACAGGAAGTTAATTTGTAAATGATATATTTTTGCTTTGAGAAATGTGTTATATGACAAAGGGAAGAAGACTGTTACACAATTCTTATAGTCTATACTGATTTATCACTTAATCACTGAAACAGGGAATAAAACAATGGCAGCATATAGAAGACTTTATATGTACACACACATACAAAAATATAGCACCTAAGGCACATAAAAAAGAACTAAATAAAGTCAGATTGCGAATGTACATAATCTGTACATGTGATATACAATGCCACAGATACTTGTAATGTTTGAATGCCTTACATTCCTAGTAGAGGTAGTACTTCATACAAAGAAAATATAAATGCAAAATAAACCATTATGTAATTTAATATATGGTAGAATTTATACTATTTTTCTCCCTGGGTGGCTAATTTAACTCAATAAGAGTTTTCTCAATTGTATAGTATCACCCTTTTACAAGTGTTAATTTTAATAGTTTCAAATACAAACCGGGGATAACTGGATAATCCTAAATGATGAGTTTGTAAAGACAGCAAGGCAAAGCCAGCAGTACAAGGCACTAAAATGATAGTGAAGGTTCCCCAAAGTGGGTTTTGAAGCTCTGCAAAGAGAAACGCAGGGATAAATGTAGATTGGATCATTTTTATCTTCCGAATATCATTAGTTTTATAAATTCTAGTAAGGTGTTGGGTAAAAACTGCATTGCTCTTGGGACCTGAACATGGTACACAATTTCCCAGTGACCCATTAAAAATGTCAGATACGCTCAAAGTTGATATCTCTTGTACACTCTCGAGGTATCCTCAAAGAGACATCCTCAGGAAATTTCACAGGAAGTAAAGTAGAAGTTTAAAATGAGTGCAATAAACATGAACTGCTCATTGTAGAATGCAGAACCTCTAAAATGTTATTTAAAATATGTATATTTGCACATCTATATATGGATCCAAGCAAAAAAGAGGCCTTTCCCCTTACATTTATGTTTTACCTAGGACCAGAGTTAAAACCATTATTTAAAATAATTTTCCTGTTAACAATACAAATTCTTGATATAAGGACACTAGTCATAGTTTTAGTGAGTGAGCAGAATTTTGAATATACTCACTGTATATTTTATAGCTCAGTGTCAGTTTTAATACATAAAGATAAGGAGAAAATATTCTATTTCCTTCTAGTCTTAAGGTGAAACTAACAAAATTACTTCCTGAGCTGAAAATTCATCACTATTCATTCTTTTCTTCATAAGTCTCCTCCCCCAAATTCAGACCCATGGAACATAGTTTAATTCCAACTACAGACAATTGTTAGTGGTTCTACCAGGCCCTGAACTTGCTTCATTGAACCTCTGAAGTCATTTTATAGCTGTGAAGTTAGCACTGTCCTAATAAGCTTTCCTAAAGAGAGAAGAAATATATATATATTTTTTACCATATGGGAGGCAGGTCTGATCTGATTTATTGGCCTTGCTGTGTTCTATGAAGATTTCACTAAATACAGCGAGGCTACCAGGGTATAATTCATTGAAAAATATATCAAATTTCATAAAAACAAATTGGCTTAAGGAAAATTTTGCTTAGATGAGTCCTCTCACATATCATAGTGCATAAAAACAGAAGCAGTGATTTTGTTGTCCTTTTTTCTGAGATTGACATATCTCAGGAACTATTAGGACATTATGTGACTCGTGTCTTCTTATGTAAATCATATAAATCAGTTCAGAAACAAATAAGCCAAAAGAAAAACAAAGTGTTTTTCCATGAACACCTTGAATGTATCCATGATCAACACAACTTATGCTCAAAACAAGCATGAAGGGTGCAGCTACTCCACAATGAAGACACCAGTACTCAACTCTGTTCCTTTAAGGAAAGAACATAATCTACTCCACATTTACAAAAGCTTTTAGATTCTTAATTCTATTGTGAACGTGGACTAACACCAGGCCTCATAAAGCTTCTGGGCTGTTACAACCTGGGTGTGGACATACAGGTAAAGTAAGAATTAAGGTGAAAGTTAAATAAAATAGGTTCAATGGAGTGGTACTGAAAACAGCCATTTTACCTTAAATAATTTTTCCTGGCTAATTAAGACATTCTCTGAAATCAGTCCTAATACTCTGAGGTTATATACTTCCTTCCCTTCTTCAAACAGCTTCAGATCATCAGTCTGTGATGAAAAACACAGCAATCGCTAATTCCTACATAGCATGCTCCTCATAACAACTCTGTGGGGTAGGTATTATCAGAATCTCCATTTTCTAAATAAGGAAACTGAGGCACAGAGAGGCAAAGGAACTTGCCAAAGGCCACACAGCTAATGGTGGTAAAGCTAGGACTTAAATTCAGACTGTCTGGCCCTAGAGCCTACGTGGCAACCTCCATGTTATACCCCATGTTGCTCATATGCTAAGAAGCCAGTGGACTGTCCACCCTGTCCTCCCATATTTTTCAGGACTGACCGTCAGATTACCCTCTTGTTGAGGAAATATGACCCAGTTCCTTTGCCAAAAAGCCTGAACTGATGTAAAGAGACAGAGCCAGATCAGGATGAGGGCTAAGTGTGTTCAGGTTCCCTGTGCTGTTTAGAATGCAAGGAATCCTGGCCCCAGACACAGGGTTCAAAGCTGGCTTGGAGCAAGCACTTCAAAGGAAAGTAAAATCTGCACACAAAAAAATGTTGGAAGGAGAGTTAGATGCCTTGAGAAGCAAGAAAAAAAAGGGGTGGGGTGGAGAATGTCTGTTGCCTGCAGAGAAAAAAAAAAGGCACAGGGGTGGAAGCTGAACTGAGAACACAGTTGAAGGAATTTAAAACATAGCAGTTCTGCCTAGGATTCAGCAACAGAATGCAAGAGTGAGGTGTCATTTTGTCCAACCAAAAAAAAATTCTGTTTGAGGAATAATTATAGCTGATTCACCAATAAATGTTTTCCTTTTTTTCCTTTCTTTCAGAGACCTAGAGAGATTTCTTTAAAAAAAAAAAAGGCATGGTAGATTTATACCAACCCTGAGATTATTCAGACATGCACTTCATGTAACTATAAAGGAGAAATCCAAGGTTATGTTAAAATAATAATTTTTTTAATATTTTGGGAATTCTATTAGAAATATTAGAAAACCCTAGAGGAATCTGTATCTTAGAGGGAATGTTTATAAATGCCAGCTCCTTTGAGGTGTCCACATGAACTGCATCTCCCTGGAGTACTCCACTTTTCACTGAACTTCTCTGGGCCTCCATCCAGTTCTTGGCGTCATCCCTCCACCACACTGCCCACTGCTGCCTCTCCTTCCTCGCAGTCCACCCACCGATTCTCTCACACCTTTTCTTAATCTTTACGTTTCCAACGCTTATCCAACTAAAATTTCTCTCTCAGCTGGCACCAATTCCAACCCCGTCTTTCCTTATCCATCACCTCTTCCCTCACTTTGTTCCACATTTAAATCCTCCTGAACTCTCCTTGCACCTTGAAACTCTCTTCTGTTGATTTCCTGGCCCTGTGATGTCCTGGTCCCTTCCGGGCCCTTGGTCCTTATCACAGAGTGGACATCCTCCTGGGCTCCAGGTAGCTGATGGCCTGTGGCACTCTTTTCTACTGCTCTCCAACAATTCTCCTCTGTGGCTTAGGGTCAATATTCAGTATTAGCTGAATTTTAAAATATCGTGTTAATCTACAAAGATGTGAGACACAAAAATGGGCCAGCCAAATGTTTTACTGGTAGGATTTCAAAAAGATAACAATGTGAAAAAAATGTAATGGCATATAAAAGATTCAAAACAGAAAATCAGGATGTTAGGGAAAAAATGCCTGCAAATCTCAGATCTATTCCACCACCCAATGTTGTTGAGATTAAGAGCAGTTTTTAAATACAAGAAGCTTACTATTACTATATTTTATTAATGAACACTTTACAATCTAAGAATTATCAGCTTAAAAGACAATGAAAAGAATAAAAACAATAAAATTTTCAGACAGAATATGGTGTGTTGCTTGTAAGAAAATACTATTTTTATTGTGCTTATAAAAAATTCTACACAAGCGGTAAATAGAATAAAAATTTATTAATCAGAATTCTTATGCCTTAATAAAAATATTAGCAGTAATAGTAAGAAGTATATGTTTGGTATTTTTAAAAGTATATTTATGTGGGATATCCATATTTAAAACTCACCATAATTGTGAGATATCGTTAGAGTAGGACATACTATCTACTTAATCACTGAGGAAAACTAACATGTCAATAATTTGTCTAAAATTAAATGCTCTCCTTTCCTTAAAAACATCATACCTAGAAGTGAATATATAAGACTTGTCACACATTTTATATTTCATTACAATAAACTTAATAATAGTCAATTCCTTCCTGATCAAACAGCTGTAATCAAAATATAAAAGTTTCTTGACAATAGATCAATAAAAATAATTTTAAACATAGATTTTTCTGTTTTCTAATGTAAACTTCAATGAAACAGAAAAACCACTGGCCTTATCCTTAAGAATGTGTGTAGTATGTGTATGTGTGTTTGTGCACACACACAATTACATTTATATGTCTAAAAGAGCCGAGTTCTACCTAACTCTTGCACAGGGAAGATGTAGTGGCACTAATATGGATCTAAGTGTAAATATGTAAGAATGCTTATTTCTCAAATTAATTTGCTTCTCTATCAGGTAGCTTGTAAAGCAGGATAGATCACTGAGCATATTTGGAAATAATGATTTATAAATGTGGGTAATGTCAATAATACCTATGCTAGCTACCTTTTGTTGATAAAAACAATTGTAAAATAACAGTAATAATGACAAACCACATCTATCTAACAGCATCTTTAAAATTCTATTCATTAGTTTCTAACACTGTATCACACTCTTCATAAAAGAGAAAGTAAAAGTAATATAAAATTATCTGAACTCTACCTATTTATAAACGAAGTAAATTCTTGTAAAATAGTGGTTGAACTTTACAATTTGAATACGTCCCTCCACAATTATCGTGAATAATGCATAAGTTTAATTTACTCTTTAACTGACCTTGTGAAATATAAGCTTTGCTAGGGTACCATTTCAGTTCGAAGCATTATTATCTTTAAAAAACGTCATTTGTTCCTGGCTGGTGTGACTCAGTGGACTTTGAACCAAAAGGTCATCAGTTCTATTCGCAGTCAGGGCACATGTCTGCGTTGTGGGCCGGGTCCCCAGTAGGGGGTGTGTGAGAGGCAACCACACACTGATGTTTCTCTCCCTCTCTTTCTTACTCCCTTCCCCTCTCTCTAAAAATAAATAAAATCTTAAAAAGAATAAAAATAAAAATTGTTTTATTTTATAAAATAAATTTAAAAAACCACATTTGAATTTTTAAATTTCAACTAGTCTGATAAAAACTCTCATAATTATCTTACAGGCCAAATTAAGAAATGTGGGTGGCAAGGAGGTAGAATTCAAATGTATTTGTTCATAATTTGGTTATCATGCCACAGAACATGAATGGTAGACAAGATGGCAGCCTTTACAGTGTTACATAGGCTTGTCAGACCCTGTTCTAGTCAGGATTTATTAATGATTTGAATGAATACTTAGAGAGGAGATTTATCAAAATTTGAGGTATGTGATGCTGGGAGCTATTTCACTGGAAAAACCCCCCAAAAGCCCAACCAATAGAGTGGTATTATGGACTAAAATCCAGGAGATGGGATTTAACAATGACACAGATCAGTTCCTACTCCATGATCCAAAAGGCAACTGAACAACACAATGGGTGAAGATCTGACTTGGCAGAAGTTTTCACTAAAGCAAAAGAGAAGAAGCATTGAATTGACCACATGTCAATATGAGTCAAAAGTTCAAGAACAGTGTACCCTTAAATATTGATTAAGGAGGTGATCTCAGGTTAAATGTTCTTCATGCACACACACACACACACACACACACACAGGTCTGCCATCTCAAACCACCTAGCAAGTATAAATAGTTTTTTTTTTAATTATAACTGAAAATCTGTTTATTATTATTTTCTACTTTATTGAGTTATACTTGAAAATTAAAAATTGTACATATTTAAAGTGTATATATCTTGATGGTCGATATATACTTACACATTGTCAGATATCACAATCAAGCTAATTTAACCCACCCATAATTTCACATAGTTTCCTTTTTCATGTATGGTGAAAACACTTAAGATCTACCCTTTTAGTAAATTCCACGTATATAATATAATATTGTTAACCTATGTTGTACATTAGATCTCTATAACTTATTTATATTGTATAGCTAAAACTTTGTACACCTTTACCAACATCTATCCATATCTCCCTCCCTCATTCCCTAGTAACAACCCTTCTATACTCTCTTTCTATTAATTAGACATGTTAAGATTCCACATATGAGAACACCCATTATTTGTATTTTTGTATCTGGCTTATTTCACTTAGCATAATGTCTTCCAGCTTCATCCATGTTGTCACAAATGGCAGGATTTCCTTCTTTTTTTAAGGCTGAGTAATATTCCATTGTGTGTGCATGGAAATACACATGTGTGTGTTTTTCTTTATCTATTAGTCTTTCACTGGACATTTAGGTTGTTTCCATGCCTTGGCTATTGTGAATAATGCTGTGATGAATGTGGGAGTATAGATATCCCTATACCATCTATAGAAAGTGCTATATTTTATCTTTTTGATAATAGCCATTCTAATAGGTGTGATATCTCATTGTAGTTTTGATTTACATTTCCCTGATGATTAGCCATGCTCAGCACCTTTCCATATACCTGTTAGCCATTTGTATGCTTTCCTTTGAGAAATGTCTATTTGGGTTCTTTGCTCGTTTTTTAAATAGGATTATTGATTTCTTTGCTATTGAGTTGCATAAGTTCCTTATACACCTTCGATATGACCTAGAGAGTCCAAGTTTTCACTCAGTTTCCAGGAAGGGGTAGTTATCAGAGGGAAAATATTCCCTGGATGAGGAGACAACAAAGTAATTCAGAAACATGGCCTAGATGCGTCATTGTGAGAAAACAGAATAAGAAGCTTAGAAATTCACTTCATAAGGTCATTTCATCAAGGTCTTTGCCCCTAATGGGTTAAATGCTTAAGACACTTTCAAAGCACAGACCTAACAAGTAATTTTTAGCTTTTTTAAGTAAGACTATTTAAAACTTTGATTCACGTAGATTATTGGACTCCTGAATAAAGAGAGGCTAGAGAACTAAAGGAGAAACCACAATCATACACGTGTGTGAGAGTAGTACCCAAGTATGAATACTTTGTAAGTAATTTCAGAATAGCATAGTTCTACCCACTAGCCATGTATCCTGTCCAAATAGCTTAAAAAATTCAGTTTTTCCATGAAGATTATAGTAGAGTGTACCTCATATTGCTATTATGAGGAATAAATGAAATAATAATTATGAAGCACTGAACCCATTATAGATAGCCCATACATATTAGCTGCTATTCATGAAATTTTTATTTTCTTAGCTATCACACTTATTAACTCCTTTTGTGTTCACCAAACTAGCCACTGGGGATAAAAAAATGGACATAGAATTCTAAAAATTAGAAAGACTTGGATATCACTTGGTCCATTTTTTCCAAATCAAATATAAATTGTAACACACACACACACACACACACACACACACACAAACCAAAAACCCAATAAAACCAGAACTGCTCTAGTGGAAGGAGTTAGTTTACAGAAAAAAAAAAAAGAAAGAAAGAAAGAAAGAAAAAGAAAATGGGACAATACCATACACAGAAGCCTTGGCTCAGTCTTAGGTTGCAATGGAAGTATAGTGTCTATTGTACAGGGCAAACTTGCCACATTTTACCACGTGCTCAATAAGACCACACATGATCAGTCCCACTCCCGCCACCCCCAAAGGTCCATGGGTGTTTTCTAGGAAAGACTACCAGAATATTAGTGGGTCAGGTATTCATACGATAAAAGAGTTAAGAAAATTGAAATTTTATTAACCCAATAAGAGGTAAGCCTTGGTAAAATACACCACTGGTCTTCAAATATTTGAAGGACTTTAATATATTTGAGGCAACAGACTTATTTGCCAGAGAGCAGACTAGGAATAATAAAGAAAAATGACTAAAAGCCAGATTTGGGTTAATATACTGGGACAGAGGTAAAAAACATGGGATCAAGAGTCAGAAGCCCCAAATTCAAGTCCTGGTTCTACTTTTAATTAGCTCTTTGATTTTAGGCAAGTTATCCAAACATTATGAGTCACAGAATCCTCACCTGTAAGGTTACAGAAGTTAATAATCCTCATATGAGAAAGCACACAAAATATTTTGAGATGTAACAATGATCTGAGGCTTGGATGGGAGTAAAAGGCAAAAAACTGTACCTGAACAACAATCAAAATAAAAAAATGATCTGAAAATAGTAATAGTAACAATAAGCCACAAGAATAGGGTACCCCATTGCTAAAAATGTTCAAGTGAAGTGGACCTTATCATTGCAGGGGTTCGATGAGACTCCCTGGACCGGAGACAGAAGGGATTGTCACTCTCCCAACTGCAAGTACGACTTACTCACTTTCTATATAGTTTATCTCAAAGGCAGTAGATAGTAATGATATGAAGTTACAAAGAGTCACTAATGTTAATAATTTAATTTGGCTAAAGAATGTAGTTAATATCCACAATCTTTGCAGAATTCACAAACAAGCTGGAATTCCACAAAGATACTCATCGACTGTTCAAAAAAAAAACAGCTTAACTCAGTACCCCAAATATGAGAAAATATACTTTAGATCAAATTACAGTTAAGTAATTTTACCCAAACTGTATCTCTACATTTGTGCTGCCAATCTTGAAAATATATAGAATTTTCTGGATTGTCTGTGTCCAAATCTCAAATCTCAAATTTCAGTCTTCAGATAGCTGATACTCTCCTTATGCCTCTCTGCTTGCTATATTTTGGTTTTATTTCTGTTAGTGTCAGAAATAAGTAAGCCCTGAGTTAGTAATGCCTGCCAGTTGTTCCAAGTTTACTTACCCTCTGACCCTCTTTTCCCGGTGGACCTTGGGGGCCTTGAATCCCCAGGGAACCCTGTGAGGAAAGAGCGAGCACATGTTAATAGACTGTTCTGTGTACACCTGCCTCCCAAGGAATGTTGTGAAAATTAATACCTACTTTACTGTTTGAACAAAACTTTTAAAGTGATTTGAGCTCTTCCAAGATTAAACTATGTAATCTATTAATAATGATGAATTACCTGTCTTCAACTGGTTTATCTTTATAGTATACTCCAGAAGAGGAAAAAAGGTGACTCCAAACCAGGGGTGAGGCCCAATGTTCACCCCCAGTGAGAACTCCCATGTGATCAGAACCACGTGTCACCAAACTACCATAAATAAATAGTAGCAACGTTTGCAAGCAAAAAACACAATACCTCTTTCTATATATAAATTCTATAAATACAACTACATTTTGGTTGAGAGCAGCTCTGTAAGGATCTGCTAAGAAAACACACTGTGATGTTGGCTTCAATGTATGTCTATTCATAACATTTAACTTTTGGTATCATAGACATTATTTAATACTTTCTCATAAAGTGGTAGGAAAAATAATCATTTGTTCAGATCATTAAAAAAGGGACAGGAAGTCCCCAGTGTTATTAATCTAGAAGTCAAGTCTCCTGATTCTTACAGATAGTTAGCATTACACAAGAATTCCCATTCGCCATGACACTATTACTGGTTTTATAAAATCTTCAGCAGCTATTGCTAAGCAGTTACCTTTCTGACAGCTTTTTCCGTTTCTCCTGGTCTTCCTCCTTCCCTATTCAACCTGTAAATGTGGGAGATTCAGGCTCTTTTTATTCTCAGTCTACATTCTCTTGCCAGTGGGCTTTGAATTCTCTAGGCCAGTCATTCTAAAATGTATAATCCTACTTTATGTCTGAGCTGAAGACCTCATATCCTACCACTTGCATGGCCATACCCACTCTTCTTTCTCATGAGCATTAGAAATTTAGCGTGTCAAAGAGCGAATTTAGCATCCTCTCTAAAACTAGATCCTCTTCCAGCATTGCTTAGCTCAATAAATCCACACTAGATCCTCCTGGTGCTCATGCCAGGAATCTAGAACTCATCCTTCATACTTTCCTGTGTCAAATTTCTTTCTCACGTCCAGTGACCATTGTCCTTTCAATGTATCTCCAAAATGTATTTGGATCCATCTGTGTCTATTCCTAATGCTCCCATTATCGTGTATTGCTTGCTTATCTCTAAGAGTTTCCTGGTGACACTAGACACAGACCCCACCATTCTCTACATCACAGCCAAACTCATCTTAAGAAAACCCAGCCTGACCTTCTCCGACTTTCCACAGTCTCATAGTGCCTTATACTTGTCTTTTAAATTACCAACACAAGTTCATTTAGATGATTATCCACATAATGATTTGTTTCTCTCAACAAGGCTCTAAGGACAACAGGTAGAATTTGTGTCTTATTCATCATGCCATTAATGCCTGAGCAAAAAAAAAATCTTGTATGGAAACCAATTAACTCTACTAAAAGTTTTCTAGTAAAGGCAGTAATTTTCAAAGGATTTTGCAAATATTTATGAGTAACTGACCCTAATTTAAATGATTTAAATGGCTTAGAATCAATGAGAAGTCTAGTAATACATATTCAGACAAATCTGAAATCACATTCATTTCAGAAGTAACATTCTTTCATTACCCCATTTAAAATAATTAGCATTCATTGTTATACCATGACCTTTTTTTTAAAAAGTCATGGCTACCTTTAAAATGAAACATCAGATGTGCTTGTGCTGACCCATAATTACTTATCATGCATATATTCAGTTTTCCCTTTTTTAGTCGAAACTAAATTTTCGTAATGTTGTAACATGCATACTTTTAATATCTAATTTTATTTTGAATAGAAAAAAGTTAAAAACATTTTAATTTTTCATTCAGATAGTTTTCACTTGACTAAAATTGTCAGGATTTAGTATAAATTGTTGAAACTAATTTTCTAAAAGCATTAGTACAAAAAATTCTGCATGGATCACCAATCCTCAGTGTCCACCAAAATCCCTCTGACTTCTCCACAACACACTAATAAGCTATAGGTATTTATTATTTTAATTACTTTTATCTACTTTTGGAAAAATCTAATGTTATAGGGACATATGGAGTGTATTCTTTACTGATTTAGGCAGGAATAAAAACCTGGGAATGAAAAAAGTGATCAGTTTTGTTTGTTGCTATAATGTTACATAACCAAGGAAACTTAGCTAACTAGACCAATTTAAGACTGGTGAATTCCTAATGTGTATAAGAAACAAATGTTGTAAACTAAACATACTAAGTATTAATTATAATGTAATTACAGGGAGCTGTGTCATTATTTATAAGACTGACACAATCTTGGCTCTAGATTAAATGCTCCCTCTTACCCTTAGGAAACTATTATCATTTCATGAATAGTCAAACTTACATATAACATTTTTGACATCTATCCAAATACTTACAGCTCTTTCAGTGTTTTTAAACATGAGCTATTAAAACATGCACACACCAAACATTCATCAAGGGAGCACAATTAATTCTGAGTCCAATATACAAGTAATAAAAATTCCACTTCTTTACTTTTTGGAGAAGTTACATAACAAAAGCCTACATAATGTAAAAATATTAAAATTGATTTAAAATGTATTCAGTGGATTAAAAACATATTTATGATAATGTTTTGTGACAAAATCCAAGTAGTAAAATAAGGTACACTCCCATATATAACCCACTTTTATACCTCCTGGATCCTAATGATTCCAGATCCTCCTTCCACCTTCACCTATGCTAAGTCTACGACCCATTTAGGAATTTGATGAAAAACTGGGACATTATTTTAAATCTCCAATGGATTATTTACTACTTAAATTATTTAGGACTAATTTTCAATCTTAGCCATATTTTTGAGCTGTCCTTTATCAAATATTTGAAATTTACAAAGAAAATGATATCAATGTTGTTATTAGTAAAACACAGGTCAACCTACTGTTGAAAAATCACATTCTTCACAAAAAATTAAAATGTGGTGATTACTATTTATTATATAGCTCACTATTTTCATTTAGTAAAGTATAAGAATGGACTTATCACTTGCTAGAAAAATTATGGATACACTGAAGCTGTAGTTTACTTAAATTAAACTTGGGTAGAGCTCAGCACTTGTCTCAGAGTCCCTCCCTTAATTCATTCTTACTCTGGTCTTGTAAATGCCATTACATGTGTATTTTACCTATCCTCTTAACTAACTAGGAGTTCTTGAGGACAGAGGATTTATTTTCTTTCTTCCACTACACTTATAGAAGGGACTCAATAAACGGTAAATTGAACCATAAGAAAGAAAATACTGAGATAGAATAATCCTGGGTGGTGGTGGTAGGAAACAGGTTTCTGCTGCACGTATGATAAGGTCTGTCCAGAAAAAGTTCATCTATAGTTAATATAATGGGAATGGTTTGCATGGCATCAATGTAACCTGGCAGTCAAGAAGAGTGGACTGGAATGTGTGCGTGTGAACAATGACAACTTCACTGTACTAGTCAGTGGGGGCGGTACATGCTATTGAGTGAGCATGTGTATTGTGTGGCCATCAAATTCAAAATGACTGAGTGAGTAGAGCAACAAATCTGCATCAAGTTTTGTGTTAAGCTTGAACATTCCTCCACAGAAACTATTCAAATAATTTAGAAGGCTTTCAGGGATGATACAATGATTACAACACAAATAAAAGTGTGGCACAAATGCTTCAAAAATGGTCAAGAATCTGTAGAAGGTGATCCACATTCTGGAAGGCCTGCAACAAGCAGAACACCTGAGAATGTTGAACATGTATGGGCTACAATCAACAAAGATCAGTGACTGAGAGTATGAGAACTAGAAGCTGATCTGGGGATTCCAAAAGCTACTGTGTCCAAGATTTTGATGAAGGGTCTTGGCATGAAACGTGTTGTGGCAAAATTCATTCCTTGGCTTCTGCTACCAGAACAGAAGGAATATTGTGCTGCAGTTGCTAATGACTTGATTCAAACTGCTACCAATGAAATAGATTTCCACAAGAAGGTCATAAGTGCAGATGAATCATGGGTCCATGACAATGATGCAGAAGGGAAGGCCCAGTCATCCCAATGAGAGTTACTTGGTTCTCCGAGCCCAAAGAAGACACGTGGCAAAGTCTCAGCAAGATCAAGACCATGTTAAATGTGTTTTTGATTGGGAAGGTATTGTCCATCAGAAGTATCCCCCTCCAGGTCAAACAATTAATAAGGAGTTCTACCTCAAACTTGTTTGTTGGTTGAAAGATGCAATTGACAAAAAGGGCCACAGCTATGTGCAACTGGTGATTGGCAGCTTCATCATGAAAATGTGCCCATTCATGCATCATGTCTTGTGCAGAATTTTTTGGTGAAACATCAAATCACCCAGATGTCTCAGCTCCCCTACAGCCCAGAATTGGTGCCCCGTGACTCCTGGTTTTCCCCAAAACTAAAATCACCTTTGAAAGGGATAATATTTCAGACTGTCCATGAGGTTCAGGAAAATATGATGGGGCAGCTGATGGTGATTCCAAGAAAGGATTTTGCAGAGTGTTTTGAATAGTGGGAAAGACACTGGAAGAATTGTGTGAGGTCCCAAGGTGTCTACTTTGAAGGGGACTGAGACATCTTTGTCCTATATACAATGTTTCTTGTATCATGTATCTTCTTCAATAAATGTCTCTATTTTATATAGTACATGGATGGGTACTTCCTGGGCAGACATTGTATGCTCATATTCATTTCAAAACTTGGACTTAATACCACATTGTGGAGCTTTCAATCTTGTCTTCATTTCTCATATAAAGTGATTATTCTATTCTGTGATAACTAAGAGTAAAACTGCTTTAGAGTTCATTTAAGAATTATGATTTACCACCTATGACATCATCTCTATTATGGGATTATGGGACTTATTTAAATCTTTGACCACTGCTTCAGATTTAACAGACTCATATCATTTTTAATCAGAAAATGATATCTTAAGTAACTCTGTGCATGTGGCATATTTACATAATCTGTGCATTATTTTTGATTAAATTTGCCAAAGAATATTGCCTGTCCATTTTTTCTACTTTTTCCATCTATTTATGATGCTATGAAAATAACTGTAAATTGAGTTATTCCTAAAATTCTACAAATGTAAAGGCTTATTTTTTCAGAAAGAGAAACTTGAGAATGTACTTAGAATAGTCACAATGCAAACTTCTGCATATGTCTATCAGGCATTTTTTAAGTGGAATTCTGAACAATAAAAATGTTGAACCATAAAGGAATTCATCAGGCTGTTACCTTGTTTGGCTAGGATAAAAATATGCAAAAACAGTCCAACCCAGCTAAACCAGTTTAAGTTACAGTGGATAGCTATTACACTGTGTTACATTTCACATAGTTCTCTCTGGACAATCTGGTGATTATTTCAGACAGGTTAGAGCTTATCATCATGGAAGCTCATGTAAATATTTAACTGGGAAATTACTTAGAATTAACTGGTTCAGAACATAATTTTGAAGTGTTTAACACATAGAGGAGATGTTTAGTAGAGTTAATAGAGTAGGTTAATTGCATTTGAACACATATTCACTTGTAAAAAGAGGCAAAATTTATTCATAACTTTTCGATCAAAGAAAGGAGCTGAAGTAAAAAAAAGTTTAATTTTAATGTAATATTTGTATTCCCTTGCCAGGAATGTTGAGGATCATATGACACCTAAAACTGACTTCTACAAAAATGTTATGTAAGTAAGTGTATTTTAAGTGTTATGATTATTGCTTTAGAATATGCTTCATAGACTGGAAACATAAGATTAAGCAAAAACTGAGTAAATTCTTAAAATACTACTAGGGCATTTTCTGTGTTTCAAACAGAGTGTATAAAATTAAAATTAAAAAGAGTTTATCTGTTTTTATAAAAAATTTCATGTGTTAATATGAGAACAATGGGAACAAGTTTTATAAGTTGGAGACATCAGAACAAATGACAAAAAGCAAATAAGTAAAAATATACTAGACATATAGCCCAGTAATGAGAAGAGATTTTCATTAGTTCTGAGAAGGGGCATTTAAGACTGTTTATGTTCATAAATTAAAGAAGTGACCAATTTTATGTTATTTCACATAATTGCAATGACATTAGACAGAATTTTCCTTAGGGCATGGAAGTATTTGGGGAAAGAAATACTATATTATATCTCAAAAGCCTATCATTTTATCATAAGAACTTGTCAGTGCACACTAGGAAATAGATGTCTTTGAAATACAGAACAATAGAATCTCTTCCATATACCAAAAAAAAGAAAGAAAGAAAACCCAGCCCTACAAACCTACCCATTAATACTGACAAGAAGAGATGTGCCTAGAAAGAACACTCTGAGATATTGGTGTGGACAGGAATGCTTCAGTCATTATCATTCAAAGTAAACAGGTTCCATAACTGGATGGACAACTTGATCCCACCTTCAACAACTTAAAAAATAGAGGTCTTTTGTGGTGACTTCCAAACTTAATATCATTTGAAAGCCCTGGCAGCATTTTTAGATGTGAGACATGATGAATTATGATCCTGTGTGGTTACAGGGATAAATTTTAACAATAATCATTTTCTATGTTTTCTGAACTCAGAAATCACATTTCTTTTTGTTATATACATTCTGAAATATCATGTTTTTAGTCACTACAGGCTCAACCAATAGAACCAAAAGTTTTATAAATTCAATAATAGAATATATAGTTTGTAAATTTGGAATGCTGTAGTGTAAGACATGTGTACTTTGCACAAACTTTCCTCTAACAATGAATTCTGCCCTTATTTGAGACATTCCACTTCGTAAATTGTATATAATCTCGGCTCCTTTCCACTTTTCATATTATCTAGCATAATGGGTTGTATTTAGTAGGTGTTAAATGGATGAATTACTGCTGAGATTCTGATTCTTTACACTTCTGGTACTTCTGCTGTAGTGAGAACATTAATTGTCATAGCTAAAGAAATTCCAATTTAGAAGCTTACATTATTCATCAACAAATCCCACTTGATATCAAAATATTTCAAGTTATTTTTAATTCTTATACTTCCTGTGGAGGAGTTGCCCCTCATTAGAGGAAGGAATACAACCTGAATTCTTTAATTTATCCCACAGTGAAGAGGATTAAGTAGTTTTTGAAAAAACACAACATGAACTGAAGAGATTAAAAAATCTAATCAAATAATTTATTAACAAGAAATAGAACTGATCAAGTTACTTAAATGTTTATATCCTTTAAAATAATGTAGTTTCATATGTAGTAATTATTCTAGATTTACTTTCATTTATTCATCATGAGTAATTTCATATTTTGGCCATTTCTATATTTATAATTATTTTTGACTGTGAAAAACTAGGTAAATTTGCTTTATTTTGGCCCTAACCTAATAAATAAAGTGGTTTGATTTCTGGTAACTCAAGGTTCTGTTGACAAGAAACTGATAGGTCATGGTCTGTTAAATCCATTTGTATCACGTCTTAATGATTTATGAGGAAGAATATGATTGATTCAGTTTTAATGACTAGTCTGATCAAATAACAGTCTGTATTTTTAGATGGGATTTTCCATAGGTCAGTGGCCACATGGAGACATGGTTCCACTGCACAAAGAGGGAATACTCTACACAGAGGTTGTTTTCAAATATACTCTGATGTTTTCTGAGGAATGGACAGCATGATAGGAACATAACTCCAAATTGAATATCATCAATAATTTTTGCATTTGTGTTATGCAACACAAATGATTAGACTGAAAGAAATAATCTAGTAATTTCTGGGCTAAAACATAAATCAATACAGAGATACTCCCACACCACACGAAAGACCTATGTATTTAATACAGGTAGCTATGGAGATGGTTTATATAGCATCAAGCTAAGTAAGTTGCAATTGGGTATGCTGGTGAAAACCAAACTTTGAACAGGGTAAAATACTCCCTACAGTAATAAAGAAATTTTTAAAGATATTAAAAACATATATTAAAGTACTCTTCTCCTTTTTACTTCTGCTGGCATTTCTCCTTTGTGCCACAGGCATCCATTTTCCTCAGGAAGATTCAGATCTTAATACTGTAAGTGTAAAGACAATGGAAAAGTCAATGTTCAACTTTTGATATCCAAGAAAGGATTGTTGGTTCACACAAGATAGTAACCTGGAAGCCAGGCTTTATTAATATGAGTGTACTTATTCCTGCATATCAGGAGACATTCTCATGGATCATAAAGTTTAACCATGAATCACTGGGCACAGAGGAAGGAGCGGATGCAAGGGCACTTCAACCAAACCAGAAAGAAAATGGAAAAAATGTCTTCCCTTTCTGTTTCATTGAATACAGGGTTTCAGGAAAAGAATGGTGAATTATTAGTCAGACATCAGTATTTTTTCTTATCCTCTTTTTTTGAAAACCAGAGTACCAAGAATTCATAATATATAACATTTCTCAGTTGCAACACTGATGCTAAAGGCAATAAAACAAAACCTTTGTAATTCTGATGAAAATAATTTTCAGTTTAGAATTCTATTCCAAGACAAAGTACCAATCACGTGTGAAAGTAGAATAGAAACATTTTTAAACCCATAAAAACCTCAGAAAATTTTAACTTTTTTCATATTTTCTTAATAATTTGCTTGAAGATGTGTACACATAAATGAAAGCATAAAACCAAGAAAGGAGATGACAATGAAAAGGAGAAACACTGGAATCAACCCAGACAAAATAAAGGGAGTCACAGAATGAGACCTTTGTAGCTGGCATAGAAAGTTACTAGCCAAGGATGGAATAAAAGGTCTGAATAGAACTCCCTCCAAATAAGAGATTCAATGAGAGAACTTGAAAAATATAGAAGATAATTACAGGAAAAACAGGAAGACAATTGGAAACACCAGAAAAAAAAAACTATTCAGGAAAGCAAAAGTACACTGCTTGGCTCTGCAAGTGCCAATATTTACACAGTTATAAAAATGTGAATACTTTACATATTTTTAATAAAAAATAATACTATAACTCTATTACTAATTCACTTGTGGCTGGGCATCTAGATTGTTTCCATTTTTTTACTATTTCAAACAATGCTAAAATAAGTAGCCTTGTGTATGTAAGATTTCATAAATGAGCAAGACTATCTATAGATATATTTTCTGGTTCAATGCAAATTTGAAATTTAGATAGGCAGCACCATATTGCCCATCATAGAGATTGTATCCAGACATACTTCTCTCTCAGAAGGTATGAGTGTGTTTCTCCACATTTTCCCATGTACAGTATTATCAAACTTTTTTACCTTTGCCAATCTATTATGGTAAAGATACTTAGCATGTGGTCTACCCTCTCAATACACTTCTAAATGAACAACAGAGTATTGCTAACTATAGGCATAATGATGTATAGCAGATTTCTAGAATTTATTAATTTTGTAGAACTGAAAGTTCATACCATTGAACAGCAGCTCCCTAATTTCTCCTCCTGCCCCCAGCTCTTGGAAACTACTATTTCACTCTTAGTTTCTATGAGTTTTACTATTTTAGATATCTCATGCAGGTGGAATCATACATCATTTGTCCTTCTGTGGCTGGCTTATTTCACTTTAGCTAATGTCCTCCAGGCTCATTCATGTTATTACATAGGGCAAGGCTTCCTTCTTTTTAAAGGCTGAATAATATTTCATTGTACATACACACCACATTTCTTAAATCCATGCATCCATCAATGAACATTTAAGTTGTTTCCATATCTTGGGTATTTTGTCACAGGCATATGAAAAGATGCTCAACATCACTAATCATTAATGAAATGCAAGTCAAAATTACAACAAAATATCACTTCACACTGTTAGAATGACTACTGTTAAAAAAGATGTGTTGGCAAGAACGTAGAAAAATGAGAGCCATGTATGCTGTTGGTGGGAATGTAAACAACTGCTATGGAAAATGGTATGGAGGTTAGTGAAAAAAAATAGAACTAATATATGATCCAAGAATCTTCTGGTATATCTACAAAAGAACTGAGACCATCACAGTCTTGTAAGTAAGAAGTAATATCTCAGAGGCACTGTAGTTTACATTTTTCCTAATAAGAGTGAATTTTTTATATGTTTGTGAGCCATCTCATTCTTTCTTTTCTATAAATTCTGTTCAACCTCCTGACATAATCTTTTTTTTTTAATTGGGTCATTGGTCTTTTTAAAAATTAATCTGTAAAACTCTTCTATACAGTGGAAAACATACCCCTTTGTTATGAGTTGGAAATATTTTTACATAGTTAGCCATTTGACTTTATAATGTTTTCCTCCCATACAGAAATTATTTGTTCATGTGGTCAAATTTACTAATTTCATTTTTATTTTTGGGTTTTTTATATTTAAAAAGTTATTCTCTATTAATTATTTTTTCAAATTTATGTATTTTCCATAGGACTTTTCTGGTTTGCTTTTTACTTTTTAAATTTCAATCTATGTTATATTTTTATTGGTATAAGAGTGATAAAATGATCCAACTTTGTGTTTTCCAAATGCCACACAACTGTCCCCAATCCATTTATTGAAATATGATATATATATTATTATGATATTTTCAGTACTGTTTGTTTTTAAACCATGTGAATGTATTAATTTTTAAAAGTACTAAAATTTTATTTGAAACACTAATGACGTTAAGACAAATGTCTTAATGACAAATAAACGATTCTTATAGTTCACTTATTATATGCATATTCAAAATTAGCATCTGTTATAGCAAGGAATTGCTGTAATCTTTCTACCTGGTAAATTATCCTAAAGTATGTGGCAGATAAATTGCCATTACTATTAACAGAAGCTGTTCTCAAATTGTAATAATTTGCCACTAATTTGGTTAATACAATGGCTATTATTACCATGTAAAATATGTTTTTATAATCACTTTGTACTTATTGGTGGCAGAACCAAGGAGATGGCCTTTACAAATTGAATAAGCCTTGTTAATTCTACAGAATATTTGAAAAAATGCAAGAATGGCACTTAAATATTGAATAGTTCATTATTAATTATAAAACCAGTGAGAACTCCCGATGAATTAAGACTTAACTATACAATGCATTTTGGTAATTTGTGTACAAACTAGTGAGTAAAGTAGTTATATTGTGTATTTATCAGCTTTTTGTTGATGTTAAGTGAAAATGTGTCCTACCAGTTTTTATATTGACAAAAAGACTAATCCTTAAAAATGTTGGGATTCTAAGACATAGTTCAACACATCTGAGGGATAAGTCCATTTGTGTGTAATGTATATTGCAGGTCAATGGACAAATCAGTTTATATAAAAATATTTCCTTAAAATACAACTTTTTAGAAATGGAGTAAAACATTTACACTCCATAATCACATCTACTTAATAGACTGAATCACTTAAGGCAGATGTCCCCAACCCCCAGGCCATGGACTGGTACAGGTCTGTGGCCTTAAGAAAGGCGCTGCACAGCAGGAGGTGAGTGGCATGCAAGCAAGGAAAGCTTCATCTGTATTTACAACTGCTCCCCATTGCTCGAATTACCCCCTGAGCTCTGCCTCCTGTCACATCAGTGGCAGCATTAAATTCTCATAGGAGCACCAACCCTACTGTGAACTGCCTATATGAGGGATCTATGTTCACGCTCCTTATGTGAACCTAATGCCTGTGGTCTGAAGTGGAGCTGAGGCAGTGATGCTAGTGCTGTGTAGTGGCCGCAAACACAGATTATCATTAGTAGAGAAGTTTGACCTCACAGAGAACAAAATAAATCAATTACTTGCAGACTCATTATCAAAACCCTATCAGTTTTTTGATCCATTCATTTACTGATGGGCACCTAGGTTGTTTCCAGCACTTAGCTATTGTAAATTGTGCTGCTACGAACATTGGGGTGCATAAGTTCTTTTGGAATGGAGTTACAGGGTTCTTCGGATATAGTCCCA